>JAYEVI010000551.1:0-600000 GCA_036346575.1 Dendrocalamus sinicus
TGTGGCCCCAACGCGCTGAATCTTCTCCCCCGTCTCCCCTGTTCTCCGCGTCTCCCCGCCTCCTCCTCCCCCCGCTCTGCCGTTCTTCGCTGCTCCATCGTCGCCTCCTCCCCTCCCTCCTCCGCCGCTCCATCCTCGCCTCCTCCCCTCCCTCCACCGCCCATCACCCTCCACCGCACCGCCTCCACCTCCCTCAACTCCCGCTTCCTCCCGCATCCCTCCATCCGCACCACCGCAGTCGCCGTCACCGACGACGATGCCCTCTCCGACGCCGCAGCGATCTCCTTCACGTTCGACGCCTGGCAGCAGGCCCGCCCAGGGTCCCTCGCCGACTTCTTCCCGAGATCCCACCACCTCGACCTGACCCGCGGGAGGTGGGCGTACACCGTGGCGCAGCCGAGGCGCTACTCCATGGTGCTCACCAAGTTCATGGTCCTCTGCGTGGACCTCTTGTGCAGGTACTCGTGCTCATCGGAGCTCGCCAAAACGCGCACCGTGGTGGACTGGAAGCGCAACTGCGAGGACATCCTCATGAACTTCATCGCCACCGAGGAGGCCGGCGAGGGTCCGGTGCTGGTTGAGGCCGGTAGCATCAGGGACTGGGGGCGACCCAAGGAACGACACCAACACCAGCGCCTACAAGGAGGCTGACGCGATGAAGACCGTGGGCCTGAGCTCGAGAGCGGGGACGGGGCACTGGGAGAAGAGACGGGTGTAATACCACAGATTTACGAAGAGTAAATAAAGAGCGTAGTTTGCCATCAGACCCGTAGACCTTTTTGGAGTGTCGATTTAGTTTCGCGCGCAGAGGTTCCCAGACCATCCCAGGACGGTCGGCACCGTCTAGAGAGCCGTATAACTAGCGCTCTCAGAGGTTCCCGGACCGCCTAGGGACAGTCGGCACCGTCTCGCGACGAGGGTATTCATCACCCGGCAAATTCTATCAATTCTATCTTACCTTTTACCGACTTACCACTGCAGTAAAAACTCCAAAGCCAACATACCCTTTGGACCAGAATGCCCCTGAGCAGTCATGTATATGAGAGAGGAGTGGGAGGGCATCCCGGTCATTTCACAAGTGCAAGGGGCAGCCCCAACCATGCTCATATAAGCTATCCCTTGCTGCCAAGCCCACATCTCCCATCCCATTACTCACGGCAAAGGTAAGTGCATAGCATAGGGAGCAAAGCCACACTCCTCATTTCTCCTCTCTTCTTCCCCAACTAAAACAGCCACAAAGCCACCCATTCCGGCCATCACCAGGTAAGGACTAGGTGAGTTTCCACATGCACATAGAGAGAGTGAGGGTTGGGGAGGTGGCCGGGTGTAGAGGAGGCGGCCGGCGGCCGTTGGCCGTGCCGGCCGTCGGAGGCCGAGCACTCCACCACCGCGCGTGCGGGGAGGGAGCAGGGGGACCGGTCGGCGGGGAGCCCATGGCCGGCGGCGGCGAGGTTGGGCCAGTGACGCCAAGCCCGGCCGCGCCGCCACGCCACCGGGTCCGCCGAGCGCAGCTCCGCAAGAGAGAAAGATTGAGGAGGAAAGTAGGGGAAGCGGCCGAGGAGGCCGGCTGCGCCCCAATGGCCGGCGGCGAGGAGAGAGAGGCCGGCAGATCGGCGGCGGCGGGCGAAGGCGGCGCGCGCCGAGTGCCGTCGCGCCGCCCGGTCGAGTTGAGGGGAAGGAGCAGGCCGTTCGGCCGAGTGGAGAGAGGGAGAGAGAGAGAGAGTGGGGAGGAGGAGGAGAGGGGGGCGGCGGGAACCGCCGCGCGCCGCGCTGGCCGCCCGCGCCACCCGGGCGGAGAAGAGGAGGAGGAGAAGGAGGATAAGGGAGAGAGAGGGGGAAGCCAGGAGAGGAAAAGGGGAGGCCGGTTCGGCCGGTCGGGTAGGTGAGGAAAGGAAGGAAAAAAAGAAGAGAAGAAAGGAAAGAAAGAGAAAGGGAAGAAAGGAAAAAAAGAGAAGAAAAGAAAAGAGGAGAAAAAAAGAGGAAAAAAATGGGTTCGGCACCTGCGCGATAGGTCCCTCAAAACCCGGGCGTTTACGCCAGCGATCGGGATTTGCGCTTAGAGTCATTGTTCTCCGTTTATGCTCTGGTTTTTATTTGCCGTTAAGTCGGGTTAACATGTACGCAGGTGGAGGTCCCGGGTCGGAGCCGTCCACGCGTCATCCCTAAGGCTAACCAGGCAAGTGCATTGTAAAGCGGTGATTTCGAGTAGTGATTTCGATTAAATTGAATGATTTGGGGTAAGTTTACTGGGAGCATATTGAGAAAAGATGAATGATGAACGTTAAAACATGACAAGTTGAAAATCATAAATGAACTTGTAAGTGCATGGTAGAATAGTGGATTGTGGTGAATGATTGGTATATTTACGTCTGCTGTGACATGTTCTACAGTGATTTATGATTTCGTGATAATCATACTTTGATGAGTGTTGCTTATGATTAAGTGTTAATAGTGGAAGCATGTTGCATGTGGCATTGCATTCATACACAGACAACAGGACCTACTTCGGTAGGTACTCCACGGGAGTGGAGCTTGGGACCCTGTATGAAAGAGGACTGGGATTGAGTGGTTCATCGACGGGTGAACACTCCGCTTTACCGGTATAAGCTACAGTTACAGACGCATTACAGATGCATTGCATTGCATTGTATGAAAACAGAACTGAACAGTGGTACAGTTACAGACGTATTGCATTGCATTGCTTGAAAACAGTACAGAACAGTGGTACAGTTATAGATGCATTGTTTCGCATAAAAGAGTTAATAATGTAACAGATACAGAGATAGTGATGTGTAGTTCACAGAAATGGGAGGTGATAACAGTAAAATAATTACAGAGATAGTGATGTGTAGGTCACAGAGATGGAAGGTGGTAACAGGGAAATAGCTACAAAAATAGTGATGTATTGCTCACAGAAATGGGGATTGATGATAGTAGAATAGTACAGAAATAGTGATGTATAGCTCACGAAATGGGAAGTGATGATTATAGAATATTACAGAGATAGTGAGGAACAACTCACGAAATGGGAAGTGATGACAGTAGAATAGTTCTGAGGTTAGTGAGGTGCAGTCCACAGAGATGGGAAGTGATATCCGTTAAATAGAATAGGCTAAAGAGTTGAGAGGGAAGTGTATGTGCAAATGCATGATGAATAGATCATCGAAACGTAAGGGGTTAAAGGGAAAGAGGTAAACTGAAAAGCGATTAATGAAACTAGAATAATAAAGGTCTAATGAATGAACTCGTTATTTGTTGTTTTGCTTTGTACTTCTTGAGTCGGTGGACTCGGCCTTGCTTTGTTGATGTTTTTAGGTGACAGATTGAGGGCGACATGTACGGGCGGGAGTAGCACATGGATAACTGGCACGAACCAGCATCACTTGCGTATCATCTTTGTCAGTGTACTTTAGCTTTGTTAGGATAGAGTAATCACTAGAAATGCCATGATGTAACTGAACGCAGTAATATAAATGAATTTAGTGTTGGTTTTAAATTCTCCCAGTGTTGTTGTAATGGTAAGTGTAGGCAGAGGTGGTAGCATCTTGGCCCAATGAGTGGGCGGGGTGTTACAATGGGAGTGCATCACGGAGTTCCACCAGCTGCTGGGAAGGATGCCGCTGCGGTACAGCTACGGCAAGATGGTGGAGGCGGCCGGCTCATCCGGTGCAACCAGGAATTGCCTACGCTTCTTGCGACGTCGGTGTGGCACTGTAAGTCTTCAACACTCACTGCAAAAATCTGATAATTGTAGTATGTTGTAGAACAAACACTGTAACAACTTTCAGACAATACTAGACTCGATATAATCAATTTCGAAGCTCCATAATCCAGACCTTCTCCCAACTAGGTCCCGATCTATCGCCGTTAACAATAGTTTACTCTAAAACCACATGCACAATAATAGACCAAGAGTGGTTTCTTTTATATTGTGGCTTATAAATTTTAGCTTATGGCTTTTGAATTCTAGCTATTTGCGAGAGAGACTACAATGAGGGAGATAATCGCATATGATTTTGGCTGGTATAGTTGAAGTCAGTACAGTGTGTACTACAATTGACTATTAGATTCGGTCTTAAAAATATACCGTTTGAAAGCTAGTTACTATAGAAAGCAAAACTATAAGTCTAAAAGAACCCAGCCCAAGAAAACCAAATTTAGACACAAGTCCATTCCAACTTGACCCTCGTTAGTCCATAAATATGACATACAATACATATGCAATATTACCATAGCCCTCAACCAATTTTCAAACCAATTCACCACTTTTAGCATCAACACATGCCATGGCCAATCTGACCAGAACATGTCTGTTGTAGACTATACTTTCCAGAACGTCTCTAGAAAGCCTAAACATGTCTGCACCTTCCAAACCCTCTCTAGAAACCTCAGACATGTCCCATTGATCTAACCATCATGCACTGGTTGGTCAAATCGGTCATCATGTCCATCAGTTTGATCTACTCTATAGGACAATGGTAAGGCTGGCTCTACACAGCGATCAGACCAGCTCTAGGCAAACTATTACTCCCAAATCAAACTCAAACTCGATAACATATGCGAATCATAGTCAATTACTCATTACAAATCATAGGTTAACCTCCACATAGTTATACTACCGAAAATCTATCTTACATCCGCACCAACTATATTAGCTAGCCTATGTAAATATATGCGTTGACGGTTTTGTCATTCAATAAAAAGAGAGATTTTCAGAGCCACTATAGCTATAAACTTTAGGAAGAAGTTCATATATCATCTCAAACTTTGCTCAAAGTCTGTCTAGCACCCGAACTATGAAACCAGACATCTGACCCCCTCGAACATTATAATCCAGTTTAAGTAACACCCTAACCTAGTTTTGTAGGGTGATATTGCCCGCATGGTGCGATAAGTGGACTATTTTGCTACATAAGATGACACGCTAAGCAACTTAGGTCAATGACAGGCAGGGCCTATAGGAGCTTCTCCCCTACTGAGCTTCCAGCCATGCTTCCATGGATACCATCGCCAGTTGCTCTCTCCCTCTCTAGTTTTGATTTGGGGGGAGAAGCCCTTGTAGGTCCCGTATATAATTCACCTAAATTTGGCAAGCGTATTATCCTACATGACAAAAGCGTCCACACATCTTACCATGTTGGTAATGCCGCCATGCGAACCGGGTCAAGGTGTTATTTGAACTGAATTGTAAAGTTCAGAGAGTCAGATATCTGGTTTCATAGTTTAGAGTGTTGAACAGATTTCCAAGCAAAGTTTGGGAATTATATGAACTTTTTCCTAAACTAAAAGGATCAGATCTGGCTGGTTGTATCTCAAAACAGAGCTAGGAATAAAACAGGGCAAGTGCACGCATTTTGTTAACTGGATACTCTCTCCGGTCTGAAATACTAATCAATTTTGTATCAGGGCATGTCAAAATTTTCTAGCTTTGAGAATTAATATATTTCTAAATATTTAGAATAACCACACAAAAATTATTTGATTATATTTATCATCAAAATCATTTTACTAATATTATAATTTATATCTACTTACTAATCTGCTATACTAAAAATTAACGGTCAAAGTATCATCCTGTTGGTTGTCCAAAGTAAAAAAACTTGTATTTCATATCAGAGGGAGTATCATTTCTGTAAGGCCCTGTACGCGTTCTACCATATCAACTAACTTATCTATCACCTAGTCACCAACATTTGGAAAATTTATGAGTGAATTGTTTTCATTTTCAATAGTAAACCCTCCGAAACCGTCAAGCATTCACTTGATTTTTCTAAGATAAAAATGCACTTTAGGTATTGTACTTTGATAAATTCTTGTTTAACTTGTTCATCCTAGCTAGAGGTGTTAATTAGATCCAGATTATCCGTTTTATCTGATATTTGTATTCAGACTATTTGATATATTAAAACTAAAAAAGTGCCAAACTTATCTTTATTATTCATTTTATTTAGCGTACATATCTGGACTATTCAATGTTGACACCTCTAATCTCGGCGAGATTCCTGTCGCCAGTTAGTCCGAACAGGAGGTCTCGTTGAATCCATTTCCGAGTTGAAGCCGAGGCAGGCAGGTTCGTTCCAAACGATTTCAGCTTCTGATTTTTTTTTATTTCCGGTTTATTTAAATTAGAAGCCACTTGAAACATATCGGCTTCTAATTTTAGCTTATTTAGCTTTTTAGGTTTTTTTAACTTTTTTTCTTCTTATTTTTTTGCATTGTCCGTAATGATATAATAATTTTTTTAATTTTTCTCTCAGAAAGACTATCAATTATTATCGGTTAAAAGCTGAAGCCCGTAGCACTAGCGCGAAGCGATGGGCAGGCTTCGGTACGAGAGCTTCGTTCTTCGGTCGTTGTGCGTCTCGTTTCTGCGGAAAAGATAGAAAAATCGGGCAGCACCTCAGACGTTCTTCGGTCTGCTGCGACACAACCCGAAGCGAAAGCAGTCGCATCAATCGACTGAGAGAGAGGAAAAACTCCGCTCTCAAAAGCAGTCGCATCAATCGACTATGAAGCGTCCAAAAACTCCGCTTCGCGTACACAGTAGTGTACTACGACTTTGACTCTTTCTATAACTCAACTCACGCTCAACCTTGGACAACTATTTCAATGTTAGGTTCGCCAGCACTATTATCTATGTTTTCTAGTATCATGCTATGATGTCGTATTGCGCCACTTTCATTGATGATCTTCCACCTTAATTGATTGTCATCTTCCGTCAAGAAACTATGTCATCGGTCAGCTCTGCATATTTTTGTTGGAGGTGAAATTCATTGCAATTCAGGTCATTGTGCCTATGATTGGCGGCATTCATGCGGGATTAATCATTAACGATTTCTTCAACAATCTATTGTCTACTACAAGTTATTGCAATAAGATTCATACATATACATATAGAGTTTAAGATGGAATTGCAAGCTTTCAACACAATGTGTTATTTTGGGCTATGTTTGATCGAGGAGACTTCGAAAAAAAATCAATATTAGTTGTAGTGATAACTGAATTTGATGTTTAATTCACTGTTTGATATATTGCAATTTGAATCGCTTATGCGACCATTATAGAGGCTTTGGCAACATTCAATTTTAGAAGTTTGCTGACACTCTTATGGTAGCTAGCATGATGCTCTCCAAATTTTGCTATTTGAAAGTGAATATTTTGCTCCAATTTCTATTTGAGATGAATGATTTTAAGTTTAAGGAGTTTATTTTTTCGTTGATATTACAACATTTTGTAGTTGTCACAGCTCGATATGATGGTCTGCTATAGTTTACACTCCAATGATTGCACGAGAGTTCTTTTAATCTATATAATTCCACAAGAGCAGTTTTAAACATATCATAGATTTTAGTTACTTTTATAGCCGGTAGTTTGACGTACATGATGTCACATGTACAAGTTGCTCTTTCAATGAATATTGTTTGCTGAGTTTTGTATTCCAGGTGGATCATGTGAGATTTCATGATATGAGTTCTTCGTTATCTGTCCAACGTCATAGGTGATGTTTTGGCTTATGCCGGTTTGATAGTTGAGCATTTGTTTCAGGAGGTTAGTTACATAGACTTAGACTTTGCTAGGGTTATAAATTGTGGAAGACCCAGTTTTAATTGCCTACTTTGTTGATAGCTGTGTGTTTGAACCTATTGGTTATTCGCTCAATTTTACTTCGTGAGAAGCATTTGAATAAGACTATTTCAGTATTTCTTATTCATATTAGTACGATAGCTAGACTTTTGAGGCACAAGTTTTTTTTTACAAAAACTTACTTTGAACAGATTGTCATATTTTGGCTACAGGAGCGAATTCATTTCAAGGTAGAGATTTTTAAAGTGTGATCCAAATTCTTCATCATGTATGTGTCAGACACTGCACTAGACATGGCGTCGAGTGATGCCAGCGCCAAGCTGTGTAAGACGTGGCAATGGCTAGCGCATCTGACTCTGATTTGGTTTCCTTCTTTATTGAAGACTATTATTCCCTAGCTTATAAATATACTATTGTAATCAATAGGAAAAGCAAGAAACTTATTATAAACATCTCTTTATATAGTGAATTTCGCTTTCGTGTATCCGTGTTTTTTTAAATGGTTTTCACGTAAAGGCCTGCGCCATGCCGTGTAAGACATGGCAATGGCTAACTCATCTTACTCTAATTTGGTTTCTTTCTCTACTGGAGACTATTATTCCCTAGCTTATAAATATACTATTGTAATCAATAGGAAGGGAAAGAGGCTTATTATAAATATAACTTTATATAGTAAATTTCATCCTCGTACATCTATATTTTTTTTTCTAAAATGATTTTTTACATAAAATCTGCGTCTCTCGTTATCTTAATCATCTATTTTGCTGTGCATTTTATAGCACTACCTTTATGGATCAATTCACCCTATTTCCGAGAAAGCTTAAGTGAGAATCAAACCCGCCATTGGCACCAAACTGTGGTTTGAAAATTGGCACCAACCATAACCACCGTACAAAATACATTTTAATTATGTTAGATAGGAAAAGAGAATAAAATTACTGTATACACACAAATTTAGGTACAAACAACTATTTTTATAACTAGGAAGCCTCTTTTATACTCACAGGAGTATGTACTTCCACATTTGAAATACCATTTAAACTTATTCATTATACCACAGTTATGGTGTCATTAATACTACATTGGCTCAATAAAAACCACATGACACGAAGGAAAACTATCTAACAGTTGGGACAGATATGGTCATATCATTAATGCTACATGACTCAGTAACTGTGGATGCCTCTTCATTTGCCACCCTTGCATGGAAATATGCTGGGTGCTTAGGCTCAGCCAGGATCATAGTCTTACTGCTTAGCATTTTCACAACATCTGACATGGTCGGTCGATCAGCTGCATTCTCTTGTACACACAGCAATGCAATGTTGATGCACCTCATCACTTCTGCCGAGTGACACTTGGGAACCAATGATGCATCAACGAGTTCAAGCCATCTTCCCTCTTCCCATAGCTGCCATGCCTGTATGGAATTTCGTCAAACAATGTAGGTAGGACACCAGATAAACAAAACAATTTTACATGTTACATGTGTCATGTCTATAAACTCACATATCCAAGGAGATTGATGAAGTCTCCACATTGATGAAAACTGGAATTCCTTTTTCCGCTAAGAATCTCGAGAATTAGAACACCAAAGCTGAATACATCAGATTTGATAGAGTAGAGGCCCTCGGAAGCATACTCGGGAGCCATGTAGCCACTAAAATGATACATAATATATGTCAAATTATTGATGTGGTTGACTTGTAATATAAATGTTCATAAGTGGACTAATTTATATGAAACTTACTATGTACCAACTACTCTTCTTGTAGTATTTCCTTCAGTGTTATTTGAGCTAAATATTTTTGCTAGCCCAAAATCTGAAATTTTGGAATTCATTTCGCTGTCCAAGAGAATGTTGCTTGGTTTAAGATCTCGATGTATGACACGCAATCGGGAGTGCTTATGTAAGTAAAGAAGTCCATGCGCTATTCCTTCAATTATTGCTAGACATTTGTACCAATCCATTAAAGCTCTTTTATGTTCATCTGCACATCAATTAAATTTAAGTATAACAGGAAAAAGAACACATCAAGAAATAATCAGAAGTTGGACACCTCAATTATCGAGGGAATGAAACTATACTCATGGGGCAGCTGGAAACAAAATCCTGAGTAAGTTTTAGTGATTCTGAAGCATCGATATAATAAAGAAGTACTGCAAATATATACCGAAGATAAATAAGTCCAAACTTTTGTTT
The DNA here is from genome assembly GCA_036346575.1 of Dendrocalamus sinicus. NCBI lineage: Eukaryota > Viridiplantae > Streptophyta > Magnoliopsida > Poales > Poaceae > Dendrocalamus > Dendrocalamus sinicus. Next base: position 9,788 of record JAYEVI010000551.1, read on the forward strand.
GGCAAGTATTCATAGACCAAAATTTTCTCCTCTTCTTGAGAACAACATCCCAAGAGCCTAACCAAATTCCTGTGTTGGAGTTTGGCTATGAGTTGGACTTCATTTTTGAACTCTATGAAACCTTGTCCTGAATGTGAAGCAAGTCTCTTGACTGCTATCTCCAGTCCCTGAGAAAACTGGCCCTGGGAAAAAAATATTCAAAAGTTCTTCAATGATATTCTGCTGCAATCAGGTTGCTTTATGATGCACAAGTTAATTCACAGTTCCCAGGAGTAAAACTAAATTCAGCTGTATATTTGGCAAATGACATAGGTATAGGGAGGGAGGTGCGTTTTGTCGTGTGACAAAATTTCAAGTCCAAACTCTAACCCGTTGAAGATGAAGCAAAGACAAAGGATCAGTAATAACTTTTATGAGTTATCATTTATTAAGTAGAGTTGTCCTTTTTGTCGTATATTCTTCTACTGATTAAATTTAAATTGGAAAATTTTATCATTGGATAGAATACCCCTCCAAAGGAGAGAAAATGAGAATGCATTTCAGTAAGAGAACATAGACTCGTGATTTCAGTCGTCTAATGACTCTGATCCGTACAATCATCTTATGCTAGCATTGTTAGTTCCCTTGATGAAAATCTTGACAGATGTAGTCTATTTCTACATTGATCAAATAATGAGGACGACACATATGTGTTTTATTTACCTTGTACACAGCGCCAAAGCCACCTTGTCCAAGTTTGTTTTCTTCTGAAAAATTACTTGTAGCCTCCAGTAACTGATCAAAGTCAAACACCGAGAACTCTGTATTCTTTCCATCCAGTCCCAAAGCTAGTTCTTCCTCTCCCTGCAAGTTCTCAGTACGCCTTTCTTGTAATCTCACTTTACCTGTACTTGAGAAAATCTCTTTAATGTTTTGTTATATGTGATGAACATACCATTAATTGCAAGTAATAACAATATGATGGAACATTTCGGCGACTAACGTACCTTTTCTGTATAAGATGAAGCAGAAAAATGCTACCACTATAGGAATTACAACCATGGGAATTGCCCAGAGCTTGCTCATATGCCCTAAAACATGATAACATGCCAATTAAGCGTTCATCAGCAAGCAATAATGCTCTGGCAATCTTTTGTTTGAGAGCATGCATGTAGACAGAAATTAATTGTTCACATGCATACTTACTCTTGTGTTTCGCCTTAGTCGGAACCATCGGAGCCGGCGCCGAGGGCCCGAGACGCACCATGGGTTCGCCCTGGTAGATCGAGTACGTCTCGAACCTGAAATAACACCGTACGACATGGATCTGTCCTCCCATGCGCACGGACATGGTGGAATTCATCATGCCGAAGATACGTTGGAGACATGCCAAGCAGTCGCCGGCGGACAGGTCCGGCGTGCACTGCGCCATGGAGTAAACCATCGGAAAGGTTAAGCCGCTATCCATGATGCCCGTGGCGAACCGCCTAGCCGTGCTGGCCGCCTTTTGGACCGTTTCCGTCAGCAACTCATGGATGAGGCTGCTGATGAAGCGGACGTTGTCAGCGTCGCCGGTGATGTTCTTCCAGTTCCACCTCTCGAAGAGCGAGTCATTTTCTGTAATATTGGCGGGGACGAGAAAGTTCTCGTTGGAGTAGACGACCATGCCGTCGTAGTAATAATACCCGCCCGTGTAGTTCATGCACTGCGGCATGATTTTCTCGAACGTGTTGGCGACGCTTTCGCCGCAAGCTGAGTCGTTCATGTCGCCACGGCAGAGTGCGAGCGCGTATACCACGTCGGGGACTTGGCCGACGGTGGCGGTGGCGAAGTGTTCGGGGGAAGAGGAGGTGTTCTTTGGGAGGGTGGCGGAGAGAAGTTTAAGGTTGTTGCAGGACGCTTCATCGGCGGCCGCGAACGGCATGAGGCCGAGTATGAGCAGGACGCCCGCGGCGTTCATGGCTAACTTGCCTGCTCCTTGTTTTTCTTCCGGATCAACTCAGTCTTATCTATCACCAATTCACCATCATTTGTAGAAAAAAATTGTTCAGTGATCGGTTGCTTTCAATGGTCAATACCTTTGAAACCGTCACGCACGCTTTCTAGAATCATTCACTTGATTTTTTTCAGACAAAAATGCACTTTAGGTCTTGTACTTCGATAAATTTAGGGTTTAATTAACTTCTTGCTATCCTACATATATTAATCGATAAGTCCCCATATTCTTTAGAAAGCTTAGAGAGTATTAGACCCACCTATGGTTTTCAGTTTTTGAAAACCATTTATAATTATTTAAATTATAAAATTAATACATTCTGAAAATATTTTTCACAACAAATCTAGTGCTATTATTTTCCATTTTTTAGGAGGAGACAAATGTCATTATCGGGCTGTCGATTTCAGTGATCAATAAAGCGACAAACAATTTTCACAAGGGAGTGACTATTGCACAGGCGACTGAAATTTTTTTATCTTTCAGTCACCTAAAGTTGCACTCTAAATCACCTAAAGTTGCAGATATTTTTTTAAGTGGCTGCAATTTCAGTTGATTGAGAGTGCAATTTCAGGTGACTGAAAGTTGCACTCTGAATCACCTAAAGTTGCAGGTGTTTTTTTGGAGGGGGCTGCAATTTCAGTTGATTGAAAGTGCAATTTTAGGTGACTGAAAGTTAAAAAAATTTCAGTCGCCTGTGCAATAGCAAAACTGTTTCCACAAACCGTCTTGACTCCGCTACTCATAAATTAAAGACACTATCCGACGTACCCACCAAGTAAGTGTGTGGCAAGCATCAATGCCGGAACAAGAGATTGGTCACGACAAGCACTGACTTACAATACACATCGCGTTCGAACGATGTCATACCAAATATTGGATAAATTATACGAAAATTGAACTATGTTGAGACCTGAATAAACAAACCCGGACTCTCCTGTGTATTCTGCACTAGTCTAGAATCACCTTAGTGCACACAGCGTAAACATAGATGAAATATCGACCATATCACGTCTTACTGAGAAAAGACTCAAATATTATTAATTATCAGAGTTACGACCTTATGGCCAAATTTACAATTAATATCCTGAATGGCTTAACAAATTTGCAGTGGAAAACAAGAGATAAACATAGTGGCCACTCGACATGCCCATAGACAATCAACTGGGAAGCGAAGTCCTAATCCATGAAGTAGTCGAAGTATCCTCCACACTCCTCTGATTGGTATGGTTCTTCTTCAGTAACTGAGCAAATATGGATATAGCCGTGGGTACATAGAATACTCAGCAAGTCATTTGTAACAAATGCAATATATTATGCAAGACTTACCAAAGAACGGCTAAATGGTTATTTTGCAGAAAGCGGCATTTAGAGTAAATATAATAAATACATTGAAAATGATTAATAACTAAATAATCAATGGAATTGAGAGTAACCACAAGTGAACTGACTATTCACTCTAATGAACCACCTGTTAACTACCATTCACGTAATGAACCACCAGTGAACCAACCATTCACTTTCCAGACTTATCCCATCCAGATTTTTATGAAAACTCTACCCCTCGTGTGAAATCACCGAGCATTGTCTATAACCGGGACACGGCTATTCGAATAGTTTTACACACTACAGAGGTTGTACAATTTTACCCACAAGACATGATAATCTCATATTGCCACGTGATTAATAAACTTCCTTTGGTGTGCGACGGAGAAATCATGATAAGGCCTTTAAAATGCTCAATCTCAACTCAATTCTGCAAGGCTAAGGTTTCACCATCCCAGCCCCCTCTTGCACCTCATGGAAGTCAGCAACCATGTTCATCACAACAACGTATCGAAATTGAAATATTACAAATTAATCAGCTAGGTCCATCCCATACTGAAAATGTGGTTTGTATGATAAGGCTCATATCAATGGCGCACAAAGTTAAATCCTTAGACATTACCCACACGAAACATCACATTCCTGGAGTGCTAACCACACTCCCCCTTTACTGCACGATCATTCACCCAAGTGAAAACTATTTTGTATAACTATCACCAATGACACTTCCCATGCCAAGGTGTACAAATTTTATAATCGTGGTGACTACCACGATTCAATATCTCACTAAGTCAAAATTAATTAATTAATCACATGTGATTACGATCCCAACGTACTATAGTAAGCATAGCTAAGCAATTTAAATGTATAACCCAAGTGACAACTAGTATTGCATCACTAGATAATTGGCCACCCTATGGTGACAATGGAATCATGGCATTCAAAATATCAAGGAAGAATTAATCAAATTGGTCGTTAACTACCAAGTACAAAGGTTTTATAATAAAATAGTGATGCATGATAATTTAAAATAAAATAATACATAATAGATTTGAAATTAGGTTCAACATGATCAAAGGACATGACTTGCCTTGACATTGCTCAGTTATCAACTCTTGGTCTTCTGGTGGTGCTCCCGCTCCTTCGAAGACGCGATCTAACGAGAGAGAAAATGAACGAGGCACAAAATAAAAATCAAATAAAATTCAAATGAATTCCAAAAACATCAAAACCAGAACCAAAAGATAGAGCTCACTTTTACATGAATTTAGAAAAAGAATTGTGTCAATCAGAGCTAGGACGGAGAAGAATGGGCTCTTGGAAAATCTAATCTAAAAAAGGCTGAAAATTGGAAAAGGTTATGTTGGACCGAAATGGCGACAGAGGGGGGGTGAATGTCGATTCTAAAAAGCTTTACCCCTCAAAAGTACCACTTGAGAACTCACCTCTAATAGCAACAGGTGCTATGAAGAGAGCAACCAAAAACTCGAGATAACCTCAACCATGCAAGTTGGTTCACTCAAAGATATGTTCTTTCCAATAGCTATAGTGAGCTATGAAAAGAAGATCAAATGAGGAGAAAAGAACCTACTGGAAAGACATGAAGAACAATGAACCAATACCTCATAAGAAAAACCTAGAAGCCAAATCCTAGAAGCAACAAACCCTGCACGTGAGGGGTGGCTGGTCAGACCTCTCTGTAGAGGCCGGTCAGACCGCCGTTATACGGCCGGTCAGACCGCCCCTACACGGCCGGTCAGACCGCTTCACCGCCTCCGGTCAGACCGGCTACCAAAGCCCGGTCAGACCGCCCCCTATTTCCTGGCAATCCGAGGACAGCCTGATTTAACTGAATTTTTAACAAACTTTCAGACTTCCATAACTGAGGTAATTGAGGGTTTTGCTCCCAAATTTTTCACTCCAGAGAAGCACAGCAATGACCTAAATAGCAAGAAAAGCTTGAGAAACAAAAGTTCCAAACAAATAAACAAGAAACTCAAATTTTGACAAAAACTGAACTTTTGCAAGAGCCAGACTAAAAAATCAAATTGCTCCCCAACCAAAGATCCTATGGCCAAGAAACTTTGCAGATATATTAGCAATAGCCATGGGATTCTCCAGACTTAATCTCACGCAATTTTACAAAGAGAATCACAGGGGGAACAAGAAACACTAGAAATCCAAAAACTTACAAAGCCAACACCAAAAACCAAATTTCTCTTCAATCCTTGAACCTTGGCTCATGAAACTTTGAGGATAGCTAATAGATAGCCTCAGGACCCTAGATATCAAGTTTCATGCCATCTCATGAAGGGAAACGCAAAAGCCCTAGAAATGAACTGATGAACAAAGAAGGCTCAAAAATGAAATCTGAGATTTAAACGAAGTTAGCTCTTTGAGAAATCGATCAAATGATCTTGAGGCACTATCCCATCACAGAGCAACCCATTTTGGGCCTTCCCAACAACAAACAACAAGAAATCAAGAAAGCTCAAAAATCACCAAAAGAAGAACGAAGAGCAGAACAGGAGCTCGGGAGAAAACTTAGAAATTTCATTCATTGCACCAAGGATAATACAGAGGAATCCCGATACGCATGGACATTAGGACAAGACGGATTACAAACTCCTCAAACCATCCTCTCCCTCTCCAACTCCTCACTACATGCTTGGGAAGAATCAAGAACTCATGAACACACACACAGAGACAAGCTACGAAGGAGACACACTCTGTGTTTCTCACCAACCCATCAACCACTAAAGCTTCAAAGGTAAAACCACCTCCAAAGCTTCTTTTGACTCTTCTAAACCCTAACTCTCTCCCAAAGCCATCATTGGGCAAGCAGCCCCTCACAAGTATTTATAGCCGATGGCTAACGGGTCTCCACCCCGTTACGCCCGCTAAATCCAACGGAGCCCGCTCCCGCTTGCGCAGCCTTACGAAATCACCATTTCGCCCCTCCTGCACCTTCCAGGAAGCTTCCGCGCACCTTGCCGTCCAAGCCTCGCAACCACCTCGAGTCCACATCGTCTTCGACACATCCCGACCGCTCTGACCTCTGCGCCACCTGCACCTAGTCCGGTCCACTGTGTCTCGCCACGACTCCGCCTCGATGTCCTGCAGCCAACACAGACAAGAAACACATCAAATAGCACCGCTCGATACATGAAAGCGTAAATGGCATAAGCACATCCTACTTACTCATGACGAAGTCCAAACATGTCGAATCATCGGAATATACAATCTAATCCCAAACAATCAAGTTTGACAAAGTCCGACCGAGCCCGTTGCACCGCGCAACGATATGGTCCAAACCACTCAAACCAAACTCGACTCTCCTAAACCACTGTCAATTACTCATCACTCACATGGGGTCACGATCACATGGTCTCTTAGGTTACTATGCTGTAGACTCGGCTCACGCAATAGGTGGCCTACGGTGAACCCGTGCACGGGCGATTGCAATCGCTAATGGGCTTGCCGACGCGGTGGTCGATCGGGCTCCATGTCGGTGGCGTGGCTCACGCAGCATGTGGTTCACAGGGAAGGCGAATGGTCGCGCACGCGGTGCGATTGGCGCAGCGACGCGCGTGTGGGCATGGGGACCGAGGAGGCACACGGCGACCGAAGTGACTACACGCGGACCGAGGGCGGGGCATGGCGGAAGAGGGAGACGGCGGTGACCAGCCATCGGGTGAGGTGCTCACCGGCGGTGGCGGTTGGCCAAAACGGTGACTCACTGGCAGCGGGGCCTCAGCTGGTGGAGGAAGGAGACGGTGAGAGCGGCAGCGAGGCCCACCGGGAACGAAGGCAGAGCAGCAAAGGTCGACGGCTGCGCACAGGCGAAGACAACGACGGCGACAAGGGTAACGGCGCTCCACGGCAGGGCTTGGAAAGCGAGGTGGTGGCTCGGGATGCGTGGAACGAGGGGTGACCCCGCCTTAAATACCCGGACCTCGAGGAGTCCACGGTGGGCACGGAAGCCGAGTCCGGGAAGGAGACAGAGTGCGGCACATGCGGAGTGGACGTGGACGCCGAGACCAGGCTAAAGGCGGACTACGGAGTCCCGAACGAAGACGACGAGAACCCAGGAAGAAGATGATGAACAGTACCAGGCGTCCCCGATGGTTAACGCGTGGCACAACAGGCGGCTTGAAAAGGTGCGAGCGGTGGCCGTCGGATGGCTAGCGCGGGTGCCCGATTTCCGACACATGGCGAGGTGCGCAAGCTGGGCCGAGCGGCTGGAGGAGAAAGTGGGCTTCGGCCCAACGGCTTAGGTTTTTTAAGGAATTTTTCTTTTTCAAAAATTCAAATAAAATCAAAAGAGCTCTAGAAAATAGCAAATAAATCCAGAAAAATCCAAGAAAATTCCATAAAATTTCTTGAGACACAAGGAATCGAAATAAAATATTTTTGAAAAATGTTAATGTTTAATTTAATCATATTAAATCCTTCTAATTAATAAAAATTCCAATTAAGCTTTAATTAATTCCAAAAATCCATTTCAAATGGTGAATTTTATTTTAAAAGCTTCAGAAAGGCTCTGAAAATTAGGATGTTACATTTTTTCCGAGTGTTTTAAGCGGAGCGATGGAGTTTCCCATGTACTAGTGGTTTTCGAGTACTAGTTGTAATAGCAATCGTAATGTGTTGTCTGAGGCTGAGTTTTGGAAAGCAATAGTTTGAGAGTGTTTTCTGGATAGCGATGAGGTGATTGGTCATGGTTGACCTAGTTGATGATTTATGGATGGTTAAAGGTGTGTTTTAAGTGTGTGTGTGTGTGTAAGCGTGTGTATGCTAATGATGGTCAAGTTGGAAAGAACTTATGCCAGAAAAATATTTCTTTGGTCTTTGCATGTGTAGGTTTGTAACATCCTAGTTTTCAGTGCCTTTTTTAAATTTCTAATAAAAATAACTATTTGGATTTTTTCTGCATTGAAAAGGCATAATATGGAATTATAGAAATTAAAAATATTTAATCTGAATAACATGAACTTCAACTAATTCAAAACATGCTTTATTTGAGTTCCTTGAGTTTCAAGGATTTTTTGTATTTTCTTGGATTTGTTAGAGTTTATTTGCTATTTCTTTTAGCTCAATTGAATTTAGTTCAATTTATGAAAACTAAAAATTCTACAAAAATCCAGAATTGGCTTTTGGACCGAATTGCTTTCAGCCTAACCCATTTCTGCCACGTCGGCCCATCCCGCTTCGCTTAGCCTATCTCAGGCCCTGTTTGGATACGCTTAAAATATTATTCAGGTAGAATTAGCGAGAATCACACCCAAACGCTTTGATTATTTTTCGATTCTTTCAACCGCGGTGGGAAAAATCGGCATTTGTACCGAGAATCCAAAATCTGCACCGCGAGCCCAAGGGGGCGTTTCTTCCACCGCGACGATTATTCAGACTGCAGATTCTTCAGACCGCGACTTATCAGAAAATCCTGATCAGATTAAAATCGATTCTCAGATAAGCGTATCCAAATAGGGCCTCATCCCGGTCGTTCACTTCGTGGTGTGTCCGCCGAGCCAGCTATCCACTCCGTGTGCCCCTTGTCAACCATCTGCCCCACGCGTCCTTGCTCACCATTGTCTCGGCCAGCTAGACCCCAGCCCTTCGTCTCCATGCTGGACTTCTTCTCTAAGTTCACCTCGCCACCCTAGACTCTGCCACCGTGCCCATCACGGACCCCACCGCCTCAACCTCCTCGCTCTCACATCCAAATCCAAGTTAACTGCTGCCGCCACTTTTTCTTCGGCAAGGAATTGCAGTTGAGCTGGTGCGCCTCCATCTTCACCAACTGCCACTCTTTAACTTTGTCATTCATTCACCGATCTTCTCTGCCCCTCCATTGCCAAGGAAGACCACCAAGTGTCGAGTTCACGGAAGCTCAAACCCGTGCCGCCATTCCCTCTCTAGTAACCGAGCTTATCTCAATCGAATCCCGGCATCTTCCCTCTCTCCCAAGCATCTCGCGCGACACCAGTGGCTTACCGTGGCCCAAGATTGCCGTGCGCCCACATTGTTTTGCCTCTCCAACACGCCGTCGGTAGCTCCACGCCACCGAGTACCTCGTGGAGAAGCTCGCTGGAAAAGTCGTGCTACAGTGCTTTACTGCTCACATGGCAAGCCAGCTCAACGCAACGAGCCGACATGTTTGCCTACATGCCAGCCACACGAGCGCCACATAAGTTTGCTGCTAACTCAGTCAATTGCCATGTCAGCGCGCCAAGTCATCAGCCACATTACCTATCACATCATTGCCACCTCACCAGGTTTGCCCATGTGTCATCCCACTTGTCTGCCACATCAGGCAAGCCAATTGCATATGCATTATTCTATGCGTTCAGTCCACAATGGACTAGCCCTATTCTATAGATCTGGTTCATAGCACAGTAGTTTTTCTCTTTTCCTAGAATTTCCTAGCGAATCAATCTTCCGAGAGTCCGTTCTTCTCCGTACTAACTCTGATTGACTTGATTCTTCTAAATTCATCTAAAATTGATCTCTATCTTTTGGTTCTAGTTTTTTAGTTTTTGGATTTTATTTGGATTTTCTTTTAAGTTTATTTGTGTTTTGTTCGCTCGTTAAATAACGTCTTTAAAGGAGCAGAAGCAAAATTTGAAGACCAAAAGCGTACTTAGCCATACTTACTATTATGTTCGGCTTGTCATATATTGATCAATTAATTAATTTTGACTTAACAAGATACTGAATCGTGATGGTCGGCCACAATTATAAAAATTGTGTACCATGATATGGGTGTTGTCATTGGTCTTGGTTAAACAAAATGTTTTCCACTTGTGTGAGTGATCATGAAATAATAAAGAATTAATTAAATTAAGGTTCAAACAGTAGTATCCTCTAGTCAACCATGTCTAACCACCTTTGAAACAAGAGTGAAATATTTTCGAGAATATTCCTTCACCATCACTGGTCCTTCCTTAACATCCTTAGCAGATTCTCTCTATCATCTCCCTCTTCGCATAAATTTTGTTTAACTCCGTCTATATCCCGCGCTCACTAAATCTTATCTCCGATCACCCACTTAACCATAATAAAGTTTAATTGAGTTTATTCATATTTATTTGGACTTTTAAGTTATTTAGATTTATTTGGGATTAGTTGTTTATCGTGTAACTAGAAATTAAAGTCTCGAAGAAACAACAGACCAAGCGAGATGAAAAGGAAGACTAAGAGTTCAAGACCATCGATTGAGAAGACTGAGTAAGATCAAGACTGCAATAAATTAAGTGAGACAAGCCATCACTTTATTTGAAAGTATCACTCACATGCTTTACTTTAGCACGCAAATATTCATATTAACTCATAGTTAATTCCCCAGGAATAATTGCCTAATATAATATCCCACTCCTTTATTTTGAATATAAAACCTTGCGCCCTAGATATGAAAGTCCGTCTCCAAGCGCGATACTGTTCGTTCATCGATGACACAAAGCCAGGTGTTCAATGGAATTAACGCACAAATCCTTAATGTGGAGTACGTAGTACAATTAATATTCATATCTGCGAACGTTTAATCAGCATTAGCCTAGCTAGGCTGCCGGAAAGCTTGCGTAAGGGTTACCATCTGCAAAGGCCAGCTTGTCGTTGCCAGGTCGAGAAAACACGATCTGCATACATCAAATCTCGATAAGCACATGCATGCATGAGTAATTAATACTAGTATAGGGTATTAACTTTGAATTAGTAATTCCATATAAGTTTATATGTACGTGCCTGGTAATCTCCAAGCGTCCGTGACTTAAAACCAGCTGCACAGTAAATGAAATAGTACTCCCATGTACGGATGAACTTGTCACCAAAGCCCAGGGCCAAAATCTCACTGCAAATTAATACAGAAAAAAAGTAATATATATATGCTGTGTATGTATACATAGTAGTAGTTAGGTGCTATGCCTATGCTTTCTGAATTTACTTTCGAGTAGCTAGGAATACGAGCGTACGTACGTAGTTAAACTTACTCTTTGTTGGCCATGAAGTTGTCTCTCCAGCGTATCAGGGTTGGGTAGTAATGGTATCCAATATTCTCAAGGTGCTCGATGCTGCATGGATGCACTCAACATATACATATCCAAGTTAATTATTTTTTTGAGACGAACATATCCATGTTAATTAGTAATACACATATACATATACATGTATATATATATATATACATGTGTGTGTATATATATACATATATATGTATATGTGTATATGTATATAGTCAAACCAGTTAATCAGGTCCATGCATAAGTACGTAACGAATCATATAATAATTAATTATATTAAGCATGCATGCATGTACGCACCAGAGCCTTGATGCGGCCGACATGGCAGACGTTATTCGGGCCAAGGAAGGAAGGCAAACCCCGGGAAAGATGTATTCTCTCGTAAAGTCTGAACTTCTCCTGTGTTCCTCGTACCGTTCTTCTGGAATTGAGATGAACTGCATAATATATATATATATATATATATATATATATATATATATATATATATATATATATATATATATATATATATATATATATATATATATATATATATATATATATATATATATATATATATATATATATATATATATATTTGCAAACGAAAATTAAATTAGATGGCGATCTATATGATATCTCGCAAAAAATTGACATACTATCAATCGAACGATCATATATGTGTAGTAGTCGATGATGATTGGCAGGTACCTGGAGGACAAATAGGCCATCTTGAGCCAAAAGAGACTCGCAGCAGTCAAAGAAATCGTCCATGTATTCATGACCAACTCCTTCAATCATTTCGCTGCGCAAACAAGAGGCCAGCCGGGTAATTAATTAACGGTTTTGCTATTTTTATGTTCCGTAATTTTTTTTACTTCAGTCTAAGTCAACTTTTGTGATCTCTCTGAAGATTGAGGTGCCATATGATTGAATGTTGATTTAATGGATAACAGGTTGAAAATTGTGACTTACACTTGAGAAAATTTCAGCCAACTTACAAACAGAAAACCCTATTGATTACGTGCATACGTACTTACAATTCACTCCTTCAATGCAATCATATATACTCAATAGTACTTACTAGTACTTACCAAGATATGATCCTGTCATATTTACGGCAAGTTGGTATTTGACGGTAGTCACACAGCAGGAAAGTAATGTGGTCCTGGCAAAGACAATAGACATTATAGCATTTTTGTCAGTTGTTATATATCTCGGATTAATTTTTTAAAGGGGTCATAATTATTAATTACGGTCGGATACTACTCTCAAAGTGATGCACTGGAATGTGTACGTGTAGTCAAACTATTTGAAGTTAGAGCAATTAACAATATCTCCATGAGTACTTAGATCGAAGGTTTTCAAAATATTATTTAGAACTACCATATGACAATTATATATTCATATGCGAGTAGATTTGTCCTGAAAATACTTTGCCAATATCATAATTTTATTATATTTTACAAATATATTATGATGCAAATCAGCGGTGCAACTTATATTTTGTAGACCTAGTAGTGTCTGAGGTAGCATATTTAAGTTGCGATAGAAATCAGCGGCGAAACTTACCTGTAAACCGGCTTCTTTCACTTTGCTTTGGGCATATTTAAGTTGCTCCTCAGACAATGTAATCCCTGTGTATTTGCAGCCAGATTGCTTCACCACTTGTATTGCTAGGCTGCCCCAACCGCTACCAATCTCAAGAACATGATGGTCCCGCTCCACTTTAGCCTTCAATCGGTCATTACATATTCATCAGATCATGTATATGTATGTACGATGTATGTAAGGAATCAATCCATCTTACTAGTAGCCATTTTGAGATGAGAATGATGTAAAAACTAGCTAGAATACAATCCTTCAAAAATTAAAAAAACTAGAATACGTAGATACATAGGGGAGACTGTATATTGTATATATTTGATACTAATAACGATGAGAATGATACAATGGAAGAATGGTAGCTACAGCACACTTAATTATATGGGTTAATTTCTTATAGCCACAAAAAATTTCTAAATTAAATTATTAAGACCCACGTGTCAGTGATACAATTCTTTTAAAAAACGGGTAGAAATTCTTCCATTCAATTAAGAAGGAAAAGAGTGTGGGTAGCACAAAGCAACCCGACCAAACCGCCCGTGCCCAGGAACTCAGAAAAACGCTTAAGAGGGACTAATTGTCTAATCGTAGAAGGTTTTCTCAGTGACACAATAAGTGATGTGCAAAGAATGATACAAATTTTCCATAGCAAATATGGAATTACCCCTAATTATACCAGTATTACCTTATCGATTAGAAGGCTAATTTTACGTAGCTGGGCCGTTTCTAAGCTTTCGTCCTCCTCCTGCACGCGTTAATTAATAAGGAGGCCACGCATACATCATGCATCAACAATTCACATGAGTTAGCAGTAATCAATAGACAAATTAATTACCTTGAAAACGGCACAAGAGTAAGTCATCGATGGATCCAGGAAAAGCGAGAATAAATCGTTGCTCTGCACGCACATTAAATCAGACGTATATATGAGAAGCAACATGCATGCACTGCGAATAGGTTATATCATTTTATTCTTTGGAACATACTCAAATGATTAGTGAGTTTCAAGAAAATTTCATCAAAGTCTACTTTTTATAGCATAATTTATATATATACTTTCTTTACATGTGAAAAAAAGATATATAACAAAATTAAAGGTGTAATACACAGAAATAGCCCTTGAAGACCTGCACATAAATAGCGAAAAAGAAATACGTGAAAATAGGATTAATATTCAAGTATACCGAAAGTGATAAGAGGTGTAACATGTTTGTTTAAGTGGTATATTGAAAATAGAAGTATGTACTTTCGAGAGTAAGAAAAAGGTATATATACCCGAGAGTAGAACGTATTTTTCCTATATATATATGTATATATAAGCATATTCCGTACTCCTCCTAGGAGATGTACTCTCAATTCTAATATACCGTTTAACCGAATATTTTATACCTCTTTATCACTTTTGGTATACTAAATACTAATTCTAAGATATTCTAATACGATATAGTTGAAAACATTTCATCGAACACTTTATTTTTGCTATATATCCTTTTCCATACATAAAAGAATATATATATATATATATATATATATATATATATATATATATATATATATATATATATATATATATATATATATATATATATATATATATATATATATATATATATACAAACAAACTATCATACTTTATTTTTATGTAGCATGGTATCATGTGCAAAAATTTTTGAAATTTTTTGCATGTTGAGTTTAATTAGTTCAAACAAGTTTTAACTAAAATTTAAACTAGAGTTGCCTTTTCTATGATAGTTTGTTTGTAGGTATGTGCTGATATATATAAAAAAGTAAGACATGTGATAAACAATGTTGAAAATATTTGAATTAAAGTATATTTTTCCAAATGTATGGGTTTCATTTGAATTATTATAGATGGGTATATACCTTAAAACTGAAATTTTTAAAAATATACCCACTTTGGGTTGAATTCAGCGCATTTAAAATCACAAGTGACTGACACCATCATGTCCCATTTCACACACACACACACACACACACACACATATGCAGGGTTCAAAATCCGGTGGCAACCAAAGAGAATCGGTTCTATCGGGCAAACCAGTAGAATAAAAGCCAATGATATTTTATTTAATTCAAATTTAAAATTTTAACTGCAAAAGTTAGTTTCATTAATGATGTTTACATTATTTAACACTAATAGAATATATTAGAAAGATGCATGCACCTCTCGTGCTTGACTTAATATTTTTTGCTATGACTGTATTAGACCGGCGATTTTTTATTTAATTCAAATTTAAAATTTAAATGTAAAAGTTAGTTTCCTAATGATATTTACATTGTTTAACACTAATGGAATGTATTAAAAAATACACGCACCTCCCGTGCTTGACTTTATGTTTTTACCATGAATGTATTAGTCCGGTGGTTTTTTATTTAATTCAAATTTAAAATTTTAATTGTAAAAGTTAGCTTCCTTAACGATGTTTACATTATTTAACACTAATAGAATGTATTAGGAAGATACATGCACATCCCATGATTGACATCATGCCTTTTGCCATGAATGTATTAGGAATTTCTAATTTCAAATTTGAAAACATGTTTTTAGCAGTTTTTCTCCGGTTTTTTGGACGGTAACTGGCCGGTTTTCCCGGTTACTGATTTCAAATTCAAATTTCAACACTTGAAATTCGGCTGGGTTTTTTTTCCTATTTTTCTAGTTACGTTTCCGGGTATCGGCCGGTAACGTACGTATGTATATGTATGTACGTATATGTATGTATGTGTGTCTCTATATATATATACATACATGAAAGACGCTAGGAAAATGAGTGAGGACTAGGTACTACTGACCAAATCATAGTGCTGAGAGACGTTTCGGCGAGTTTGTGTGACAGCATTCTTCCTTGAGATGTGGCGCAGGAAATATTTTGCAGATGCTACCCCGGCTGTTAAAAGCAAGGGTGTCCACCAACCCCTGCCAATTAAATTTACCATACATACAGTTACATACATTATAGCTACTACTTCATTTTTAATTAAACACGAGGAATTTAGTGGGAACCAAAACTTTTTCGGCAACGCTGCTACTACTCTTTTGTGCATCTCTGTTAGCAATGAAAATCTGCACAGAAATGATTCATGGATTTAGAGCTCTTTTATGGCACCCAATATTTAACATAAGCCGTCATTCTTCTCGATCCAATGGATTAGATTAGTTAGAATTTAGTTGTACTACCCACGATAGTATGAATAGTAGAATCCTAAGGGGGTTCAAATTATAATTGCGTCCATAACTTCCTACAGAATGAAGCCATGCAACCATAATTTCAGGATTAATTAGCAACAATATTTATTATTTTCCCCGGATTTTTCTCTTGCATGCAAGCAGATAGGACTCATGGTACGTGTGACTTGTGTGCATGCAAATCTGAACTTTGATCACTACTCATACATATATACGTCAACACTATCTAATCCGAGATTAAGGGACAACCAATCGCAATTTCTTGTGTAGTAATTCAAATTGGCAACGCACTCATATTCTGAACTCCAATATTATTCGTGTTAGATTCATTTTTCCATCTTATTGTTCATATCTTACATAGTTTTTTCTGTTTTATTGAGCTAAACAGATAAAGAGATGCAAGCAGGGAATGGTGGAGAGCATATCTAACTCAAATTTCAAACTTCAAAATTTAAATTTGAAAATTTTCAAATTCACCCGGTTTGCAAATTCCCAGTGGCGAGGAGATTTCTAGCTCGGTAAGATTTTGAACCCTTTGTGCATCTTTGATTCAAAGGAAGCCATGGACAACCAAGTAATTTTCGTTAGGATTACGGAAGATGTTGATAATACCCATAGAAAAAAATAATAACTACATGGAAAAGTCTATAATACCCTTCAAAAATCATTGGCCGGATTTTATTTGTACTGCCACCCTTTACCAATAGTAGAATGTACCGTAAAAATTCTCTAGATTTAATCTTAAAATAAACGAGAAATATAGCACCATGAATCTGTGCCAGTAATTATTAAGATTTATATTCATATGTCCCAATTAACCCAGTAGAATGTAGTCTCTTCTATTATTTCTTGAGACAAGTAGAATGTACGTAATTTGACATACCAGGAAAAGATTGAGAAGTCCTTCTTTCTTATCAACAAAAGAGAAATAACCGTTAATATAGGCATCTGCCAAACCAAAGTCTGCCTCGGTTGCAACCTGAAAATTGCATTTCATATCAAGTAAGCTGAGTGCAGTATATATGCATCACCAGGCATTAATTCTTTCACATCAAGAGAAGAGAAGAGTAGAGGAGAAGGGACGAACCTTCCAATAGAAGAGGGGGTCATGAACTCTCAGGACAGATTTTACATGGCATTCTTTGCCTACTTCACCAAAACTGAACATAGTACCTCCTTCTTCAAGCAAGCTACGTGCAAAACTAATGAAGTGAGAATCGACGGTAACTAGACATTGTATATCCTTCAGTTGATGGAAGAACTCAACTCACATCAAGTTACCGAGGATATGTATCGATTGAGAAATCTTGCTACCAGAAGACGTGCCCCAGCCTCGGTCCATGATGGGACCATCTGCTTTGGGTTTTCCAGAAGGCCACTATTGTTCCCAAGTAAGCCTTGAGCTGCAGCTTTCCCAGCCTGCACGCATGCATAGTTGATTTTACACGCAAACATGCATAAATATTTCATAGAGAATAAATTAAGTAGACGGGTTGTGATGGAGTACCTTAAGTCCGTCTTCATGGAAGCCATAACCTGTGATTCAAGACAGAAGAGACGTTCAACAGATTCAGACCTAATTGAAATGCAGTAAAATTAATTTGTAGTCGTCCTTACATGCCTTCAGGCCATTTAAGTTACCTTGATATGCCCCACTGTACCATATTCCTCTGGTTCCCTGGATGTGACGAAGCTCAAGAGAAGCCTTTGCAGCAGCAACGGTCGGAATAGGATGGCTAGTGTTCCATTTGAGCAAGACATGATCCGGGGCATGAGGAGGATTCAGTGTCGCCAGGAAAGGACGTCTGCCGATAGATTCTATGTTCTAGATACCAAGAAATTAAGCAAAGATATCACCAACTAATGCGCGCGTGTATTGATCCATCGTCCATGCATGCATATGATGGAGGTGGTTCATTAATCTGATCGAAGTAGGAGAAGAGATGCATTGCAAGTTGCTGTTGCTGCTATGTTATGGTACCTGAAGCAGATTCAGCCAGTAGGTAACAGAAACACCCTGCTGGTTGTCCCCAGGAAGTTCCAGGCGCTCCATGCCGACGAATTCCGCGGCATCAAACTTTATCGTGATGGAGGTATATATCACTGCAATGAATAATGGATCAGGAGACCGGCACACATAAATAAATAGGAGTATATGTATGTGGAGATCACTTTCATAAGGGATCACTAACTGCAATGAGATCAGAATAGCAGGGCAATGCGTTTCCTACCTGTAGACATACTGAAAGCACCCAGAATTCTCAATTCCTCATGTGTTGCTTCAGCTCCGAGTATTTTTAGAGCATCAGGTGCGTGCACACCAAGTATGATTCTGTCGTACATCATCTCCGAGCCATCAACCTCTGAGACTCTGTAACCTGCTGCCAGAAATTCACGAATAATAACATGAGGGAGTACAAGAACAGGGAATGGGAGACAAAAAAAATTAATGGATGCGATCAACAAAGAGCTTGGCAATTTGGCATGCATGCGGTACCTCCGTCAAAATAAGTTGAGACAGATTTAACTTGGCAGCTGGTTTTAACCTGACAACCCATGCTTTCCAGCTCTTCTCGTACCTGTATATATATGTGTGCAGATACATGCATCCGTTTTGCAGATGACAGCTACAGTACCCGTGTAACAATAACATGTACGATTGAATTACAGTGATGCATGTGTGCCTACCTTGTTTACATAGGAATGCGAACGATCCTTGACAGTGAGCCACTGTGGGCGACCGAACAGCTGAATAATTGATATTTGCATGCACGGTGGATACAAAAGAAAGAATTAGCAGCAGCAGCAATGGGGGGAATTATCATATATGAAGTTGGCATGCAGCACCTGAAGGAGGTGATGGTTACGGCAAAATGAGAGCACAAAGAAAGCAGAGAAGCCCAACACTCCTTGTGACGGACAGGACCATATACACGCACATATTGGAATCTGAAGCACAGAACAGCGTGGTGATGTGGTACTGATACCGACAAGCAAGTAGCTATAATTAATGCGAGAATAGATTAGTAGTAGTACGTACAAGGTAAGCCTCTTGGAACAACTGGGAATATCCATGCGACTGAATGAACTGCCCCAAAGTCTCGTTCCGGTCCAGATCAGGGTTGGTCTCATGATCCTTCAGGTACCTGCATGCATGCTCCAATTCAGGTTCCAAATTAAGCATGACTGCAATGCATGTTTGTACACACAGTAACAAGTAGCTGGCTCACTCGAGAGCATCGTTCTTGAACTTGAGTATCTCGCGGATCATGCGCCAGAAACTGGGGCTGAGCGCGTTGCTCTTCTGCGCCAAGAGCCCCGCGATGCCATTGCGGCTGCCCCACTCGCATCTGCCACCGCCGCCGTCCAGCTGCGTGCTCACCGAGAAGGACATGTCCGATCTCTCCATCTCCACCCCGAGCCCTTCAAACCACTCCATCATGTTTGGGTACGTTACCTACATGCCATCCATACAATTGCATATGTCATACTATATACTCCATATTGCTAGGGATGAATGAAGAAATAAGCTAGCTGAAATTAAGGAGGGTATTGATTGATTAGTTAAACAACCCACCCGGTTGAAGACCATGAAGCCGAGGTCAAGGTGGACAGCACCGTTATCGACGGCCACGGTCCTGGCATGCCCGCCAAGATAGTCCTCCTTCTCGTACAACGTCACTCGTGCGCCGCCGCTTCTCGCCAGCTCGTGCGCCGCCGCCAGCCCGCTTACCCCAGCACCCACCACCGCCACTCGCATCTTCTCGCTTCCTCTCTCCTCACGAGTCCGGAGTCTCGCACAACACTCCCCCTTTATAGACAGCGAGTGCGTGGAGGGGCCAGAGAGGAAAACCTGTCAGATTTATTTCAGATAGGTGTGTTGGAGAAACACCAGATGAACTCACGCGAGAGAGGAAAACACAGCAGGTTTTTGTGTTGCGGAATAACAGCGCAACTTTTCTGTTGGATTGATCACTCAATAAAAGGTTTCATACAAACGTGCATGCAGACGTGGGCTTAACGCCCTCCTACAGAAATGCAGCAAAAAATGGAAGATGCGCATGACTCTGAACAACTAACTGACTGCTACCCTGAAAATACGACAAAAGCTGAAACTAACTACATGCAAGACTTGACTCAACAAGGTGCAGCAGCTGCCAGTCAACCAACAAGCAAGGATCATCAATCAAGATATTCCAATACTACTATAGATGACACACACATACATGCATTTATGCCTATGAGTATATCTGTGTCGTTGTCGAGGCCCTGTTAGCCGCGTGACATTGTAAGGTGATCCCTGCCTCCACGTCATCGCCTCCCCTCTCCTAGCTATCATCTTCTACTCAACCCTTTTTCCATTCCCTCACCTTAATTAATCACCTTATTAGCGTTTTAATGAAGGGATCCTCAGGTGTGGAGTAATTAATATTAATTCTTGACAACCTTTTTTTCTTGTAAGGACTTAATTAGGACTGAATATATAACGCACAAACAGAGCCTACCAGCTAGTCCTTCATTCCGAAATACTCACTGTTTCACATAGGTAATTACTAATACATCCATAAATCTTCAATCAATCGATGTGTTCCTTTCATATTAGTTGCAAAGCTACTCAACCCTTTTACATTCCTCACATTAACAAATCACCTTATTGGCGTTTTAATGAATGGATCCTCAGTTGTGGAATAATTAATATTAATTCTGACAACCTTTTTCTTGCAAGGACTGAATTGTTTGTGCTTGATTGAAGCCTTGCTCCTCGATCTTCCCGATGCTGGCCGAATGGATGGCAATGGAGCTGCGGGAAGAGAGGAGAGGAGGTGGGAAACGGTGATGGCTTGCTGCTCTTGGCTCTTGGCTTGCTTCTCTCTCTATATATGCTATCTTCTGCGTGTGTGTGGCCGTGTGTCCTCGCTCTTGTCGGTGTGCCGACTGACTGTTATTTTCGGTTTTTAAAAGCTATTTTTTGATTTTTTATAATAACTAGCTTTTAAATGGAGTACCTTTTAAGATAAGATCTACTAAGTTAATTGTAGTATATACTTTACTGACTTTATTTCTATCTACAAAAACCGCACGTGAGTTTCTGTTACTCTGTAATCTCTCGCACAAACAGCCTAAAAACCATAAGCCGCAGCCAAAAGTCATAAGCTTCAGCCAAAAAGAACAGGCCTATTGTAGCTTACTAGGCAAAGTTCTATCATGCTGCTTTTACGGTTTCCCGTTTCACTGTGGAGATGAACCACGGTTGATATTATCATGTAAGTAAATTTTTGTCAAACAGCTTTAAACAGTTTTGTTCAACATCTATCCATCAATTAGAAGCTATTAAAGGCGCCCACGCTCCAGTGTCCAAACTAGGTAAACAGTCCTAAAACTAGTCAAGTATAGTATAGCTTGGTCTCTGCCTCCTTCACCTTGAAGGGCTCCTCCACCAGTTTCGAATCGCCGGGCGTGAAGACAACAGAGCCAAGCGCCATCACGTCGAGGCAGCAGGAAGAACAGAGCACGTGGCTGGGAAAGAACAAAGCACATGGCGGGCAGAGACAGCAGGAGCGCTGTGCTGTACATGATCACAGAGCAAGACCGACCAGCTGTTCGCAACAGACGAGCATATTTTGTACTCATGCAATCAGAAATATGGCAGCACGGACGAGCAAAGAGGTGTTCCGGGCAAGCGGGCGATGGCACGGTGAACTCGAAGGTAGCGGGCGGGCGGCGGGAAGGGAGCACGGCAGCCAAGAGGGAGTGCTACATCGGGAATTGAGCAACACATCCAACTTATCATTATCTTTCTCTCTCCGGATCTAGGTGTACTCCACTTATTTTCTTTCTTTCTCCGCTTTGCTCCACTCTGCTCTGGCTCCGATTGTTTTTGGAGCTTAGTATTTGCTTTCTTCGTTTTTTCTAATAGATGCTGTATAAAAATACAGTCTTTGCTTTAGGCCATGAGCAGTTAGTTGGACCCTTATTACATTTATTTACATGCTAATTTTTGCTATGTTTTACTCCATGGAAGGAACAAACAATTTTCTCTTAGGTGGATAGTTCTTGCTGACGGGAAAAGGGCAAAAAAAAGGCAGGATCAATAAGATATATAGCTATCATTAATCTCTATAATTTGTTGTATAATTTATGTCATCATGCTCGCCTTATGTCGTCCATTTCCTCATAAAAATTATTAATTTCTATAATTTATGTATTTTTATTATATATATGTACCGTTGTATCGGTATTTTGGGGGAAATAGTGTGCTACAGAATTGACATATTCGAGCAACTTAGTTCTGAAATCCGAACACTCATCTTAAAAATCCTGGGTTCGCCACTGTCTAGTATTGCCTAATACGCCGGCAATCCTGGTGCAAAAACCGCCGGCGCCCAGTTCGGCCTCCATGCGGCGCCTGCGTCTCCCCGCCAGAGCCTCTTCTCTATTTACTTCTTCCACACCCCCCCCATCTCCTCTCCTCTAACTCTCTCTATTTCTTGATTTTGCATGGATTTATACTTACGATTTGAGTTGTTTTTTATTTGAGGATGGTGAAGATGGTGCTACTGCGGCTTGCTACGACGGGTCCGTGCGCGCCGGCTGGGGAGTACGAGTCGCTTGTCAGTGGTTGTGGCTTACCGTCAAGACGGTGGATCGTGCCCACCCTCGGTGTGATGCTAGTGGTGCATGGATGCTATGACTATGAGGTGCTCTATCGGTGGTGGTTATTGTTGGATGCTTAGTTGTGTATATATGGTGGTTCGATGGTGTGGTATCATCATGTAAAGAAATAGCAAAAGTTTAGGGTTGGAATGTGGCTACCTCGTCGGTGGTTGGTCGGTATGGCTTCGGTGGTTGCTTTCTTGGCTGGCTTAACTATGCAGATGGTGCTTGTGGCGAGGCTTGGTTGCCTTCTACTTCTTTATGCTTGAAGCCTTGCTCCTCTTCCCGTTGCTGGCCAAATGGGTGGCAATGGAGGAAATGGAGCTGGGGGAAGAGAGGTGGGAAACGGTGATGGCTTGCTGGTCTTGGCTCTGCTTGTTCCCCGTCATTGGGAAATGCTCATCTCTCTCTATGCTATTATGCTTGGTTTCACCCTTATTTTTGTTAGGAAACCTGGGCCTGGGCCAGCAGCCCTGGCCCATGGTGGGCACCTTATTGTAGACTATAAATAGGGAGTCATGCCGACATATTTTGTACTCATGCAATCAGAAATTAATAAAAGAAAGATAAGGAGTTCTCTCTACCTCTCTGTGTTTTTAATCTATTATTCTGTCTTCTATGATTGATTCGTTTCGTTCTAAGCAGAGGAATCGATCGGACTGGTCGCCAGCGATGGTTCCTCAACATGTTATCAACATGACTTTGCTCCGGTGAATGGAAGGTAATTGTAGGAGCCCAGATTTTACAATCCGGATTCCTCTGCGATTCCACCGCACTATTCCCTGGATCAGTAGATAGTGCTCACAGATTACAGTTCTGAATACCAAAGTACATATCATGCGGAAGTTCTAAATATAATAGTAGACTTACTCATGGGCCGATTAAACCGAAATCAGTAAATTGCAGCAGCGGAAGAACGAAGCACGCAAGTGGGACCTTCAGGACATGCCCACAGGCAGCCAACTGGAGGTTCGCGACCAAGCTCTTGACGACTTCATCTTCTTTATAACCAATAGTATTGCTGAAGTGTAGCGATCCAATTTCTGCTTCTGGAATTGTTGTGAAAGCGAGTGTGAGCACACCAACCACCGTGCTCCGCGAGCCAATACACAGAATACAAATAAATAGTATGCATGGCTTATCAAAGGAAAGGCTTGAGTTATTTTATTTGCAAAAAATCGCTTTTAGTAGCATTATTTTTATTAAATCATGGTATTATTATTGTTTCTACCTAAACTCCACACGGCGATTGCCATAATTGACTTAATCCACCAAAGACACACTTATCTTATTGATTGCTGTCTAAGACTCCAAACAGTGAGTGACATCATTTAACTAATCCACCGATCATACACTTTTTATAATGATTGCTGTCTAAAACTCGAAACAGCGAGTGACATCATTTAATTAATCCACCAAATTCACATTTTTGATATTGAGTGCTGTCTAAAACTCCAAACAGCAATTATCATCAATTATACAGTCCATCAATATCTTTTGTATTCTAAATTCCATTCCTTTTTGTTATTGATCCACAACCACAATTTGCTCTTTCAGTAATCAATCTTTTCTATTATCTATCTCTAACTATTTCACTAGTATACTTCCACCAAGAATATCATTGATCAAATCTATGATTCACTAGTATATATCCATCAAGAATACCATTGATCAAGTTTATACTCCAAGAATGGTTATACCTCTAACTACTTCAGTATTATACCTCCAAATTCTCAGTAATTCAATTGACTTATCTAGTAATTGATTCTATTAATCCCAATATTGTCAACATCTTCCAAGAATTAGATATCAATGTCGTAATCCAGCAATTATCTTCACACTCCCTAATTCTCCAAAAATCTTTCAAATCATCTATCTAACTTATATACTCATTTAGACTCCAATTTATTTCTCTCAAAATCCACACTATTTCCTTTTTATGATCGACATGAGTCCACCAATATCTTTATGTTTTTACTACAAACATCCATATCCTCTACTCATGATTCTATTTATTCCTCCTTATATTGTATTTTGTAGAAGGGAAAACATTTTATTTTTGAAATATGATACATAAAAATTTCCTGAGACCTAGCAGTTTTGAACAAAAACATAATGTGTAGAGTATGCAATAATAATAGCGATCCAGATTCCATCCACCGTTACATGGTATCTGCACCATATAGCATCTTTTAGCGTCATAGCCGCTTAACTTACCACTGGGACGACACCCAGGACAATTCAAATCAGGGCTTTCCACTGCCCTTCACTTTTTCCATTCCCACCCACAAAGTTATTGAAATAGAACTATATCTAGTTAATTTCCCATGTCCGCCCTTGACCGTGGGCACGGCTATTCGAATAGTTTTGACTCTGCAGAGTTGGCACATTTACCCATAAGAGACAGTTTACTCGTTGCCCCACACGATTCCTTAGTCGTGCGATTGAGCCAACCATCACAAGAACCGCTCAAAGTACCTTGTCCCTTCCATCATCTCACCCTATGGGTCACTCCCATTTGCGGTGGGTCCCATACGCAGCGGAATGTTCTCCTTCCGAACGCCTAACACTGGCTACTCCCCGCTAGCCCGCCACGCAGAACTTCACCTCTACGAGTGTCCCATTCAAGCCGTCTCACGCATGACCGCTTGCACTATTCCACCACCCTCCCTGTGAGGATGACTTCGTGGTCCCAGTAAATCTACTAAGCCAAGTTGTACTTTACTGACTTGTGGTTGTATTGTTTTACACAGGAGGTCATATCAAGATTCAGTCCTTAGCGGTATCGGGCGGTTCTACCACAAACCACACTCTCGTGCACCCGCACCATACCCCGAACCATCCGCCGGATAAATAAGCAATTTGAGGTTTTGGGAATATAAAATAACCATATCCAACATACACGATCATTACCACCATGATCGCCAACCAATTTTTCTCAGATTAAAGTGATGTTTGGGCACTCTCGCCCATGAGTACCTAAGCAATACTAAGCATGGCATATAATTAGGGACTTATTTTCGAAAGGTTACTATTATAATTTTTGCTAGGGCGACAAGGTTCACACATTCAAATATTCCAAAGGATGGGTAATATTATTCAAGGTAAACAATAGGCATATAACTAGAATCTTAAATTAAACATGTATTTGCATATAAAATAATAGCATGCAATTTGATAATTTAAACCAAAGTAATTTGTGAAAACGAGGTTCAACATGATCAAAGTATTGACTCGCATGGCGCGGTTTATCTGCGGTCTTGAGCTCACACGATGCTTTCTCTTGAGCTTCGGTCTCCATCTTCATTTTGAGCTTAATCCCGGGTCCATCGAATCTTCACGACTTCCAATTTCTAATTACGCGACAAACGATGAATCCAAATGAAAGCAAATAACTCAAGAGATCCAAATAAATCCGAATAAGCTCATTTTAGTTTTATTATGAGTTAATGGGTAGTTCGGGTGATTTGAGGCAAGGCCGATGGTAAAATACGATAACTTGATCTTTTTATTATTTTGATATTTATCAAGGAAATTCCATGAGTTAGGGTGGACCTTTGAATTGGGATACAAGTTTAGTGGGTATTATTTTGTCGAGCGTTAATTTTAGGACATATGATATTTTATGTTCCTCCATTTATCACTAGGCTAAGTTTAATTTGAATTACGGTCTATTTATACGGGTCCCAGTTTGCTGTATATACAATTATGGTCAGAGATTATTGTACAAGGTAATATTTCATTATTGCTATTAAATAAAATATATCACTGAGGTTTGTTTAATGGTGGCATGATAAATATTAAAACTTATATTTTAATTTCATGCAAGGGAAATCTTTATTTTAAAGTCTTATTGTTATAGTTTTTATATATAACATCCAACTTATTTTTCTTAACTTTATCTTGCATGTATTTTTAGTTGAGATCCTTATTAACCTCGGACATTAAACATAACCATCCTTATTATGACCTTTTTTATAGTTAGTCTTTTAATTCATTTATGCAAACCACATTAACTATACATATGTGATATCTAATCCAAGTTTAGATCTTAAACAATCTCATCTATATTCTATAAATTCTTAGCATCTTTTATTAATTATTTTTCAGATTTTTATTTGCCTTTTTCCCTCACCGAATGGGCTAGCAAAAAGGTTAAAACCTAATTGACTACTATTGCGGCACAGGGGGGTCGAACCCGGGTCGGCTCAGCGAACGCGCGCTTGGCTAGCCACACGGACTCTCAGTGTTACCTGATGGATTAGAGGCGAAATTCCAATTGAGCCGAGGAAGCAAACGCAGGAACAGAGGAAGCTCGGGGGCGGTGCGGCCGGCGGCGAGCGGCGGTCGGAGAGGTTCGGGAGAACACCAAAACGCGTTGCCCGCGAGCTGGTGAATCTAATGGGGGCGTCGGCGGGACCCGGGAACCTTCGGAGCGGGCCGGCGGTGAGGCTCGACGGCGGCGCGGGTGGAGCTCACGGCGCCGGCAAGCTGGGGTTGGGGAGAGGCTCCGGCAACTGCGTGGATGGCGATGCGGTGTCATGGTGGGGCTGCTATGCGAAGGAATCGGCCGGGGGTGGTTTTTAATCGGCGAATTTGGCTTGGCCGGCGTTGGAGGGGATAGAGTCCACCAGCGAGCTTGGGGCGTTGGGAAATCAATTCCCTTCAGGGAAGGAACGAGGAGGAGATGGCGTTGCAAATGGGAGCTTTGGCGGCTTAAATAGACGACGGGGCGTGCTTTGCGCCGGGTAGGGCCATGCGGTCAAGTCGGGAGCAGGCGGCGATCAGGCCGCGGAGAGGGCAGAAGATCGCGGATATCCGGCGAGATTTCGCGCCGCGCGCGAATGGCGGAGGGAGCTGCGCGCGCGCTCACGGTGGCCGTGTCGGCGGTTTTGCCGGGCAATGAGGAGGGGGCCCCCCAGGTGTGAGGAAGAAGAGCGGGGGAGAGAGAAAGAAGAGTCGGCAGTGAGCGGGCCCGCAGGTAGAAAAGGAAAGAAAGGGAGAGGGGAGAGAGAAAAGGGTTGGGCCCCACCTGTAAATGAGAGAATGGAAAAAGAAATGGTAGAGGGAAAAAGAGGAGGAGAAATGTTTGGGCTTGGATTTGAAATTGCAGATTTTTTAATTTAACTTTTTATTTCATATTTATGATTACTAATTTTTGCACGGCATTTATATTTTTATGATTACTACTATTATTATTATTATTTAGGTTATAGGTGTATTTTCATATATATATATATATATATATATTTATGTATGTATATATATATATATATATATATATATATATATATATATATATATATATATATATATATATATATATATATAATTTCATGTATTGGTTATTTTGTGGCATATTTCTGTAGTGTTAAGCTCTTCATTGCACAATTTATATATGTACATATATATATATATATATATATATATATATATATATATATATATATATATATATATATATATATATATATATATACACACATATACATATGTGTTTGTGTTTTATTCATTCAATTTTTATTGTTATTTATGTCACTATTTCCAAAATGAGATTTTTTATATTTTAACTCAAGTTTCTCTTTCCTTATACTGGATCATCTTTTCATATTCGTATTTACAATTTTGGTTTTCTATTATTTACATATTCCCCTTTTTGGTATTACTATTGTTTATCTTTTATGAATTCTTAAAATTTTGAAATCTCATCCAAATTCAGGAAAACACCATAAAATCTAAATTTCAAATAAATGTATTGTAAAATAATGCAAGAGTTTCATATTTTTAAATTTTAAATTTTCAGGATGTTACAGTAATCATCAAAGCCTAATTGATTGAATTATCTATACCATTGTAAATTCGTAGTTTTCGCGTCTAGATTGATTTTCTAGGGTGCAAATCCGCCCTAATCTACCGAGCAGACTTGAAGTTGCCGGCACAATGTCGATCGGTAGATTGCATCACGGGGTAGATGTTGATTGCACTGTATATCGAAGAAGAAAAAAGGAGAAAAAAAAGAAAAATTAGCACGGCAACCCTATACGGCCGTCGCATGCGAAGATGGCGCCGGCCGGTCCCATACACGCCGGCCGCCGGCCTGACGCCAGTCTGCCGCCGGTCCTTCTCAGCCGCCAGCTGCCTGGCCCGACCGCCTATAAGGGTTAGGGAAAATATACTCTATACACACACACACACACACACACACACACACACACATATATACATATATATATTCAAGAACCCAGGAAGGACCCCTTTTGTAAATAATGGCTAATTAATTAAGGAAATTAAATTGAATAGTATGTCACTAGTATGTCAAGATTTATTAATTATTATCTTGGTATAGAATTAGATGTTAATAATTAGTATATGATCAACTTTAGACTTCAAATATTTAATTCAATAAAATATAATTGAGCCAAAAAAACAGAATAAAATATTGAATATTAAATGTTGATTAATTGCATGCCAACAAGAATTAGCAAGTCAATTATTATATAAGAATAACTAGTGTAAGCATAAGCCATGTAAAAATAATTAATATTATTTCTATGTCTAAAAAATTGAGAGGGCCCTTTTCCAAATAGTACTTAAATAATTGAGGTAATTAAAATGAATATTAGGTCAGTAATATTTAAATGAAAATACAAGGATTTAATTGAAGAATATCTTTAAATATAATTAGTATTTAATTAGAGTATCCACTTTAAATTAAGGGTTTTCTTGTAGAATAGTTATATAGAATTGAAAGTCAATTATGATCCGATAGTATTTGTTTTAGAAGCTCAAACATTAATCGAGGCCCTATTAAAATATAATCCTTGTCATTAGCATGCCGTCGACAATTAATTCTTAATAGTATATAATAAGTTTCTCACCACATAAATAGATTCTAACTAAAACTAAGTTATGCTAGATAATAACAAAGGATAATTAGAATATTAATGGCATTTAATCCAAAGGGCATCTTTAATTAGAGATCATGCTAAAATATAACTTGTAGTCTATTAAAATATAATTAATAACCCCGGTCATCGTACTGTTAAAAATAATTTAGCTAAACTACAAATTAATGAACTATATAATATCATGGCCAATTAATTAGACATTAATTAAAATTGGGCATGTTCTTTTGACTGAAACTTATGACTTTTAGTTGCGGCTTGTGGCTTTTAGGATGTTCATGTGAGAGATTATAGAGTAAAGAAACTCACGTGTGGTTTTTGCCGATATAAATGAAGTCATTATAGTATGTACTACAACTAACTAGTAAACTCTATCTTGAAAAGATATTCCGTTTAAAAACTAGTTACTATAGAAAATCAAAAACACTTTTAGAAGCTGAAAAGAACAGGGCCATAATCTACCACCATATTAGTAGGTTGTAATCTGAAGTCTAGTAATACCCAAACTAAGCTAAGAGCTGCATTTCATCCAAATGCATTTAAACCTTATGATTAATTGTCATCCATGATTGCTAGTAAATAATGGTATAGCTAAATCTAATCGTTAAATAGTAGCTAATTAAATAAATAATCCCACACTTTAGTAAAGGATTGAATTAATCATGCAATTAATTGACAATTAAAACCTCAAAATATAATTCATCGTGGACTTCCCTAAAAATGAAATAAAAGATTAATAAGATCAATTAAAATTATATTGATCGCATGTAAATCCTCATATCATTTGTAAGTCACACCTAACTTATGAAACTTCTTTAATAAATACAAAATAATAAAGAAATAATTAAATTAAGGTTCAAACAGTAGCATCCTCTAGTCAACCATGTCTAACCACCTTTGAAACAGGAGTGAAATATTTCCGAAAATATTCCAGCACCATCACTAGTCCTTCCTTAACATCCTTCTTAGCAGATTCTCTTTGTCATCTCCCTCTTCGCATAAATTTTGTTTAACTTCATCTATATCCCGCGCTCACTAAATCTTATCTCCGATCACCCACTTAATTAACCATAATAAAGTTTAATTTAGTTCATTCAGATTTATTTGGACTTTTGAGTTATTTAGATTTATTTGAGTTTAGTTGCTTATCGTGTAACTAGAAATTTAAGTCTCAAAGAAACAACAGATCAAGCGAGATGAAGAGGAAGACCAAAAGTTCAAGACCATCGATTGAGAAGACTAAGATCAAGACTGCAATAAATTAAGCGACACAAGTCATCTCTTTGATCATATTATACCTACATTTTTAATGTAAGATCTTTATTTGAATGTATCAATCGCATGCTTTACTTTAGTACGCAAATATTCATAATAGTTTATAGTTAATTTCCCAGAAATAATTGCTTAATATAATATCCCTGTCACGCCTGGATCTCAGATTGTAGTTGTGCGTTGCAGGAATCCGGGAATCGGAAGAGGTAGAGGAGCCGTCGGTTGAGCCACGGCGTCGGACTCCACGGGATGCGGTCGACTGACGAGGAGAAGGAATTGAGCCGAGAGGGACGGCGTTGGACCGGGAACTAGGGTTTCAGCGATCCGACCGGATTGAAGAGGCGAGATTGAGGTAAACTTCATGCTTGCTTTATTAGAATCGCTCGCCTTTATATATAGAGGAGAGTACTTCGCTAAGCCGTGATTACACAAGGACTCCTAATCAGAACCAGACTCTTATTCTTAACCGACTGCAATGCTTAATTCTACCCAAAACCGAATACAACTCTAACCTGATAGTGCTGGTTCCTCAATCCTTTCTGAAGGCTGCACGGCTCTAAATCTTCTCCCGTAGACTTGCCCGAACCTTCCAGTCCTGACATTTCTCCCCTCCTCGAAAAGCAGCTCGTCCTCGAGCTTGAATTGTGGGTATTGACGGCGGAACAACGCAAGGGACTCCCAGGTAGCCTCTGATGCTGGTAGACCCTCCCAATGCACTAGGATCTCATGAATCCCGTTACTCCAGCGAGTCTTGATCACATGATGTGGTGTTGGGGCGATGCGACCATGGTGAAGACTAGGCAAAGCTGGTAGCTGTTCTGGTGGATCACCAAAGTATGGTTTGAGGACACTGACATGAAACACGTCGTGTATCCGGGCTTTGGCCGGCAATTGGAGGCGATATGCCACATCTCCCACGCGTTCCAAAATTTGATAAGGTCCATAATAGCGAGGAGCTAGTTTGCGGTTACTGCTGTCAGCGATAGATAGTGCATGGCGATGTTGAAGGCGGAGCCAAACCCATTGCCCAACATCAAACAAAAGCTCGCGATGCTTGGCGTCATAGGCTTTTTTTGTGATGCTGCTGTGCGAGGAGAAGGCGGTCCCTGATATCGAGCGCTGATCCTTTCTAGGAGAAGCTGATCCACGACTTGTAAAGGTGTCGATAGTGGTGAATGCGAAGCAAAGTGGGAGGGTCGCGGCCATATACCACTTTAAAGGGTGTCTCCTTCAAGGAAGTCTGAAAAGATGTGTTGTAACAATATTCTGCCCACGGTAAACAACGCACCCACTGCCTTGGTCTGTCTCCCGTGAGGCAGCGGAGGTACATTGCAATGATCTTGTTGGTGATTTCGGATTGGCCATCAGATTGTGGATGAAAAGCGGAGCTCAAGTGTAGCTTGGTGCCTGTTAGCCGGAAGAGCTCCGACCAAAAAGTGCTGGTGAATACTGGGTCTCGATCACTAACAATCGAGCAAGGCACTCCATGCAAGCGGACCACTTCCGCAAAGAATACTCTAGCGACGGAGGGAGCAGTGTAGGGATGAGCTAATGGAATAAAGTGGGCATATTTCGAAAAAGCGATCAATCACTGTGAGGATCACTGATTTGCCATTGACGCGTGGTAACCCTTCCACAAAGTCCATAGTGATGTCATCCCAAATCCGTGTAGGTACTTTCAATGGTTGTAAGAGGCCGGCTGGGTGAAGATGTACGGACTTGTTGCGTTGGCAGATTTGGCAAGAGCGGACAAAGTCTTCAACCAATTTGCGATCACCGGAAATGTGGAAGTCCCCCCTAAGACGATGCAACGTCTTTTGTACGCCTTCATGTCCTACCGTGTGTGCTGCCTGTAGGATTGACGGTAGTAGTGGGGAGGATGGCAGGACATGTACCCGGTGATTGTGTAGGATGAGTCCATCACCACCGCCATGGCGCCTGTGGTCCCATCTCGCAACTGCGATCGAGCGTGATCAGCTCGTGCAATCTCGGTTTCAAACGCAGATCGCGAAGAGAGTAAAATCTGGTCCAAATAGTGCACAAACGACTCGCCTCGATGCGCACCGAGATAATGCGTCGCCACAACATTTAGTCGGCCCGTTTGAACTCCACATGGAAATCATAGCCAAAAAGCTTGCTAACCCATCGGTGTTGCGGAATGGTAGAGAGACGCGGTCGAGCGAAACTTGAGGCTATAATGGTCTGTCTTTACTCCGAACCGGCGCCCCCAAAGGTAAGGACGCCAATGCCGGACTGCCATTATGAGACCCATCAATTCTCGCCGAGGCCGCCAAATGGGTGTGACGGGTAGCTAGTACCTTGCTATAGAATGCGATTGGTCCCTGTCCTTGGTGTAGGACAGCCCCGACCCCGGTTCCTGATGCGTCGCACTCCACGATGAATTCTAGGTCGAAGTTCGGGAGTTGCAGTACGGGGGCCTTCGTGAGGGCTTCTTTGAGAGTTTGAAAAGCATCTGCAGCCTCCTTTGTCCAGGCGAAAGCATCTTTCTTAAGCAGGCATGTGAGGGGTTCCGCAATGCCACCGAATCCTTGAATAAATTTGCGGTAATAGCCGGCCAACCCGAGGAACCCTCGAAGGGCTCGTACGGAACTGGGAGTCAGCCAGTCGCGGACTGCTTGTACCTTGGTGTCATCCATGGCGACTCCCTCAGCTAAAATGACATGTCCCAAATAAGCCACGGTTGGTTCGCCGAAAAAACACTTGGAGCGTTTGAGGAAGAGCTGATGATGCTGTAGGAGCCTGGGGACGGCTCGAACATGACGCAAATGTTCCACCCAAGAGGGGCTGTAAATAAGGATATCATCAAAGAACACCAAAACGAAACGGCGTAAGAAGGGCCGCAGAATGCCGTTCATGAGTGCTTGAAATGTTGCCAGCGCATTTGTCAGACCGAAGGGCATGACGAGGAATTCAAAGAGTCCTTCATGGGTCCGGAAGGCCGTCTTCTCAATATCGGGTGGGTGCATCCATACTTGGTGATATCCCGACCGGAGGTCCAATTTAGTGAAGAACTTGGCACCTCGGAATTCATCCAGAAGTTCATCTACGACTGGTATTGGAAACTTGTCTTTGATCGTCCCGTTGTTGAGAGCTCGATAGTCGACGCAGAAGCGCCAAGTACCGTCATGTTTTTTGACTAGTAAGACGGGCGATGAATAAGCCGATGTACTTGGACGTATGATGCCTTGTTGTAACATGTCCCCACATTGCCGTTCCAGCTCGTCTTTGAGGAGTTGAGGGTAACGATATGGACGGACGGAAATCGGCGAAGTCCCTGGCAAGAGGTGTATGTGATGGTCCTGTGCCAGTGGGGGCGGTAATCCCTGGGGGTGTCGAATAAGCCGGCAAACTCCTGCAGCAGCACATCCATCAAGTTTGGTTCGGAGATGGTGTAAGCTTGCTGTAATTGTGGTGCATCCGACCCCTCGCCATTGCACCTTGCGAGTGCCTCTCCAGAATGCCATACTGAGGGTGTTGAAGTTCCAAAGGATTGGCCCGACTGTACGTAACCATTGGACCCCGAGTACCACGTCGAAACCGTCCAGTGGAAGGGAGTAGCAATCCACCTCGAAGACTTCTTCATGGATCTGTATCCCCAAGTTGTGACAGAATCCGCTGCTGTTGATGCTGTCTCCGTTGGCCACTCGTACCCGTAAGCCGTGGCGTGGCTGGACGGTGATTTTGGCGCTCTGAACTGCTGCTGGGGTGATGAAGTTGTTAGTCGAGCCCGAATCCAACAGTGCAAGCAATGTTACCCCGCCGATTTGGACATGGAGTTGCATTGTTTGCCCTGCGTGCTGGGTAATCCCAGTTGCCGCGTAAAGCGAGATACTGGGTTCTTCTTCTTCTGGTGAAGGGTCTTCGGTGGTCTCATCATCGGAGCTTCCGCTGGGTGCGATGAGGAGGAAGAGGCGCTTGCAGCGATGCCCTGGTGTGAACTTTTCATCGCAGTTGAAGCATAATCCACCCGCGCGGCGCTGTTCCATCTCTTCTGGTGAGAGCATGCGGCGTTGCATTGTCCGTCGTGGGCGACCAATGGCCTGGCCCGTTCCTGCAGTATTGCCGACCGGTGGAGCTAGGAGGGCGGGCGGGGGTAATTTCAGCGCTTTGGCCGTCGCCGCCGCCGGGGCCATTCTT
The DNA here is from genome assembly GCA_036346575.1 of Dendrocalamus sinicus. Taxonomy (NCBI): domain Eukaryota; kingdom Viridiplantae; phylum Streptophyta; class Magnoliopsida; order Poales; family Poaceae; genus Dendrocalamus; species Dendrocalamus sinicus. Next base: position 44,888 of record JAYEVI010000551.1, read on the forward strand.
TGTTGGTAGAGTTGGTGTGGTTGTTGGCTTTTTGAGTGACACTACCGTGTCCTGCCCTGTGACCTGAGCTCTGCGCTCATAAGCCCGGGCTAGAGCCATTGCCATCTGAAGATTCGCTGGGTTTTGTAGCTCCACATCCGTGCGAATGGGTTCTCGCAGGCCCGGAGTGAACAACTGGACCTGTTGCCGCGATTGAAGGTGCTCAACTCGGCAAAGGATTGCTAGGAATCTCTGCTAATATTCTTCCACCGTGCCAGTTTGAGTGAGTTCCTTGAGTTCGCCTAGAGGGTTGTGGCGAATTGACGGCCCAAATCGCAGGTTGATGTACTCCTTGAAGTGCTGCCATTTGAGCTCCCCTTCATCCCTCTCGAGCTGGTAGTACCACTGCTGCGCCACCCCAATCAAATGATATGATGCAAGCCAAACTTTCTCGTTTTCTGGAGTTTTCTGTCCCCGGAAGAATTGCTCACACCTTTGCAGCCAGTTCAATGGATCTCCTTGGCCATCATAAGAGGGAAATTCCAGTCTGTGGAAGCGAGGAGGTTTATCCGTTGTTGGTGCTCCCCCGTTTCCGATGTGGTTGACTGCCGGTATGCTCCCAACTGGTAATGGCAGTAGCCCATCTCCTACAGGTTGTTTCTCCAATGTATTAAGTCTATTCCCCAGTTCTTCCCCTTTGGTTTGCTGCTGTGTCACGAGTTCTATTAATGCCTCAACCTTTTTGGACAGATCGGAAACCACCTGGTTAAGACTGGTATAATTTGCCGCCGTGGTTGCTATCTGTTCGTAGATTGCTTTGTCTCTGTCGTCAGCCATGAGCTCTGATACCAAGTTGTCACGCCTGGATCTCAGATCGTAGTTGTGCGTTGCAGGAATCCGGGAATCGGAAGAGGTAGAGGGAGCTGTGCTGGAGCCACGGCGGTCAAACCCGCGGGATGCGGTCAAACCTGACGAGGAGAAGGAATTGAGCCGGAGAGGACGGCGGTTGGACCGGGAACTAGGGTTCCAAATGATCCGACCGGGATTGAAGAGGCTGAGATTGAGGTAAACTTCATGCTTGCTTTATTAGAATCGCTCTGCCCCTTTATATATAGAGGAGTACTTCGGCTAAGCCGTGATTACACAAGGACTCCTAATCAGAACCGGACTCTTATTCTTAACCGACTGCAATGCTTAATTCTACCCAAAACCGAATACAACTCTAACCTGATAGTGCTGGTTCCTCGATCCTTTCTGAAGGCTGCACGGCTCTAAATCTTCTCCCGTAGACTTGCCCGAACCTTCCAGTCCTGACAATCCCACTCCTTGATTTTGAACATAAAACCTTGCACCCTAGATATGAAAGTAAACTTACCAATGCTAAGTCCGTTTCTAAACGTCATCCTTAATCTTGCTCAGATACTATATATTGGCATATGGATCGTTCGTTCATCGATGACACAAAGCCGGGTGTTCAATGGAATTAATGTACAATTAATATTCATATGTGCGATCGTTCAATCAGCTTAAAGCCTAGCTAGGCTGCCGGAAAGCTTGCGTAAGGGTTACTATCTGCAAAGGCCAGCTTGTCGTTGCCAGGTCGAGAAAACACGATCTGCATACATCAAATCTCGATAAGCACATGCACGAATGAGTAATTAATACTAGTATACGGTATTAACTTTGAATTAGTAATTCCATATAAGTTTATATGTACGTGCCTGGTAATCTCCAAGCGTCCGTGACTTAAAACCAGCTGCACAGTAAATGAAATAGTACTCCCATGTACGGATGAACTTGTCATCAAAGCCCAGGGCCGAAATCTCACTGCAAATTAATTCAGAAAGAAGTTATATATATGTGTGTGTCAGAGTATGTGTGTATACATAGTAGTAGTTAGGTGCTATGCCTATGCTTTCTGAATTTACTTTTGTACGTAGATGATGCACGCACTTGATGATATAGCTAGGAATACGAGCGTACGTACGTAGTAAACTTACTCTCTGTTGGCCATGAAGTTGTCTCTCCAGCGTATCAGGGTTGGGTAGTAATGGTATCCAATATTCTCAAGGTGCTCGATGCTGCATGGATGCACTCAACATATACATATCCAAGTTAATTATTTTTATTGAGACGAACATATCCATGTTAATTATACACACATACATGTATATATATACATATATATATATATATATATATATGTATATGTATATGTGTGTATATATAGTCAAACCAGTTAATCAGGTCCATGCATGTACGCACCAGAGCCTTGATGCGGCCGACATGGCAGACGTTATTCGGGCCAACGAAGGAAGGCAACCCCCGGGAAAGATGTATTCTTTTATAAAGTCTGAACTCCTCCTGTATTCCTCGTACCGTTCTTCTGGAATTGAGATGAACTGCATAATACATATATTTGCAAACGAAAATTAAATTAGATGGCGATCTATATGATATACTACCAATCGAACAATCGATATATGTGTAGTAGTCGATGATGATTGACAGGTACCTGGAGGACAAATAGGCCATCTTGAGCCAAAAGAGACTCGCAGCAGCCAAAGAAATCGTCCATGTATTCATGACCAACTCCTTCAATCATTTCGCTGCGCGAACAAGAGGCCAGCCAGGTAACTAATTAACGGTTTTGCTATTTTTATGTTCCGTAATTTTTTTACTTAAGTCTAAGTGAACTTTTGTGATCTCTATGAAGATTGAGGTACCATATGATTGAATGTTGATTTAATGGATAACAGGTTGAAAATTGTGACTTACACTTGAGAAAATTTCAGCCAACTCACAAACAGAAAACCCAATTGATTACGTGCATACGTACTTACAATTCACTCCTTCAATGCAATCATATATACTCATAGCAGCAGTACTAGTACTTACCAAGATATGATCCTGTCATATTTACGGCAAGTTGGTATTTGACGGTAGTCACACAGCAGGAAAGTAATGTGGTCCTGGCAAAGACAATAGACATTATAGCTAGACAGACAGCATTTTTGTTAGTTGTTATATATATCGGATTAATTTTTTAAAGGGGTCATAATTATTAATTACGGTCGGATACTACTCTCAAAGTGATGCACTGGAATGTGTACATGTAGTCAAACTATTTGAAGTTAGATCAACAATATCTCCGTGAGTACTAAGATTGAAGGTTTTCAAAATATTATTTAGAACTACCATATGACAATCATATATTCATATGCGAGTAGATTTGTCCTGAAAATACTTTGCCAATATCATAATTTTATTATATTTTACAAATATATTATGATGCAAATCAGCGGTGCAACTTATATTCTGTAGACCTAGTAGTGTCAGTTGCGATAGAAATCAGCGGCGAAACTTACCTGTAAACCGGCTTCTTTCACTTTGCTTTGGGCATATTTAAGTTGCTCCTCAGACAATGTAATCCCTGTGTATTTGCAGCCAGATTGCTTCACCACTTGTATTGCTAGGCTGCCCCAACCGCTACCAATCTCAAGAACATGATGGTCCCGCTCCACTTTAGCCTTCAATCGGTCATTACATATTCATCAGATCATGTATATGTATGTACGACGTATGTAAGGAATCAATCCATCTTACTAGTGGCCATTTTGAGATGAGAATGATATAAAGACTAGCTAGAATACAATCCTTCAAAAATTAAAAAAACTAGAATACGTAGGTACGTAAGGGGAAACTGTATATTGTATATATTTGATACTAATAACAATGAGAATGATACAATGGAAGAATGGTAGCTACAACACACTTAATTATATGGGTTAGTTTCTTATACGCCACAAAAAATTTCTAAATTAAATTATTAAGACCCACATGTCAGTGATACAATTCTTTTAAAAAAAAGGGTAGAAATTCTTCCATTCAATTAAGAAGGAAAAGAGTGTGGGTAGCACAAAGCAGCCCGGCCAAACCGCCGTGCCCAGGAGCCAGAAAATTCTGAAAAATGAACAGGAACTCAGAAAAACGCTTAGAGGGACTAATCGTCTAATCGTAGAAGGTTTTCTCAGTGACACAATAAGTGATGTACAAAGAATGATACAAATTTTCCATAGCAAATATGGAATTACCCCTAATTATACTAGTATTACCTTATCGATTAGAAGGCTAATTTTACGTAGCTGGGCCGTTTCTAAGCTTTCGTCCTCCTCCTGCACGCGTTAATTAATAAGGAGGCCACGCGTACATCATGCATCAACAATTCACATGAGAGTTAGCAGTAATCAATAGACAAATTAATTACCTTGAAAATGGCACAAGAGTAAGTCATCGATGGATCCAGGAAAAGCGAGAAGAAATCGTTGCTCTGCACGCACATTAAATCAGACGTATATATGAGAAGCAACATGCATGCACCGCGAATAGGTTATATCATTTTATTCTTTTGAACATACTTAAATGATTAGTGAGTTTCTAGAAAATTTCATTGAAGTCTACATGTTATAGCATAATTTATATATACTTAGCATAATTTATATATATACTTCCTTTACATGTGAAAAAAAGATATACAACAAAATTAAAGGTGTAATACAAAGAAATAGTCCTTGAAGACCTGCACATAAATAGCGAAAAAGAAATACGTGAAAATAGGATAAATAGGTTTTCAAAGGGAACGTTGGTTCCTGGATTGAGTGTTAGGAGGTTGTGAAACAAGTAGCACTCTTGCCAGATCAAAAGGATCGTGGAAGGTGGAACCTAAAATGTAATACCACCAAAATGTAAAGGAGAAGTAAAGCGAGAAATGAAACAATCCAAGGGAGAATAAAAGAAATAACGAAAAGTTTTGCCGTCAGACCCATCAACTTTAGAAATGCCGAGTGTAGTGTCGCTCATAGAGGCTCCCAGACCGTCCGGGACCAGTCGGCACCATCTTGCGTTTTGGGTTTTTCATCATTCGGTGAGAAATTCCGATTTACCTGCTGTAGTAGAAAAGAACCCTAAAGCACAGTGCAGAGGCCCTTTAGACCAAAAGGCCCTTATGGCAAATAATAACCAGGGAGAGGGTAAAGGAGGGCATAAATGGCAATGCACACTCCAGGGGGAAGGAGGCTAGCCGTGACCTCCTCACTTAAGCCCAACCAACACATTGCCATCCTCATTTTTCCTCCCCCATCAGACCTCTCCCAACAGAGAGCTCCCCCAGGGAGCTGGCCAAGACCAAGAGCAAAACCAGAGTAGGCAATCCACTCCCCACTGCCCAACCAATAGTTAAGCCAAGCCTCACCTCAGCCCATTACACCTCACAACCGAGAGCCACCCAGCTAGGCCAGCCATGAGGGAGGGAAGATGAAGGAGCGAGGGAAAGGAGGGGACCCCATGGAGCTGGCGAAGGACGTGGCGTGAGGACGACGACGGCGGAGCAAGGATGATGGTCACAAAGACTTAGGACATCCATGACCGCCGGGAACCCCGACCCTCGCCATCGCCTCATCCCTTTTCTAGTCTGGCAAAGGCAAGTAGGTCCCCTCCCACAAGCACCCTCACAGCCGGCTTAGCCGCGTCATACCCTCGGTGGCAAGCCCGTGGGCGCCGCCGTGCGCCCTTGGGAAGGAGAACATGCTCCCCGACGCATGTCTCCCCACCAAGTTCTGTCGTGGCGACGCCCGTAGGCATTCCCAAGATTGGGTGTAAGCATGTTTAGAGCAAGGCAAAATAGCAACTAAAATAAAATGCATAAGTTAGGGGGAATAGAGAAGACTGTCCTGAGAAGTAGAAGGTGGAGTGGCCGAAGGGGAGGCAGCCGACGGCAAGGCGACTGCCGGATCTGGCCCTGGCCGGGTTGGGAGGAATCGCTGGCGGCGCGCTCCAGACCAACGAGCCCAAGATCCCCTCCGCGCTGCGATCTGCCAGGAGAGAGAGAGGGAGTGAGGGAGAGCCGTGGAGTAGATAAGGCCGTTCGGCCGAACCAAATGAAGGAGAGGGAGAAAAAAGAAAGAAAAAGGAAAAAAGAGGAGAGAAGAGTGAAGAAAAAGAATGGGAAAAAAGAAAGAAAGAAAAGAAAAGGAAAAAAATTGGGGGTTTGGTACCTACGCGACGGGTCCTTAACCCTGGGTGTTTTATGGCAAAATCAGATTATGCGCATAGAGGCGTCACTATTCGCTTTGTTGTTTTTTCAAGTGACCGTTGAGGACATCATACACGGGCAGGAGTAGCATATGAATAATTTCACGTACTTGCAGCACTTCTCATATCAGATTTTGTTAGTATATTTAACTCCGCTAGTAAGGTAGAATAGTTGGTTAAAAATAGTATGGTGTAGTGGTTGCTACTTTATGAATAAAGTAGAATTTGCTTAAAATGATTAGCATTGTTCAAAAATGGTATTATTATGCAATAATGGTACCACTCTAAACCAGAGGATGGGCGGAGTGTTACATAAAACCTAGCCTTTATTTTGTCTCTCGCCGTCGAGGAATCACCATCATGTCCGGCCGGTGCCTCGCTATCACCGCCTTGACGTGTCAATCGTGCGTCGAGAGGAGTCATTCGTCGCCTCTTGATCGCGTGTTTCGTCGGTGGTGCCACGCGCCAAAGTGCGCCCGATGAACACACGCGATTGTGTGGTCCACATCGCGCATGAGCATTGCTCGATAATCGCTATTGCGTGCCAACACCGGAGGTGCCACACGCCGCTCGTTTTTGCCACAAGGTGTCAGTGTCGGCTAAACCCAGTGGGCATCACACGCCGTGTCTGTGCGGCCGACGTTCTTGTTGCTGCAATGTGCCAGCCCGATGATAAAGGAAACGAAGAGTGGGAGCTAGTTCCTACGGCGTTTTCAGCCGCATCTTCTTGAGGTTTGGTTCGGATGTTGGTGGTCGCTCTAGTGCCGCGAGATCCAACACCTTGGGCGCCTCGCAACATTTCCTACGGTGCCTCCTACCGGGTTCTCATCGAACCTTGCACCATCTACACCGCTCGATCGTTGCATCTCTAGCAGTCCTTGCACTTTCAGTTTTGAGTGTCAGGGTTTCTATCGCCCCGGTGCCATTTGGAGTCTACACCACGCCTACACCTGAGACAGTAGGCCATCCTGACGTGATGACAAATACTTGTGGATTCTTAGGAGACCTTTGTTCTTTCATCAAAATCCACTTTTTACGAGAGTATCTTAGAATTAATATTCAGGTATACCGAAAGTAATAAAGAGGTATAGCATGTTTGTTTAAGTGATATATTGAAAGTAGAAGTATGTACTTTCGAGAGTATGATAAAGGTATATATATATATATATATATATATATACACACACACACACGAGAATAGAATGTATTTTTCCTATATATATAAGCATATTCCGTACTCCTAGGAGTATATACTCTCAATTCTAATATACTACTTAACCGAATATTTTATACCTCTTTATCATTTTCGGTATACTTAAATACTAATTCTAAGATACTCCAATACGATATGGTTGAAAATTTTACATTGAAACCCTTTATTTTTGCTATATATCCTTGTTCATGCATAAAAGAAATATACACAAATTATGTTATAAAAAGTGTATTTTTATGAAAATTTTCTTGAAACTCACTTTGAGATATATTAAATCACTATTAGAATATGCTCAAATAGATAAAGACGTACAATAATACCTATAAAACAGTATATGAGAAGTGAGAGTACGTACTTCCAGGAGTATGGAACCATAAGAAAGTTAAGGGCATTGTTTTAGGCTTTCGGCTTAGATAGCAGAATGTACAACTTAGGGTTTTTGCATTGTATGTTTTACGTCAAGACACTCATGCCTTTGATCTTGAGAAGGTTTCAATCCTAGCCTACCTTAACTTGTTTAGGACAAAAGACTTTGTTGTTGTTGTGTATGTATATATGTGTGACACCATGGCGCTTAGGCACCATGATCTAAAATAGGTATTTCCCCTATGTATCATGATATCATGTGTGAAAAATTTTGAAATTTTTTGCATGTTGAGTTTAATTAGTTCAAACAAGTTTTAACTAAAATTCAAACTAGAGTTGCCTTTTCAGTGATAGTTTGTTTGTAGGTGTGTGTGTGTATATATATATATATATAAGTAAAACATGTGATAAACAATGTTGAAAATCTTTGAATTCTAGTATATTTTTCCAAATGTATGGGCTTCATTTGAATTATTATAGATGGGTATATACTCTAAAACTGAAATTTTCGAAAAAAAAATATACCCAGATTTGGATTGAATTCGCGCATTTAAAATCACATTGACCTGACACCGTACTGTCCCATTTCATATATATATATATATACATACATATATATGCATGTATACATATATATAGTATAAATAACAGGAACACTATAGTGTCCAGACTCCATGATTGAAACCTTCCATCAATGATTAAGACTTTCCATCTATGATTGAGACTTTCCATCCATGATTAAGACTTTCCATCCTGATATATTATATATCATTGCACTTGCACGCATCCACTTGATATATTATATATCATTGTGCTTTCTGGTTATGTTTCCGGTTATCGGCCGGTAACATACATATGTATGTGTATGTACGTATATGTATGTGTGTGTCTCTCTATATATATACATACATGAAAGACGCTAGGAAAATGAGTGAGGACTAGGTACTACTGACCAGATCATAGTGCTGAGAGATGTTTCGGCGAGTTTGTGTGATAGCATTCTTCCTTGAGATGTGGCGCAAGAAATATTTTGCAGATGCTACCCCGGCTGTTAAAAGCAAGGGTGTCCACCAACCCCTGCCAATTAAATTTACCATACATACAGTTACATACATTATAGCTACTACTTCATTTTTAATTAAACACGAGGAATTTAGTGGGGAACCAAAACCTTTTACTGGCAGCGCTGCTACTACTCTTTTGTGCATCTCTGTTAGCAATGAGAATCTGCACAGAAATGATTCATGGATTTAGAGCTCTTTTATGGCACCCAATATTTAACATAAGCCGTCATTCTTCTCGATCCAATGGATTAGATTAGTTATAATTTAGTTGTACTTCCCACGATAGTATGAATAGTAGAATTCTAAGGGGGTTCAAATTATAATTGCGTCCATAACTTCCTACCAAATGAAGCCATGCAACCATAATTTCAGGATTAATTAGCAACAATATTTATTATTTTTCCCCGGATTTTTCTCTTGCATGCATGCAGATAGGTCTCATGGTACGTGTGAATTGTGTGCATGCAAATCTGAACTTTGATCACTACTCATACATATATACGTCAACACTATCTAATCCGAGATTAAGGGACATCCAATCGCAATTTCTTGTGTAGTAATTCAAATTGGCAACGCACTCATATTCTGAACTCCAATATTATTCGTGTTAGATTCATTTTTCCATCTTATTGTTCATATCTTACATAGTTTTTTGTGTTTTATTGAGCTAAACAGATAAAGAGATGCAAGCAGGGAATGGTGGAGAGCATATCTAACTCAAATTTCAAACTTCAAAATTTAAATTTGAAAATTTTCAAATTCACCCGGTTTGCAAATTCCCAGTGGCGAGGAGATTTCTAGCTCGGCAAGATTTTGAATCCTTTGTGCATCTTTGATTCAAAGGAAGCCCATGGCCAACCGAGTAATTTTCATTAGGATTACAGAAGAAGTTGATAATACCCTTAGAAAAAAAATAATACCTACATGGAAAAGCCTATAATACCCTTCAAAAATCATTGGCCGGATTTTATTTGTACTACCACCCTTTACCAGTAGTAGAATGTACCGTAAAAATTCTCTAGATTTAATCTTAAAATAAACGAGAAACATAGCACCATGAATCTGTGCAAGTAATTATTAAGATTTATATACATATGTCCCAATTAACCCAGTAGAATGTAGTCTCTTCTATTATTTCTTAAGACAAGTAGAATGTACGTAATTTGACGTACCAGGAAAAGATTGAGAAGTCCTTCTTTCTTATCAACAAAAGAGAAATAACCGTTAATATAGGCATCTGCCAAACCAAGGTCTGCCTCGGTTGCAACCTGAAAATTGCATTTCATATCAAGTAAGCTGAGTGCAGTATATATGCATCACCAGGCATTAATTCTTTCACATGAAGAGAAGAGAAGAGTAGAGGAGAAGGGACGAACCTTCCAATAGAAGAGGGGGTCATGAACTCTCAGGACAGATTTTACATGGCATTCTTTGCCTACTTCACCAAAACTGAACATAGTACCTCCTTCTTCAAGCAAGCTACGTGCAAAACTAATGAAGTGAGAATCGACGGTAACTAGACATTGTATATCCTTCAGTTGATGGAAGAACTCAACTCACATCAAGTTACCGAGGGATATGTATTGATTGAGAAATCTTGCTACCAGAAGACGTGCCCCAGCCTCGGTCCATGATGGGACCAACTGCTTTGGGTTTTCGAGAAGGCCACTCTTGTTCCCAAGTAAGCCTTGAGCTGCAGCTTTCCCAGCCTGCACGCATGCATAGTTAATTTTTACACGCAAACATGCATAAATATTTCATAGAGAAGAAATTAAGTAGACAGGTTGTGATGGAGTACCTTAAGTCCGTCTTCATGGAAGCCATAACCTGTGATTCAAGACAGAAGAGACGTTCAACAGTTTCAGACCTAATTGAAATGCAGTAAAATTAATTCGTAATCGTCCTTACATGCCTTCACGCCATTTAAGTTACCTTGATATGCCCCACTGTACCATATTCCTCTGGTTCCCTGGATGTGACGAAGCTCAAGAGAAGCCTTTGCAGCAGCAACGGACGGAATAGGATGGCTAGTGTTCCATTTGAGCAAGACATGATCCGGGGCATGAGGAGGATTCAGTGTCACCAGGAAAGGACGTCTGCTGATAGATTCTATGTTCTAGAGATCCCAAGAAATTAAGCAAAGAAATCACCAACTAATGCGCGCGTGTATTGATCCATCGTCCATGCATGCATATGATGGAGGTGGTTCATTAATCTGATCAAAGTAGGAGAAGAGATGCATTGCAAGTTGCTGTTGCTGCTATGTTAGGGTACCTGAAGCAGATTCAGCCAGTAGGTAACAGAAACACCCCTGCTGGTTGTCCCCAGGAAGTTCCAGGCGCTCCATGCCGACGAATTCCGCGGCATCAAACTTTTATCGTGATGGAGGTATACATCACTGCAATGAATAATGGATCAGGAGGACGGCACACATAAATAAATAGGAGTATATGTATGTAGAGATCACTCTCATAAGGGATCACTAACTGCAATGAGATCAGAATAGCAGGGGCAATACTTATATGGGCATGCGTTTCCTACCTGTAGACATACTGGAAAGCACCCAGAATTCTCAATTCCTCATGTGTTGCTTCAGCTCCGAGTATTTTTAGAGCATCAGGTGCGTGCACACCAAGTATGATTCTGTCGTACATCATCTCCGAGCCATCAACCTCTGAGACTCTGTAACCTGCTGCCAGAAATTCACGAATAATAACATGAGGGAGTACAAGAACAGGGAAGGGGAGACAAAAAAAATTAATGGATGCGATCAACAAAGAGCTTGGCAATTTGGCATGCATGCAGTACCTCCGTCAAAATAAGTTGAGACAGATTTGACTTGGCAGCTGGTTTTAACCTGACAACCCATGCTTTCCAGCTCTTCTCGTACCTGTATATATATGTGTGCAGATACATGCATCCGTTTTGCAGATGACAGCTACAGTACCCGTGTAACGATACCATGTACGATTGAATTACAGTGATGCATGTGTGCCTACCTTGTTTACATAGGAATGCGAACGATCCTTGACAGTGAGCCACTGTGGGCGACCGAACAGCTGAATAATTGATATTTGCATGCACGGTGGATACAAAAGAAAGAATTAGCAGCAGCAGCAATGGGGGGAATTATTATATATGAAGTTGGCATGCAGCACCTGAAGGAGGTGATGGTTACGGCAAAATGAGAGCACAAAGAAAGCAGAGAAGCCCAACACTCCTTGTGACGGACAGGACCATATACACGCACAGATTGGAATCTGAAGCACAGAACAGCGTGGTGATGTGATACTGATACCGACAAGCAAGTAGCTATAATTAATGCTAGAATTGATTAGTAGTAGTACGTACAAGGTAAGCCTCTTGGAACAACTGGGAATATCCATGCGACTGAATGAACTGCCCCAAAGTCTCGTTCCGGTCCAGATCAGGGTTGGTCTCATGATCCTTCAGGTACCTGCATGCATGCTCCAATTCAGGTTCCAAATTAAGCATGACTGCAATGCATGTTTGTACACACAGTAACAAGTAGCTGGCTCACTCAAGAGCATCGTTCTTGAACTTGAGTATCTCGCGGATCATGCGCCAGAAACTGGGGCTGAGCGCGTTGCTCTTCTGCGCCAAGAGCCCCGCGATGCCATTGCGGCTGCCCCACTCGCATCTGCCACCGCCGCCGTCCAGCTGCGTGCTCACCGAGAAGGACATGTCCGATCTCTCCATCTCCACCCCGAGCCCTTCAAACCACTCCATCATGTTTGGGTACGTAACCTACATTGCATATGTCATACTATATACTCCCTATTGCTAGGGATGAATGAAGAAATAAGCTAGCTAGCTCAAATTACGGAGGGTATTGATTAATTAATTAAACAACCCACCCGGTTGAAGACCATGAAGCCGAGGTCGAGGTGGACAGCACCGTTATCGACGGCCACGGTCCTGGCATGCCCGCCAACATAGTCCTCCTTCTCGTACACCGTCACTTGTGCGCCGCCGCTTCTCGCCAGCTCATGCGCCGCCGCCAGCCCGCTTACCCCAGCACCCACCACCGCCACCCGCATCTTCTCGCTTCCTCTCTCCCTCTCTCCTCACGAGTCCGGAGTCTCGCACTCCACTCCCCCTTTTATATACAAGGAGTGCGTGGAGGGGCCAGAGAGGAAATCCCGTCAGATTATATCAGACAGGTACAGCAGGCAGCAGCTGCCAGTCAGCCAACAAGCAAGGATCATCAATTAAGCTATTCCAGTACTACTTATAGATGACACACACACATACGTACATGCATGCATGCATTTATTTTCTGCCAAATCGCAGGTGTAGAAGATTAAGAGAAAATCAGGGTTGAATACTACTATATGGCCGGCTATGCCTATGAGTATATCTGTGTCGTTGTCGAGGCCCTGTTAGCCGCGTGACATTGTAAGGTGATCCCTGCCTCCACGTCATCGCCTCCCCTCTCCTAGCTATCATCTTCTACTCAACCCTTTTTCCATTCCCTCACCTTAATTAATCACCTTATTAGCGTTTTAATGAAGGGATCCTCAGGTGTGGAGTAATTAATATTAATTCTTGACAACCTTTTTTTCTTGTAAGGACTTAATTAGGACTGAATATATAACGCACAAACAGAGCCTACCAGCTAGTCCTTCATTCCGAAATACTCACTGTTTCACATAGGTAATTACTAATACATCCATAAATCTTCAATCAATCGATGTGTTCCTTTCATATTAGTTGCAAAGCTACTCAACCCTTTTTCCATTCCCTCACATTAACAAATCACCTTATTGGCGTTTTAATGAATGGATCCTCAGTTGTGGAATAATTAATATTAATTCTTGACAACCTTTTTTCTTGCAAGGACTGAATATATAACGCACGAACGGAGCCTACCAGCTAGTCCTTCGTTCCGAAATACTCACTGCTTCCCATAGATAATTACTAATACATCCATAAATATTCAATCAATCAATGTGTTCCTTTCATATTAGCTGCAAAGCTACTCAACCCTTTTTCCATTCCCTCAACTTAACTAATCACCATATTGGCGTTTTAATGAATGGATCTTCAGTTGTCGAATAATTAATATTAATTCTTGACAACCTTTTTTCTTGCAAGGACTTAATTAGAATGAATATATAACGCGCGAACGGAGCTCGGCAATCGGTACTCGCTTGGTCACCTCACCTTATAGTGATTATATGGTAATCGGCCTTGTACTCTGCCTTTAACCGGTTTTTCTTTTTTAATAACAGATTTATATATGTAACTGTATGTTCATGTAAAAATCAAAGCCACATTTGATGCTATTGTCTTGATCCTCATGGATCAGGTAGCATTCATTCACTACTAATAGGGGAAGAAACTCAACTCCATACTGGGCTTGAGGTGGAAGGCCGCTACGGGCGGGAGGGGGCTACAGTAGGGGAGGACGCCGCCTGAGAAAGGAGCCACAGTAAGGAAGGACGTCATCGGAGGAAGGAGCCGCAGCAAGGGAGGCTGCCGCCGGAGAGAGGAGCCACAATAGGGGAGGCCAGCGCCAGCGGGAGAAACTGCAACAGGGGAGGCCGTCGCCGGAGGGAGGAGCCACAGCAGGGAAGCTCGTCTCTGGAGGGAGGAGCTGCAGCAGGGGAGCTTGCCGCCTGAGGGAGGAGATGCAGCAGCAGCAACAACCGTCGCCGCCACCCTCCCGCGCTGTCGCTATGACACCATCCTCGAGCGTGCGTGTGCCACTGCCAGTGCTATAAAATGTGGGCTTAATTAAATTTGATTGTGGGCTTCATGCCGTCATAACACTGGATAGGCCACTCAAACGAGTACACGATCTGTTAGCCAATTACTCCGATTACTCGCTCGATTATATCGGTTAAACTGGTAATGTACATATTTTTGCCTACTCGTACTCGGTAAAGGGACCTAGTCCTAGTACTCGGGCAAGAACACCTAGTACTTGGCTAGAAGCCTTCAAGTTCCCTACTGTCAACCAGGGTCTTGGATACGATCATTCAAAGGATGTGAGGAGACATCCACCTACAGTTATTAGAGCTGTACAGGGAGGTGGGATTGAGGTTGAGCCCATGTCTAGGAAGACCGTGTCTAGGGATTGAGGTCCTAGCATGCCCGCCAAGATAGTCCTCCTTCTCGTACACCGTCACTTGTGCGCCACCGCTTCTCGCCAACTCATGCGTCGCCGCCAACCCGCTTACCCCAGCACCCACCACCGCCACTCGCATCTTCTCGCTTCCTCTCTCCTCACGAGTCCGGAGTCTCGCACGACACTTCCCCTTTATAGACAGGGAGTGCGTGGAGGGGCCAGAGAGGACAGTCAGCCAACAAGCAAGGATCATCAATCAAGCTATTCCAGTACTTCTGTACATGACACACATACATGAGTCACATGACACACACACAAACTAATAAAATTTTGTTGAATCAATTAATCATGCAACGGAATAATCGGTAGTAAAAATTTTATTGCACACGCTTCTTCTCTCTCTCCTTTTCTTTCTCTCTCCACTCTTTTTTCCCCCATTCGGCGGTGTCCAGAGCCACTTTGCCTTCTCCTCTTCTTTGGCTCTCTCTTTCTTTTCCTCAGTTGGCTTCAAGGCTCCTCTCTCCAGCCGAGCTCCTCCTCTGGCTTCTTCCAGCACCGGCCACTGCGCCTAGCTTCCAGCCGGCGCCGTGCACCTCCCTGTGCCGCCGCCTAGCTCGGCCTCCATGCGCGGCCTGCGTCTGCCCTCCAGTGCCTCTTCTCTATTTACTTCTTCGACCCCCCATCTCCTCTCCTCTAGCTACTCTCTCTACTTCTTGATTTTGCATGGATTTATACTTACGATTTGAGTTGTTTTTTATTTGAGGATGGTGAAGATGGTGCTACCGCGGCTTGCTACGACGGGTCCCGTGCGCCGGGCCGGGGAGTACAGGTGGTCGTGGCTTGGCCCGCCCCTCGGTGTGATGCTACTGGTGTATGCTATTGTTGGATGCCTAGTTGTGTATTATATATGGTGGTCCGATGGTGTGGTACCATCATTCATGAAAAGAAATAGCAAAAGTAACTTGGGTTGGAATGTAGCTACCTCGTCGGTGGTTGGTCGGTTCCCAAATGTGGCTTCGGTGGCGGTTGCTTTCTTGGCTGTGCCTTCTACTTGTTTGTGCTTGATTGAAGCCTTGCTCCTCGATCTTCCCGATGCTGGCCAAATGGATGGCAATGGAGCTGCGGGAAGAGAGGAGAGGAGGTGGGAAACGGTGATGGCTTGCTGCTCTTGGCTCTTGGCTTGCTTCTCTCTCTATATATGCTATCTTCTGCGTGTGTGTGTGGCGCTGTGTCCTCGCTCTTGTCGGTGTGCCGACTGACTGTTATTTTCGGTTTCTAAAAGCTATTTTTTGAATTTTTTTACAATAACTAGCTTTTAAATGGAGTATCTTTTAAGATAAGATCTACTAAGTTAATTGTAGTATATACTTTACTGACTTTATTTCTATCTACAAAAACCGCACGTGAGTTTCTGTTACTCTGTAATCTCTCGCAAACAGCCTAAAAACCATAAGCCGCAGCCAAAAGTCATAAGCTTCAGCCAAAAAAGAACAGACCCATTGTAGCTTACTAGGCAAAGTTCTATCATGCTGCTTTTACGGTTTCCCGTTTCACTGTGGAGATGAACCACGGTTGATATTATCATGTAAGTAAATTTTTGTCAAACAGCTTTAAACAGTTTTGTTCAACATCTATCCATCAATTAGAAGCTATTAAAGGCGCCCACGCTCCAGTGTCCAAACTAGGTAAACAGTCCTAAAACTAGTCAAGTATAGTATAGCTTGGTCTCTGCCTCCTTCACCTTGAAGGGCTCCTCCACCAGTTTCGAATCGCCGGGCGTGAAGACAACAGAGCCAAGCGCCATCACGTCGAGGCAGCAGGAAGAACAGAGCACGTGGCTGGGAAAGAACAAAGCACATGGCGGGCAGAGACAGCAGGAGCGCTGTGCTGTACATGATCACAGAGCAAGACCGACCAGCTGTTCGCAACAGACGAGCATATTTTGTACTCATGCAATCAGAAATATGGCAGCACGGACGAGCAAAGAGGTGTTCCGGGCAAGCGGGCGATGGCACGGTGAACTCGAAGGTAGCGGGCGGGCGGCGGGAAGGGAGCACGGCAGCCAAGAGGAGTGCTACATCGGGAATTGAGCAACACATCCAACTTATCATTATCTTTCTCTCTCGGATCTAGGTGTACTCCACTTATTTTCTTTCTTTCTCCGCTTTGCTCCACTCGCTCTGCTCCGATTGTTTTGGAGCTTAGTATTTGCTTTCTTCGCTTTTTTCTAATAGATGCTGTATAAAAATACAGTCTTTGCTTTAGGCCATGAGCAGTTAGTTGGACCCTTATTACATTTATTTACATGCTAATTTTTGCTATGTTTTACTCCATGGAAGGAACAAACAATTTTCTCTTAGGTGGATAGTTCTTGCTGACGGGAAAAGGGCAAAAAAAAGGCAGGATCAATAAGATATATAGCTATCATTAATCTCTATAATTTGTTGTATAATTTATGTCATCATGCTCGCCTTATGTCGTCCATTTCCTCATAAAAATTATTAATTTCTATAATTTATGTATTTTTATTATATATATGTACCGTTGTATCGGTATTTTGGGGGAAATAGTGTGCTACAGAATTGACATATTCGAGCAACTTAGTTCTGAAATCCGAACACTCATCTTAAAAATCCTGGGTTCGCCACTGTCTAGTATTGCCTAATACGTCGGCAATCCTGGTGCAAAAACCGCCGGCGCCCAGTTCGGCCTCCATGCGGCGCCTGCGTCTCCCCGCCAGAGCCTCTTCTCTATTTACTTCTTCCACACCCCCATCTCCTCTCCTCTAACTCTCTCTATTTCTTGATTTTGCATGGATTTATACTTACGATTTGAGTTGTTTTTTATTTGAGGATGGTGAAGATGGTGCTACTGCGGCTTGCTACGACGGGTCCCGTGCGCCGGGCTGGGGAGTACGAGTCAGTTGTCAGGTGGTTGTGGCTTACCCGTCAGCACGGTGACTGTGCCCACCCCTCGGTGTGATGCTAGTGGTGCATGGATGCTATGACTATGAGGTGCTCTATCGGTGGTGGTTATTGTTGGATGCTTAGTTGTGTATATATGGTGGTTCGATGGTGTGGTATCATCATGTAAAGAAATAGCAAAAGTTTAGGGTTGGAATGTGGCTACCTCGTCGGTGGTTGGTCGGTATGGCTTCGGTGGTTGCTTTCTTGGCTGGCTTAACTATGCAGATGGTGCTTGTGGCGAGGCTTGGTTGCCTTCTACTTCTTTATGCTTGAAGCCTTGCTCCTCTTCCCGTTGCTGGCCAAATGGGTGGCAATGGAGGAAATGGAGCTGGGGGAAGAGAGGTGGGAAACGGTGATGGCTTGCTGGTCTTGGCTCTGCTTGTTCCCCGTCATTGGGAAATGCTCATCTCTCTCTATGCTATTATGCTTGGTTTCACCCTTATTTTTGTTAGGAAGCCTGGGCCTGGGCCAGCAGCCCTGGCCCATGGTGGGCACCTTATTGTAGACTATAAATAGGGAGTCATGCCGACATATTTTGTACTCATGCAATCAGAAATTAATAAAAGAAAGATAAGGAGTTCTCTCTACCTCTCTGTGTTTTTAATCTATTATTCTGTCTTCTATGATTGATTCGTTTCGTTCTAAGCAGAGGAATCGATCGGACTGGTCGCCAGCGACGGTTCCTCAACATGTTATCAACATGACTTTGCTCCGGTGAATGGAAGGTAATTGTAGGAGCCCAGATTTTACAATCCGGATTCCTCTGCGATTCCACCGCACTATTCCCTGGATCAGTAGATAGTGCTCACAGATTACAGTTCTGAATACCAAAGTACATATCATGCGGAAGTTCTAAATATAATAGTAGACTTACTCATGGGCCGATTAAACCGAAATCAGTAAATTGCAGCAGCGGAAGAACGAAGCACGCAAGTGGGACCTTCAGGACATGCCCACAGGCAGCCAACTGGAGGTTCGCGACCAAGCTCTTGACGACTTCATCTTCTTTATAACCAATAGTATTGCTGAAGTGTAGCGATCCAATTTCTGCTTCTGGAATTGTTGTGAAAGCGAGTGTGAGCACACCAACCACCGTGCTCCGCGAGCCAATACACAGAATACAAATAAATAGTATGCATGGCTTATCAAAGGAAAGGCTTGAGTTATTTTATTTGCAAAAAATCGCTTTTAGTAGCATTATTTTTATTAAATCATGGTATTATTATTGTTTCTACCTAAACTCCACACGGCGATTGCCATAATTGACTTAATCCACCAAAGACACACTTATCTTATTGATTGCTGTCTAAGACTCCAAACGATGAGTGACATCATTTAACTAATCCACCGATCATACACTTTTTATAATGATTGCTGTCTAAAACTCGAAACAGCGAGTGACATCATTTAATTAATCCACCAAATTCACATTTTTGATATTGAGTCTGTCTAAAACTCCAAACAGCAATTATCATCAATTATACTGATCCATCAATATCTTTTGTATTCTAAATTCCATTCCTTTTGTTATTGATCCACAACCACAATTTGCTCTTTCAGTAATCAATCTTTTCTATTATCTATCTCTAACTATTTCACTAGTATACTTCCACCAAGAATATCATTGATCAAATCTATGATTCACTAGTATATATCCATCAAGAATACCATTGATCAAGTTTATACTCCAAGAATGGTTATACCTCTAACTACTTCAGTATTATACCTCCAAATTCTCAGTAATTCAATTGACTTATCTAGTAATTGATTCTATTAATCCCAATATTGTCAACATCTTCCAAGAATTAGATATCAATGTCGTAATCCAGCAATTATCTTCACACTCCCTAATTCTCCAAAAATCTTTCAAATCATCTATCTAACTTATATACTCATTTAGACTCCAATTTATTTCTCTCAGAATCCACACTATTTCCTTTTTATGATCGACATGAGTCCACCAATATCTTTATGTTTTTACTACAAACATCCATATCCTCTACTCATGATTCTATTTATTCCTCCTTATATTGTATTTTGTAGAAGGGAAAACATTTTATTTTTGAAATATGATACATAAAAATTTCCTGAGACCTAACAGTTTTGAACAAAAACATAATGTGTAGAGTATGCAATAATAATAGCGATCCAGATTCCATCCACCGTTACATGGTATCTGCACCATATAGCATCTTTTAGCGTCATAGCCGCTTAACTTACCACTGGGACGACACCCAGGACAATTCAAATCAGGGCTTTCCACTGCCCTTCACTTTTTCCATTCCCACCCACAAAGTTATTGAAATAGAACTATATCTAGTTAATTTCCCATGTCCGCCCTTGACCGTGGGCACGGCTATTCGAATAGTTTTGACTCTGCAGAGTTGGCACATTTTACCCATAAGAGACAGTTTACTCGTTGCCCCACACGATTCCTTAGTCGTGCAGTTGAGCCAACCATCACAGTAACCGTTCAAAGTACCTTGTCCCTTCCATCATCTCACCCTATGGGTCACTCCCATTTGCGGTGGGTCCCATACGTTGTGCGGAATGTTCTCCTTCTGAACGTCTAACAGCTGGCTACTCCCCTGCTAGCCCGCCACAGCAGAACTTCACCCTCTACGAGTGTCCCATTCAAGCCGTCTCACAGACAGCCGCTTGCACTATTCCACCACCCTCTCCTGTGAGGATGACTTTCAGGGTCCGGTAAATCTACTAAGCCAAGTTGTACTTTACAGACTTGTGGTTGTATTGTTTTACACAGGAGGTCATATCAAGATTCAGTCCTTAGCGGTATCTGGGCGGTTCTACCACAAACCACACTCTCGTGCACCCCTGCACCATACCCCCGAACCATCCGCCCAGATAAATAAGCAATTTGAGGTTTTTGGGAATATAAAATAACCATATCCAACATACACCAGTCATTACCACCATGACTGCCCAACCAATTTTTCTCAGGATTAAAAGTGATGTTTGGGCACTCTCGCGCCCATGAGTACCTAAGCAATACTAAGCATGGCATATAATTAGGGACTTATTTTCGAAAGGTTACTATTATAATTTTTGCTAGGGCGACAAGGTTCACACATTCAAATATTCCAAAGGATGGGTAATATTATTCAAGGTAAACAATAGGCATATAACTAGAATCTTAAATTAAACATGTATTTGCATATAAAATAATAGCATGCAATTTGATAATTTAAACCAAAGTAATTTGCAGAAAACGTAGGTTCAACATGATCAAAGTATTGACTCGCATGGCGCGGTTTACTGCGGTCTTGAGCTCACACGATGCTTTCTCTTGAGCTTCTGGTCTCCATCTTCATTTTGAGCTTAATCCCGCCGGGTCCACTGAATCTTCACGACTTCCAATTTCTAATTACGCGACAAACGACTGAATCCAAATGAAAGCAAATAACTCAAGAGATCCAAATAAATCCGAATAAGCTCATTTTAGTTTTATTATGAGTTAATGGGTAGTTCGGGTGATTTGAGGCAAGGCCGATGGTAAAATACGATAACTTGATCTTTTTATTATTTTGATATTTATCAAGGAAATTCCATGAGTTAGGGTGGACCTTTGAATTGGGATACAAGTTTAGCTGGGTATTATTTTGTCGAGCGTTAATTTTTAGGACATATGATATTTTATGTTCCTCCATTTATCACTAGGCTAAGTTTAATTTGAATTACGGTCTATTTATACGGGTCCCAGTTTGCTGTATATACAATTATGGTCAGAGATTATTGTACAAGGTAATATTTCATTATTGCTATTAAATAAAATATATCACTGAGGTTTGTTTAATGGTGGCATGATAAATATTAAAACTTATATTTTAATTTCATGCAAGGGAAATCTTTATTTTAAAGTCTTATTGTTATAGTTTTTATATATAACATCCAACTTATTTTTCTTAACTTTATCTTGCATGTATTTTTAGTTGAGATCCTTATTAACCTCGGACATTAAACATAACCATCCTTATTATGACCTTTTTTATAGTTAGTCTTTTAATTCATTTATGCAAACCACATTAACTATACATATGTGATATCTAATCCAAGTTTAGATCTTAAACAATCTCATCTATATTCTATAAATTCTTAGCATCTTTTATTAATTATTTTTCAGATTTTTATTTGCCTTTTTCCCTCACCGAATGGGCTAGCAAAAAGGTTAAAACCTAATTGACTACTATTGCGGCACAGGGGGGTCGAACCCGGGTCGGCTCAGCGAACGCGCGCTTGGCTAGCCACACGGACTCTTAGTGTTACCTGATGGATTAGAGGCAGAAATTCCAATTGAGCCGAGGAAGCAAACGCAGGAACAGAGGAAGCTCGGGGGCGGTGCGGCCGGCGGCGAGCGGCGGTCGGAGAGGTTCGGGAGAACACCAAAACGCGTTGCCCGCGAGCTGGTGAATCTAATGGGGGCGTCGGCGGGACCCGGGAACCTTCGGAGCGGGCCGGCGGTGAGGCTCGACGGCGGCGCGGGTGGAGCTCACGGCGCCGGCAAGCTGGGGTTGGGGAGAGGCTCCGGCAACTGCGTGGATGGCGATGCGGTGTCATGGTGGGGCTGCTATGCGAAGGAATCGGCCGGGGGTGGTTTTTAATCGGCGAATTTGGCTTGGCCGGCGTTGGAGGGGATAGAGTCCACCAGCGAGCTTGGGGCGTCGGGAAATCAATTCCCTTCAGGGAAGGAACGAGGAGGAGATGGCGTTGCAAATGGGAGCTTTGGCGGCTTAAATAGACGACGGGGCGTGCTTTGCGCCGGGTAGGGCCATGCGGTCAAGTCGGGAGCAGGCGGCGATCAGGCGGCGGAGAGGGCAGAAGATCGCGGATATCCGGGCGAGATGCTGGCGCCGTGCGCGGAATGGCAGGAGGGAGCTGCGTCGCGCCTCACGGTGGCCGTGTCGGCCGGTTTTGCCGAAGCAGTGAGGAGGAGGGGGCCCCGGCTGTGTGAGGAAGAAGAGCGGGGGAGAGAGAAAGAAGAGTCGGCAGTGAGCGGGCCCGCAGGTAGAAAAGGAAAGAAAGGGAGAGGGGAGAGAGAAAAGGGTTGGGCCCCACCTGTAAATGAGAGAATGGAAAAAGAAATGGTAGAGGGAAAAAGAGGAGGAGAAATGTTTGGGCTTGGATTTGAAATTGCAGATTTTTTTAATTTAACTTTTTATTTCATATTTATGATTACTAATTTTTGCACGGCATTTATATTTTTATGATTACTACTATTATTATTATTATTTAGGTTATAGGTGTATTTTCATATATATATATATATATATATATATATATATATATATATATATATATATATATATATATATATATATATATATATATATATATGTATATTATGTTTTTTTTTGGCTTATTTCCTGTAGTGTTAAGCTCTTCATTGCACAATTTATATATGTATATATATATATACACACATATACATATGTGTTTGTGTTTTATTCATTCAATTTTTATTGTTATTTATGTCACTATTTCCAAAATGAGATTTTTTATATTTTAACTCAAGTTTCTCTTTCCTTATACTGGATCATCTTTTCATATTCGTATTTACAATTTTGGTTTTCTATTATTTACATATTCCCCTTTTTGGTATTACTATTGTTTATCTTTTATGAATTCTTAAAATTTTGAAATCTCATCCAAATTCAGGAAAACACCATAAAATCTAAATTTCAAATAAATGTATTGTAAAATAATGCAAGAGTTTCATATTTTTAAATTTTAAATTTTCAGGATGTTACAGTAATCATCAAAGCCTAATTGATTGAATTATCTATACCATTGTAAATTCGTAGTTTTCGCGTCTAGATTGATTTTCTAGGGTGCAAATCCGCCCTAATCTACCGAGCAGACTTGAAGTTGTCAGCACAATGTCGATCGGTAGATTGCATCACGGGGTAGATGTTGATTGCACTGTATATCGAAGAAGAAAAAAGGAGAAAAAAAAGAAAAATTAGCACGGCAGCCCTATACGGCCGTCGCATGCGAAGATGGCGCCGGACGGTCCCATACACGCCGCGCCGCCACCGACGCTGATCTGCACGGTCCTTCTCACCGCCAATTGCCGCCCGACCGCCTATAAGGGTTAGGGAAAATATACTCTATACACACACACACACACACACATATATATATATACATATATATATTCAAGAACCCAGGAAGGACCCCTTTTGTAAATAATGGCTAATTAATTAAGGAAATTAAATTGAATAGTATGTCACTAGTATGTCAAGATTTATTAATTATTATCTTGGTATAGAATTAGATGTTAATAATTAGTATATGATCAACTTTAGACTTCAAATATTTAATTCAATAAAATATAATTGAGCCAAAAAAACAGAATAAAATATTGAATATTAAATGTTGATTAATTGCATGCCAACAAGAATTAGCAAGTCAATTATTATATAAGAATAACTAGTGTAAGCATAAGCCATGTAAAAATAATTAATATTATTTCTATGTCTAAAAAATTGAGAGGGCCCTTTTCCAAATAGTACTTAAATAATTGAGGTAATTAAAATGAATATTAGGTCAGTAATATTTAAATGAAAATACAAGGATTTAATTGAAGAATATCTTTAAATATAATTAGTATTTAATTAGAGTATCCACTTTAAATTAAGGGTTTTCTTGTAGAATAGTTATATAGAATTGAAAGTCAATTATGATCCGATAGTATTTGTTTTAGAAGCTCAAACATTAACTGGAGGCCCTATTAAAATATAATCCTTGTCATTAGCATGCCGTCGACAATTAATTCTTAATAGTATATAATAAGTTTCTCACCACATAAATAGATTCTAACTAAAACTAAGTTATGCTAGATAATAACAAAGGATAATTAGAATATTAATGGCATTTAATCCAAAGGGCATCTTTAATTAGAGATCATGCTAAAATATAACTTGTAGTCTATTAAAATATAATTAATAACCCCTGGGTCATCGGCCGTTAAAAATAATTTAGCTAAACTACAAATTAATGAACTATATAATATCATGGCCAATTAATTAGACATTAATTAAAATTGGGCATGTTCTTTTTGACTGAAACTTATGACTTTTAGCTGCGGCTTGTGGCTTTTAGGATGTTCATGTGAGAGATTATAGAGTAACAGAAACTCACGTGTGGTTTTTGCCGATATAAATGAAGTCATTACAGTATGTACTACAACTAACTAGTAAACTCTATCTTGAAAAGATATTCCGTTTAAAAACTAGTTACTATAGAAAAACCGAAAAACAGCTTTTAGAAGCTGAAAAGAACAGGGCCATAATCTACCACCATATTAGTAGGTTGTAATCTGAAGTCTAGTAATACCCAAACTAAGCTAAGAGCTGCATTTCATCCAAATGCATTTAAACCTTATGATTAATTGTCATCCATGATTGCTAGTAAATAATGGTATAGCTAAATCTAATCGTTAAATAGTAGCTAATTAAATAAATAATCCCACACTTTAGTAAAGGATTGAATTAATCATGCAATTAATTGACAATTAAAACCTCAAAAATATAATTCATCGTGGACTTCCCAGAAAAATGAAATAAAAGATTAATAAGATCAATTAAAATTATATTGATCGCATGTAAATCCTCATATCATTTGTAAGTCACACCTAACTTATGAAACTTCTTTAATAAATACAAAATAATAAAGAAATAATTAAATTAAGGTTCAAACAGTAGCATCCTCTAGTCAACCATGTCTAACCACCTTTGAAACAGGAGTGAAATATTTCCGAAAATATTCCAGCACCATCACTAGTCCTTCCTTAACATCCTTCTTAGCAGATTCTCTTTGTCATCTCCCTCTTCGCATAAATTTTGTTTAACTTCATCTATATCCCGCGCTCACTAAATCTTATCTCCGATCACCCACTTAATTAACCATAATAAAGTTTAATTTAGTTCATTCAGATTTATTTGGACTTTTGAGTTATTTAGATTTATTTGAGTTTAGTTGCTTATCGTGTAACTAGAAATTTAAGTCTCAAAGAAACAACAGATCAAGCGAGATGAAGAGGAAGACCAAAAGTTCAAGACCATCGATTGAGAAGACTAAGATCAAGACTGCAATAAATTAAGCGACACAAGTCATCTCTTTGATCATATTATACCTACATTTTTAATGTAAGATCTTTATTTGAACGTATCAATCGCATGCTTTACTTTAGTACGCAAATATTCATAATAGTTTATAGTTAATTTCCCAGAAATAATTGCTTAATATAATATCCCTGTCACGCCTGGATCTCAGATTGTAGTTGTGCGTTGCAGGAATCCGGGAATCGGAAGAGGTAGAGGGAGCCGTGCTGGAGCCACGGCGGTCAGACCCACGGGATGCGGTCAGACCTGACGAGGAGAAGGAATTGAGCCGGGAGAGGGACGGCGGTTGGACCGGGGAACTAGGGTTTCAGCGATCTGACCGGGATTGAAGAGGCGGAGATTGAGGTAAACTTCATGCTTGCTTTATTAGAATCGCTCTGCCCCTTTATATATAGAGGAGAGTACTTCGGCTAAGCCGTGATTACACAAGGACTCCTAATCAGAACCAGACTCTTATTCTTAACCGACTGCAATGCTTAATTCTACCCAAAACCGAATACAACTCTAACCTGATAGTGCTGGTTCCTCAATCCTTCAAGGCTGCACGGCTCTAAATCTTCTCCCGTAGACTTGCCCGAACCTTCCAGTCCTGACATTTCTCCCCTCCTCGAAAAGCAGCTCGTCCTCGAGCTTGAATTGTGGGTATTGACGGCGGAACAACGCAAGGGACTCCCAGGTAGCCTCTGATGCTGGTAGACCCTCCCAATGCACTAGGATCTCATGAATCCCGTTACTCCAGCGAGTCTTGATCACATGATGTGGTGTTGGGGCGATGCGACCATGGTGAAGACTAGGCAAAGCTGGTAGCTGTTCTGGTGGATCACCAAAGTATGGTTTGAGGACACTGACATGAAACACGTCGTGTATCCGGGCTTTGGCCGGCAATTGGAGGCGATATGCCACATCTCCCACGCGTTCCAAAATTTGATAAGGTCCATAATAGCGAGGAGCTAGTTTGCGGTTACTGCTGTCAGCGATAGATAGTGCATGGCGATGTTGAAGGCGGAGCCAAACCCATTGCCCAACATCAAACAAAAGCTCGCGATGCTTGGCGTCATAGGCTTTTTTTGTGATGCTGCTGTGCGAGGAGAAGGCGGTCCCTGATATCAGTAAGCAGTTGATCCCTTTCTAGGAGAAGCTGATCCACAGCTTGTAAAGGTGTCGACAGTGGTGAATGCGGAAGCAAAGTGGGAGGGTCGCGGCCATATACCACTTTAAAGGGTGTCTCCTTCAAGGAAGTCTGAAAAGATGTGTTGTAACAATATTCTGCCCACGGTAAACAACGCACCCACTGCCTTGGTCTGTCTCCCGTGAGGCAGCGGAGGTACATTGCAATGATCTTGTTGGTGATTTCGGATTGGCCATCAGATTGTGGATGAAAAGCGGAGCTCAAGTGTAGCTTGGTGCCTGTTAGCCGGAAGAGCTCCGACCAAAAAGTGCTGGTGAATACTGGGTCTCGATCACTAACAATCGAGCAAGGCACTCCATGCAAGCGGACCACTTCCGCAAAGAATACTCTAGCCACGGAGGGAGCAGTGTAGGGATGAGCTAATGGAATAAAGTGGGCATATTTCGAAAAAGCGATCAATCACTGTGAGGATCACTGATTTGCCATTGACGCGTGGTAACCCTTCCACAAAGTCCATAGTGATGTCATCCCAAATCCGTGTAGGTACTTTCAATGGTTGTAAGAGGCCGGCTGGGTGAAGATGTACGGACTTGTTGCGTTGGCAGATTTGGCAAGAGCGGACAAAGTCTTCAACCAATTTGCGATCACCGGAAATGTGGAAGTCCCCCCTAAGACGATGCAACGTCTTTTGTACGCCTTCATGTCCTACCGTGTGTGCTGCCTGTAGGATTGACGGTAGTAGTGGGGAGGATGGCAGTACATGTACCCGGTGATTGTGTAGGATGAGTCCATCAGCCAGCTGCCATGGCGCCCCCAGGGTCCCATCTGCAATCTGCGACTGCAGCGTGATCAGCTCTGGTGCAATCTCGGTTTCCAAACGCAGATCGCGGAAGAGAGTAAAATCTGGTCCAAATAGTGCACAAACGGACTCGCCCTCAGATGCGCACCGAGATAATGCGTCGGCCACAACATTTAGTCGGCCCGGTTTGAACTCCACATGGAAATCATAGCCAAAAAGCTTGCTAACCCATCGGTGTTGCGGAATGGTAGAGAGACGCTGGTCGAGCAGAAACTTGAGGCTATAATGGTCTGTCTTTACTCCGAACCGGCGCCCCCAAAGGTAAGGACGCCAATGCCGGACTGCCATTATGAGACCCATCAATTCTCGCTCGTAGGCCGCCAAATGGGTGTGACGGGTAGCTAGTACCTTGCTATAGAATGCGATTGGTCCCTGTCCTTGGTGTAGGACAGCCCCGACCCCGGTTCCTGATGCGTCGCACTCCACGATGAATTCTAGGTCGAAGTTCGGGAGTTGCAGTACGGGGGCCTTCGTGAGGGCTTCTTTGAGAGTTTGAAAAGCATCTGCAGCCTCCTTTGTCCAGGCGAAAGCATCTTTCTTAAGCAGGTGTGTGAGGGGTTCCGCAATGCCACCGAATCCTTGAATAAATTTGCGGTAATAGCCGGCCAACCCGAGGAACCCTCGAAGGGCTCGTACGGAACTGGGAGTCAGCCAGTCGCGGACTGCTTGTACCTTGGTGTCATCCATGGCGACTCCCTCAGCTAAAATGACATGTCCCAAATAAGCCACGGTTGGTTCGCCGAAAAAACA
This sequence comes from Dendrocalamus sinicus, assembly GCA_036346575.1. Classification (NCBI taxonomy): domain Eukaryota; kingdom Viridiplantae; phylum Streptophyta; class Magnoliopsida; order Poales; family Poaceae; genus Dendrocalamus; species Dendrocalamus sinicus. Next base: position 73,539 of record JAYEVI010000551.1, read on the forward strand.
CTTGGAGCGTTTGAGGAAGAGCTGATGATGCTGTAGGAGCCCGGGACGGCTCGAACATGACGCAAATGTTCCACCCAAGAGGGTGTAAATAAGGATATCATCAAAGAACACCAAAACGAAACGGCGTAAGAAGGGCCGCAGAATGCCGTTCATGAGTGCTTGAAATGTTGCCAGCGCATTTGTCAGACCGAAGGGCATGACGAGGAATTCAAAGAGTCCTTCATGGGTCCGGAAGGCCGTCTTCTCAATATCGGGTGGGTGCATCCATACTTGGTGATATCCCGACCGGAGGTCCAATTTAGTGAAGAACTTGGCACCTCGGAATTCATCCAGAAGTTCATCTACGACTGGTATTGGAAACTTGTCTTTGATCGTCCCGTTGTTGAGAGCTCGATAGTCGACGCAGAAGCGCCAAGTACCGTCGTGTTTTTTGACTAGTAAGACGGGCGATGAATAAGCCGATGTACTTGGACGTATGATGCCTTGTTGTAACATGTCCCCACATTGCCGTTCCAGCTCGTCTTTGAGGAGTTGAGGGTAACGATATGGACGGACGGAAATCGGCGAAGTCCCTGGCAAGAGGTGTATGTGATGGTCCTGTGCCAGTGGGGGCGGTAATCCCTGGGGGTGTCGAATAAGCCGGCAAACTCCTGCAGCAGCACATCCATCAAGTTTGGTTCGGAGATGGTGTAAGCTTGCTGTAATTGTGGTGCAGTCTGGACCCCCTGCCATTGCACCTTGCGAGTGCCTCTCCAGAATGCCATACTGAGGGTGTTGAAGTTCCAAAGGATTGGCCCGACTGTACGTAACCATTGGACCCCGAGTACCACGTCGAAACCGTCCAGTGGAAGGGAGTAGCAATCCACCTCGAAGACTTCTTCATGGATCTGTATCCCCAAGTTGTGACAGAATCCGCTGCTGTTGATGCTGTCTCCGTTGGCCACTCGTACCCGTAAGTCGTGGCGTGGCTGGACGGTGATTTTGGCGCTCTGAACTGCTGCTGGGGTGATGAAGTTGTTAGTCGAGCCCGAATCCAACAGTGCAAGCAATGTTACCCCGCCGATTTGGACATGGAGTTGCATTGTTTGCCCTGCGTGCTGGGTAATCCCAGTTGCCGCGTAAAGCGAGATACTGGGTTCTTCTTCTTACGTGAAGGGTCTTGGTGGTCTCATCATCGGAGCTTCACTGGGTGCGATGAGGAGGAAGAGGCGCTGCGGCGATGCCCCGTGTGAACTTTTCATCGCAGCTTGAAGCATAATCCACCGCGGCGCTGTTCCATCTCTTCTGGTGAGAGCATGCGGCGTTGCATTGTCCGTCGTGGGCGACCAATGGCCTGGCCCGTTCCTGCAGTATTGCCGACCGGTGGAGCTAGGAGGGCGGGCGGGGTAATTCTGTTAGGCAGTGCTGGCCGTGTCGTCGCTGCTGGGGCCGCTGCTGTTGGTAGAGTTGGTGTGGTTGTTGGCTTTTTGAGTGACACTACCGTGTCCTGCCCTGTGACCTGAGCTCTGCGCTCATAAGCCCGGGCTAGAGCCATTGCCATCTGAAGATTCGCTGGGTTTTGTAGCTCCACATCCGTGCGAATGGGTTCTCGCAGGCCCGGAGTGAACAACTGGACCTGTTGCCGCGATTGAAGGTGCTCAACTCGGCAAAGGATTGCTAGGAATCTCTGCTAATATTCTTCCACCGTGCCAGTTTGAGTGAGTTCCTTGAGTTCGCCTAGAGGGTTGTGGCGAATTGACGGCCCAAATCGCAGGTTGATGTACTCCTTGAAGTGCTGCCATTTGAGCTCCCCTTCATCCCTCTCGAGCTGGTAGTACCACTGCTGCGCCACCCCAATCAAATGATATGATGCAAGCCAAACTTTCTCGTTTTCTGGAGTTTTCTGTCCCCGGAAGAATTGCTCACACCTTTGCAGCCAGTTCAATGGATCTCCTTGGGCATCATAAGAGGAAATTCGATGCAGGAAGCGAGGAGGTTTCTCCGTTGTTGGTGCTCCCCGTTTCCGATGTGGTTGATCGCCGGTATGCTCCCAAGCGGTAATGGCGGTAGCCCATCTCCTCTGAGTTGTTTCTCCAATGTATTAAGTCTATTCCCAGTTCTTCCCTTTGGTTTTTGCTTTGTGTCACGAGTTCTATTAATGCCTCAACCTTTTGGACAGATCGGAAACCACCAGTTAAGAGCGGTATAATTTTGCCGTGGTTGCTATCTGTTCGTAGATTGCTTTGTCTCTGTCGTCAGCCATGAGCTCTGATACCAAGTTGTCACGCCTGGATCTCAGATCGTAGTTGTGCGTTGCAGGAATCCGGGAATCGGAAGAGGTAGAGGGAGCTGTGCTGGAGCCACGGCGGTCAAACCCGCGGGATGCGGTCAGACCTGACGAGGAGAAGGAATTGAGCCGGGAGAGGGACGGCGGTTGGACCGGGGAACTAGGGTTCCAGCGATCTGACCGGGATTGAAGAGGCTGAGATTGAGGTAAACTTCATGCTTGCTTTATTAGAATCGCTCTGCCCCTTTATATATAGAGGAGTACTTCGGCTAAGCCGTGATTACACAAGGACTCCTAATCAGAACCGGACTCTTATTCTTAACCGACTGCAATGCTTAATTCTACCCAAAACCGAATACAACTCTAACCTGATAGTGCTGGTTCCTCGATCCTTTCTGAAGGCTGCACGGCTCTAAATCTTCTCCGTAGACTTGCCCGAACCTTCCAGTCTGACAATCCCACTCCTTGATTTTGAACATAAAACCTTGCACCCTAGATATGAAAGTAAACTTACCAATGCTAAGTCCGTTTCTAAACGTCATCCTTAATCTTGCTCAGATACTATATATTGGCATATGGATCGTTCGTTCATCGATGACACAAAGCCGGGTGTTCAATGGAATTAATGTACAATTAATATTCATATGTGCGATCGTTCAATCAGCTTAAAGCCTAGCTAGGCTGCCGGAAAGCTTGCGTAAGGGTTACTATCTGCAAAGGCCAGCTTGTCGTTGCCAGGTCGAGAAAACACGATCTGCATACATCAAATCTCGATAAGCACATGCACGAATGAGTAATTAATACTAGTATACGGTATTAACTTTGAATTAGTAATTCCATATAAGTTTATATGTACGTGCCTGGTAATTTCCAAGCGTCCGTGACTTAAAACCAGCTGCACAGTAAATGAAATAGTACTCCCATGTACGGATGAACTTGTCATCAAAGCCCAGGGCCGAAATCTCACTGCAAATTAATTCAGAAAGAAGTTATATATATGTGTGTGTCAGAGTATGTGTGTATACATAGTAGTAGTTAGGTGCTATGCCTATGCTTTCTGAATTTACTTTTGTACGTAGATGATGCACGCACTTGATGATATAGCTAGGAATACGAGCGTACGTACGTAGTAAACTTACTCTCTGTTGGCCATGAAGTTGTCTCTCCAGCGTATCAGGGTTGGGTAGTAATGGTATCCAATATTCTCAAGGTGCTCGATGCTGCATGGATGCACTCAACATATACATATCCAAGTTAATTATTTTTATTGAGACGAACATATCCATGTTAATTATACACACATACATGTATATATATACATATATATATATATGTATATGTGTGTATATATATAGTCAAACCAGTTAATCAGGTCCATGCATGTACGCACCAGAGCCTTGATGCGGCCGACATGGCAGACGTTATTCGGGCCAACGAAGGAAGGCAACCCCCGGGAAAGATGTATTCTTTTATAAAGTCTGAACTCCTCCTGTATTCCTCGTACCGTTCTTCTGGAATTGAGATGAACTGCATAATACATATATTTGCAAACGAAAATTAAATTAGATGGCGATCTATATGATATACTACCAATCGAACAATCGATATATGTGTAGTAGTCGATGATGATTGACAGGTACCTGGAGGACAAATAGGCCATCTTGAGCCAAAAGAGACTCGCAGCAGCCAAAGAAATCGTCCATGTATTCATGACCAACTCCTTCAATCATTTCGCTGCGCGAACAAGAGGCCAGCCAGGTAACTAATTAACGGTTTTGCTATTTTTATGTTCCGTAATTTTTACTTAAGTCTAAGTGAACTTTTGTGATCTCTATGAAGATTGAGGTACCATATGATTGAATGTTGATTTAATGGATAACAGGTTGAAAATTGTGACTTACACTTGAGAAAATTTCAGCCAACTCACAAACAGAAAACCCAATTGATTACGTGCATACGTACTTACAATTCACTCCTTCAATGCAATCATATATACTCATAGCAGCAGTACTAGTACTTACCAAGATATGATCCTGTCATATTTACGGCAAGTTGGTATTTGACGGTAGTCACACAGCAGGAAAGTAATGTGGTCCTGGCAAAGACAATAGACATTATAGCTAGACAGACAGCATTTTTGTTAGTTGTTATATATATCGGATTAATTTTTTAAAGGGGTCATAATTATTAATTACGGTCGGATACTACTCTCAAAGTGATGCACTGGAATGTGTACATGTAGTCAAACTATTTGAAGTTAGATCAACAATATCTCCGTGAGTACTAAGATTGAAGGTTTTCAAAATATTATTTAGAACTACCATATGACAATCATATATTCATATGCGAGTAGATTTGTCCTGAAAATACTTTGCCAATATCATAATTTTATTATATTTTACAAATATATTATGATGCAAATCAGCGGTGCAACTTATATTCTGTAGACCTAGTAGTGTCAGTTGCGATAGAAATCAGCGTGAAACTTACCTGTAAACCGGCTTCTTTCACTTTGCTTTGGGCATATTTAAGTTGCTCCTCAGACAATGTAATCCCTGTGTATTTGCAGCCAGATTGCTTCACCACTTGTATTGCTAGGCTGCCCCAACCGCTACCAATCTCAAGAACATGATGGTCCCGCTCCACTTTAGCCTTCAATCGGTCATTACATATTCATCAGATCATGTATATGTATGTACGACGTATGTAAGGAATCAATCCATCTTACTAGTGGCCATTTTGAGATGAGAATGATATAAAGACTAGCTAGAATACAATCCTTCAAAAATTAAAAAAACTAGAATACGAGGTACGTAAGGGAAACTGTATATTGTATATATTTGATACTAATAACAATGAGAATGATACAATGGAAGAATGGTAGCTACAACACACTTAATTATATGGGTTAGTTTCTTATACATACAAAAATTTCTAAATTAAATTATTAAGACCCACATGTCAGTGATACAATTCTTTTAAAAAAAAGGGTAGAAATTCTTCCATTCAATTAAGAAGGAAAAGAGTGTGGGTAGCACAAAGCAGCCCGGCCAAACCGCCGTGCCCAGGAGCCAGAAAATTCTGAAAAATGAACAGGAACTCAGAAAAACGCTTAGAGGGACTAATCGTCTAATCGTAGAAGGTTTTCTCGATGACACAATAAGTGATGTACAAAGAATGATACAAATTTTCCATAGCAAATATGGAATTACCCTAATTATACTAGTATTACCTTATCGATTAGAAGGCTAATTTTACGTAGTTGGGCGTTTCTAAGCTTTCGTCCTCCTCCCGCACGCGTTAATTAATAAGGAGGCCACGCGTACATCATGCATCAACAATTCACATGAGAGTTAGCAGTAATCAATAGACAAATTAATTACCTTGAAAATGGCACAAGAGTAAGTCATCGATGGATCCGGAAAGCGAGAAGAAATCGTTGCTCTGCACGCACATTAAATCAGACGTATATATGAGAAGCAACATGCATGCACCGCGAATAGGTTATATCATTTTATTCTTTTGAACATACTTAAATGATTAGTGAGTTTCTAGAAAATTTCATTGAAGTCTACATGTTATAGCATAATTTATATATACTTAGCATAATTTATATATATACTTCCTTTACATGTGAAAAAAAGATATACAACAAAATTAAAGGTGTAATACAAAGAAATAGTCCTTGAAGACCTGCACATAAATAGCGAAAAAGAAATACGTGAAAATAGGATAAATAGGTTTTCAAAGGGAACGTTGGTTCCTGGATTGAGTGTTAGGAGGTTGTGAAACAAGTAGCACTCTTGCGGATCAAAGGATCGTGGAAGGTGGAACCTAAAATGTAATACCACCAAAATGTAAAGGAGAAGTAAAGCGAGAAATGAAACAATCCAAGGGAGAATAAAAGAAATAACGAAAAGTTTTGCCGTCAGACCCATCAACTTTAGAAATGCCGAGTGTAGTGTCGCTCATAGAGGCTCCCAGACCGTCCGGGACCAGTCGGCACCATCTTGCGTTTTGGGTTTTTCATCATTCGGTGAGAAATTCCGATTTACCTGCTGTAGTAGAAAAGAACCCTAAAGCACAGTGCAGAGGCCCTTTAGACCAAAAGGCCCTTATGGCAAATAATAACCAGGGAGAGGGTAAAGGAGGGCATAAATGGCAATGCACACTCCAGGGGGAAGGAGGCTAGCCGTGACCTCCTCACTTAAGCCCAACCAACACATTGCCATCCTCATTTTCCTCCCCATCGACCTCTCCCAACAGAGCTCCCCGGGAGTGGCCAAGACCAAGAGCAAAACCAGAGTAGGCAATCCACTCCCACCGCCCAACCAATAGTTAAGCCAAGCCTCACCTCGGCCCATTACACCTCTGGCGAGAGCCACCCAGCTAGGCCACCATGAGGGAGGGAAGATGAAGGAGCGAGGGAAAGGAGGGGACCCCATGGAGCTGGCGAAGGACGTGGCGTGAGGACGACGACGGCGGAGCAAGGATGATGGTCACAAAGACTTAGGACATCCATGACCGCCGGGAACCCCGACCCTCGCCATCGCCTCATCCCTTTTCTAGTCTGGCAAAGGCAAGTAGGTCCCCTCCCACAAGCACCCTCACAGCCGGCTTAGCCGCGTCATACCCTCGGTGGCAAGCCCGTGGGCGCCGCCGTGCGCCCTTGGGAAGGAGAACATGCTCCCCGACGCATGTCTCCCCACCAAGTTCTGTCGTGGCGACGCCCGTAGGCATTCCCAAGATTGGGTGTAAGCATGTTTAGAGCAAGGCAAAATAGCAACTAAAATAAAATGCATAAGTTAGGGGGAATAGAGAAGACTGTCCTGAGAAGTAGAAGGTGGAGTGGCCGAAGGGGAGGCAGCCGACGGCAAGGCGACTGCCGGATCTGGCCCTGGCCGGGTTGGGAGGAATCGCTGGCGGCGCGCTCCAGACCAACGAGCCCAAGATCCCCTCCGCGCTGCGATCTGCCAGGAGAGAGAGAGGGAGTGAGGGAGAGCCGTGGAGTAGATAAGGCCGTTCGGCCGAACCAAATGAAGGAGAGGGAGAAAAAAGAAAGAAAAAGGAAAAAAGAGGAGAGAAGAGTGAAGAAAAAGAATGGGAAAAAAGAAAGAAAGAAAAGAAAAGGAAAAAAATTGGGGGTTTGGTACCTACGCGACGGGTCCTTAACCCTGGGTGTTTTATGGCAAAATCAGATTATGCGCATAGAGGCGTCACTATTCGCTTTGTTGTTTTTTCAAGTGACCGTTGAGGACATCATACACGGGCAGGAGTAGCATATGAATAATTTCACGTACTTGCAGCACTTCTCATATCAGATTTTGTTAGTATATTTAACTCCGCTAGTAAGGTAGAATAGTTGGTTAAAAATAGTATGGTGTAAGTGGTTGCTACTTTATGAATAAAGTAGAATTTGCTTAAAATGATTAGCAGTTGTTCAAAAATGGTATTATTATGCAATAATGGTACCACTCTAAACCCAGAGGATGGGCGGAGTGTTACATAAAACCTAGCCTTTATTTTGTCTCTCGCCGTTCGAGGAATCACCATCATGTCTGGCTGGTGCCTCGCTATCACCGCCTTGACGTGTCAACTGTGCGTCGAGAGGGAGTCATTCGTCGGCTACTGCATCGCGTGTTTTCGTCAGTGGTGCCACGCGCCAAAGTGCGCCAGTGAACACACGCGGATTGTGTGGTCCACATCGCGCATGAGCATTGCTCCGATAATCTGCTATTGCGTGCCAACAGCCGGAGGTGCCACACGTCGCTCGTTTTTGCCACAAGGTGTCAGTGTCGGCTAAACCCAGTGGGCATCACACGCCGTGTCTGTGCGGCCGACGGTTCTTGTTGCTGCAATGTGCCAGCCCGATGATAAAGGAAACGAAGAGTGGGAGCTAGTTCCTACGGCGTTTTCAGCCGCATCTTCTTGAGGTTTGGTTCAGATGTTGGTGGCTGCTCTAGTGCCGCAGCATCCAACACCTTGGGCGCCTCCTGCAACATTTCCTACGGTGCCTCCTACCGGGTTCTACTGGAACCTTGCACCATCTACACTGCTTCTGATCGTTGCATCTCTAGCAGTCCTTGCACTTTCAGTTTTGAGTGTCAGGGTTTCTATCGCCCCGGTGCCATTTGGAGTCTACACCACGCCTACACCTGAGACAGTAGGCCATCCTGACGTGATGACAAATACTTGTGGATTCTTAGGAGACCTTTGTTCTTTCATCAAAATCCACTTTTTACGAGAGTATCTTAGAATTAATATTCAGGTATACCGAAAGTAATAAAGAGGTATAGCATGTTTGTTTAAGTGATATATTGAAAGTAGAAGTATGTACTTTCGAGAGTATGATAAAGGTATATATATATATATACACACACACACGAGAATAGAATGTATTTTTCCTATATATATAAGCATATTCCGTACTCCTAGGAGTATATACTCTCAATTCTAATATACTACTTAACCGAATATTTTATACCTCTTTATCATTTTCGGTATACTTAAATACTAATTCTAAGATACTCCAATACGATATGGTTGAAAATTTTACATTGAAACCCTTTATTTTTGCTATATATCCTTGTTCATGCATAAAAGAAATATACACAAATTATGTTATAAAAAGTGTATTTTTATGAAAATTTTCTTGAAACTCACTTTGAGATATATTAAATCACTATTAGAATATGCTCAAATAGATAAAGACGTACAATAATACCTATAAAACAGTATATGAGAAGTGAGAGTACGTACTTCCAGGAGTATGGAACCATAAGAAAGTTAAGGGCATTGTTTTAGGCTTTCGGCTTAGATAGCAGAATGTACAACTTAGGGTTTTTGCATTGTATGTTTTACGTCAAGACACTCATGCCTTTGATCTTGAGAAGGTTTCAATCCTAGCCTACCTTAACTTGTTTAGGACAAAAGACTTTGTTGTTGTTGTGTATGTATATATGTGTGACACCATGGCGCTTAGGCACCATGATCTAAAATAGGTATTTCCCCTATGTATCATGATATCATGTGTGAAAAATTTTGAAATTTTTTGCATGTTGAGTTTAATTAGTTCAAACAAGTTTTAACTAAAATTCAAACTAGAGTTGCCTTTTCAGTGATAGTTTGTTTGTAGGTATATATATATATATATATATATATATATATATATATATATATATATATATATATATATATATATATATATATATATATATATAGGAGTTCATAGTTTTAGCGTATATATATCATATGCACGCATAATATATATAAATGTAAAACATGTGATAAACAATGTTGAAAATCTTTGAATTCTAGTATATTTTTCCAAATGTATGGGCTTCATTTGAATTATTATAGATGGGTATATACTCTATAAATATGAAATTTTATAAAAATATATATATATTTGGATTGAATTGCGCATTTAAAATCACATTGACAATGTTGAAAATCTTTGAATTCTAGTATATTTTCCAAATGTCCCATTTCATTATATATATACTCTATATAAATTGAAAAAATATACCCAGATTTGGATTGAATTCGCGCATATATGACATGTATACATATATATAGTATAAATAACAGGAACACTATAGTGTCCAGACTCCATGATTGAAACCTTCCATCAATGATTAAGACTTTCCATCTATGATTGAGACTTTCCATCCATGATTAAGACTTTCCATCCTGATATATTATATATCATTGCACTTGCACGCATCCACTTGATATATTATATATCATTGTGCTTTCTGGTTATGTTTCCGGTTATCGGCCGGTAACGTACATATGTATGTGTATGTACGTATATGTATGTGTGTGTCTCTCTCTATATATATACATACATGAAAGACGCTAGGAAAATGAGTGAGGACTAGGTACTACTGACCAGATCATAGTGCTGAGAGATGTTTCGGCGAGTTTGTGTGATAGCATTCTTCCTTGAGATGTGGCGCAAGAAATATTTTGCAGATGCTACCCCGGCTGTTAAAAGCAAGGGTGTCCACCAACCCCTGCCAATTAAATTTACCATACATACAGTTACATACATTATAGCTACTACTTCATTTTTAATTAAACACGAGGAATTTAGTGGGAACCAAAACCTTTTCTTGGCGTATTTGCTACTACTCTTTGTGCATCTCTCATAGCAATGAGAATCTGCAGAAATGATTCATGGATTTAGAGCTCTTTTATGGCACCCAATATTTAACATAAGCCGTCATTCTTCTCGATCCAATGGATTAGATTAGTTATAATTTAGTTGTACTTCCACGATAGTATGAATAGTAGAATTCTAAGGGGTTCAAATTATAATTGCGTCCATAACTTCCTACCAAATGAAGCCATGCAACCATAATTTCAGGATTAATTAGCAACAATATTTATTATTTTTCCCCGGATTTTTCTCTTGCATGCATGCAGATAGGTCTCATGGTACGTGTGAATTGTGTGCATGCAAATCTGAACTTTGATCACTACTCATACATATATACGTCAACACTATCTAATCCGAGATTAAGGGACATCCAATCGCAATTTCTTGTGTAGTAATTCAAATTGGCAACGCACTCATATTCTGAACTCCAATATTATTCGTGTTAGATTCATTTTCCATCTTATTGTTCATATCTTACATAGTTTTTTGTGTTTTATTGAGCTAAACAGATAAAGAGATGCAAGCAGGGAATGGTGGAGAGCATATCTAACTCAAATTTCAAACTTCAAAATTTAAATTTGAAAATTTTCAAATTCACCCGGTTTGCAAATTCCCAGTGGCGAGGAGATTTCTAGCTCGGCAAGATTTTGAATCCTTTGTGCATCTTTGATTCAAAGGAAGCCCATGGCCAACCGAGTAATTTTCATTAGGATTACAGAAGAAGTTGATAATACCCTTAGAAAAAAAATAATACCTACATGGAAAAGCCTATAATACCCTTCAAAAATCATTGGCCGGATTTTATTTGTACTACCACCCTTTACCAGTAGTAGAATGTACCGTAAAAATTCTCTAGATTTAATCTTAAAATAAACGAGAAACATAGCACCATGAATCTGTGCAAGTAATTATTAAGATTTATATACATATGTCCCAATTAACCCAGTAGAATGTAGTCTCTTCTATTATTTCTTAAGACAAGTAGAATGTACGTAATTTGACGTACCAGGAAAAGATTGAGAAGTCCTTCTTTCTTATCAACAAAGAGAAATAACCGTTAATATAGGCATCTGCCAAACCAAGGTCTGCCTCGGTTGCAACCTGAAAATTGCATTTCATATCAAGTAAGCTGAGTGCAGTATATATGCATCACCAGGCATTAATTCTTTCACATGAAGAGAAGAGAAGAGTAGAGGAGAAGGGACGAACCTTCCAATAGAAGAGGGGGTCATGAACTCTCAGGACAGATTTTACATGGCATTCTTTGCCTACTTCACCAAAACTGAACATAGTACCTCCTTCTTCAAGCAAGCTACGTGCAAAACTAATGAAGTGAGAATCGACGGTAACTAGACATTGTATATCCTTCAGTTGATGGAAGAACTCAACTCACATCAAGTTACCGAGGGATATGTATTGATTGAGAAATCTTGCTACCAGAAGACGTGCCCCAGCCTCGGTCCATGATGGGACCAACTGCTTTGGGTTTTCGAGAAGGCCACTCTTGTTCCCAAGTAAGCCTTGAGCTGCAGCTTTCCCAGCCTGCACGCATGCATAGTTAATTTTTACACGCAAACATGCATAAATATTTCATAGAGAAGAAATTAAGTAGACAGGTTGTGATGGAGTACCTTAAGTCCGTCTTCATGGAAGCCATAACCTGTGATTCAAGACAGAAGAGACGTTCAACAGTTTCAGACCTAATTGAAATGCAGTAAAATTAATTCGTAATCGTCCTTACATGCCTTCACGCCATTTAAGTTACCTTGATATGCCCCACTGTACCATATTCCTCTGGTTCCCTGGATGTGACGAAGCTCAAGAGAAGCCTTTGCAGCAGCAACGGACGGAATAGGATGGCTAGTGTTCCATTTGAGCAAGACATGATCCGGGGCATGAGGAGGATTCAGTGTCACCAGGAAAGGACGTCTGCTGATAGATTCTATGTTCTAGAGATCCCAAGAAATTAAGCAAAGAAATCACCAACTAATGCGCGCGTGTATTGATCCATCGTCCATGCATGCATATGATGGAGGTGGTTCATTAATCTGATCAAAGTAGGAGAAGAGATGCATTGCAAGTTGCTGTTGCTGCTATGTTAGGGTACCTGAAGCAGATTCAGCCAGTAGGTAACAGAAACACCCCTGCTGGTTGTCCCCAGGAAGTTCCAGGCGCTCCATGCCGACGAATTCCGCGGCATCAAACTTTTATCGTGATGGAGGTATACATCACTGCAATGAATAATGGATCAGGAGGACGGCACACATAAATAAATAGGAGTATATGTATGTAGAGATCACTCTCATAAGGGATCACTAACTGCAATGAGATCAGAATAGCAGGGCAATACTTATATGGGCATGCGTTTCCTACCTGTAGACATACTGGAAAGCACCCAGAATTCTCAATTCCTCATGTGTTGCTTCAGCTCCGAGTATTTTTAGAGCATCAGGTGCGTGCACACCAAGTATGATTCTGTCGTACATCATCTCCGAGCCATCAACCTCTGAGACTCTGTAACCTGCTGCCAGAAATTCACGAATAATAACATGAGGAGTACAAGAACAGGAAGGGAGACAAAAAAATTAATGGATGCGATCAACAAAGAGCTTGGCAATTTGGCATGCATGCAGTACCTCCGTCAAAATAAGTTGAGACAGATTTGACTTGGCAGCTGGTTTTAACCTGACAACCCATGCTTTCCAGCTCTTCTCGTACCTGTATATATATGTGTGCAGATACATGCATCCGTTTTGCAGATGACAGCTACAGTACCCGTGTAACAATAACATGTACGATTGAATTACAGTGATGCATGTGTGCCTACCTTGTTTACATAGGAATGCGAACGATCCTTGACAGTGAGCCACTGTGGGCGACCGAACAGCTGAATAATTGATATTTGCATGCACGGTGGATACAAAAGAAAGAATTAGCAGCAGCAGCAATGGGGGGAATTATTATATATGAAGTTGGCATGCAGCACCTGAAGGAGGTGATGGTTACGGCAAAATGAGAGCACAAAGAAAGCAGAGAAGCCCAACACTCCTTGTGACGGACAGGACCATATACACGCACAGATTGGAATCTGAAGCACAGAACAGCGTGGTGATGTGGTACTGATACCGACAAGCAAGTAGCTATAATTAATGCTAGAATTGATTAGTAGTAGTACGTACAAGGTAAGCCTCTTGGAACAACTGGGAATATCCATGCGACTGAATGAACTGCCCCAAAGTCTCGTTCCGGTCCAGATCAGGGTTGGTCTCATGATCCTTCAGGTACCTGCATGCATGCTCCAATTCAGGTTCCAAATTAAGCATGACTGCAGTACATGTTTGTACACACAGTAACTAGTAGCTGGCTCACTCAAGAGCATCGTTCTTGAACTTGAGTATCTCGCGGATCATGCGCCAGAAACTGGGGCTGAGCGCGTTGCTCTTCTGCGCCAAGAGCCCCGCGATGCCATTGCGGCTGCCCCACTCGCATCTGCCACCGCCGCCGTCCAGCTGCGTGCTCACCGAGAAGGACATGTCCGATCTCTCCATCTCCACCCCGAGCCCTTCAAACCACTCCATCATGTTTGGGTACGTTACCTACATGCCATCCATACAATTGCATATGTCATACTATATACTCCATATTGCTAGGGATGAATGAAGAAATAAGCTAGCTGAAATTAAGGAGGGTATTGATTGATTAGTTAAACAACCCACCCGGTTGAAGACCATGAAGCCGAGGTCAAGGTGGACAGCACCGTTATCGACGGCCACGGTCCTGGCATGCCCGCCAAGATAGTCCTCCTTCTCGTACAACGTCACTCGTGCGCCGCCGCTTCTCGCCAGCTCGTGCGCCGCCGCCAGCCCGCTTACCCCAGCACCCACCACCGCCACTCGCATCTTCTCGCTTCCTCTCTCCTCACGAGTCCGGAGTCTCGCACAACACTCCCCCTTTATAGACAGCGAGTGCGTGGAGGGGCCAGAGAGGAAAACCTGTCAGATTTATTTCAGATAGGTGTGTTGGAGAAACACCAGATGAACTCACGCGAGAGAGGAAAAACACAGCAGGTTTTTGTGTTGCGGAATAACAGCGCAACTTTTCTGTTGGATTGATCACTCAATAAAAAGGTTTCATACAAACGTGCATGCAGACGTGGGCTTAACGCCCTCCTACAGAAATGCAGCAAAAAATGGAAGATGCGCATGACTCTGAACAACTAACTGACTGCTACCCTGAAAATACGACAAAAGCTGAAACTAACTACATGCAAGACTTGACTCAACAAGGTGCAGCAGCTGCCAGTCAACCAACAAGCAAGGATCATCAATCAAGATATTCCAATACTACTATAGATGACACACACATACATGCATTTATTTTCTTTTCTAGCAATCTCGTGTTTATTGAAAATAATCTTGACTTCGAGCTGGAAATATAGTCCAGCTCGTGTTTGAGTTAGAGATAGAGTCCAGTATTTGTGTAAGCCCTAGCCTATATAAAAAGGGAGGACATGTAATCTATTTTGGGAGCAAGAAAAGATGATAGAGAAATTCAAAAAATTCAGCTACGCAGTTGCGGCCAGTTTAGGGAAAAGTTGTGTAACGGTTTTTCAAATATTCATTGACTTGAGGTAATTTGTGCAATTATCACATAGACAAATGCACAAATACATAGTGTGCCACTACCATTGACTGTCCAACTGTTAAGGAATTAATGTACATCAAACACAAAAACTGGTCTGTAGCAGGTGCGAAGGACCATGCTGCCTATCCTGCCGACAACGATCAACACGATGTAACAAGTAGGAGGGGGCTCCCTTGCTCCCTCCTCCGGTAATTGTTGTGCTCCTCGCGTAGTCTGTTTTTTTCCTTGTCTTTGTTTTTTTAAAACCTGCATTTGTTTTCTTTTCTACCACCTCGCTTTCTTATACAGTTTTGCTTCCACTTAAGCTGGGCAATCGGGTCTTTAAAAAGGTTATGAATGTTGGAGGTTTTTTGGGAAATTAAAAACTAGAGTTTGCACCAAGTTGTAGGTAGATGTGAGGGTTGCAAACTAAGCCCCATCAATCCAGCTTTTGTTAGCGGATTCTAGTTTTCGACCATTGGCTTTTAGCTAAAATTACGCTATATCAGCTGTTAGCGTTTTCTGAGTCAATCAATTAAAGAAATGAGAATAAAATTAAAAACACAATTATATCTCTATGGACAATACAAAGGAAAAAGAGAAAATAAGAAAAAAAACAAAAGGGCTAAAAAGCAAAAAAACGAAATTAAGAAGTCAACACATTTATTTCCGCTTTTAAACGCAGCTAACGTGAATTTAGAATGCAGCTCGTGGTAGAGGAGTAATGGGATAGGGAGATGACAAGCGCACATGTCCAGACCATAGCAAGGAAGCTAGCTACCAATCAAGAATTCATGCAGAATCTGTACTGCTGGTGCTGGAGTGTCAATTGGTTTTTTATTGCAACTTATATCTATCATACTATTCTTCATACTTACCTGTCGTAGCAAAAAACTATCGGCCACAACCAAAACCAAAAAAATAGGGCAAGTATACTGGAGTACTGAACAAGCTGCGATTAGCCAGTTAGTCGAGTAAAATAATTGAGGTAGGCATGCATGCATTACTAGTCGTCTAGCTCCAGTCTGCCAAATCGCAGGTGTAGAAGATTAAGAGAAAATCAGGGTTGAATACTACTATATGGCCGGCTATGCCTATGAGTATATCTGTGTTGTTGTCGAGCCCTGTTAGCCGCGTGACATTGTAAGGTGATCCTTGCCTCCGCATCATCGCCTCCCCTCCCCTAGCTATCATCTTCTACTCAACCCTTTTTCCATTGGGAAAATTTGTTCAGTAGCACTGAAAGGTCACTGCTTTCGGAAAATACCACCAAAAAAACCGGGCTCCGAAAATTGCCACTAAAAGATTCACCTCGCTTCGAGATTTAGCACTCTGGACAAAAATGCCCTTACCCCTTCGCTCCTCCTCCTGCGCCGCCCCGTCCGCCTCCCTCTTCCCCCACCTCTTCGCCGCCGACCTCCCCGCCTCCTCCCTCCTCACGCCGCTTGCCTCATCCCTCTCCGCACACCCCATCCCCGCCGCCGTTGCTAACTCCGCCTCCTCCTCGCCCCCCCTCCCTACGCCTCCTCCTCCTTCTTTCCACCTTTCCGCGCATGACTCTGCTACGGTGCATCTTCCTCCTCCGACGGCGGCGCAGCTCACCGCCGGCGGTGTGGTACATGGTGGCTCCGTAGCATTAGAAAAATGGGTTCTACGATCATGCGCGCACCGCTCCACGAGTTGGCGCGGCCGGATCTGGACTCGTGGTTCGCCGGCAGCAAGCATGGCGGCAGCGGAAATAGGGAGCTCGGCGCGGCGGCTCGACGGTGCATTATAATTCAATTAAACTACGGGAGAGCATGTATGGGGGTGTAGGATCTCACCGGTGGTGAGGAGGGATCTCGGGGAGGTGGCAGTTGGCCTGGCGACGGAGAAGCCGAACGGCGGTGAAGGGCGCACGGGGGAGGCTCACCAAAGGTGATGAAGAAGAATGGCGGGGATCCGGGCGTCCTCAGGAGGTCCGGGCAAAGCTCCCAGTGGCCTGAATCGGACCGAGAAGCTCCGGTTCGCCCGATTGACTTTGGATAGCTAGCTAGCCGGAGATGGAGGCGAAGGGGGAGGCTCGGGCGCTAGAGCTCGATTGGAGACAATGGGGGCTGGGTGGTGGTGCCAGGAGGCGGGGAGGCCGGCGATGAAGAGGTGGGGGAAGAGGGAGGCGGACGGGGCGGCACAGGAGGAGAGGAAGGTGAGGGAGAGGGGCAGGGAGGTGGCGGCGAAGGAGGAGCGGAGGGGTAAGGGCATTTTTGTCCAAAGTGCTAAATCCCGAAGCGAGGTGAATCTTTTAGTGGTAATTTCCGGAGCCCGGTTTTTTCGGTGGTATTTTCTAAAAGCAGTGACCTTTCAGTGCTACTGAACAAATTTTCCCTTCCATTCCCTGACCTTAATTAATCACCTTATTAGCGTTTTAATGAATGGATCCTCAGTTGTGGAATAATTAATATTAATTCTTGACAACCTTTTTTCTTGCAAGGACCGAATATATAACGCACGAATAGAGCCTACCAGCTAGTCCTTCATTCCGAAATACTCACTGTTTCCCATAGATAATTACTAATACATCCATAAATCTTCAATCAATCGATGTGTTCCTTTCATATTAGCTGCAAAGCTTTCCTTTTTCCGTGAAGCACAACAGGTAGCTGCTTGCTAGGGTCCCCCTCCCTCCCAAAAAATAACAAGTACTAGGAGATTATTATAAAACAGAAACCAAAAAAATCTCCATTATTTAATTGATGACTAAAAAGGAGGAAAAAGAATGCTAATATATTTAAAAAATAGGTACTAGGAGATTATTATAAAACAGAAATGATGACTAAAAAGGAGGGAAAATAATGTCAATAGATACATGAGAAGAAATTAAAATCCCCAGCTCGCATGACAAACCAGAGTCAGTTTATTAATTACTAATGTATATATGCATGTTGTGTACGTACTCGGTGTACTACAATACACACATGTGCGTGCCTCCATGAAGATAGCTAGAGCTAGATTTATCAGGAGATACTCCATATTGCTAGGGATGAATGAAGGAATAAGCTAGCTAGCTAGCTGAAATTAAGGAGGGTATTAATCAAGGTTCTACAACTCAGCGGTACTCGCTCGGTCAGCTCACCTTATAGTAATTATACGGTAATCGGCCTTGTACTCTACCTTGTAATCGATTTTTCTATTTTAATAACAGATTTATATATGTAATTGTATGTTCATGTAAAATCAAAGCCACATTTGATGCTATTGTTTTGATCCTCATGTAGCATTCATTCACTACTAGTAGGGGAAGAACTCAACTCCATACTGGGCTTGAGGTGGAAGGCCGCTGCGGGTGGGAGGGGCTGCAGTAGGGGAGGACGCCACCTGAGAGAGGAGCCGCAGCAAGGAAGGACGAGGGAGGAGCTGTAGTAGGGGAGCACGCCGCCTAAAAGAGGAGCCGCGGTAGGGAAGGACGTCATCGGAGGGAGGAGCCGCGGCAACGAAGGCTGCCGCCGGAGAGAGGAGCCACAATAGGGGAGGCCGGCACCAGAGGGAGAAACCACAACAGGGGAGGCCGTCGTCGGAGGGAGGAGCCACAGCAGGGGAGCCCGTCTATGGAGGGAGGAGCCGCAGCAGGGGAGCTTGCCGTCGAAGGGAGGAGATGCAGCAGCAGCAACTGTCGCCGCCAACCTCCCGCGCTGTCGCTATGACACTGTCCTCGAGCATGCGTGTGCCACTGCCAGTGCTATAAGATGTTGGCTTAATTAAATTTGACTTTGGGCTTCATGCCGTCATAACATTGGATAGGCCACTCAGGCGAGTACACAACCTGTTAGCCGATTACTCCAATTACTCGCTCGATTATACCGGTTAAACTGGTAATGTACTTCTTTTTGCCTACTTATACTCGGTAAAAGGATCTAGTCCTAGTACTCAGGTGAGTACACCTAGTTTTAGAACCATGGTATTAATTAATTAAACAACCCACCCAGTTGAAGACCATGAAGCCGAGCTCGAGTTGGATGACGCTGTTATCGACGGCCATGGTCCTAGCATGCCCATCGAGATAGTCCTCATACACCGTAACTCGCGCACCACCGCTCTTGGCCAGCTCGTGTGCCGCCGCCGGCCTCTTACCCTAGCACCCACCACCACCACTCACATCTTTTCGCTTCCCCTCTCCCTCACTCTCTTCACAAGTCCGAAGTCTTGCTCAACACTCCCCCTTTATAGACAGGGCGTGCGTGGAGGGGCCAGAGACGAAATCTTGCCAGATTATGGGCCTGTTCTTTTCGACTGTGGCTTATGGCTTTTGACTGAAATTTTTGAACTTTGGCTGTTTACGGTACAGATTACGGAGAGACAGATACTCACTTGCGATTTTGGTTGGTACAGATGCTGGGCTTTTAACGTGTAGATCGTTTAACTTGTAGACTCTGTCTTGAGAAAATAGTCCGTTTGAAAGTTAGGTACTATAGCAAAAACCAAAGGCCGCCAGCTTTTGACTTAAAGAACAGGCCCTATATCAGACAGGTGCCGTAACTGCCAACCGGCCAGCAGGCAAGGATCATCGATTGAGCTAGTCCAGTAGTAATATAGATGACACCCACATACATGCGTGCGTGCATTTGTTTTATTTTCTAGCGCCTCATATTTGTTAGAAATAATCTTGACTTAGAGTTGGAGATAGAGTCCAATACGTGTCAGTTAGAGATAGAGGGCATGTTTTTTGCGGCTTTTAAAAGCGGATTTTGGTTTTTGCTATAGTACTTAACTTTCAAACGAAGTATTTTCTCAAGACGGGGTTTACAAATTAATTGTAGTACACGTTAAAAACCCAACATCTGTACCAGTCAATAGATACATGAGAAGAAATTAAGATCCTCAACTCGAATGACAAACCGGAGTCAGTTCGTTAATTACAAATGTATATATGCATGCTATGTACGTGCTCAATGTACTACAACACACACATGCACGTGTCCATAAACATAGCTAGAGCTAGATTCATTAGGAGATACTCCATATTGCTAGGGATGAATGAAGGAATAAGCTAGCTAACTGAAATTAAGGAGGGTATTAATTAATTAATTAAACAACCCACCCGATTGAAGACAATTAAGCTGAGGTCGAGGTGGACGGCACCGCTATCGATGGCCACGGTTCTGGCATGCCCCCCGAGATGGTCCTCCTTTATAAACAGGGTGTGCGTGCAGGGCCAGAGACGAAATCCCGTCAAATAGATTGTATCATACGGGTGTGACAGCTACCAACCAACCAACAGGCAAGGATCATCAATCGAGCTAGTACAGTACTACTATAGATGACACCCACATGCATACTACATACATGTATTCATTTGTTTTCTTTTCTAGCACCTTGCATTTGTTGGAAATAATCTTGACGTAGAGTTGGAGATATAGACTAGTACGCATTTGAGTTAGAGATAGAGTCTAGCATTTATGTAAGCCCTAGCCTATATAAAAAGAGGACATATAATCTCATTTCTCTTTATCATTGTAATATTGTTGTGGGGATGGCCCCCTACCGTATCTATTCGGCCTATTGGGCTGAAAATGTCAGTGAAAGGTTCATTAGGGAGCATAAAAGACGTAAATACCCTTGTAATAGTACTCTAGGGTAAGGGTAAGATTATAATGAGGGTTTACGGTCATGTATATATATCCCCCTATGGGGAGCAGGGAAAGAGATCGATCATTCCCACACTCTTCTAGTCCCCTCATATACTGTTTGGTCTGTAACCACAACAATTGGCACCGTCCGTGGGGACGACAAGCAAGCCACGAGTTTAAGACAACAATGGCTCCTAAGAAAGCGGTGGCAACAACCAAGCGGAAGAGAAGCACTCTAGTGTGGGGCCCAGTGAGCGAGCCCCCGTTTCCCTTGTGGCAGCGGCGTTCGACCGTTGTAGGGGGGTGAACGGGGCGGGGACGACTTGGGTGCCAGTGCGGCTGGGACCATCGACCACGACACAACCTACGCGGGTGTGACTATCGATCGACGCACAAGTGATGGCGTAAATGTCAACCCCAGCACTCTCGCCGATGCTACCGTTGACCCAGGCACCCGTGTGGACACGTCCATCAACTTCCTCAGTTCCGGCCCCACCTCTGGTGATCCTCTTCGCGGCGCGACCACTCCTACTAGCTCCAAAGCCCAAGTAGCTATCGCAAACAACCTTGCGACCAACGTCCCCGCGTCGGTAGGCTCCGCCAGGCGTATGGCGAAGGATAGTCTCATTGCAGTCCTCGGCACGTTGCAACGCGAGCTGACCGACCTTCAAAATGCCATGCGAGAGATACAAGAGGCTCGGAGTCAGCAAGCGCCCCCAGCGGCAACAGTGGAGGTCGCAGCTGAGCGGGTAGATAGCCACGAAGTCCTTGTCTCCGGGCCCCGGCGCATAGACCTGGAGTCTCTGCTCTCCGCCAGCTTGCAGCGGTCCCCGTGGCTAGAAGACTTCAAGTTCCCTACTGTCAACCAGGGTCTAGGATACGATCATTCGAAGGATGTGAGGAGACATCCACCTACAGTTATTAGAGCTGTACAGGGAGGTGGGATTGAGGTTGAGCCTATGTCTAGGAAGACCGTGTTTGAGTTTTGCAAGCTTTGTCCAAGAGATTTCTAATAGTAAGGTAGTATCTCGTGCTGCTTCGACCTCTCAGAAGGCAAAGAATCATTGCACCTTCTGTCAGAATGATGAGCATTTAGTTAAGTTTTGTTTTAGGCGTGCCAAGGCTGCACGAGACGCAACCGTGTTCGTTAGACCGATACGAGGCCTAGGTTTGTAGATGGCTTTTATAGCTCTTGCAGTGTTGGGCACAATTTTAATCAACGCGTACCGTTTTAAATCATCTAATACTATTTTAAATCTCCCAACGACAATTAATTTATTCTAATAATTCAAAATAATTTTGAGTGGATTTCTACCATTTAAATACAACAAACAAAATTATCAAGATATTTAGATATGAAATAGAGCGATCTAGACGACAATACACTAATTTAATCGGTACACGTAAAAGTTATAATCTGCTAATGGTGCTTACTTTATTTGTAATAATTATAAATATTTACTAATAGGATTTTGAAATTCAGTAAAACTAATAAAATTTTGTTGAATCAATTAATCATGCAACGGAATAATCGGTAGTAAACAATTTTATTGCACACGATTCTTCTCTCTCTCCTTTTCTTTCTCTCTCCACTCTTTTTTTTCCCATACGGCGGTGTCCAGAGCCACTTTGCCTTATATTTCCTGTTCTTGCGCTCTATCTCTTCTTTGGCTCTCTCTTTCTTTTCCTCAGTTGGCTTCAAGGCTCCTCTCTCCAGCCGAGCTCCTCCTCTGGCTTCTTCCAGCACCGGCCACTGCGCCTAGCTTCCAGCCGGCGCCCTGCACCTCCCTGTGCCGCCGCCTAGCTCGGCCTCCATGCGCGGCCTGCGTCTGCCCTCCAGTGCCTCTTCTCTATTTACTTCTTCGACCCCCCATCTCCTCTCCTCTAGCTACTCTCTCTATTTCTTGATTTTGCATGGATTTATACTTACGATTTGAGTTGTTTTTTATTTGAGGATGGTGAAGATGGTGCTACTGCGGCTTGCTACGACGGGTCCCGTGCGCCGGGCCAGGTGGTCGTGGCTTGGCCCGCCCCTCGGTGTGATGCTTGGTGATACTACTGGTGGTCGGTGGATGGATGCTCTGACTATTGGTGGTGGCTATTATTGTTCGATGGTGTGGTACCATCATGTAAAGAAATAGCAAAAGTTTAGGGTTGGAATGGGGCTACCTCGTCGGTTCCCAAATGTGGTTGCTTTTCTTGGCTGTGCAGATGGTGCCTTCTACTTGTTTGTGCTTGAAGCCTTGCTCCTCGATCTTCCCGTTGCTGGCCGACTGGATGCCAATGGAGCTGGGGGAAGAGAAGAGATGGCTTGCCGGACTAAAGTCATTGGGAAATGCCCATCTCTCTCCATGCTATATGCCTGGTCTCGGCCTTATCTTCTGTGTGTGTGTGGCCCTCGTGTGTCCTCCTCGCTCTTGTTGCTGTCCCGCCGGTGATGCCGTCTGATTATTGTAGCTTCCTAGGCAAAAAGTTACATCGTGCTGCTTTTACGTACGGTTTCCCGTTTCATTTCACTGTGGAGATGAACCACGGTTGATGGCCCTGTTTGTTTTGGCTTTTTCAGTGGCTTATAAACAAAAAAATCTAAATTTAAACAAACGGCTGGCTTTTGTACTGGGCTTTTAAAAAGCCAAAAGCTACTGTATAACTAAAAGCCAAAAATCAGTTGAAAGGAGCTTTTTTTGGCTTTTAGTTATACCTTGTTTTTGGCTTATAGTTTAAAGTCAGCTTTTTGGCTTAAGCAGCTTAAAAGCAGTTAGCTTTTAAGCCAAGCTAGACTATTTGGTATCCTAACTTTTTGATAGGTTGAATGGTGTGGCTTATTACTAGAAAGTTTGAAATGCCCTTATTATATGCATTGTTGCACTCAAGAGGAGGCCAGCGGGGTCACCGGAGGATGGCAGATTTGTCGGAGGATGGCAGACGAGGCCGGCGGGGTCGCGGGTCGCCGGTCGCTGGCGGGGTTTGTCGGAGGACGGTGGATGAGGCCAGCGGGGTCGCGGGTCGCCGGCGGGATTTGTCGGAGGACGGCGGATGAGGCCAGCGGGGTCGCGGTCACCGCGGGGTTTGTCGGAGGGCGGCGGATGAGGCCAGCGGGGTCGCGGGTCGCCGGCGGGGTCTCGGGTCGCGGGAGGACGGTGGTGTCGCAGGTCGTCGGCGCCGCAACCCTAATCACACAATTCGGTTTGGGAGGGGATCAGGAGAGGTCTGCCGAACGGGATCGGGAGAGAACGGCCGAACGGCCAACGGTTTATATACCAATGGCATTTGTGTGTAAATCTTTCGAAGTTCAGTGGCAAAACGTTATTTCTATTCCGCAAAAGCCAAAAAAAGCTCCTTTCAACTGGAAAGCTCCTTTAAACAGTTCTGTTCAATTAGAAGCTATTAAAGGCGTCCACCCTCCAATGCCCAAACAAGGTAAACAGTCCTCAGAACGATCATGATGACAACAATAAAGAACCATGGCTCAAAAAAATCCGAAATTTGGAAATAGTGAAAAATAAGTCGGAAGTCAGAAGCTCAAACTCAAACGAGCGGGGCGTACTAAACCCAAAAGTATCAACAAAAACTTGGACCATACCATCTTATTTATAATTAGATTCAAGGGTTATGCCTGTGGCTTTGCCATATAAAATGTGAGGACAAAACAACATGTTGAATTTTCGGTACATATGCAGGCTAAGTAGCAATTCTTTTTTAATTTATTCTGGTTTCTTTTGTAATGGTTTTGGCAGCTTACAAAATACAAACAAATGAAAATTTATATCTCAAAATCGAAGAGCCAGAAGAAAAGGTATAGTATGTATTATGTAAAACCAGTGAACGAAAATTGCTTATGAAATTACCTGTTAAGATTAGATACAACAAATCCTCTGTCCAAATCGTCCTTGCAAACGTGTGACCCAACATGGCTTGTTCTTTTTGGCTGCGTCTTGTGGCTTTTGGACTATTTGTATGAGATATTACAGAGTAACAGAAACTCGCGTGTGGTTTTTGCCGATATAAATGAAGTCAGTAAAGTATGTACTACAATTAACTAGTAGATCTTATCAAAAAATACTCTATTTTAAAACTAGTTACTATAAAAAAAGTCAAAAAGTAATTTTTAGAGGCTGAAAATAACAGGACCTCTTCCACGGAGCACAAGCACCTATACGACACACAGATGCCAGAAGCAGCAGTGAGCTTCAGAAACGATTGAAAGCGAGAACAACCGTCGTAAGTAAATACGCAGCTAAAAGCCCCAATTCCATATAGTTAACTACATCAGTAATACCTAAACCTCAGTTATCATCACTACATGTAATATACATTTAAAATGAATGTTAGACTATTAGTACATGCAGAACCATCGTGCATACATCTATATATAGAATTATTATCAATCTGAGAATTCAAACTCATGATAATGAAGCAAGGAGATAGTGCAAAACTCGTTAACAATATCCGATTTTCTCTACTTCTCCCCTAGTATTCTCAACAGGGGCGTAGCCAGCCCAAAGCTTAGCCTCGGGTCCAACCCACTGGAAGAAAATATATCAATGCCTTTACTATTTACAGCTTCAATAAAAACATTGAGCATTTTCTCATTGGGTCTCCAGCTATTGCCCTAGCGGCCTGAGGTCTAGCTCCGCCCCCACCCTTCTGTTTTCTGATGGAAATGAGGAATTGCTTTACCTTCAAGATAGACGTAGTCCAGAGATATAAAAGATCAAGAAGCAGGCTGTAACCATAACATAATGTTTTGTGTAATGTTGCAAACCTACATCAGTCATAAACGCATAAAAATATTTTATCCACCTGACAGTTTGGATGAAAAACTATTCAACACCAGGACAGATTTATTCGTGGCACACAGTGCTCACTGAGAAAAAAAAAATTGATGCGCCTAAGAGCATATATATATATATATGAGTAAAACGATTATGGATCCTCGGACGTTGGCAAAGGAAAGGCAGAGTGACATTGGGTGAATCTGAGCCGTCGGATGAAAAAACAACGGTCTAGATCGATCACTGTAGCGCTATAGTATTTTGTACAGTAAGCTACAGTTAAATTACTGTATCTTACTGTACAAAATACTATAGCGCTACAGTGATCAATCTAGACCGTTGTTTTTCCATATCGATCTAGACCGTTGTTTTTCCATCGGACGGCTCAGATTCACCCATTTCCCTCTGCCATTCCCTTGCCAACGTTAGAGGATCCGATTCTGGGTAAAACTACCAAGCCGTAAGCCTGTAACAACAGAATCAACACCAAAAATTACTGTAGCTTACTGTACAAAAATACTGTAGCGCTACAGTGATCGATCTAGACCGTTGTTTTTCCATCGGACGGCTCAGATTCACCCATGTCCCTCTGCCATTCCCTTGCCAACGTTAGAGGATCCGATTCCGGGTAAAACTACCAAGCCGTAAGCCTGTAACAACAGAATCAACACCAAACTAGTCAACAGATGAAAATGAACATCTGTTGCGTTGCAGGAGACAACAAGTATGGTATAGTATAGCTTGGTCTCTGCCTCCTTTCACCTTGAAGGGCTCCTCCAGCCGTTTCGAATCGCCGGGAGTGAACACGCCGAGGCAGCAGGAAGAAGCGTCACGTGGAGGAAAGTAGAAAGCACATGGCCACGTCGGGCGCCAGGCGAGACGCATCACGTCCACATCGCGGGCAGAGACAGCAGGAGCGCTGTGCTATACGTGGCTGATCAGGGAGCAAGGAAATTCAGAACAAACGTGCTTTTGCGGGTATCATCGGGCATGTCACTGTCAATATGTCCCATCAACCGGAGTTCTTCTCTTTTTTTTTTCTTTTCCTCTTATAGCAGCAGCCCAAATCAAATGTCCTCTAAACATATCTTAAGATATGCTTTACAGTAGCCATATACTCGGTTGTTGGAGACTCTATAAATCGGCTCGTGATGCCGATCGAATAGGTCAATTCTGGCCTTGTGTTTACAAGGTATCTTAAACTTCCAATTAAGGGTTTGTTTGGAACTGTTTCGCTCTAAGTTTTTCAGTTTCGCTTCCAACTTCGCTAATTAAACAGGTCTAACTCCAAAAACTCCGCTCCAAGAAAAAGGTGGAGTTAGAGGCCAACTCCACGTTTTTTATGGAGCTCCTCAAGGGGTACTCCACAAACAAAGGTTTTCAAACTCCTCATGGAGTTGGTAAAAAATTACCCACCACTGCCATTACACAATTCCTCTCCTTCCGTACCGATTGGACCTGCGCAGACGTGGCGCCTCGCCTACGTCTCCCCCGAGTCCCTCGTCGTCGGCTGCGGCAAGCTCGTCTGGGACGCGCGCGCCATCGCGGCTCACTACGCCCGCTCCATCAAGGACCTCTGGTTCGACCTCTTCGTCGTCCTGCCCATCCCGCCCGCAGGTCAGCTGCCCCACCGAGCTCGACTTCTCCAACCTCAATTTACCATGGGAATCAAGATTCAAAGCACTAGAACGACATGCTTTGCCCATGTAGCCATCTAGGTGAGAGCAATCACGACCCAAAATTATGGGCATGCCTCGTGTCTGGTTTTGAGACACACCACAACGCCCTTGTCAGAAATGTTACGATAGGGTACACACGAGTACACCGCAGGTACAACAGTGTCCACTAGTGAGCTCATGTGTAAAAACAGCAAGTTGCCACTAGCTACTTTGCCACCGATGAGTGGTATGTGTCGATGTGTATGGTGGCTGGGAGGCTCCAGCTTACTCGAATGATCCTGACCCCAATGATGGATGTGTTAGAGAATTCTGATCGAAATTAGTAGCAGATGATAAGAGATTGATGTGCCCACGGTTGACTTTCATGGGGTCTTTAGGGTGCTTAATGTTGATTTGTGATCCAAATTCTATACATTAGACCAGCTTTTGGACGGAGCGTAGCGGAGGCCCGCCCCCCGCGGTATGGATTCTAGTCGAATTAGGGTTTTCCTGTTATATATATCTCCTGTAAGGCGCCGTTTGGGATACGATATTAGAGTTGTAAATCCCGGCATTGTAACCTCACCCGATATAGTGAAGATTGGTTCTTTGGTGGCGCCAGTGGTTTCCTCTCGCATTGAGAGGGTTTTCCACGTTAAATTTCGTGTCTCTGCGATTGATCTTGTTTACTTTGTCGTTCGCGGCCGTCGCGTGTAACACTTAATAGTGAAACAATAACAAAAAAGGTATAAAAATTTTATTGTGGAAGAATTCTGAAATTTCCATTACTTTGGACACCCTTTTGTTTTTGCTCGACAAGTGATCTATCAAATTCTGCAGTCATCTTACGGCTAGTTGTACCAAAGTTAATCGAGAAGAGCAAATTAAACTTATCATGACGATCTGCTGCTCATATTCTTATTGCAATTTCTCCGAAGGTGTATCATAGTATTTATATCATGAGGAAAATGCAGAAGGTGATTTGGTTACATCTTTGGAACAATATGGTGGGATTTGGTCTCAATCTTTTGCCTATTTCATTGCTTTACATGTGAGTATTCCCTCCTTCCTTTATTTAAGCTGGAAAATAGTTAACAAATCATGGATGTGGAATCTCGAGTCGCTCTCATAGGCATAGTCTCATTGAGTACAATTGAGCACCAATCATCGATATCTGGTTGTTAGTTTAGTCGATGATGTTTTGAATTTACACCACATCTGACAGTATTATTTTCCATGAATATCTGTAAAGGGTCCTGCCTAATTGCTTTCAAAGCAAGATATATACTTATATATGACGCATTGATTGTTTCAAGGGAAAGTACCCAAAATTGTTGCTGATGATAATAGCAAATTTGAATCTAAGTACATAGATGAACTGTTTTCTCGTGATTATAATATTTTACATCATATTTCAATTGGCAATAAAAAAATTCAGTTACATATGCCCCACAGACATCAAAATATACACCAAACATCATTCAGGGGCACATTGGACCTTTCTCAGGGAAATCTCACATTCCTAGAGTTGGAGCTAGCTGCGTGCCAAACAGGATCACCTGCTCCAGGAACTCCACAGTGAAGCTGCTCCATGGTGGAGTTGGTGGAGCAGAGCTGGAAAAACTAGAGCGGGCAGTCCCAAACAGGCCCTAAGCTTCTGTATGTGGTTTGTTCAACCGGTGGTGACACGCTCTTCTTGTTTAACTTGAGGCGTGCCTCCATTGGAGCTTAAGTTGAGTTGCACACGCTCATGCAACACTTTTCTAGGATCTTCTTCGCATATGTTTCTTGGGAAATAGAGATACCATCCAGTGCTTAGTGTACTTCAATGCCGAGGCATTAACTTAATAAGCTAAGATCACTCGTCTTGGAAAACTCTTGCATTTGTTGCTTGAACTTTGCAATCTCCTTCTCATCTTCTCTTGTAATTATCAGATCATCCACATATACACCAACTAGGAGACAAGATTTACCAATGCCCCTCTTGTATACTGCGTGTTCTAGAGAGCTTCTTTCAAAACCAAGAGACAACAAGGTGCTGTCCAATTTAGAATTCTATGCTCTAGGAGCTTGCTAGAGACCACACAATGCCTTGTGTAGCTTCAAAACTTTGTGTTCACTTCCTTGCTCAATGAAACCAGGAGGTTGACTTACCTATACCTCTTCTTCTAATTCCCCATTCAAAAAAGCTGACTTGACATACATATGATGCAGTCGCCATCCTTCTTGAGCTGCTAGAGCGATGAGTAGCCTCATTGTTTCCATCCTTACAACGGGTGCAAATATATCTTCAAAGTCAATACCTTGTCTCTGTACTTACCCCTTAGCAACCAGACGAGCTTTGTATCTCACCACAACACCGTCCGAGTCCTTTTTTACTTTAAAGACCCATTTTAGTCCTATGGCTCGCTGTCCACTAGGAAGATCAACAAGACTCCACGTCTCATTGCTCCGGATAGAGTTCATCTCTTCTTGCATTACCATACGCCAGCACTTCTCTTTTTCTACTTCATCAAACAATGTCGGCTCCTCAGCACCCAGGAGGCAAAGACCGGAAAACTCC
Source organism: Dendrocalamus sinicus (assembly GCA_036346575.1). Taxonomy (NCBI): domain Eukaryota; kingdom Viridiplantae; phylum Streptophyta; class Magnoliopsida; order Poales; family Poaceae; genus Dendrocalamus; species Dendrocalamus sinicus. The sequence continues at coordinate 103,191 of JAYEVI010000551.1, forward strand.
AGATGGATTGGTTCAGTAGCATCATCCAGGTCACGCAAGTCGCAATCCCGCAAAGGTGCCTCCCATGACGATGTTGCTGTAGCTCCTGACATCACGTATGCAACTGGTGTGGCGGGTGTTCCTGGTGTGGCAGTAGAGCTGGCGCCTAGCAGAAGTAGACGCTCGAGCGCGCGTCATATTTATACTCCAGAGCACGCGGAAGCCGCGCGTCGTATTCATACTCCGTAGAGTGCACGCGGAGGCGAGCCTCCCCGCGTCCTGTTTATACTCCGTAGAGTGCGCGCAGAGGCGAGCCTCGCGCGTCCTATTTATACTTCGTAGAGTGCGCGCGGAGGCTCGCCTCCACGCGTCCTGTTTATACTTTGTAGAGTGCACGCGGAGGCGAGCCTCCACGCGTCCTGTTTAGACTCCGTAGACCGTGTGTGTTATTTCATACTCATGAATAGTGCGCACGGAGACCGTGTGTCTTATTTTATAATCACGAAGAGTGCGCGTGGAGACCGCGTGTCTTATTTTATACTCACGAAGAGTGTGCACGGAGACCGCGTGTCTTATTTTATACTCCATAGAGTGCGCACAAAGGCGTGCCTCCATGCATTTTATTTATACTCCATAGAGTGCGCGCGGAGGCGTGCCTCCGCGCGTCTTGACACAAAACAAGATAGGTTTCGCAAACAAATGGACTTTATTATTGTCCTATTTGTGCGGGCGAGCAATTACAAAAGAAAGGATACTAACCGCTGACCGCTCGAGGACAAAGACGGCACTGGCCGCTATTGTTGTGGTAGCGAGGTAGAGCCAACGGGAAGCCTCTGGTGCTAGGGCGACCAACGTGGGAAGACCTGCGCAGTGCTTCTTGAGGTCATCGGAAGCCTTCGTGCGGTCTTGTCCGCCTTAGGATTTTTGGTGGTCCTTGTGACGCGGGCCCCGAGCACCAAGCTCTATGCGCGGGCGAGGTCTTGATCACCGAGGGTGGTGATGATACCTTGCGGGCTTGGGAGCTTTATGCATAAGAAGCCATGGTGCGGGACTGCCCCGATGGAGTTGGGGGTTGGGCGCCCTAGTATGGCATTGTATGGATACGGGATGTCGACAATGTCGAAGGTGACGTCCTCGCTCATTACATTGTTGCCCTGGCCAAAAGACACTTGGAGGCACATTTGGCCCATCGCCTTTAGTGGTTGACCCCCGAAGCCCTGCAGCGGGATTCCCGAGGGACCTAGGCGACTTCGGGGGATCCCCATCTGGTCGAAGGTTGCTGCGAACAGGATGTTCACAGAGCTGCCTCCATCGACCAGGACGCGTTTGACATTACATCCTGCGATGGCGACCTAGATGACTAGGGGATCCTGGTGAGGGAACTCCATGCCCTCAGCGTCAGCAGGCGTAAAGGTGATTTCGTGCTGCACCCACTCCGGCGGTGCCTACGCTGGGTACGCTGCCACATGGTGTAGCCTCTGTGCGTAGGCCTTCTGTTGCCGCGCCGAGGAGAACTCCAGTGAAGAGCCCCCGGAGATGACGTTTATGACCCGGGGCTGGCCTCCCTCCGGGGCCTGGATTCGCAAAGGGCCTTCCTGGGGTTGTTGCACATGAGCCTGAATCCGCATGGGGCCCTCTTGGGGTTGCTGCACGTGGGCCACGACGGGCGGCCCCGCTTCCAGGGTTCTATTCGGTGGACGCTCTGACGGAGCGCCGCAATGGCAGTGCATGCCCGCGTGTTGTGACCACCCCGGCCATGCACCTCGCACCACAGGCCATAGAGCTGGTCTTCTTATTCCGCACGGGGTCTATCGTCACGACCCCAGCCACGCCCTCGCCCACGGCCTCGGCGACCTCGGCCGCAACCGGTGTGGGCACTGTCTTCAGAACCGCCCTCTATGTTGAAGACGTAACAGGCCCTCTGGGGTTTGCATTGGATGCGTTTTGACTTGTCGGTCAACAAGTCCTTGGGCTTGGCGTCCTTGCGCTCGGGGGTGTCCTTCGAAGACTCTTGCTTGCGCTTTCCCTTCGAGGAGCCCTCCGGTGTGTTTTGAGAGACCATGTGGTTATGACCCCATGGGTGTGATGAGTAATTGACATCGGTTTAGGAAAGTCGAGTTTGGTTTGTGTGGTTCGGACCATGTCGTTACATGGTGCAATCGACTTCGGTCGGACTTGGTCAAACCTGGTCAAAGTGATTAGGATGCATACTCTGGTAATTTGACAGGTTTGGGCTCTTTCGTGTGTAAGTATGATTCACTGATGCTAATTATGCTTTCATGTATCGAGCGGTGCTATTTGATGTGTCTCTTGTCTGTGTTGGCTGCAGGACATCGAGGTGGAGTCGTGGCGAGGCACAAAGGACCGAACTAGGCGCAGGTGGTGCCGAGGTCAGAACGGTCGAGGTGTGCCGAAGACGACGAGGACTCGAGGTGGTTGCGATGCTTGGACGACAAGACACGAGGAAGCTTCCCGGAAGGTGCACGAGGGGCGTTTGATAAAAGCGCAAGGCTGCACAGGTGGAAGCGGTTCCGTTCGGAGTTAGCGGGCAAAACGGGTTGGGAACCCGTTATGCAAGGGCTATAAATAGGAGAGGATGTCTCCTTGTGGCTACATGGATTCTAGGGTTTGAGAGGTTGGTAGGGTGTTTTTAGTCAAAATGAGCTTTGGAGAATTTGTTTTGGCTTTAGAGGTTTAGTTGGTAGAAGAGGGCAGAGTGCTGTTACGTTGTCTCCTCTCTGTGTGTGTTCTCCAGGAAGCATGTAGAGTGATGGACCATGTGGTTGAGACCCCATGTGTGTGATGAGTAATTGACATCGGTTTAGGAGAGTCGAGTTTGATTTGGGTGGTTTGGACCTTGACGTTGCGTGGTGCAATCGGGCTCGGTCGGACTTGGTCAAACCTGGTCAAAGTGATTAGGATGCATATTCTGTTGATTCGACGGGTTTGGGCTTCTTTATGCGTAAGTATGACTTACTGATGCTATTTATGATTTCATGTATCGAGCGGTGCTATTTGATGTGTTTTTGTATTGTGATGGCTGCAGGACGTCGAGACGGAGTCGTGGTAAGGCATGGAGGACCGTACTAGGCGCAAGTGGTGCCGAGGTCAAAACGATCGAGGTGTGCCAAAGACGGCGTGAACTCGAGGTGGTTGCGAGTTGTGGACGACAAGGAACGCGGAAGCTTCCGTAAGGTGCAGGAGGGGCGTTTCAGGAAAAATGCAAGGCTGCACTAGCGGGAGACCGTTCCGTTCGAGTTTAGCGGGCGTAACGGGTTGGAGACCCGTTAGCCAAGGGCTATAAATAGGAGGGAGTGGCTGCATGCCCCCTCATGGATTTGGGAGAGAGTTAGAGTTTACTAGAGTCAAAAGAGGCTTTGTGCGTTTGTTTTGGCTTTAGGCTTTAGTTGGTGAGGCTTTAGTGGTTGAGAGCAGGATGTGAACATAGGGTGTTCTATGTTCATTGGCACTTCTCTCATTTCCTGGTCATAACTTGTGCCTCGGCTTGAGCGCCTTTTCATGAACTTGTTTATCCTTCTCACGAGAAGTGCAAGCTCCTCTTCGGAATCCTCTTCTTCATCTTCGGACTTCTCACTTGCCACCGCCTTTGCCTTGAAGGCGGTGATCTTCTTTCCTTTGGAGGTGGATTGCTCGAGAGTTCCTCCTTGTCCTTCTTGTACAACTCATTGGTAATTAGATTACCCAAGAGTTGCGTTGGCGTCATCCTTGCCAACTCCGGTGAGTTGAGGAAGAGTGTCACCAACATCTCATACTTCTCCGGTAAGGCCCTAAGCATCTTTCTCACAATGTCAAGATCGGAAAGGTTAGTTCCAAGACCTTTGAGCTCATTCACAATGTTGTTTAGCCATGTGTACATCTCATTGATGTTCTCATGGGGCAACATTATGAATGTCTCATACTTAATTCTAAGCCGATGTAATTTTGCCTCCTTAACCGTGGATGTCCCTTCGTGTATTTCGAAAGGGTAGTCCAAATAGCGTGAGCCATCTCAAGATTGCTCACTCTATTGAATTCATCCGCGTTTAAGGCTCCAAAAAGAGCATTCATGGCTTGAGCATCTAAATGAGTGTTACGCCCATCTTGTTCCGTCGGATTCTCGGGATCAAGTGGCATGACGTAACCATCATTTACGATTTTCCAAATGTTAGGACTCGTGGCCTTTAAATCCAATAAGCATAATTAGAGCCATCAAACAAAGGTGCCTTTCCTACCGTAATCCCTTCACTAGCCATCATTTTCTCTCTAGACGGTTAAGTCTATAAATGAGAGACCAAGCTCTAATACCACTTGTAGGATCAAGGATACCGACTAGAGGGGGGTGAATAGGAGGTTTTTAAATTTTTTCTTGTTCAATTGATTAATTCTTTACAATTTAGATGACAAGAATGTAAAGCAATTAATCCTATGCAATTCTAGTTAACAATATAGCAAACCTAGCTCTACAAAATCAAAAGATCAACAATTATGTAATTAAGTAAGAGCTAAGCACAAAAGAACACAACCGATATTTTACTGTGGTGATCGGAAACTTGCCGGTTTCCCCTAGTCCACGTTGAGGTTAGCCCGAACGAATCGGACCGGCTCCACGAATTGAGCCAACCACCTCGATCACTATTGTAGCTCTTTCCCCGCTCCGGGTAGGCGAGCTCCAACCTTCACAATTTGCCGGGTCTTCTCACATTCTTCTTGAGAAGATCACCAAGCCAACCTCCACCGGATCGTCCAAGTGCCGGCAAGCACTAAGAGTAATAAACCCTAGTGTTCACTTGAATGCAATTCTAGTGCCAATGAGGATCAACAAATGAAAGTCTTGCACTAATTGCAAAGCCACCTCAATTTAATGCTCAATGTGAGAAAATGGGTGGAATGAATGCTCTTGGGCTCAAGGAATATGCAATGAGTCTCTAACCTTAGCCCTTGCGTAGTGGTGGGGGTATTTATAGCCTCCACCAACCAAAACTAGCCGTTTGACACAAATTCCAGAAAAAATTCTGGTCGAGCGGTACTACCTCCCTAGGAGCCGGTACTACCGCAATCCAATCTTCGCGCCAAAACGGCTATGTCAGAGCTCTGCAGTGACCGTTGAATTTGGCGGCGCGGTACTACCGCTGTTGACATTTGTGGTACTATCGCTCCCCGGTAGTTCCGCAAAGTCGGCGCGGTACTACCGCTCCAGCCGACCTCCAAAAGGTCCCAATTTTGGTGCTCTCTGGAAATCTTGATCCGCTCTGAGTCCGGATCTTCCGGACTCTGGAAGTACCGCTCTGAGAAACGGAACTTCCGCTCCGGGAAAATCCGAACTTCATCCGGAGGGTGCTCTCTGGAAAAATCGATCCGCTCTCCCTCCGGTTCTTCCAGGCTCCGGAAGTACCGCTCTATAATGTGGTACTACCGCTAAGTGCGGTAGTTCCGGCGTTCAATTGGCCGGTACTTTTGTTCCCGCAAGATTTTAGGCCGAGCCGAGGATGTTCTCTGGAAAAATTGATCCGCTCCAAAACTGGATCTTCCGCTTACTGGTACTACCGCATTTGGGTGCGGAACTACCGCTTTCCGGTAGTTCCGACGTTCAAAACTGCGGTACTACCGCCCTTTCAGACAGAGCACAGATTTAGTTTTAAAACCAATTTTTTTTATGGATGCAAGTTTCTAATGTCGATCCATATGGCACAAGAAATATGTTTTGAAGCTACTTGCCAAGATCCCTCTTGATGGTACGATCATCTACCCTATAATCCGGTCTTCCACCATTCACCTAAGACCGGTAAAAATAAAATGGATCCTACGCTAAGTGCACCTTTGTCTTGCGCCAAATTTGTCTTCACACATGTCCTTTGGCTTGCATCTTTTTGCTCATATGTGAACTAACCCTTTGCATGCTCATAAAACACGTTAGTCCCATATTCATATAATTTCATTAATTACCAAAACCATTTTTAGGGGCCTAGATGATTTGAAGTGTTTAGACTTCTTGCTCTTATCTTGTGACTCTAGGATGCTGCTTGTTAGCTGTCTCTCTTCTCTCTAGGTTGAGCTTACTCACTTCTTGTGGGTTCTAGCGAGGGTTGGGCCACCCTCGGGTAGACATGGTACGTGTTTGCTCCCTAGGTTGTTAATAGACCAGCTGATAGTCCTCGAGTCATATGGGGTAGATGAGAGTCAGTCTGAGCCACATGATCCTCTATATCTTATCCATGCTTTAAGGACTGCCCGTTCTGATTTTCTTTCCTAGCTTCTCGATTTTCTGCTTTGGTTCAGGGGGAGTTCTTTTGGGAGCTTCTGGAGCTTAATATTGACATAACTCAACTTGAACTAAAACGTTGCATGACATGTTGAGGGGGAGCTGGACTTCTTCCATGTCATTCTGCATTGTAAATACCTGCATCGAGCCTTGATTATTATCCATTCATGACATATTTACATCGCGTTACATCCTGCCATGATTTGTGCCTCATTGCTAGATTGATCATGACTTCATATGTGTAGACTAGCTTTTACCATGATAAGCTAATTAAAATTGCTCAACTTGAATTAAAACTTGTCATGCTAGCTTTTGATATTAGTCTATCTTTAGTTATTCTCTTATGATTCATGCCATGTCAAATAGGCTGAGTTGAGTCTTGAATCTTTGTTGAGCTTTAGATTGAGCTATGCTAGTTCTTGATGATGCATGAGTTAGTACAATCTTTTATGAATGCAAAAAGATCTCTCTTGTGCAAAAAGCATGATGGGTGAGTTGACCTTCTTCCTTGGCTTCCAGATCAAGCAGACTCGGGAGGGTACTTTCTTGCATCAGGGCAAGTACACTCGCGACCTCCTAAGACGCTTTGACATGAGTGATGGTAAGCCTGTGTCAACTCCGAGAGACCATGTGGAGGTCATCCCATGTGTGTGATGAGTAATTGACATCGGTTTAGGGAAGTCGAGTTTGGTTTGGTTGGTTCGGACCATGTCGTTGCGTGGTGAAAAGGACTCGGTCGGACTTGGTCAAACCTGGTCAAAGGGTTTAGATTGCATATTATGTCGACTTGTCAGGTTTGGGCTATTTCATTAATGCATTTATGCTTTCATGTATCGAGCGGTGCTATTTGATGTGTTTCTTATCCGTGATTGGTGCGGGACGCACGAGTCGTGGCGAGACACGAGGTGAGTACTAAACACCTTTGGTCGGTCGAGATGTGAAGATGGCGAGACTCGAGGTGGTTAGACGACAAGTAAGCTTCCAGTAAGGTGCGGGAGGGGCGAAATGGTTTCGCAAGCCTTTTGCATAACGGGTTGGAGACCCGTTAGCCAAGGGCAATAAATAGAGGTTGTGGCTGCATGCCCACTCATGCATTCTAGGGTTTGAGAGGTTGGTAGAGTGTTGCTTTAGTCAAAATGAGCTTTAGAGAGTTGTTTTGGCTTTAGGCTTTAGTGGTTTTGGTGGAGGGAAGTGTTGTTTCCCTCCTTGATGTGTTCCTAAGTGAGTCTTCCCAAGCATGTAGTGAGTGTTCTTGAGGTTTAGGGAGAGGGAGAAGATAAGTTGAGGATCTTGGAATCATTCCTCCTGTATCAATCATGCATCTCCTTTCCTCTCCATCAATATGAGATGGCTTTGGTTGAATTTGATTGAGTCTCTAGCTCTCTGTTGGTTTTTGCTCTACGATGCTCTTTTGGCTTGATTTCTTGTTTTTGGCTTGTTTCTTGTCGGTGAGTGCCAAAATGGGTTGCTCTATGATGGAATTGCACTTCTAGACCCTTTAGTCAGTTGAAATCCTAGAGACAAGTGTTTAATTTCAGTTTTGCTTTTTGAGCCTCCTCTGTTCATTACTTTCCTTTCTAGGGTTTTGGTGGGAATCTTGTTTCCCTTCTTGAGATGGCCTGAAACTTGGTCTCTAGAGCCCAGGGGATATCAATTAGCCACCCTCAAAGTTTCATGTCCAGAGGATCAAGGATTTGTAGGGATTTGGATTTTTTGGAGTGTCTCGGTTTTATTTTCTAAGGTTTGGAGCAAATCTGTGATTCCCTTTTGTGTGATGGCTTGAAACTTGGCTTCTAGAGTCCTTAGGTTATTAAAACCTATCCTCAAAGTTTCATGGCCAAAGGATCAAGGGTTGGGGAGTAATTTATTTTTGGCTCAGCTCGTGCAAGTTTTCAGATTTTTACTATAATCTGAAATTCTTGTTTCTTGATGTGATTTCTTTGCTTCCCAAGCCCTCTTTGCTATTTAGAATATAGTTGTGGTGCTCTGGGGCAAAAAGAATGGGAGAAATCCTTCACCCATAGTTCAGATTTTCAGTTTTCTCTCAGGCTGCCTGGAACCAGGGGAGCGGTCAGACCGGCGTTTTGGGGGTGGTCAAATCAGCTTTACCCGGTCGACGGGCTATTGGTCGATCGGCTTTTACCCAGTGGTCGGTCGGCTTTTACGGTCGACCGGCACCAATGGTCGACCGGCTTGTGCCTTCTTGTTGCTTTGGTTGAGCAGGTTTTTCCTTGTTTTATTCTCTGATTTGTTGGTTCTAGAAGGTTGTTTGGCCTCACTTTCTTCATATCACTGGTTGTTATTGGAGAGAGTTTGAGGTGTGCTCTTTGGAGGGATTCTTTAAGAAGTCGACATTCACCCCCCCTCTGTCGCCATTTTGGTCCAACAAACTCCCATGGCATCTTCCGCCACTCTTGACCCAGATGAGGACGGCGAGCCAGTTGATCAGAAGGAATATCGTAGTATGATTGGCTCCCTCTTGTACCTCACTGCCTCGAGACCAGACATACACTTTGTTGTGTGTCTATGTGCTCACTTTCAGGCTTCTCCTCGCGTATCTCACCGCCAGGCGGTGAAGCGCATTCTTCGTACCTTCAAGCTACCATTGACTATGGTATCCGGTACTCCTCATCGTCTTGTCTTTCCTTGAGAGCCTATTCGGAGGCGACTTTGTCGGGTCAGAGGATAGATAGGAAGAGCACTTCGGGCACCTGTTAGTTCATTGGCACTTCTCTCGTTTCCTAGTCTTCGAGGAAGCAATCAGTGTTGCACGATCCACCGCAGAGGCCGAGTACGCGTTCTGCTGAGGCAGTGCTCTGGATGGTCTCGACCTGCGGGACTTTGGGTTAGTTATCGATGATGTTCCACTCTTTGTGATAACACTTCTGCGATTAACATTGCTAAGAACCCAGTGCAGCATTCTCGGACCAAGGACATCGATATTCGCTATCACTTCCTTAGAGACCATGTGGAGAAGGGTGACATTGTGCTCCAGTTTGTGGAGAGTGACCACCAGTTGGCTGATATCTTTACCAAGCCATTGGATAGCTCTAGGTTTTCAGCTCTGCGGGGAGAGCTTGGGGTGGTCTGTCCTTATGGACTGTTGTGAGGGGGAGCTTTGTGCTTTACTGCTTTATTTTGTTGATTATGCTCTTGCTCCTTTCTGTTGCATTGCATTCGGGGTGCATTTGGGTTAGTCCTCCTAGCATAGATTAGAGTGTTTCTCACGTCTAGTTGTTTAGACTTCTTACTCTTATCTTGTGATTCTAGGATGCTGCTTATTAGCTGTTTCTCTTCTCACTAGGTTGAGCTCACTCACTGCTTATAGGTTCTAGCGAGGGTCGGGCCACCCTTAGGTAGACAGGGTACATGTTTGCTCCTTAGCGTGTTAGATGATCAGTTGATAGTCTTAGAGTCTCATGGGGTAGATGAGAGTCAGTCTGAGCCATAGTTTCCTCTATATCTTGTCTATACTTTAAGGACTGCCCTTTCGAATTTTCTTTGTCAGCTTCTCATTTTTATTGCTTTGGTTCAGGGGGAGTTCATTTGGGAGCTTCTAGAGCTTAATGTTGACATAACTCAACTTGAACTAAAAGTTGCATCACATGTTGAGGGGGAGTTGGATTTCCTGCATGTCATTCTGCATTATAATATAACTACTTGGAGCCTTGATTATTATCTATTTATGACATGTTCACAATGCTTTACATCTTGCCATGATTTGTACTTCTTTGCTAGATGGATCATGACTTCATATGTGTAGACTAGCTTTTGCCATGATAAGTTAATTAAAATTGCTCAACTTGAATTAAAACTTGTCATGATAGTTCTCGAGACTAGTCTTACTCTAGTTATCCTTTTATGATTCATGCCATGTCAAATAGGTTGAGTTGAGTCTTGAATCTGTGTTGAGCTTTAGATTGAGATATGCTAGTTCTTAATGTTGCATAAATTAGTACAACTATTTATGAATGCAAAAAGATCTCTTTTGTGCGAAAAAACTGATCTCACCAACTCTTTCTCATGAGACGGCTTGCCATTGCACAAGGCATGAACTCAGGGGGAGTTTTGGATGACCAAGATCATCTCCTTAAGCTTCTTGCTTGGAGTGGTCGTATAAGGCTTGAGATCTAGCACATGATAAAACAAAAATCTGGTTGGCAACAATCATGAGATTTCTAAAGAAAAACTTATCAAATGTGCTCAATTTGCTAAAATTACAAAGATTACATGTACTTGAACAAATGTCTCATTCTAGAACTTGTAGCACTCTATATTGACTCAACACTAGCTTCTTGGTTCCGCTTAGCTTATTGACATGGTTTGCATCATCTTGGATACCTCTAGCTAGACTTTGATCATGGATAACTTGACATGCTTACAAAACTGCACTAAATTAAATTTCATAATGTCATCTATTTGGTTTAACTGGCTTATATATATCTTGTCGTGATCTAGCTAATCTTTTATTGAGTTATGGCTTGGTGTAATACATTATGGTCATTTTGGATAATTCTCATGGCTCTAAATGCTTAGAATAATCAAACTTCAGCCATTTCATCCATTTCCATGACTTGTTCTCTTCCTTACATCCTTGATGTGTTTATTGCCAAAAGGAGGAGAATAGTGGTAGAAAAAGCCATTTTGGGAGCTTTGAGAAAAACTTGCTCTTTCTTGTGCTCCTTGTGTCGACATGGTCATTAGCTTCATTTTCTTTCTTTGGACCATGTTTGACTTCTTTCTTGCATTTCAAACTCAACTTTGTGCTTTTTCGGGGTTTGTCAATATACTCATCAAGGGGGAGATTGAGAGACCATGTGGAGGTCATCCCATGTGTGTGATGAGTAATTGACATCGGTTTAGAAAAGTCCAGTTTGATTTGGTTGGTTCGGACCTTGACTTTGCGTGGTGCAATCGGGCTCGGTCGGACTTGGTCAAACCTGGTCAAAATGGTTAGGATGCATATTATGTCGACTTGTCAGGTTTAGGCTATTTCATTAATGCATTTATGCTTACATGTGTCGAGCGGTGCTATTTAATGTGTTTCTTGTCTGTGTTGGCTGCAAGACGTCGAGGCAGAGTCGTGCCGAGACACGAGGTGACTGGACTAGACACGGGCGGTGTCGAGGTCGAACGGTCGAGATGTATCAAGACGGCGGAGACTCGTGGTGGTTGCGAGGCTTGGGCGACAAGGAGCGCGAAGCTTCGGAAGGTGCGGGAGGCGAAATGGTAATTTCGCGAGGCTGCACAAGCGGGAGCGGGCTCCGTTCGGGTTTAGCGGGCGTAACGGGTTGGATACCCGTTAGCCGAGGGCTATATAAAGGAGGGAGTGGCTGCATGCCCCCTCATGGCTTTTAGGAGAGAGTTAGGATTTTGTGAGTCAAAAGAGGCTTTGGAGGTGATCTTACCTTTGAGTCTTTAGTTGGTGAGAGTGGGTGGAAGGCAGCAGAGGGTGTCTGTGTTGTGTCCCCCTTCGATGTGTTCTTGAGTGGTTCACCTCCTCTCCAAAGCATGTAGTGTGGGTGTGTTCTTGAGTTGGGGAGAGGTTGGAGATGGATTGAGAGTCTTGTAATCATTCCTCTTGTATCAATCATGTATCTCCTTTCCTCTTTATCAATATGAGATGGAGTTTGATTCAGTTCTTGTCTCTCTGTTTCTTTTCCTTCGATACTCTCTGTGATGGATTTGTGAGATTTTCATTTTCTTGCTGTTTCCTGCTAGTGAGGTGCAAAATGGATTGCTCTATGTTGGGATAGTGCCCCAAGATCATTTGATCGATTTTCCCAAGAGCTAATCATGTTAAATCTCATATTTCACTTTTTGGCATCCTCTGTTCTTCAATTGCTCTTCTAGGGTTTTGATGAAATTCTTGATTCCCTTGAGGAAATGGCCTGAGATTCTTGCTAGGATGTCCTTAGATTATTGCTCACTTAATTGCAAAATCTCATATGCAAAGTACCTCATAAGCTGAAGAGGAAGGAACAAAGCCACTAGCTCCAGAGGAAGCAGAAGACATGGGCTGATCTCCCCGAGGTGCGGTGGAAGAAGGCACCTCAGGGGGTGGAGGATGAGGAACTGGATCGGGTAGACAACCCTCATCTCCATCGTCCTTATCATCCACGAAGATGGTCTCGGACTGCTCTAAAGAATCTGAGATATCGGGCCTAGTCCCCGGACTGGCCTCATCGAAGGTCACCTCACAGGTCTCTACTATTTTACTAGTCTCGCAGTTCCAGACCCTATAAGCCCGCGAAGAAGGCGAGTAAACTAGAAAGATCCCATCACAAGAGCGTGACTCGAACTTATCTAGGTTCCCGGACTTCAAGATAAAGCACTTGCATCCAAACACACGAAAATGTGAGACGCTGGGCTTTCGCCCATATCTCAACTCATAAGAAGTGCGATGCAAGTGTGCCCTGAAAAAAAACTCGATTTGAAACATGGCACGCGGTGGCTATATCCTCAGCCCAAAACTTCCTCGGTGTAGAGTACTCATCAAGCATCGTCTGGCCATCTCGACCAAGGTATGGTTCTTCCTCTCCACAACGCCATTCTGCTGGGGGACGTATGGAGAAGAGAACTGGTGCTCTACACCGATCTCACCGCAAAACCTCTCGAAGTAAGAATTCTTGAACTCCGTGCCATTGTCACTGCAGATCGCTCGTAAAGCACCCGGGAGCTCAACAAGAAGCTTACTAAACAAACCCCGAAAATGGGTAAAAGTCTCATCCTTCGAGGCTAAGAAAAACACCTAAGAATACCTCGAGAAGTCTTCGACCACGACAAGGACATACCACTTCCCTCCTGCTGACTGCACTTGAGCTGGTCCAACTGTGTCCATATGGAGCAGCTGTCCTGGTGCATCAGTCATAGTCACTGTGACTGGAGGGTGAGAAGCGGCAACCATCTTGCCGTGCCGGCATGGAGCGCAAACAAGATCTTTGACCAACTTGAATTTCAGCAGACCACGAATGAGGTCGTGACCGCTAACTTGGGTCAAATGGTCAAATCCGATATGACCAAGTCTCCTATGCCAGAAAGTAAGGTCGCGGGACTCAGAAGCAACTAAACATCTGAGAGGATCACCAGAAGACTCAACAAAATCAGCACGAAAGATCTTTCCATAACGAGAAATCTCGCAAATCAGACTACCCGAAACCGTCATCGGTAAGCTAAGAAACTGAAAGCAAATTATATTGCAGCTTACTCACTAAGGCAACATCTTTCAAAATAAATGACTCATTAACGTGCACAGTACCTTTCGCGATGACGCGCGCAGACGAAGCATCTCCAAAGGTGATAGTCTCATCACTTGGAGCACGGGCTAGGGAAAAGAACCAACGAGAGTCTCCCGTCATATGGCGAGAACAACTGGAGTCAACAAGCCAAACCTTTCCCTTCCCAGCCCGGCAAACTTGAGTCAAGCAGAGAGTAAGGTCTCAGTAATGGGATAAATCAAGAGTGATTTTGGCACCCAATACTGAGTAACACATGGAGCAGAAGAAGTAGCCACACACGACTGACCTCTATCTACCCTACGCTCTCTGTTGCTCAAAGAAGCAGAAGGTCTAAGTGTAGACTTGAAGCTGTTGCTGGGTCCGACTACTACGGGGGAGCGAGTCGGGGCACCAACAACATGCTGAGCTCGCCGCGAGTAGCCATCTCAACGGGGGAAATGAGATCTACCCTCAGAACGGCGGAAGTCACAACCAGGAACATATCGAGGATGAAAGATAGAAAACTCGAAAAATCCAAGTCCTCGATGATGCTCAAACCCATCAGAAGCAATTCTAGACCTCCTGTTGGTCTTAGATGCACTCAAGGTGTGGGGATGACCCTGAATACGCCTAAGAGTGTCAACACAGTCTCTACGCGCGATCTTGGCGTGCTTGAAACATCGCTCGACCGAGTGTCCATCCTTCTGACAGAAGGTACAATGGTACTTCACCTTCTGAGAGGTAGAAGTAGCATGATGAGTCTTCGACTTCTGAGAGGCCGAAGCAACAGGTGGAACCACCTTACTGTAGGAGATCCCTTGGACAAAGCCCGCTGATTTGAACTTGACTCTATCAGATCTCGGCTCAACCTCGATCACACCTGCTGCTATGCGTCTAAGTATAGCAGGTGGATGCTTCCTCATATCCTTAGAAAAATCGTATCCTAGACCTTGATTGAATTTGCAAATCTTAGATTGGTCTAGAATAAGATTTAGCTTCTTCTTGCCTCCTACAAACCTCTCGAGAGTATACATAAGATACTGACACTCCCGAAAGAGAGAGGCGCAAGAAGAGCAGGGAGGAGAGACAACAGAAGGTAAGGGAGTAGGAGAAGAACCAACACCAGAGGAAAGAATGACTTGTGCATGCACAGCCGACTCAGAAGGGACAGTCCTACTGCTAGCCAATTGGTCCACGTCGCTAGGCGTCTCTACCTTACCTTGGGCTCCTTCCTAACACCAGAACACATATTACAAGCAGATGGTTGCTTCTCTAGAAGGTCCTTAGTTAGCTTCACATATTTTTCATCCAATGCAATCAAGTCAGATTTTAGTTTATTACAATTATTGCATGGTGAGCTAACAGGTTCCTTAGAAGCAAACTTAGCCAATTTGTTATTGTCATCAACTAAGTCTTGAAACTGCTTAGAGACAGCTTCAAGCTCAGCATTCAGCTTAGGACAATTCACACATGAAGCAATAGGCTCAAGTAGAAAAGCTTGTAATTCAGCAATTTTATGATCTGCTTGTTTTAGGTTCATCTTTAAATTATTACAATTTTCACAAGTCTCGGACAGATCGAGAAGCATGGTATAAAGACCTCCAAAAGTATTCTCCTTGTCCTCACATGAGGTGCAAGAAGTAGTCTCAACAATAGAAGATGAAATAGCAACAGTCCTACTCATCTCTAGTTCAGCTAAAAGACTAACATTCTCCACCTTAAGCATATCAAGCTCAGAAGACAGACTATCATGAGAGGTTCTTAGCTTCTCCATATCACCAAGCAAAGCACAGCATGTATCACATTTGTCACGGGAGGGAGCAGATATAAGTGAAGTAAGCTACCGTGACAGTCTCTCTACTTCTTTCTCTAACTCGCTACACCTAGCTCTAGATCTAGCATGAAATCCTCCTAGCTTAAGAAAAGCTTCAATAAGTTGATCGTAGGAGGGGTATACCTCATCGGAGTAGGAGTAGAGTTCGCTGTCGCTGACGTCGCTGATCTCGCCCTCAAGGGCCATGAAGCACATGCCGCTGAAGTCCTTGCCATCCTTGGGATCTTGCTCGTCCTTCCCATCGTCGTCAATCCACCCCTCCACCTCGCTGAGGTCGAGGTCGTCGAAGGCGGTGAGGACGCGATGGAAGAGTTTCTTGGCTTTGCCAAGGTTGCAAAACTTCTTCCCTTTGCTTGCGGTCTTCTTGAAGCGGTTCCCGAACCGCCGACGTCGTTCTTGCCCTCCAGCTTGGGGCAGTTTATCCGAATGTGGTTGGGGCCACCACACTCGAAGCAAATCACTCGTCCTCCTCTCTTTCTCTCTCTAGCCCTCTTGTAAGCATGAGAAAATTTTCTGGCCAAGAGAGTTAGTTGGGTCTCTGAAAGCTGATCTAAATGCTCATCATCAATATCACACAGAGCAGCTAAGGAGAAACCCGAAAGAGTGTCAGCAGAAAACCAGAGGCAGGACTGGGATCAGTGACCAACGCCATCGATTGTGACTCCGACTTGCGAGAAACAATGTCAATCTCGTGAGTCTTGGGGCGTGAGTACAACGCATCAAGAGTTAAAGTCGAGAGGTCCGTGGTGTCCTTGATGGTGGTCACCTTCATCTCCCACACACGCAAATCCAAGGCCGAAAGCATTTGTCGAGCGTTGTCCGAGTCGGGGTATGTGAGACCGACCGCTCGGAGGTTGCTCAAAATCTTATGAAATCTCGCAAAGCACTCATCAAGGGTCTCCAGCGAGCATTTCAAACTTGTTATAATCTCGCTTGAACTGGTCCTGTCGTACCGTTTTTATTTGGGTGGTGCCCTCATGGTAAGCATCGAGGGTCTCCCAAATATCAAAGGCCTACGAAAGATGAGAAATACGATCAAATTCGTTTCGGCTCAAACCTTGGATGATGATGTTCCTTGCCTTAGCATTTGCCTCAACATCAGCCATGTTTCCGGCATTGATGTTCTCATCGGCAGGAACAACAAAGCGAACTTTGACCTTGCGTCAAATCGCATAGCCCTAAGCCTGAATATAGGTCTCCATCCGACTCTTCCAAAAGGGATAATCCATCCTATCGAAGATCGGGGGCTTGGTGGAATACTTATCTGTTGCCATGGCTCACAGACCGGTTAAAGATCTATCAAGAAGAGCTAACCGGCTCTGATACCAATTGTAGGATCGGATATGGCAACAGAGGGGGTGAATGGTGCCTCTTTTAAAAACGACCCCTCAAAAGTATTCACGAATGAATCTCCTTTCCAATAGCTATGAAAAACTATGAAGAGGAATACTCATGTCTTTTAGAACTCCTAAACACACACGAGAAAGAAGCAATGAAGAAAATAGCTCAAACAATATTTTGCAGAGGGGTCGGTCTGACCATAGTTCAAAGGGAGGTCAGACCTCGTTTATAACTCTGGTCAGACCGCCCTTATAACTCCGGTCAGACTGTCCTTATAACCCCGGTCAGACCACCCTTATAACTCCGGTCAGACTGGTCCTCGAGCACAGCAGCCTGAAACTTTTTCAGCAAACACTGAGTTCTTCTCAAACATGAAAATTTTCATCTTTCTTCTCTTCTTCTCAAGCCAAAAGGTCAAGAACAAGCACTAAATAGCAGATACACCTCAAGAAACAAATTAGTTCAAACCAAAAGCAAGAAATCAAGATTTATGCCAAAATCTGACAAATGACATGCGTGAGTGTCCAAGTTTTAGATTTCTCATAAATCTCCCATACTTTGCTTGTGAACTTTTGCACTTCACTTAGCAATGATCTCAGGGCTTTGCAAACTAAATCTCAAGCCATATCCTAAAGGGACAAGATAGATTCCAATATCCCCTGTCTTGGAAACCCTAGCACAGTAATAAACAGAGGAAATGCTCAAAAGGAATCTTTGGATTTTTTCGTTTAACTCTAGGGAACAAGCTGACCAAATGGTCTAGAAATATCATCCCATCACAGAACAATCCATTTTGCTACTCCTTGCTCAAAGAAATAGCTCAAACACCAAAATGATGAAAATGGGCAAAGAGCAGCAGAGATTGAGAAACGAGCTGAAAACCCTCAAGAACTCAAATGTATTCATTGGAATGGAGATGAATGATTACAAGTAGGTGAACTACGTCCCCATACATGATTGATACAAGGGATTGCAACCTTCTCACTACATGCTTGAGAAGGGAGCTCACATACTACACACGCAGAGCATACTGCTCAACTCAAGCTATTGAGTCCTCTCTACAGGATGCTCTCTACAACTGAATACACACACTGGAATGCCTGAGTACTTCACTTGCTACTGCCTTCTCCTCTCTATTTGAAGGCCAAGGGCTCACCCCAAACTAGCAAATCAAGAATTGTCATACCTCTCCCACTCCATGCCACTCAACCACATGGGGAAAAGGTGTCAAACCAGATTTTTGGAGGGAAATCTGCCTCCACCTCCATTGCTTGAGTTAAATTACCATTTTGCCCCTCAAGCACCTTCCCGAAAGCTTCCCGCAACCGGTACCTTTGACCGTCTGGACATTGACTCATCCCTGAGTCTAGTCCGGCCCGCTTCGCTGCACACGATCGCACTCGGCATCTTGACCGTCTGGACCTCAACTCCTCCCTGAGTCTAGTCCCGATCCTCTCACCGCTGCCCGTCGTGTCCACCCGACACCGACCGAGACCTCCGACTCCAGACTCGCAACCACCTCACCAGCCTCGATCATCTTCGGCATCACCGACCGTCTGGACCTCAACACCTCCTGTGCCTAGTCCCGGTCCTCCTCGCCTCACCATGACCAGCTCTGAAGTCCTGCAGTCACACAGACAAGCAAACCATCACATAGCACCGCACGAAACAGCATAATCCAATTTAGCACAAGTAAATGTACTCAACCCTAGAATACCTGAAACAAACTCAACCTCACTAAACCAACCTTCAATTACTCATCACCAACATGGGGATAGCTCCACATGGTCTCTCAAGAAGCCACTTTCTGCTTGTAATGTGTGTGCTGCTGAGGGGGAGAAGTCCAAGGGTGAGGTAGAGACACCTAGTGACGTGAACCAATTGGCTAGCAGTAGGACTGTCCATTCTGAGTCAGCTGTGCGTGCACAAGCCATTCGTTTCTCTACTGTTGGTTCTTCTTCTTCTACTCCCTTACCTTCTGTTGTTCCTTCTTCCCCCTGCACTTCTTGCACCTCTCTCTTTCGGGAGTGTCAGTATCTTATGAACACTCTCGAGAGATTTGTAGGCGGCAAGAAGAAGTTTAATCTTATTCTAGACCAATCCAAGATTTACAGATTTAATCAGGGTCTAGGATACAATTTCTATGAGGACATGAGGAAGCATCCACCTGCCGTGCTTAGACCCATAGCCGCAGGTGTGATCGAGGTTGAGCCCAGAACTGAAAAAGTTCATTTCAAGTCTGTGGGCCTTGTCCAAGAGATTTCTGATAGTAAGGTGATTCCACCTGCTGCTTCGGCCTCTCAGAAGGCGAAGCCTCACCGTGTTACTTCTACCTCTCAGAAGGTGAAGTACCACTGCACCTTCTGTCAGAAGGATGGACACTCGATCGAGCGATGTTTTGGGTGCGCCAAGATCGCGCGGAGAGGCCGTGCTGAGGCTCTTAGGCGTATTCAGGGTCAGCCCCAGACCTTGAGTGCCTCTAAGACCCACACGAGGTCCAGGACTGTTCAGCTGGATGGGTTTGGGCATCATCGAGGACTTGGATTTTCTGAGTTTTCTGGCTTTCGTCCTCGATATGCTCCTGGTCGTGACTTCCGCCGTCCTAAGGGTAGATCTCGTTTCCCCCGTCGAGATAGCTACCCGCGGCGTGATCGACATGTTCTTTGGTGTCTTGACTCGCTCCTCTATAGCGATCAAGCCTAACAACGACTTCAAGTCTACACATAGACCGTGCGCTTCTTTGAGTGACAGAGAGCGTAGGGTAGATAGAGGTCAGTCGTGTTTGACTACTTCATCTGCTCGACGTGTTACTCAGTATTGGGTGCCAAAATCACTCTTGATTTACCCCAGTACTGAGACTTTACTCTCTTGTTGACTCAAGTTTGCCGGGCAGGGATGGGAAAGGTTTGGCTCGTAGACTCCGGGTGTTCACGACACATGACCGGAGACTCCCATTGGTTTTCTTCCCTAGCCCGTGCTCCAGGTGATGAGACGATCACCTTCGGAGCGCTTCATCAGGCGCCATCGCCAAAGGTGCGATCTTGCGTTAATGATTCTTTCATTCTGAAAGATGTTGCCTTGGTTAGTAAGCTGCAGTATAATTTGCTTTCCGTTTCTCAGCTTACCGATGACGGTTTTGAGGTGAGCTTTAAGAAAAATAATTGTAAAATTCTTGATTCTTCGGGTAGTCTGGTTTGCGGGATTTCTCGTTTTGGGAGGATCTTGTGACATCCCAAAAAGGGAACTAGTGTGATTGCGAAAATTTTAAAATCCTTTAATTGTTTCTCCTGTATTTCTCAAAAGTTTTTGGCGTTATTCAAATGTCTCAATTTGATTTCTTGTCAAAAGCCCGATTAATAAAAAAAATCAAAATCTTGGAATCAATAACCAAGTTTGAAAAATCAAATTAAGGAAATCCAGAGCCCCTCGAAAGTATGAATTTCAAATTTAAAAATTTAAAGCTTGGCATTCAAAGCCAAGAATGGAAGTTTTAAATTAATATAAAATCTTTCCATTCAATTTGCATATCTGAAAAATTCAAATTCGGAAAGTCAAGATTTATTTCTCCAAAACTTGATGATTTTAAAAATTAAGATTGTCGAATTCAAAAACTTGAACCAAGCTCTCAAATTCAGCATATACTCACAAATCCAATTTCTGAGATTTCAAAAAAAATCCCCAAGTTCCTCTTGAGCCGGCCCATCTCTTTTTATTTTCTCGGCCCGCTCCTTCATTTTCTATGGCCGCGGGCCCAATCGCAGCCGACGCCCCGTTCCTTCTTCCTCCCCTCGTTGCGTCCTCCTCCTCCCGCTGTTCATGGCATCGCCGGCCCGCCCCCGCGCCGCTCCTCCTCCCGCCGGCCCAGCCCGCGCTCCGCCCCCGGTTTCCCCGTCACCTCTGCGCCAGTAGCCTACCACCAGCCTACTCCCCGCGCCATTCCCCTACGCACGCACCGCGCCATGCCGAAGTACGTCGTCGCCCATGTCGTGCCATGTGCCCCGATCGCCGGTTACAGCTTCTCCACAGCGACCATCGCCCGCTATAAATAGCCCTCGGTCTTGCCCTGCTTCCCCAATGCTTCCCCTCTTCTCTTTTCTTGTGTTCAGTCAAGCTCCAGTGATGGCCGCCGGCGCCTTCACAACGATCCGGCCTCCACGATGGCTCTTTCTCCAAATTGAGTGCGTCATGGCGTGACTCCGCTCCCCAGCTACTCCCCCTCCGAGTTAATCGGATTTTCATGCACCGAGCTCGCTGGGACGGCCATCTTCCCCATCCCCGGCCGGCCGCCGCCATTGCCGCCACATCTTCCTCCTTGGTCGGTCCCGAGTCGATTCGGCGCGGTGGGAGCAGTGCCTCGGTGCCTAGAGGCTTCCCCAACCGACAGCCGAACCTCTCCCCCACCGGCGCGACCCCTCCACGGTGGCCTCTCCGCGCCGCCACTCGTGCTCGCCGCCAGCCCGCTCCGGCCTCTCTCCGATCAAACCAGCCACTCAGGTAAGCTCCAATACTTCAATACTGCTCTTGCGCGCCTCATCTTGCCCCTATCCCTTCCCGGCCGCTGGCGCCCCGTCTCCCCTCATCGCCGACCGCCTAGCTCCACCGCCCGCTCGCCTTGGCGTCTCCCTGCCGAAGCCACCTCCCCCTTGAGTCTCCTCGTCGCTTGGAGATTCCGTTTTGCTGGTGGCCGCCACCTCCCCGGCCGCTCCCCGTCGGCGACGCCGCCACCCATCCCCGGCGTCCCCCCTCCTCTGTTCGGCCTGAGGCCCCTCTGCCCTGTCCTGTTCCCAACCGAAGGCACCCTCTCTCTGTGTGGCTGTTATGTGGGCCCAGCTAGCTAGTGGCTTGACTCCTCACCCTTTGGCTCAATGGTAACTTCATGTGTAAAAGATATACATGCATATATTAAAGTAAGCTGTGAATGATGATAAGAATAAGATTGTCTTTATAAATTTATAATGAAAAGATTCATGCAACTAAATTTGAAACTCAACAATGGTTAATTTATTTATTTACCAATCAAGATTAATTCATTGATCCTCATATAGAAGATTAATTAAGGTAAGTCTATGACATGAACTATTTTCCTATTACTAAGAACTAACATAAAGTTAATAAAGTAATAATAATAGTGATAACAACATCACGGCCAAGTGATTTAGTTTTGAAACTTGATAAAAGATTCATACCCATATAATCATGTCCAAGTCTATGACAACTAAGTAAATCAATTCAGCAAGATTGTGTCACATGAAATATTAACCATGTCTTGCTCATCTCTCTCTTATTAGTGCTTAAGATAATCTTTGGCAAGCCACATAAAATATCAAGTGTGGTTTACTCATATCTAAAATCATGGAAACTATCTTTTTACAAAGTGCTTAAACTATTTGCAGTGAAGATTTCAACATTTATCCTAAATACTAAGATTTAAAATAACAGATGTTTACGATTAAGAACTCTTGAACAAGAAAGAGCCATCATTAATCGTCGTCTCCCACCCAAATCCCCAATCCTTTTCTTGGGATTTGACTTTAATGATCGAAAATAAATAATAGTAAAAGAAATAGCTTTACTAAGAAGATCCTTATTAGAATCATAAACTCCTCTCTCTCTCTCTCTCTCTCTCTTCAATGAATCACAACCGTTGGCCATTTCTAATAATTTTGTTAATGAAGCAGAATAATTAACTTTGCTCATAATAACGATTGGGCTGAAATGGCCAACCCCATCATTCAATTAAGTCGTTAACATAATGATTTGTTAAGCCGGCTACTGCAATCTCAGATAAATATCGCCTCATGAAATATCAAATTTCATTAAATAATTAAAATTACTTATCTCCTGTAAAGCTCCCGCATCCTAAAAATACAAAGTTCAATTCCTCTTTACTATCTTCGCTAGCCCTTTTATCTATCCGTAAGTCCTGCCTGACTCACGGGACTTCCTTGATAAATATAAAATTAATAATGAGAAGGTTATCAAATAAATGGTCGAACCTCGCATTGCCCCGATCAGCTATGTTTTGACCTCTACCTTTTCAAAAGGGGGTATATTCCTGTAGATACTTCTTCATTTTGGTCCCCCCTTAATCTAAAATTTCCCTCACGGTAAAGCTATTCTGCCACCTCATTCCTTCGCCCAACTCATCTACCGCTGTGCTTACGGCACACTAACCCGAATCATCCTTCTATTCTCAAATCGTAATAAATATATAATTTAAATTAACTTGGGCATTTAAAGTGTTTGAATTTATTTGGTCTTTCTTTTCCTTGCCGCGTATTAGAATCTGAAGACTCAACAGGACGACGGATTCGAACAAGATCAAGACTCGGGTAAAAGCGAGGACTAGTAAAGTTAAGATCAATGACTGAGCAGGCTTTGACTTAGATCAATCAAGGCCATGGTACAAGCAAGGCAAGTCATCACTTTGATCATGTTGATCCTACATTTTATGCAAAATTATGTTTCTTTAAATTATCAAATTGCATGCTTACTTTACTATGCAAATGTATGTTAAAGCTTAAGGTAGTTACCTGCCTATTTGATGTCTTAAAAACTACTATGCCTTTCTTTGACACTTGAATTACCTGACCATTGTCACCCTAGGTGTTAATAATCACATTACTAGCTATAAGTCATATTAATGCCGTGCTAGTCTTGACAAGTCCAGGGCACTAGTGGCCCTGATCATCAATCTTTAAATATGCGGTTTTGGGACAGTCACGGGATGTACGTGGCTGATTATTTGTGATAACTTAAGTTATGCTTCTCAAAACTCTAAAAATCTGCTTTACGACCAGGCGGATGGTAAGAGTGGTGGGTGTCGGACCAGATTTTACAATCCGAATCATGTGTTTAATTGCACTATTCCTGGATCGTAGATAGTGCACGATTCTGATTCGAATATCAAAGTACATATCATGCGGAAACGTAATTAAAATAATAAACTTACACATGGGCGATTAGGCGAAATCAATAAATTGCGGCGGAAGAGCGAAGCACACAGGTGGGACCTTGGGACATGCCCTGAGCGACCAAGCGGAGGTTCGCGCCTAGTTCTCGACATCTTCATCTTCTTTGCCATCATGATCCAAAAGTATTGTTGAAGCGCAGTGATTTGATTCCCGCTTCGAATTTGTCGCAAAGCGGCGTGAGCACTCAGACCCGTGCTCGTGAGCCAATACATGAATGCAAATAAATAGTATGCATGGCATAACAAAGGAAAGGCTCGGGTTATTTTATTTGCCAAAAATTGCTTTTAGCATATTATTATTCTTATTTAATCAAAGTTTTATTATTACTACCTAACTCCACACTACAATTACCAACATCGACTTAATCCACTGAAAATGCACTCTATTTATTGACTGCTGTCTAAAACTCCAAACAGCAAGTGTCGTCATTTATTTAATCCACCGATCATACTTTGTATTTTGAATTACTATTCATCAGCCTCTTACCTCTGAACTCTAATAATTCTCTAACATAATTACTTTCAATCCACCGATATCATTTGTATTCAATTCTTTTGTCATTGATTCCAACCCATAATTCATCTCATTTTCTTCTATCTATCACTAGCTAATCCTCAAGTATACCTCCACCAAAATTCAATTTACCAAGATTATAATCCATTAATTGTTATGCATCCTCCAATCTTCTCATAAATTCAATTCGTCCCTCTAGTACTTGATTACTCCTATTAATTCCCATTATTGCCAATATCTTCCAAGAATTTATATTAATCATTAGTGTAGTAATCCGGCGATTTACCTTTGCATCCCATAATTCTCCAAAATCGATTCATTACTATATATCCATCAAGAATATCACTAATCAAGAATTATACTCCAATACTTGTATTATTTCTCCTAATTCCTGAAAATTCGATTGGATCATTTATCATTTAAATCATCTATATAGCCTATCTATTCAGCTAGACTTCACCCATTTATCTCGCTTAGAACCCACACTATCATTTCCTATTCAAGATCGACATGAATCCACCAATACCTTCGTGTGTACTCTACAAACATTCCTCTCTTTTACTGCGACCTGTTTATCTCACCCATATTTTATTTTGTAAGAATAGGAATGCCACTATTTGAAATATAATACATAAAATTTCTGAGACCTAGCAGTTTTGAACAAAAACATAATGTTCAAGGAATATTAACATGATTTTCCATACGAAGGCATCACACCATATGACATCTTTCAGCGTTATAGCCGCAACTTATCACGGGACGACACCGGGACAATTCAAATCGTGATGAGTCCTTCGCCCTTCACTTTTCCATTCCCATTCATAAAACGTTTTGAAATAGAACTATATCTGGTTAAGTTCCCATGTCCGCCCTTGACCGTGGCCACGGCTATTCGAATAGTTTTAGACTCTGCGAGTTTGTACACTTTACCCACAAGAGATAGATCCACTCGTTGCCCCCATGAATCCTTAGCCATGCGGTTGAGTAGACTATCAGGACCTTTACAATACATTTTTCTTAGCGAGTTACGTCCGCTAAGGTTTCCACTTCCTTCGTGGTACGACCACCCTTCCGAAGCCCCTCTTGCGCCGTCACGTCGGAGGATGTGGCCATCCTCTACCGCCCGTGGTCACACCGGCGCAACTCTTACTAAGTCGATGCAAATTAGTTAGTCGCCTACACTTTGCCGGCTTGTGGTTGTACTTGTTGTACATCGGGAGGTCATCAAAAGATTCGGTCCTTAGGGCTATCTAGGCGGTCTATCACTAACCCACTTTGTGCTTCCATTGCACCACACTGTGCATCCACTGCACCACACTCTCACACCATCGAACCAATCCGCCCAGATATTAAAGCATGTTGGGGTTTTGGAAACATAAGATAATCATATTCATCATTTATCGTCATTACCACCATGATCGCCCAACCATTTTCTCGAGATTAAAAGTGATGCTTGGCGCTCTCGCGCCATGATTACCTAAACAATACTAAGCACGGCATATAAATTACGGACTTACTTTTGAAAAGTTACCATTATAGTTTTGCTAAGGCGACAAGGTTCACATATTCAAGTATTCCAAAGGAGGTGTAATAATAGTCAAGCAAGCAATGGACATGTAACTAAAATCTTAAATTAACATGTATTTGCATATAAAGTAATAGCATGCAATTTGATAATTTAAACCAAAGTAGTTTGCAGAAAATGTAGGTTCAACATGATCAAAGTATTGACTCGCCTGGCGCGGTTTACCGCGGTCTTGAGCCCACACAAGGTTGCCTTATGCGATGGTCCTTAATTTCTGGTCTTCATTGATCTCGTTCCTGCTTGTTACGTAGAATCTTCATGCTCCACTTTCTAATTACGCGATAAACGACTGAATTCAAATAAAAGCAAATAACTCAGAAAATCCAAATAAATTCGAATAACTTCAACTTTTGTTTTATTATGAGTTAGTGGGTGATTTGGATGGTTTGAAGCAAGGCTGGTGGTGAATCGATCTTTTATTAACAGTTTCTTTTTATTATTTGTATATTTATCAAGGAAGTTTCATGAGTTAAGATATATGTATGAATTTAGCCGAATATTATTGTATCGAGCTCAGTATTTATTAATTAAGGTATGTGTTATATGTGCACTGTATGTATTTGTTGATTTATCACGTTGGCTTATACATTTGTTGATTTATCAAGTTGGCTTTATAGTTTATACGTATACTTCTATTTTTAGCAAAGGAAAAACATACTATTTTATGCGGGCCTAATATCAACTTGTTTATTAAAGGGTAGGTTAATAAGATCATTTTTAACAAGTGGTATATTAGGTGTATAACTACCACTTCTGGAAATGAACATATTTTACCACACAAATATCATCAGAAATTCAATTGAACTCTAAAAATTATGATTTCAGTTCCATTGGATAGATCTTGAATTTAGATGAGTTTAGAAATTTGTCCCACTTCATTTGGAGTTAAAATGAATAAGTTATGATTATTTGAATATTTCAGTTTGGTTAAATCCCAAAAATTACTAAATTTCTGACAGTGGGTCCCACATGTCATATTTTAATTTTATCGTTTTCTTTATTATTTCTTTTCCGTCTCTATGGCCGGTGGGGCCCGTGTGTCGCGTGTCGCTCTGGCCAGAGGTGACAGTGGGGCCCACTGTCGGTGAAGGAATTTAAAGAAATCGCTCGGCCGCAGCGCGAGCCAGGGCTCGAGCGCGCCGCGGGAGCGAGGGGGAGGGAAGACACACGCTGGTAACCAAGTGGGCGGGGAGGCTTTGCCTACCCCATAAGGGTAACTCACCCTTTTGAGGTGGCTCTCGGAGGCGGCCGGCAGAGGAAGTCGGGGCGACGGCGCCGGCGGCGAGGGGTGGCCGGAAAGGGTTGGGTCGTGCGTGGAATACAATCCCCGAGTGACGGGGAGTCTTCTGGTGCAGACGGCCGGGGTCGACGGTCACCGGAGAGAGCTGGCGGCGAGCGGTGGCGGTGGTCCGAGGAGGCCGATCGATGCCGGCGATGCTCAGGCGACGGGAGTCCCGGAGAAGGAGGGGGTTGGCTTTGACTCACTCCGGAGATGGTTCCAGAGCATGGAATCGAGCTCTGGTGGCTCGGTCCGGCGGGTGGGTGTTCGCCGGAGTTCGGGAAGACGAGGGAGCCGACGGCGATTGGAGGGCTCTATGGCTGAACTGCGGCCAGGGGAAGGAGGAGGAAGGTCTTGTGGCATCAAAGCAGCTCACGGGAGGGCTTTTTATAGCCGGAGAGGGCTTGTACGGCGAGGGAGATATTTGGCCGCCGCTGCTCAAAGCGAGGCGAGGGAGGAACGCGATCCTCTTCGGGATTTCGCAGGAGAGAGGTGGCGGGAAGGTGAGTCCCCCCCTTCTGTTCAATTTGCCCGCGAGGTGAGAGAGGGAGAGCGGTGATCTGCTGCGGAGACGCGAGAGAGGCGGCGCGAGGTGCGGCGCGTGGAGAAGAAGAGAGGAGGAGACGATCTGGCGAGGTGGACCCAATGGTCGCGGGAGAGGAGGGAAGCGGCAGCGCAGATGAAGCCGCGTGGCGAAGGAGTCTGATCGGGCGGCCGGAAGAGGTGCGAGAGGCGGACGACCGGATGAGCTGGGGCGTGGGGAAGAGAGATCGCGGCCGACCACGCGGCGAGCAGGGAAAAGGGAAAGGCGGGATTGCTCAGGCGACGTGGGTTGATACCGGCCGTCCAGGTGGCGGCCGGAGGGTAAGTTGAGTTTTTAAATTTCTCTTTAATTTGTTTTTTTTTAGCTTTTAGAAACTGCCAGAAAATCCAATTAAATTCAGAAAAATATGAAAATACCTCCACAAATTTCAGAAAAATTCACAGAAGTTCTGGATGACCTTTTGGACTTAATAAAAATATTTTCACTATTTTTGGTATTTAATTTATTGGTTTCTCTTGATATATTTAATTGTATGCATACATGTCCATAGTTGATGACTTTCTTATTATATTTATTTTCTTATTTTTACAATCATTTATCAATTGAGGGTTCTAGGCCAAATCTCTCTCTCTCTTTTTCTGGATCATCTTTTCAGATTCTTAATTTAGATTTTAACTCTCTACTATTTAAACATGTTCATTTCTTATTTAACTTTTGGAATTTCCATCAACTTTTTCTTAGAAAATTTCCACAAACTCCAAATCCAAATGGAAAACAAATAAAATAATTCAAAAACTCCTTAATTTAATATTTATATTTTTCAGGATGTTACAGTGGGTGTGGATGTAACACAAGGTGTGGATGTAACACAAGGATTGTGGTTCGTGGAATGAACCGCCCGGACAAATTAAGGACTTAATCCTGTGATGACCCCTCCGTGTACAACAGTACAATCACAAGCTGGCAAACTGTAGGCTTGGCTGAATAATTTACTAGACTCTCTAGCCATTTCACGGAGGACGTGTGTAGGTGGGTAATAAAAGCCCCCGTGGAATGGGACATCGGATAAAGGTGACGTCGCCGAGGCTAGCGTATGGTGGAGAGTGGAGTCCGAGTGCGCCAACCTGTGGTGACATCCCGCACAACCTATGGAAGCAACCCCATAGGAGTGAGATGCTAGAGAGCGAGGTATTGTAAAGGCCTCGTGGTAGTCTCTCGATCTGCATGACTAAGGAATCATGTAGAACCATCGGGACGATTACCTCTTGTGGGTAAAGATGTACAGACTCTGCAGAGTATACAACTATTCGAATAGCCGTGCCCACGGTCAAGGGCGGACACAGAAATCCTCCTCGAGTTAGTTCTATTTCAAAAACCTTTGTGGGTGGGACAAAAACCTATCAGAGGGAGGTACTCTGATTTTGAATTTCTCCTGGAGGGACATACTCCAGCGTGGTTGATAATATGGAAGTGGCATATTGATCAAAAGCTAGCATAGGTGGATGGAACCATGTAATCGGTGGATGGAACCTACACCGCTGTAAATATTGCACCATTTCAAACTCTTTAAAGCATGTTTATAAAATGCCAAGTCATAGGAATTTTAATTATGATTATTGCAAATGTTGCATTAAGCAAATAAAAGAACCTCAAGCCTCCTTTGACAGCCCTGCATCTATTACTATTGCATCCTGTGTTGTGGCTTGCTGAGTACCGTCGTACTCACTGTTGCTTAATTAGCATCGTTCAGTTAGAAAGGAAATAAAGTCAAGCCCTGCGATGCCTAAAAAGGGTCGACAGAGCTGGAAGACGAAGAGGCCATGGACTAGGTCGCGAACCCCAGTTGGCTGCCTGTGGGCAAGTCCTGCGGGTCCCACCTACGTAAAGTTTCTGCTGCTACATTTTATCGTTTTTGGCCTAACCGGCCCATGAGTAAGTATTACTGTACTATTTATGCTTCCGCATGATATATTTTGATATACAGTAATGTATCTGTGAGCACTATCTACTGATCCAGGGAATAGTGCGGTGGAATCACAGAGGATCTGGGTTTGCTAACCCGAGGTCCGACAAATCTTTCGTGCTATTTTTTCTGAGTCTTCTGGTGATCCTCTCAGGTGTTTAGTTGCTTCTGAGTCCCGCGACCTTTCCTTCTGGCATAGGAGACTTGGTCATATTGGATTTGACCATTTGACCCGAGTTAGCGGCCACGACCTCATTCGTGGTTTGCCGAAACTCAAGATGGTCAAAGATCTAGTTTGTACTACTTGCCGGCACGGCAAGATGGTTGCCACTTCTCATCCTCCGGTCACAGTGA
The DNA here is from genome assembly GCA_036346575.1 of Dendrocalamus sinicus. Lineage (NCBI taxonomy): Eukaryota > Viridiplantae > Streptophyta > Magnoliopsida > Poales > Poaceae > Dendrocalamus > Dendrocalamus sinicus. The sequence goes on from JAYEVI010000551.1 coordinate 133,033, forward strand.
CTATGACCGATGCACCAGGACAACTGCTCCATATGGACACAGTTGGACCAGCTCGAGTGCAGTCAGCAGGAGGGAAGTGGTATGTACTTGTCGTGGTCGATGACTTCTCGAGGTATTCTTGGGTGTTTTTCTTAGCCTCGAAAGATGAGACGTTTACACATTTCCAAGGTCTTTTCAGTAGGCTTTCTGTTGAGCTTCCGGGTGCCTTACGAGTGATCCGTAGTGACAATGGCACGGAGTTCAAGAATTCCTACTTTGAGAGGTTCTGTGACGAGACAGGTGTAGAGCACCAGTTCTCTTCTCCGCACGTCCCTCAGCAAAATGGCGTCATGGAAAGGAAGAACCGTACCTTGGTCGAGATGGCCAGGACGATGCTTGATGAGTATTCTACACATAGGAAGTTTTAGGCTGAGGCTATAGCGATCGCGTGCCATATTTCTGAGAGACCATGTGGAGGTCATCCCGTGTTTATGATGAATAATTGACATCGCTTTAGGTAAGTCGAGTTTGGTTTGGGTGGTTTGGACCTTGACGTTGCATGGTGCAACGGGCTCGGTCGGACTTGGTCAGACTTTGTCGTATGGGATTAGGATACTTATTCGATGATTCGGCTGAGTTTTGACTTGGTGTGTGTAAGTATGGTGTGTTTATACCATTTACGCTTTCATGTATCGAGCGGTGCTATTTGATGTGTTTCTTGTCCGTGTGATCGCAGGACATCGGGCGAGTCGTGGCGAGACACGGTGGACCGGACTAGCGCGCAGTGCGCCGAGGTCGAACGGTCGGGATATGTCGAAGATGACGTGGACTCGAGGTGGTTGCGAGGCGTGCGAGACAAGGAGCGCGGAAGCTTCCCGGAAGGTGCAGGAGGGGCGAAACGGGAATTTCGCAAGGCTGCACAAGCGGGAGCGGGCTCCGTTGGATTTAGCGGGCGTAACGGGGTGGAGACCCGTTAGCCGTGGGCTATAAATAGGTTGGAGGGGCTGCATGCCCACTTGAACACTTAAAGGGGTTTTAGGGTTTCCTTTAGTCAAAATAGGCTTTAGAGTTTGTTTTGGCTTTAGGCTTTAGTTGTTGAGAGTTGTTGGTGGAGGCAGAGTTGTGTTCCCTCTATGTCTCTGTTCGTAGTGTTTTCCAGAGGGTGTTCATCTCTCTTCTCAAGCATGTAGTGAGTGCTCTCGAGATTGGAGAGGGTGAGGAGAGGGATTGAGTAGTGAATCCATGTAATCATTTCTCTTGTTCTAATGTTCATGCGTATCGAGACGTATCTGTAATCATCTGGTTTCAATGAATGGAAATCTGAAGTTTTTTCCTCTCTGTTTATGCTCTCTGTTCTTCGTTTCTTCTTTTGGTGGATTTCTGAGCCTTCTGAGTTTTGAGTTCTTTCTTGCTGGGAAGGCCCAAAATGGGTTGCTCTAGATTGGGATGATGCCTCAAGATCATTTGATCAAATTTTCCCAAGAGCAAACTTTGTTTAATCTCAGATTTCATGTTTGGGACTTCCTCTGTTCTTCATTTGCTTTTCTAGGGTTTGGTGCTATTTTCATTTCCCTTCACGAGATGGCGTGAAACCTGGCATGAGAGGTCCAGAGGCTATTGCTAACCTATCCTCAAAGTTTCGTAGCCAAATGATCAAAGATGAAACAGGAATTTGAGTTTTTGCGCAGCTCTCTGAATATTTTCGGTTTTGGGCATGAATCTGAAATCCTTTTGATTTTCTAGTGGATTCTTGATTTTGGCTCTTGGTGTTTTCTTCTGGGAGTGTTCCCTAGGTATCCTCAAAGCTTCCCAAGCCAAGAATCCAAGAATCCTTACGAATTTCTCAGATTTCTGAAAATCCTGTTTGCTGAAATTCTTCGTGCGGTACTACCGCTCCTGGAGAGGTACTACCGCTCAGAGGTACTACCGCTCGGCTCAGCGGTACTACCGCCCATGTTCGGACCAGTCCGATCGGCAGCAATGAAACGTTCGGACGGTCCAAACGTCTCCGGCAAGAGGTACTACCGCTCGGCATAGCGGTACTACCGCCCAGATACTACTGCTTCGTCTCGCGGTACTACCGCTGCGATCGACTTGCTGAAATTATTTTTTTGATCGCTTCTTTTGGATTTGTTTTATCCTTGTTGCTGTGACTTCCAGTAGTGCATATCTTCTATCTTCATAGCTTCCATAGCTATTGGAGAAGAAGCACAAGTGTGGATACTTCAGGGGCGAATTTATTTTTGAAAGCGTCATTCACCCCCCCCCTCTGTCGCCATTTCGGTCCAACAATTTCGAACAGAGTTTTTCGTCGGGCACACTTGCATCGCACTTCTTATGAGTTGAGATACAGGCGAAAGCCCAGTGTCTCTCATTTTCGTGTGTTTGGTTGCAAGTGTTTCATTCTGAAGTCCGAGAATCTAGATAAGTTCGAGTCACGTTTGTGTGATGGGATCTTTCTAGGCTACTCGACTTCTTCGCGGGCTTATAGGGTTTGGAACTGCGAGTCTAGTAAATTAGTAGAGACCTGTGAGATGACCTTCGATGAGGCCAGTCTGGGGACTAGGCCCGATATCTCAGGTTCTTTAGAACAGTCCGAGCCCATCTTTGTGAATAATGAGGAGGATGGAGATGAGGGTTGTCTGCCCAATTCAGTCCCTCATCCACCCTTGGAGATGCCTTCTTCCACCGCACCTCCAGGTGATCAGCCCATGCCTTCTGCTTCCTCTGGAGCTAGTGGCTATGTTCCTACCTCGTCAGCTCATGAGGTAGAGGCCACTTCTTCATCTCATCCTGGACCTCCTCGACATATCCAGAAAGACCATCCTTCTGAGCAGATTATTGGAGATATCTTTGTCACACGCTCAAAGTCTAGCATGTCATATTTCTGTTTCCATTCTGCCTTTGTTGCCTCATTCGAACCCAAGGATGTTAGTCATGCTCTATCTGACGAGTCTTGGGTCAATGCCATGCATGAGGAGTTAGAGAATTTCGAGAGAAACAAGGTCTGATCGCTTGTCGAGCCCCCACGAGGTCACAATGTTATTGGAACTAAGTGGGTGTTTAAGAACAAGCAGAGTGAGGATGGAGTAGTCATTCGAAACAAGGCTAGACTGGTAGCTCAGGGCTTTTCTCAGGTTGAGGGTCCAGATTTTGAGGAGATCTTTGCCCTTGTAGCTAGACTTGAGGCCATTAGAATCCTGCTTGCCTTCGCAGCTTCTAAGGGTTTCAAGCTTTACCAGATGGATGTCAAGAGTGCCTTCCTTAATGGCTTTCTTGAGGAAGAAGTCTATGTCAAACAGCCTCCAGGTTTCGAGAACCCCAAATACCCAAACCATGTCTTCAAGCTTTCCAAAACTTGGTATGGACTTAAGCAAGCCCCTACAACTTGGTATGAGAGGCTTAAGTCCTATTTGTTGAGTCATGGTTTCGAGATGGGTAAGGTAGATAAGAGCTTGTTCATTCGCCGGCATGGCACTGATCTTCTGCTCGTCCAGATTTATGTGGACGACATCATCTTTGATGGCTCTTCTCATGCTCTCGTTTCATAGTTCTCGGATGTCATGAGCACCGAGTTTGAGATGAGCATGATGGGCGAGTTGACCTTCTTCTTTGGTTTCCAGATCAAGCAGACTCGGGAGGGTACCTTCTTGCATCAGGGCAAGTACACTCGCGACCTCCTGAGACGCTTTAACATGAGTGATGGTAAGCCTGTGTCAACTCTCATGGCGTCCACAGCTTCTCTTGACCCAGATGAGGATGGCGAGCCAGTCGATCATAAGGAGTATCGCAGCATGATTGGCTCCCTCTTGTATCTCACTGCCTCGAGACCGGACATACACTTCGATGTGTGTCTTTGTGCTCGGTTTCAAGCTTCTCCTCGTGTATCTCACCGCCAGGCGGTGAAATGCATCCTTCCGTACCTTCGAGCTACCATTGACTATGGTATCTGGTACTCTTCCTCATCCTGTCTTTCCTTGAGAGCCTACTCGGATGCAAACTTTGTTGGCTATAGGATAGATAGAAAGAGCACTTCGGCCAGCTGCCAATTCATTGGCACTTCTCTCATTTCTTAGTCTTCTAGGAAGCGGTCCGGTGTTGCACAGTCTACCACAGAGGCTGAGTACGTTGCTGCAGCCAGGTGCTCTGGTTGGTCTCGACCCTGCGGGACTTTGGGTTAGTTATCGACAGTGTTCCACTCTTTTGTGATAACACTTCTGCGATTAACATTGCTAAGAACCCAGTGCAGCATTCTTGGACCAAGCATATCGATATTCGCTATCACTTCCTTAGAGACCATGTAGAGAAGGGTGACATCGTGCTCCAGTTTGTGGAGAGTGACCACGAGTTGGCTGATATCTTCACCAAGCCTTTGGATAGCTCTAGGTTTTCAGCTCTGCGGGGAGAGCATAGATTAGAGTGCTTCTATTGTCTAGCTGTTTAGACTTCTTACTCTTATCTTGTGATTCTAGGATGCTGCTTATTAGTTATTTCTCTTCTCACTAGGTTGAGCTCACTCACTTCTTATAGGTTCTAGCGAGGGTTGGGCCACTCTCTGGTAGACGGGGTACGTGTTTGCTCCTTAGTGTGTTAGATGATCAGCTGATAGTCCTAGAGTCATATGGGGTAGATGAGAGTCAGTCTGAGCCATAGTTTCCTCTATATCTTGTCTATGCTCTAAGGACTACCCTTTTCTGATTTCTTTCCCAGCTTTTCGGATTTATTGCTTTGGTTCAGGGGGAGTTCATTTGGGAGCTTCTGGAGCTTAATACTGACATAACTCAACTTGAACTAAAAGTTGCATCACATGTTGAGGGGGAGCTGGATTTTCTTGCATTTTACATTTTGCATTGTAATATAACTACATGGAGCCTTGATTATTCTCCCTTCATGACATGTTTACCTTGCTTTACATCCTGCCATGACTTGTGCTTCGTTGCTAGATTGATCATGACTTCATATGTGTAGACTAGCTTTTGCCATGATGAGTTAATTAAAATTGCTCAACTTGAATTAAAACTTGTCATGTTAGTTCTCGAGACTAGTCTTTCTTTAGTTATCCTTTTATGATTCATGCCATGTCAAATAGGCTGAGTTGAGTCTTGAATCCTTGTTGAGCTTTAGATCGAGCTATGCTAGTTCTTGATGTTACATAAGTTAGTACAAGTCTTATGTTCATGAAAATGCAACAAGATCTCTTTTGTGCGAAAAAACTGATCTCACCAATTTTTTCTCATGAGATGGCTTGCCATTGCACAAGGCATGAACTCAGAGGGAGTTTTGGATGACCAAGATCATTTCCTTAAGTTTCTTGCTTGGAGTGGTCGTATAAGGCTTGAGATCTAGCACATGACTAAAACTAAAATCTGGTTGGAAACAATCATATGATTTCTAAAGTAAAATTATGTTATTTGTGCTCAATTTGCTAAAATTTACAAGTACTTGAACAAATGTCTCATTCTAGAACTTGTAGCACTCTATATTGACTCAACATTAGCTTCTTGGTTCCACTTAGCTTATTGACATGGCCTGCATCATCTTTGGATACCTTTAGCTAGACTAGAATTATGGTTGACTTGACATGCTAAGAAATTCGATCAAATTTCAGATTATGACTCATTTGGCTTAGCTTGTCTCTACATACATTACCATGATCTTGATAGCATACTTGTATGTTATGGCTTGTTGTAATTCTCATATAGTCATTTTGGATAATCTTCATGGCTCTAAATGCTTAGAATAAACAAACTTCAGCCATTTCATTCATCATCATGACTTGTTCTCTTCCTTCGCATCCTTGATGTGTTTATTGCCAAAAGGGGGAGAATAGTGGGAGAAAAAGCCTTTTTGGGGAGCTTTGAGGAAAACTTGCTCTTTTTTTGCTCCTTGTGTCAATATGGTCATTAGCATCTTTTCATCTTTTTCTTCCTTTGGACCATATTTGATTTTCAAAACAAACTCAGCTTTGTGCTTTTTCTGGGTTTGTCAATATACTCATCAAGGAGGAGATTGAGAGACCATGTGGTTATGACCCCATGGGTGTGATGAGTAATTGACATCGGTTTAGGAAAGTCGAGTTTGGTTTGTGTGGTTCGGACCATATCGTTGCATGGTGCAATCAACTTCGGTCGGACTTGGTCAAACCTGGTCAAAGTGATTAAGATGCATACTCTGGTAATTTGACAGGTTTGGGCTCTTTCGTGCGTAAGTATGATTCACTGATGCTAATTATGCTTTCATGTATCGAGCTATGCTATTTGATGTGTCTCTTGTCTGTGTTGGCTGCAGGACGTCGAGGTGGAGTCGTGGCGAGGCACGAAGGACCGAACTAGGCGCAGGTGGTGCCGAGGTCAGAACGGTCGAGTTGTGCCGAAGACGGCGATGACTCGAGGTGGTTGCGATGCTTGGACGACAAGACACAAGGAAGCTTCCCGGAAGGTGCACGAGGGGCGTTTTGGTAAAAGCGCAAGGCTGCACAGGTGGAAGCGGTTCCGTTCGGAGTTAGCGGGCAAAACGGGTTGGGAACCCGTTATGCAAATGCTAAAAATAGGAGAGGATGTCTCCGTGTGGCTGCATGGATTCTAGGGTTTGAGAGGTTGGTCGGGTGTTGCTTTAGTCAAAATGAGCTTTGGAGAGTTTGTTTTGGCTTTAGAGCTTTAGTTGGTAGAAGAGGGCAGAGTGCTGTTACGTTGTCTCCTCTCTGTGTGTGTTCTCCAGGAAGCATGTAGAGCTCTTGTGTGTTCTTGAGGCTTTAGGAGAGGGAGAGGATGAGTTGAGCCACCATAAAATCATCTCTTGTTCTAATGTCCATGCGTATGGGGACTCATCTGTAATCCTTGATTGTTTGGAATGAAATTTCTGAGTTTATCTCCCGTGCTCCCTGTTTTTCCTTCGATGCTCTCTGTGGTTGATTCTTGAGTTTTTCGTTTTTGTGTTGTTTCTTGCCCAGAAGGTGTAAAATGGATTGCTCTCTGTTGGGATGATGCCTCAAGATCATTTGATCAGTTAAAATTCCAAGAGCCCATCCTTGATTCCAGATTTTGTATTTTGGCTTTCTTTGCTTCTCTTTTCTTTACTAGGGTTTGAGGTAGATTTTGATTACCTTCACGAGATGGGATGAAACTTGGCATAAGGAGTCCAGAGGCTATTAAGTAGCTATCCTCAAAGTTTCATGGCCAAAGGATCGAAGATTGGGGAGTAATTTGGTTTTTGGCTTAGTTCGTGCAAAATTTTCACCATAATCTGAAATTCTTGTGTTTTTGTGGGATTTCCTTGTTTCCTGAGGACCGCTTCTTATTTAGTTTGTTGCTATGTTGCTCTGGGCCAAAAGGTTTGGAAGAATTCCCCTGATTTCTCATATTTCAGAAGGTCTGCAGTAGTTTCAGTATTTCAGTCTCGGGTTGCTAGAAAAATTCAGAGGAAGCGGTCTGACCGGGCGGAAGCCGGTGGTCTGACCGGGTTGAAGCCGGTGGTCTGACCGGCCCTATGGGACCGGTCTGACCGGCCTTCAAAGAGAGGTCTGACCGCCCGGCTGTTTCTTGATTGCAGGTTTTTCCCATTTTTGTTTGCCTTCTTGTTTGGTCTGCTTTTTGCTTATCTGTTTAGTTGGGTTTCCAAAGAGCATATATCAACTTCTTTATAGCTCGTCATAGCTATAGGAGGAGAGATTCGCTGTGAGTTTTTGGGGGGCAAGAAATCTTTTTAAATCGCCATTCACCCCCCCTCTATCGCCATTTCGGTCCAACAGTCTTCGTTCTTCGTCGGGGCCTCCACTTGATTAGTGTCGGAGTCGTCGCCTTTGCGTTGTCGCGCATCCTCCTTCGCCCTAGCATACTCTTCCATCTTATCGAAGAGCTTCGCGATCGTCTGGATCGGCTTACGCGCGTTGTACTCAGCTAGCGGTCCCAGGCGGAGGCCTTGTATCGCTGCGTTGATAATGGTTGTCTCGTTAACGTCCTTGACCTAGCAGTAGACCTTCGCGAAGTGCTTGAAATACTCTCAGAGCTTCTCTAAGGGTTTTTGCTTGACGGCGAAGAGCTGGTCCGCGTCGATGCGCTCGACGTAGTTCCCCTGGAAGTTGTTGTAGAGGCGGTCGTGGATCTGCTCCCACGCGTAGATAGAGTTTGGCTCTATGGTGAAAAACCAAGAGAGCGCCACTCGCTTTGGTGGTGTTGTCTTCGCCTGCAGCTTCGATGGCAGTCTCGTACACACGCACGAACTCGCGAGAGTCTGTGTCGCCCTTGTACGGCTTGATGGCGTTGGGGAACTTGAAGTCCTCCGGCTATGCCGACTGCTGCAGGCCCGTGGAGAGGGGAACTCCGGATCCACGCGCCACAGTGGGAGACGACTGGAAGTTGAGGCATCGCGGCTGTCCGCCCGTTTTGGCGTGGGCTCCGTCGCGACCACCGGCGGGACTTGTTGGCTCCGAGCCTCTTGTATATCCCGCACGGCTCGCGGAGGTCCACTAACTCCCGTTGCAGCGTGCCGATGGCCATTAACAGAGCGTTCTCTACCGCCGTTGGGGTTGCGGTAGTTGGATCAGCGGGTTGCACCGTGGGGCTGGCAACAACCACAGCTTGTGCTCCAGAACCGCTCGGCACGTCGGTGCGGTGGGCCCCGGAGTCGGTGACGGGACCGGCAATGGGGCGGGCGTTACCGCCAAGGCCCCCTGCCGCTCCCTCGCCGAGCGCGGTGGCAGCGACCGTGGTGGCGTGGGCGTCGGCGTCAGCGCTCCCGCGGCGCGCTCGGTACTGCGCCGACCGCGCTCGCTCGCGGTTGGGATAACCATAGCGCCACGAGCGTCGAGGTTGGCGGCGCGCGATCGCGGTCTGCCGTCGCTGCACCGCGGTGATGCCGAAGCCTTCATGTCGCCGAGCGCTTCTTTCGTACCCCTCTTCTTCTTCATCGCTGCCGATGATGAAGCCTTCTTTGGTGCCATCCTTCTTCAGATCTTGGAGCTTGCTCTTGTCTTCCCCACGGACGGCGCCAACTGTTGTGGTTACAGACCAAACAGAGAGATGGTAGTATTGTAGTGGAGAGTTAGGTGAGCAATGCTTGGGGGCTTCCCCATGGCTTAGATGGCCTTATATATATTCTCATGAGGCGTATTTTACAATTGTGTCCTTATACCTAAGTATCCCCTTTAAGGGCATTTATGTCTTTATACATGTCCCATTTTGGTCTTTACAACCTTCTAATAGACTGGCTGGGCTTAGGTGGGGCCACCCCTACACAGTATTTCTGTTCTACATAATTTATCTTTTTTTCTTCATGCGTAGGTCAAAATTAGATTTTAAATTTTGTCGCATTACAAATCGATTTTGTTAAATGCTGCAATTTTTTGGGTAAGTTTTTATATTCATTTGTAAAATATTTTAAGTACGCACGGATGGTCCACTGCCCAGTTGAAGGAAAGAAACAACCCACGACGCGCCGGCTGCACAAGGCTGCAGGTGGTTTAGGGATGGCGCGCACTACGCGGCTCCATGGACAGTAGACCTCCCCGCCGACGCCTACGCCTCTCGACCACCACATCTCCTTCAGAGACGTCTGCTTCTGGACCTTGCTCCTCACCGCCTACGCCAGAGCCGGCCACCTCGAGCTCTGTTCGTCAGCACTTGGTATGTGCATCCACTATTTCAGCATGCGAGCAGCCTCTCTATTTTAGCATAAAACAGACAGCTCTACACTGTCTGTCTCATGGAGCTCTCTCTAAATAGGGTAAACAAAGGAGGAGGATTGTTGCTCCTAGAATTGAGGGCGACCTCTTCTTCTAAATATATGTCCTTCTCCCTCCCTCACCACTTGGGCATTTCCTAAAAATAGAAAGGCAGCAAGCAAGCAAAGGAAATAGAAAGGTGCAAGCAAAGGATCAAAACAACAAGAAGGGGAAGAAAGCTACTCTTTTCCCCCCTTCCCATCACCGTATCTTGCCCAAGCTCATAGATTGGTGCCGGTTCATTTTCTTTCTGGGGAATTTGGCTTGGGGCCGCCAAGAATCGGACGTTTCTCTTCTGTTTAACCAAAAAAACCAGACATTTTTTTAATGTGGATCGAAGAGTAGGGCAAATCGACTCGCTTTTGGGATTTATTCTGATCAAAGAGTTCGAGCTTGAAGAAGGGTTCTCCATCTTATCTTTGTTCTTGCCTTTTTAGGGTAATGCAGGGAAAGTTTCTCGATTCGTTTTTCCGCGATAGCTCCCAATTTGTTCCCCGACTCCTTTTGAACATACTGGCTTGATCCATATATGCCGTGGGAATGGGATTTGTAGAGGCTGCATCCACATTCAGCACCAAAAGGCACTCATGTCCTGTGTGCGAGTATTATCCTGTCAAATTCGGGCCAATATTTTCGGAAAATTACCTCAAGAAAGCATCGCAGCAGCAGAGGTTTCCACATCGACGAGGGGAGATTCAGGGAAGGAACTGGTAATCGACCTTTGGGCGTTCTCGAGGTACAGGCTCCCAATGGCCGGTCTGGCGTAGAAGCTAGCTAGGGATCAGTCGAGCAAGCAGATTATATATATAGGATGATCAGGTGGCCGAGGAGCAAATCAAAATGGCTCCTCAGCGCATGCCTCGTTTCTCTGCTGCTCCTCACGGCAACAGACCGCGACGGGCTGCAGCTCGTCGGCGCAATCAGGAGCAACCTACTGTGGCCGGCACCTCCGCCTCCCTCCCTCGCAAGCCGCATAGAAGATGAATTGGTAAGAGGCAAGTTAATTTGTCTTTGCATTGGTATACTACTTATACTCTCGTAATGCATGTATGCCAAATTTTGCCGTTGGTACATTACTTAGCTATATTGTGGAGGGTTGAAGAAAAGTAAATCGACAAGTTAGTGGTTAGTTCATGGGAACGTAGTATCTTGGCCTTCATCGAAACAATGACAGACTGATGTCGAAACTTTGACTACTAATACATGTTAACGTATATAGATTGACTACATAAAAATAATATTATTGGATTTGTCTTGCAAAATACTTTCATAATATATAATTTTTATTATCTTTGGTAGTATATTATGATAATAAATTATAATTGAAGTCTTGCATTTGAGACCATGAAAAATAAAAACAACTTTACATTTGTGGATGGAGGGAGTAATAAGCAATATCTTTCATCTGTGCACATGGAACCAAGTGAAAAATGACAACAACTTTGTTCGTTAGCATTTCGACCATCATTCTTTTGGGATAGACTATTGCACAGGCTACTAAAATTTTTTTATCTTTCAGTCACCTAAAATTGCACTTTGAATCACCTGAAGTTGCACATATTTTTTTAGAGGGGGGCTGCAATTTTAGTTGATTGAGAGTGCAATTTCAGGTCATCTGAAGTTGCACTCTGAATCACCTAAAGTTACAGCTGTTTTTTTTGGAGGGGGGCTGCAATTTTAGTTCATTGAGAGTGCAATTTCAGGTGACTGAAACATAAAAAAATTTCAGTCGCCTGTGCAATAGCAAAACTGCATTCTTTTTCATCATGGTGCTGTTCTTCTTCTTCTTGTTTTAGTGGGGTATCAGTCTATACTTACTGTCAGATTATACTCTTTCACTTTTAAGTAGACAGGACAATTAATGTCAAAGTTTTGAAGGCAGCTTGCGAGCTTACCTACTCCATTTTCAGATAGAGCCTTGTTAATTTCTAAGGGGTGGTTTTGCTACATATACTAACCATTATTTCTCATGCATCGCATTACATAGGTGGAACAAGTATGGTTCACTTGTGGTCTAGACATGAGAATTCTTCAGTCCCGTTACACCCTTCTATCGAATATCATCAGCAATTCCTACAGAACAGATGATAAGAACACCTCCCATCCTCGTAAGAACAATATCAAGGAAGGAATCACCGCTGCCTTGTCGCCAGAAGTTGCGAACACTTTGCTGGACTGCTTAAGCAGGCATAATTTCCCTTTCCTAGATGGTGTCTCCGGACATAGGCAGGAGGAGGAGGAGGAGGAGGCTGCAGGAAGCTTATTGCCCAACTCTGATAATATTAAACTGCCTTCTGCATCAGAAAGAAGATATCTACCTGAAGGAGATTCAGCATCACATTATTCTTTCACACCGCCAGCAAAAGAAGCAATTAGAAGTGCTTTGTCTTCCCAATCAGAAGCTCGTCCACTAGTCACTAGTATGAAGAAGGCTGCTAAACCAGTGCCAAAAAAGAAGAGCAAGGACTCCAGCTCCGCCACTGTTGCTGTCGGGTTGTCAGTGGCTTGTGTAGCATTAGTGGCTCTTATCTGTCTGTGCTGCTGCGCTTGTCGTGGGAACCGTAATTCGGCGTCGCCTTATGATCTAAGGGATGATAAACCACTCCTGAGTTTGAATTTGAGTGACCTATCAGGTGGTATGAAACTAACATAAAATGCAGCTCGATCGCCTTTCTGTTTCCGTCCAATATGTTGCATGGATATATATGTGTGCTACTGCTGCATGATCTCATGCCTTGTCCTTATTACATGCTGCAGGTTCTTCCCGTAAGTCTTGCTCTACCCCAATCGATGTGAGCAGGTTGGGAGCACTGTCACTCAGTTCATCAGAGAGCCAGCAGCTCGAATATTCTTCATTGCCAATCAAGTCGCATGCGGCGCCATCGATCAAGGTCGGAGCTGGAGCGCCGTTGTCGATGAAGTCAGAGGTCGAGCGGATCAGCAACGCGAAGGCGATGAGGCTAAGCACGCACGAAATAACGACCATTGCGGGAGGTCCGGTGGTCTCTAGCTCGGAAGCGGCAGCGTCTTCTGCGACTACTGCATCTACGCCTGCTGGTCCAGCACCACCACCACCTCCGGCTCCACCTCCACCTCCGGCTCCAAAGGCTCCGGCTGGTGCTCCAGCTCCGCCTTCTGCTCCTGCTCCAGGGCCACCACCACCTCCTGCTCCAAGGGCTGCTGCACCTGCACCTGGACCTCCACCACCGCCAAAAAGAGCTGGAGCTGGACCTCCACCGCCAGCAATGCCCGGTCCCCCAAAGGCACGTGGGCCGCCGCCGCCGTTTAAGAAGTCAGCAAATGCGGCAGGCCATCATGCGGACTCTAATTCATCTAAAACGAAGCTGAAGCCCTTCTTCTGGGATAAAGTTACTGCAAATCCAGATCAAGCAATGGTGTGGGATCAAATTAAAGCCGGATCCTTCCAGTAAGCTAGCCAGCCTGCCCCTAATTACATGCACGATTAAGAGTGACGTTCTTGATTTTTCTAAGTCCATTAAATTCTCTTATCATATATTTGGAAAAAGTTCTAAAGGTGCAATATTACGAGAGTATTTTTATGAAACATATCTTTATCAAAATTAATAGGATTTAACTGCATGCATTCTAGAGTGCCACTCTTTGGTGATCAGAGGGAGTATTATTCTTGCTGCTGCTGCTGCACATCTCTCAACTGCTTACTTGCTAGTGTGATTGGGAACATCGGTGTCATGAACTCTTCAACTGTACCAATTCATTGACAGGTTTAACGAGGAGATGATCGAAAGTCTTTTTGGTTGCCACTCTACTGACAAGAAAAGCACCGATGGCAAAAAGGATTTGGCAGCAAAGGATGCTTCTCAATTCGTCAGGATACTCGAACCTAAGAAGGCACAGAATTTAGCGATATCACTCAAGGCACTGAGCGTTTCAGCCGAAGAAGTACGCAGTGCGGTCACTGAAGGTAAAACCAACGCACTGCGCTTTAAATCTCCAGCTTGATTTCTGTTTTCATGTCTAAAACAAAACTGCATGCAGGCCATGATCTCCCCTCCGAGCTGATACAAACCTTGCTAAGGTGGAGCCCGACCAGTGATGAGGAGCTAAGGCTTCGGCTCTACACCGGAGAGGTCACCCAGCTCGGCCCTGCGGAGCAGTTCTTCAGGACCATCATCGACATCCCCTACATCTTCCAGCGCCTGGATGCGCTGCTTTTCATGGCCACCCTGCCGGAAGAGGCTGCAAACGCCAAGCAGTCATTCGCGACCTTAGAGGTAACAAGCCAATCACTGAATCCTTGTACACTGAATCACTGAAGTGGATTGCATTTTTGGGTTTGCTGGTCGGTCAGGTGGCCTGCCAAGAGCTTAGGAACAGCCGTCTTTTCAAGAAGCTATTGGAGGCTGTGCTCAAGACCGGCAACCGGATGAACGACGGCACCTTTCGCGGGGGCGCCCAGGCGTTCAAGCTGGACACCCTCCTCAAGCTGTCCGACGTCAAGGGCGTCGACGGCAAGACGACGCTGCTGCATTTCGTTGTCCAGGAGATCATCCGCTCCGAGGGCGTCCGCGCCGTGCGGGTCGCGAGGGAGCAGAACAGCAGCATCTCCAGCGTGAGCTCCTCCGATGATCTCACCGAGGATGTCGGCGACGACACGGAGCACTACAAGCAGCTGGGCCTCGCCGTGGTGTCCAGCCTGGGGGACGACCTCCAGAACGTCCGCAAGGCGGCGTGCCTCGACTCCGACGCGCTGACCATCTCGGTGGCGAGCCTTGGGCACAAGCTGGTGAAGGCCAACGAGTTCCTGAGCACGGGCATGGAGAGCTTGGACGAGGACAGCGGGTTCCGTCGCAGGTTGGCCCAGTTCGTAGAGCAGTCTCAGGTGCAGGTCACCCACCTGCTGGAGGAGGAGAAGAAGCTGCGGTCGCTGGTCCGCGCCACCATCGACTACTTCCATGGGAGCACCGGGAAGGACGAGGGCCTACGGCTGTTCGTCATCGTGCGCGACTTCCTGGCGATGCTGGACAAGGTGTGCAGAGAGGTGAAAGAGGCTGCCGCCAAGGCAGCTGCTGCCAGCAAGAAACCTGCTGCTGCCGCCGCCGCCGCAAGGAGCAGGCAGCCGTCGCAGTCGTCGCTCTCTTTCCGCGATCCCCGGCAGCATCTGGTGCCCGCCATTCAAGATCGGAGGGGAGCAGCAGGACGCAGCAGCAGCAGCTCCAGTTCCTCTGATTCTGACGCCTGACAGCATCCGCTTGTTGTTAGAGCGATCGCAGGCAGCATAGGTAGGCTAGTTGCAACAGAGGTAGGGATCCTATACTATTCTATCATGGACGGTGGACTCAACTGCTTGTATTGTAACATCTCTCCCTCTCCCTCCTTAATTAGTTTTGCCGTGTAAAAACCTATAAGGCTCGTTTGGAATGCAGCTCACACGAGATTGGAAAATGTTATGACGTTCTAAACTAGTCTAATAAAAAAACTAGAAAAAGTCATTTCCCTAAGAACAAATCAGCTTCTATCAAACTTAGGTTCCGTTTGGCACAGCTCCACTTCACAAGTGGAGCTGTTTTTTTGGCTTCAGCTCCACGAACAGCTCCATCGGTGCAGCTGGAGCTGTTTTGGTAGACTGTTTGGCAAAACAGCTCCACATGTTTTATCATGCATGGTTGAGAGATATCAATTGTCTAATATACCCCTGTCTATTTGGCTTGTAGTAACATCAAGAGCTGTATGTTTTTACATGATTTTTCATCCGAGTAAATTTGAATTAAAAAATTAAAATTTAAAATAACACAAAGTATTAGCAACCAATATTTAATGCGTTTTTTTGCATAGGAATAACCCGCTAAAACAAATATGTATGTGCAAAGTCATGATATAATGCAAACAGGGGCAGTGGCATGTGGGAGAATAGAAGAGCCGGTGGTAGATCGCGTAAATTCACGAAAGTACAAGGGCAGTGGCATGCGGGCCTGCAGATAGAGCCGGGTGGAGCTACTTTTTTCAGCTCCATCTTGTACATATTTTTTTGTCTCAGCAGGTTTTAAGGGACTCCTTGGGTGAAGCTATTTTGTTTTACCCCGTTTGGCACAAAACGGCTCCAAATAGCTCCAGAAGTCGGTGGTGGAGCTATGCCAAACATGACCTTATTCTTATCCTAATAATCCCATCTATCTTACAAAATCCTTTCCAGCGCTCATCATCGTCTTCTCCTCATGTACGCTTGACAATGGCCCCAAAGAACAAGCATTAGCAATGATTAAAAGTAGGCCAAATAGAATCGAGTACGACGAAGAACCCATGGCCAAACAAGCGGACCGAGAACACAATTCGGAGGATGAAGAACCCATGACCAAACAAGCGGACCGAGAACACAATTCGGACGATGAAGAACCCATGGCCAAACAAGCGGACCGAGAACACAATTCAAAGGCGACGAAGAACCCACCCACGACTGAACAAGCGGCCGATGCCACAAATTGTATTTTATTAACTTTTATAGATATTGGAGTTGTATAATAAATACAATTATATTTTTTATTATAGCCATTAGAGTTCTATATCAAAAATATTGTATCCTAATATGTAGCTGCGTAATTGCGTGTGAAGTCTCGATAGTCCCTACTAGTAATAACCTTTTGCCATATGAGATTTTGTTCCAGTAATTAAATTGATTACTTTTGTGGCTTTAATGACAGTTGTTTCAATTGGTAATTCTAGTCCCTTGCAGGTGGGACCACGGTGTCTCCGTCTCATATTGGGCTGCCTGTGGTGGTTTTCTGAAATGTTTTGTTTTAATGTTTCTTCCCGTTTTTGTTTATTTTAACCGTTGCCGACTTCCTTCTTTCCCCATTTCCTCCTCCTCATCCCT
Source organism: Dendrocalamus sinicus (assembly GCA_036346575.1). Classification (NCBI taxonomy): domain Eukaryota; kingdom Viridiplantae; phylum Streptophyta; class Magnoliopsida; order Poales; family Poaceae; genus Dendrocalamus; species Dendrocalamus sinicus. Next base: position 149,580 of record JAYEVI010000551.1, read on the forward strand.
TGTCTTGCCGGCGGCGATGGGGGGGAGCTCCAACACGAGCGGCGGCAAGGACAAGGACTCGCCGGCGGCTTTCATGGAGGGCGACAGGGTGCTCGCCTACCACGGCCCCCTCCTCTACGAGGCCAAGGTTCCCTTCCTCCGTTCAATTCAATTCCGTTCCGATCTAGGGTTCTTATATATATTGCTATTGCACTCCGGATGGCCATGTCGATTCGATTCTTCCTAGCTTTTTTTTTGTTTCCTTTTCCTGGTTGGCTCTCTTCTCTGTTTCCACCCCAAAAAAAAAAATTTTGCGGTTAGGGTTTGAAGCGTGAGAGAAACTGAGGGTTTAGGGAATTCGAATCGAGAGGGGTGGTTCGGATCCGTCCGCACTACACTGGTAGAGATGACAGAGTCCGTCCCCTTTAGGTACCGTACATTAGTACGCCGTTTGGTTTTTAGCCTGTCAGGGTTTAGGGTTTATTGCCTCATTACATCCTCTGTGTCAGGAAATTTCCTCTGCTACTTTTCTGTTCTTTCTACAGCCTCAGAGATAGAGTCTCGATTTAACTCTATATAGTATTGTTGCCTGCGACGGCGTGCATACCAGTTTTGATTCTTGCTATTGGCTGTTGCACCCCAAACCTGTTGCTTCCTTTGATTCTTGCTTGGGCTAGACATGATTAGGTTAGCCACAATTTTGAGCTCAAATAGGCTGTCATCAATTGGTTTGCCTAGTTGTTAGAGCTTGGCACTAATGGCAGATAGCAACTAGGAAGAGGCGTGCCATCACGCAATCAATCTTACATATCTCTCCCAAAAGTTCCTAAAGAAAAAACACACCCTTTTTGTTTTAGGAGAGAGCAACGCGTTTTCCTTTAGTGGTGTAAGACTAAGGAAGATGGTGCACTAATAGCAGCACATCAAGCAGTAGCTGAACCACCATGTTCCGCTGCCTTTATTTTTGTGAAGGCACTGCATCAACAGGTGATTTTGACATTTTGTGTTGAGCTAGTACGAATGAAATCATAAACAGCATGAATGCAAATCTGGATTAGCTTTTCAAAACTGCCAACTCTCCTGCATATCTTCAATCGCCTATATTCTGTCATATGGCACGCTTTTCTGCTTGTAGTCCCACATTTGGGACTGTTGTCGAGGAACTTCGGATGAAGGAAATATGATAGATTCCAATAAATTACGTGGGGTACAATATCTCGTTAACCAGGATACCCTTGCTTTTCCCAAAAGTGTAATCACTAAGGATAATCGGTTTGAAGTGAGGAATTAAGCAAGAGGTCAGATACACACAAAAATATTGATTTACCACCACCAAGCTGTGGATAATCAATTCCTTTGAATATATATATATATATATATATATATATATATATATATATATATATATATATATATATATATATATATATATTTCTTGTCACGTAAAGGATACTTTGTTACTATCTGGATGAACCAGGGGCGGATCCAGCGGTGGGGCGGGGGCTCTGAGCCCCCTACCGCTACCGAACCCTTGGAGCCCCCCAATAAATTTTTAGCTATGGATGTATGGTGTAGGAGGGGCATAGTGGAGTTATGTCGCTGTATCGCTTTTGTTCAACCCCTCCTAAAATTTTTCCTGGATCCGCCACTGGGATGAACCAACTTCACATTATATCTTTGCCGGAATAACCGCACCTATGGTGTATCATCTCTATTATAGGTTCTATGAATAGATTTTATTAGATGAGAAATATTTTGCTTCTTAAAATTGATTTGTTACACCACCCAGATTTTTGGGCATGCTAACTATTCTCCACGCTGTTATGAACTGGGGCAAAAAACCATGCACTATAGTTGTAGGCCAATAAGTATAATGTACAGCACATGCATAGACAGGAGTCCAAAGCAAAGACAATGCATCACTAATAGTTGAATACAACTGTTTATCTGACTATAATTAACACAAGCCAAAGGTGACTTTATCTTCTTGGTTTATTAATACTTTTGATGACTTCTGAGGGTAACATGAATTGCTCATGTAGTAACTAATAAGGGCAGATAAGACTACATTTGTATTTTAAGATGTCCACCTGAAGACAAATATGGCATTTGCCAGTTGCCACACCTGAAAGTCTTCCCTCAATAATACTGATTGATTTGGAGAATTCTAGGCTTGTGGATGCAGAAAGCCAAACCTAAGTAAAAGGAAAACTACTCTTGTTTATTTTGTTTCTTAAATTGCGTAGATTGCTCTTGTTTCCACTTTGTAGCAGTGCTTCCTTCCCAAATTTTCTTGAGTGCTGGCCACCTGCTGGGTTCATATATGTTCCATATTTATGGTTGGATTCATGTGCACCAGTGTGCAATATATGGTTCTTCAGCACATAATTTTCCTGGTGTTATTTTGCTTGTTGAATGCATTGCTAATGGAGAAACTTTCTTATTTCCTTTTGATTTGTGAAGGTTCAAAAAACTGAAAATCGGGAGAATGAATGGCGGTATTTCGTCCATTATCTGGTAAGTCATCGAAGTTGCCACTGTGCAACATGATAAATGCTTGAAAGCATTACTCCCTCATTGCTTCTAAATAAATGGACGTTCTTTACCTTATGATATTGAAAACTGGTATAATCAGTATATATTTGGCACTTCCTTATAGCTTCCTTTTTTTCTGGTGTCGTCTAATTTTTATTCCTTTTTTTTTGTAGGGCTGGAATAAGAAGTAAGTGTATACCACGATGGATGTTAGATAAGTTTTCCATATTACTTGTAGTTAGTAATTAATTATTACTCCATTCCTGTTCTTTCTATTGATGCATAGATTTTCAGTGATGTTTCTAAGATCTGTAGTTCTTGAGTAGCAATATGCTGTATTTGATGTTCTTATTTGATCAAGCAATTGGCATCATCATTGTATATGGTTAGCCATTCTATCATGAAAACTTCAGCTTTCTACAAATGAGAAGTTCTTAAATTTGGTAGACGGCGAAAGGTTTTTCAGCCTAGCGGTAAAGGCACTGAGTAGCACCCCCGCCGCCCCGGGTTCGACTCCCCTCGGGTGAGAGAATTATGTGGTTGCCGCGGGGTAAAAAAAATCCCCTCGCCTGCCCCCACAAGCCAAAGCACGGATAAAGACCCGGCCCGTTCTCACGCGGGGATCGGGTCTCCGTGTCAGGGTGGGGGCAGGGGTTCGGGGATTTTCTCGATCTGCGTGAGAAGATCTTCTACACGAAATGCCCGGGGGTGGCTCTTCCCCCCCGCAGGTCGAGTTTTTTTTTTAAATTTGGTAGACCCAGATGCAGTATTGATGTGATTGTTTTCAGCTCATGAAATGAAATTTGCACTGCACCTTGGAAGTATTTAAACTTTAATTTTGTGTGATTGTGCCCATTTGTTGAATAAGAAGGAACGCTGAATGCTTACCTAGTTTTCATGATAGTTGTTAAAGTACGCAGAGCTCCTTGTCGGCACTAATATGACCAAACCAGGTGCCTTTTCTTTTAGTCAAATATATTTGTCTCAAATACTATGTTTCATAGGTCAGCCGTAGTATAGCGCGTAGCGATATGGTACCTTATCTCTTTGGCTTGTGACCAGAGTTAGATTCCCACCAACCACACTAGACAGGTTGGAGGGGATTTGTGTGGATTTTCACAGTGATTTTCCTGTATTTAAACCCATGACTTGCGTGTTGTGAGCATTAAGATGACTGCACGAGCTAATTGTTCCCACCTTCTAAAAAAAACTATGCTTCATAGTTTTATAGGTTATATTGCATTATGTGATATGTCAAAAGCCTTATAATTTAAAATTGATTTTGAGCTACATATTGTGCCTCTGTATTATATAAATTATGTTATGTCTGGCCAGTTATGATCCCTTATAACCCGTAATTTCTGTTTAAGTTGAATGTTAGTCGTCTAATTTTGGATTATGCACTAATTCTAGTCTTGTCTTTGGTCATATCTTTGGTGTCTATTTCATATTTTGTTATACCCGATTTTGTTGTGAGGTGTCAAAATATTCTTCATAGACTCGACATACTCCTTCTGTTTCACTATGTTCCCATTTTCCTGGGAAGCATCGTTTCACAATGTCCATTGAGGAAACCAAGAGTGTAGTTATTGCATTATTTCCACTCTCAACACCGGCTTTAAGGCTCTAAAAGAGGCTGAGTGGTTGCAGTTTGTCATTTAGTAGGGCTATGTATGGTCTATTGTCATTAACTATTTCTAAGATGTGGTACCTCCTTGGTCTGTGCGTGGGCTGTTACTAATATTGTGAAACAGGGGAGTAGATAATACTCTACAGTTCAATGAACATATGAAACCCATACTTTGTTTGCTCACTATCATAGTCAAGGCCTGGGCTTGTCTTCCTTTGTTCCATAAGGATGGCTAATGGTTCCAATCTTGGTTTCTTTCCTTTTTTTGTTGCTCATTTTATTTTCAGTTTCTTTGCACCCTGTTTCCCGAAATTGTGAGATTGTGGTGATGAAGGCAGCTGTTAGATAGGGTATTGTTATGTCTTAGCTGGCAAAGTGATTCTATGCTCTTTATATGACTCAGTTTTGAGGGGTGGATGGCTGGGCGACTCAGATAGTAAAATATGGTAAATCCATTTTTGACAGCTGTGAATGAAAGGGAAGGATGCACGAATTTGTTCAATAGTTGTGCCTAGGGTTCAAAAAACCGGCGGTTACCGGCCGGTAACCGGAAAAACCGGTGGGTACCGGTAGCAAAAATACCAGCCAGATTTCTCAAATGTAAATTTGAATTTGTGACTGCATAATACACTTGATAGGTTGGTTTAGGCATTTTTTTGGTGATAGATTAACTATTGTATGAAGTAAAAATGCATGAATTATTGCATTATTCCAATTTTTAATTACCCATAACCGGTTTTACTAGTTTTTTTACCGGTTTTTAGATGGTTACCGGTCCTCCAACCGCCCAAATTCGAAATTCGCTTCATGAATTTTGCCCGGGTTTTCTGGTAACCAGCCGATTACCCCCAGCGGGAAATCCTCCGGTACCGATATTTGGAACCCTGGTTGTGCCAGTTAAAATTCTGCCTTGAGGTCCTTAACAATTTGAACGTGTCTCCTTGGGGCCCTGATTAAGCCAAGGCATGATAAAGCAAAGAAACTAGTGCTTGGTCTCGATGTGGATATGTTAATGACTTTATACATTGTTTGACTGGCATGGTAAATAAAGTTGCAAAAAAGGATTCCAAAATTAGGTGCTGACTGCTGTTAAAGTGAACCAGTAAGTTGACTTGCAGGGCCATGTTGTTGTTAACTACCATATTTTGATAGTGTTCATCTCCACATTTATGGTTGCACAAAACTATATTGTATTAATATTTTCATGAAATCCCTGATGAGTGCTTGTTTGTGTCACATTAATTGTGTTGCCATCACTGCAGTTAATTAGCCATCATTCCCTGCTGTTCTTTTCAACATATTCAATTTTCAATGGTTGTAGCTGGGATGAATGGGTTGCGAGTGACCGTTTATTGAAATTGACTGAGGAGAATGTCCGCAAACAACAAGAGCTTGAAAAGAACCAGGTAGTTGACAAAAGCATCAAGTCTGGACGATCAACACAGCATAAGCCAAAAGGCTCTAATGGTTAGCAGCCCTGGAACTGTTCCATTTGCCTTATGTCTGCCTTGTAGATTTTAACTCCCATCCAAGACAAATTGCCTGTAACCTGAACTAATGTTATATTGTTGGTCAAAGTAAAATCTCTCTCAAGTTCATGAATCATGTTTAGATTAGCTCCAATAAAAGTTTCTTTTTACGAATAGTTATTCCAAATGACTATTTCACTGCTTTCTGACTGTGTGGGGTGCATGCTGCTACGAAGAATTCATGTTTTATTGATAGGAACATCATCTTGGAGATGCCTAGTTTGGGGTTAAAAGAATAGAAAAACCAAATGGCAAGAATTGCAAATGATGGGATGGCTATAACTGAACATCTTGATCATCATTGATGGATGAAGCCCAAATTGCACCCTGGGGGATATTCTTGTGAAGTAAAATTTTGAGTTATAATCCTTTGTTGGGGTAATGTTGCGATAGGTGGTGAAACAGCTTTTGGCAATGGGCAAGTTCGTTGTTTCATATTTGTGTACTACTGCATATAGGGTGGCATGTAGATACTTCTCATACCTTTGTTCATATCTATACAGTTATGATTATATTTTGTTCTTTTTTCTGGAAATTTGTCTTACTTGGCTATCGTAATTGCATTCAACAGATGCAAAAGCTGATAAAGAAGACACTAAGGGTCTTGGTAAGTTCACTTTTCTTTTTAGCAAACATCTTTGTATCATTTGTTCTCTTTTTTATATTCTGTTGGTGCATTTGTCTGGTTTCAGCTTCAACCTGCTTCTTTTTATTTGCACGATACATATTCTGATATCTTTGTGATGTTGAAATTCCAGTCAAGGGGAAGAAACGCAAGAGTCAGCCTGGGACTGAGGTGCCTATCATTCCCAAACATGTTGCATTGTGAAGTATTTGATTTTCCTTTTCCAGTATGATACTGTCATACTACAGTTATGCTTTTTCAGATACTATTATTAAACTAGTGTCATTTTGCACTTCTTTGCTCTTGCAAGATGCTAATACTTTTTTTATTGTTTATTTTATATTGTTTGGCGCCATTGGCAAGGATATGTTGCTTTGTCATCTCTTCAGTTTGCACAATAGAATATTGTGTATCTTTGTGCACTTGTACTTTTCGTGATTGCATAGAGGGCCCAGAATTCTTAGTTGCCAGTACAACGTGGTTTGGCAGTTCTGTGCATTTGGCAGGGATGCAGGGTACATGTGTATTGGCTGGAAAAGAACATGTTCCTATGTTAAAAATTATCTGATTTTTACCTTTTTAAACACGGGTTACATTTTTTCGGTAACATATCTTGAAATTTCCTTGAATAAGGGTGAGTCTATCCTTTCATCACAATTTTCCTACTCTTAATGATTATTGGTGAATCCATGATGTTGTTCTCTTTCATGCTGCTTCCTTTAACACTTTGACCCCAAAATCCAATTTTTGGACTTCATGATGACCGACAACAATAGCCAGCAGCTAAATGTGTAAAAAGAAGAGTGCTGAGAAACATTGCATGCTTGTTCATGTTAAACTGGAACCATCATTTTTAACCAGTATGAATTTATGGTCCACCTAATGCAAGGAGACTGTAGCTTTGATGTTTCAGCTATGTTTGCCAAATTGGCAGATTGTAACAGACCATTTTACACAGTCTAATCAGGTTGCTTGTGACATTGTTGTAACATGTTGATGACTCTACCTCGGTTGATTCAGGAAAAGGAAAGAAGATCATCAGAGTGTCTCCTAATGTCACAGTTTCCTTTGACACTAAAGAAGCAACTTGTTGATGATTGGGAGTTTGTCACGCAGCTGGGTAAGGTATTCAATTCTGTGACTGCACTGTCTTACATACATACGTACGTACGTTCATTATGTTTAAATTGTACTCCGTCTTGCTTGTTAAATTTTATAAATATTGTATTTCAATTGGCATGGAAATAACATATACCAAAGAAAAGGGTACGTATCACATGGGAACAAGCCTTAAAATAAGAGTATGAACTAGCAGTCTTGACCATTGGATATGATGTACATATATACCATCCAAACATGATACAAGAACTGAGATTTGAATTCCTATCTTTCTATTTTAAGCGTACTTCCTACTATATACATTCTCCTAAGGAAAAACAATTTTTACTAAGAATCCCATGATGCTTGGTGGGCATTATGAGCCCCTTTGTTTTCTTGCATTCAATTTCTTTTCTGCCCGTACCTATGTGTGTAATTGCGTATCTTTTGTATATTTTGTGTTAATCTATGGAATTGGGTTCGCTGGATCTTTTTGAAAGTGAACAATGTATAGCTTTTCTTTTTATGTTAGATATAGTTGTAATGAACTAAGGATACTACCTTGGACTAGTCTTTGCATTAGTCTTGGACTTGGAAAGCTACTTGTTAGAAAACTATGGATAGGATATGTGCTTCCTTCATTGTTAGCATCCAAAGGTTATGTTTGTCATTCTCATCAATTCCTTTCATAAAGGACAAAACCATATTTGCTTTGTTCAATTGTTCTTATAGTGTTGTGGGCTGAATCTCATTGCTTGGTTCAATTTTCTTCTGGAAATTCTATTTGCTATAAATTCATCACGTCAGCCTGAGCATTTTCCTTGTCCTGCAGCTTGTAAAACTACCTCGATCCCCCACTGTTGATGATATTCTAAAGAAGTATTTGGAGCACCGGACAAAGAAGGATAGCAAGTGAGTATTCTATGTTGACATGGTTTACTGGAATTGTGTGGCCCCTTTTTAACTCGATGTTACCTTTTTCAATTATGCAACGGTGTAAGTGTAACTGCATATTCTAAAGCGTCATAGTGTCATATACATTGATGATTCAGTTATTATGCCTGGTTGTTTGGATGCTTTCTTCCCATTAGGATCGCTAACAGTTACCAGGCTTCCAACCCTGAAAATTATTTTCCCATTTGGACAGCTTTCATGTTTAGCTGTAGTTAGGGCTTGTAGTTCTTCTGATGTGCTTTGTGCTTGGTAGTGATAGATACAAGCATGCAGCAGAAACCAAGATAAAAATTTTAGACTTTTAGTATTTATGTGTCATACTTTTTAGTCATATTAACATGACCAAAAAAAAGTCAATTGACCTCTTGCTGGATCAAATCTACTAATTTATGATCAGTATGGTGAATTTCCTACAGCTTAAGCTAATGAAGAACAATTGTTTTACTTATTCATATCGCTAACTACAATTGTGCAAATTCTGTTATTGTGTAATAGCGTTTTTGAATTTCATTTAATTCTGGTCCAAAGCTATTTATGTCATTTCTCAAGCATTATTTTGTTTAGTTTTTTGTGCTACTTCTGTTGCCAGTATCAACTATCAAGTGTTGCTTTCTTTACAAACTCTATTATAGCTTTACTATCTTTTGTTTTGAAGGATAAATGACTCTTATGCTGAGATTTTGAAAGGATTACGCTGTTACTTTGATAAAGCATTGCCTGCAATGCTTTTATATAAGAAAGAGCGTCAGCAATATACCGAAGAAGTTAAAGGTGATGTTTCGCCCTCGACTGTATATGGAGCTGAGCATCTACTGCGCCTTTTTGGTATGTCCAAGTCGTCCATTACATGAGATATCTTGTGTGTCCGATTTATCCTTTCATATGGTTCCTCAATTTGATACTCTTTCGAAGGCTTTAGTTCATGAGGCCATAAAATAATTATGTTGGATGTTATCTTATTATTTTATCTGACTTGTGTTGATCAACCGTCGGCCAGTAGTAGCAACATCTACTATCCTTAGGATTATTGGTTTAACTGATAGGATGCTTAGGTACTCCTTGTTATTGTTAAGCCTGCAGCTCTTGCACGCCTTCTTGGTGGCAATGAAATATTAATCCTCCTATAAAGCTACAAAACAAAACTTATGGAAGTGCCACATGAACACAAATTTCACATGCTCTTGGATGACTGTCCAATGGTGTGAATTGCTGAGTCTCCAGTTGCATGAAATAAATGTAAGACTGGCATTTGTAATTGCATTGACTTGGTAGGAAAGAGGAGGGAAAGGCCAGGCTTTTCATATCCATGTATGGTGGTTTTGATTTCCTGTTCGCGCTACAAAAATCCCTGGTCAAGCATTCATCATTATTTTATTTTTTTACTCGTGATTCTTTTCTCTTTCCATTTCTTTTTGTCTTCTAGAGATTCCTGCATAGTCTATAACTGAGCTGCTATGATCAAGTAACATGTACCAAGGTAAAATGACTTTATTACAACTATTGCATTGAAACCTACTTTAATTTGTCTTTCACACTTTAATAATAAAAACCATGTTATCTAATTAAACTACCAAAACATATAAAAATCTCCACTATAAACCTGTTGCAATGCACGGGCCATAGTTTAGTTTGCACTAAAGCCCAATGTGCATTATCTGGTCATCCCTATTGGTGGATGTTGTCAACTATCCATATAGGTAGATAGGGTTGGGGTGTATCCTGTGCAGGGTTCGGTTTCCCGGTGGTTACCGGCTGGTAACCGCCGGTAACCGGAAAACCCGGTTGGGTCCGGGAGAAAAAATACCGGCCGAATTTTGAATTTTGAAAATTTGAATGTGTAGATGCACTGTAGGCTTCCAGGGGGCATTGGATGCTTAATGATATGTTAGGGAGCATGTAGGGTCCATGGGCATGGGAAAGGGGTGCTTTTCTGCATGTGGGGGAGAAATGGGTGCTTTTCTGCATGTGCTTTTCTGCATCTGAGGCTGCAGCAGTGCCAAACATTATTGAGAGCAGCAAAGCAGCAGCAAACCGAACCCTGGAGAGGAGAAAGCAGCAGCAGCAGCAAAAGAGCACAGCAGCAGCAGCAGCAGCGAAGCAGCACATCTGTAGCAGCAAAGTAGCAGATCTGCAGCAGCAAAGTAGCAAATACTTCATTAAATGTTTTTCAGTCTTCATACTTCATTCCACTGGTTTATCTGGTTTTTCCACTGGTTTTTTCGGTAACTGACCGGTTACCGGTCCAGTTACCGGTCTCCTCCCGCCCCGCCCAAAAATTTCATTTGACAAAATTTAACCGGTTTTTATCCAGGATTTCCGGTAACTGACCGGTTACCGGTACCGCCCGGCGGCCGGGATTTGCTCCAGTTCCGATTTTTCGATCCTTGATCCTGTGTGCACTCCCCTGTCTGAAAGACAACTGCATATCCTCCAGTACGAGCACTACATGAACATGAAAAAAATCTTTAAAATTGGAGAATAAAGAGGCATAATTAATTTACCATCGTGCAAATATTTTTCCCGAGTCAGGAGACAAGCCCCCAATTTCATTAAGGACATTGATCGTTACAGAGTTCCACCCACAAGGAAAAAGGAGAAAAGAGCTATCATTGATGAGCTGACTACCCGCACAGCCAAACTAACTCATCATCACCACTAAGGATGTGTGACATAGCAGCCAACTGCATCTAATGCTCAGCGATTTGTTGCAATGAAGAGAGATGAAATGGCTTTAAACATCATTTCCTCGATTTCATCATGTTATGTTGGATACTCTGATGTAGTTGCATGCGTGCGTGCACACACTCTCACCCCCTAACCCTGACAGCCTAGCACGTAAACGACACAGCACATACCCCAAATATTCCTCCATAGTCTAGCAAGCAGAAAAGGAGCAAAATACGAGCCTTCAACAATTCTCTAGGAGCACATCTAAATGTGTTGAATCTCAGTTTATCGTAGTAAACACCACCGGGAGGAAGGTTGGGCTGCGTCGGCTTGGTGGGATGAAGGGCTGACTATAGATGAGGGAGAAGAACCTTGTGAGGAAAAACTAGACTAATTCATCTTAATTGCTTTATTGTTTGATTGGTAATAGATACATGCTAGATTTTTTATAGAGATATCTCGACTTGACTTCCAAGAAATAATTTCTATCTCTAAGAAAATTTATATCTAATAAATAGAATATATCTATAAGGTAGTAAACCCATCTAATAAGGAATGTTAACGGCTATTGTAGCACGCGCGCACTGTTCACGTGGTTACTATAGCAACCGCGATTAGTTTCCTTTCTTAGAGATTAGATTGATTTAGTTTGGAATTTTATCTTCGGTTAGTTTGTTTCTTTAAGTTAGAAATTATTCATTAGGTGTCAAGTCAAGTTATCCTTATAAAAGAGATGACATTGTATCTTCTTTAATCAAGTAATAAACAAGTCTCTAGTCCCTAAAGTCCAGCTGTGGTTGTTCCCTTGATCAGCTATTCTAGATCTATTTCTTCCTCAATCGGTGCTCTCTTTACCTAGCGCTGTTCTATTTCAGATTGTCGCCGTCCGACCTTTCTCAGATGGATGATTACCTCTTTGTTGTGCTAATTCACAACAATTCAAGTATTTGGCTCAGAAAATCCTGCCATGGTACCTCCCCATTCTCAACTTTTGAAAGCCACTTCCCCAAAAGGCTGATATTCATAACATCTAAATCTAACACACCAAGCCCACCATGGTTTTTCGCTTGACAAACATTAGGCCAACGAACTAAATGATATTTCCTAACCTCGCAGATCTTCATGCCAAAGCAGCTGATCCTGCAGATTTCTTGTTCAAATTTAATCTACACAAGAAGATACAAAAGAATATATTATTCCGGAAAGTAGAAAACAAATAGAAAAAAGGGTAGCCATTGTTTACTCAAAATTGTACTTTGTTTCTCATTATATCTCTTGGATTAGATTCTTGTAATTTAACAGGGTTTCTATAGTTATTCTCTTATTGAGACCAATTAGATCACACACGCTTTGTAAACTTAATTAATTGAGTCTTTTGCATTCATTTAGTGTTTCAACTAGAGATTGTGTAACTGTTCATAGGTGTGCATGAAAGTGGGTGTGTGCATACACTACAACCCCTTAGGTTGATGAATTATAGGGTGGAATGTGCTTTTATATTTGTTTTAAACGACTGTTCTATGTTAATAGGATGTTGAGCCTGTGAGACCAATTTGAAAGGTCATTTAAGTAATGTAAAAATGATATATTTATCTTTTTTAAAAAAATCTTCTGTTCGTCATATGTTTATGTTATGCTTATTGTAATAGATAAGTTGGATATGTTAATATAATTTTTGTGTCACCCAAACATGCGGAGTATGTCACTATGTCATGACATTGTTACCAAATCTTTGAAATGGTTTACTTTCAGTGAAATTGCCAGAGCTACTAGCGTCTGTCAGTATGGAAGAAGATGCACTCAACAAACTACAGCAGAAATTGCTGGACATTCTCAAGTATGCATATCTTTCTTGATACATTTTTGTACTTTACTATGGTAGAACATTCATTTCCCACCAATTCAAGTACACAAAAATGCGAAGTCAATGAGAACCTTCTGGTACCTGTAACTAAGGAGCAACTTTTTAGTTAAAACACTAGCCATCATCACTTCATAGAATTCAAGGTGTTACTTTCTTCTGTATTTATTTTCAGGTTGACAGTTTGTAATCTCAGCCTGCTGTTTGGACTTTGGAGACATGAACAGTTTTTTTTCCCGTGGGAGTCCCACGTGCAACAACTGTTCTTGTCAATACTAGACTATTTTCTAGAAAATTTACTTGTCAATACCAGACTATTCTCTAGGCAAATCGTAGTATATTTGATCCCATAGTTATGCTTGATTGAGGCCAAATGGGTTTACTAAACAAATGGATGAAATTTTTGTCAGGTTTCTGCAGAAGAATCAGAGTTCGTTCTTCCAATCTTCGTACGATGGTGGTTCTAAAGGTACCGATGGGGTAAAAACCAAATAGAAGCAAATGGTTGTATCTGTATGTTGTATGTACTATCTTCTGCTTTGTACTGCATGGTTAAGAGTGGCTGTTGTTTTGATGTGATATGGATGCCATGGAAATATGTGCCCTCTGAACATTGATCACAGCACTGTGCTAACACCAGTTTCATGTAGCAGAGCTGCAGAGGATTACTGTTGACCTGCAAAAGAAATCTTGTATCTGTGTGGTACCCCTGTACTTCACCAATGAATGCATTAGGCAATGGGACATTATTTCTTTATTACCCTGTAGAAATTTCCCGGATTTTGGCCGGGAGCCGGGTAACTGGTCTAATCCCAGTCACCTTTCGTTTATCTCATTCTTGTTGTGAACCTTCAACAATTTTCAACTTCCAACCACCGATGGCAAGTAGGGTTTAATAAAACTCGAAATGAAATACTTTCATCGCGATTTTAACTAGCCAGGTTTGGAGCCGTATGAAATGGTCCATAGTTCGGTGGTGCAAAGTTTGTTTTTGATAAAATTTAAATACCATTTGTATAAACCACGTTAGCTCGTGTGAAAAACTGAAGTTGTTTTACGACTACTTAACAAGTAGCTACATGGTTGCTCACGGTCAGCATGGCATAGCTTGTCCAGTGAAATGAAGTTCTAGACAACATATGCCTATAGGTTAGATCGATAATTTTGCCCACGTATCCTTGTTCGACTGTTGGGAGTTTAGTTTGCCTACTAGATTTGGAAATACAAATGTATTTTCAATACAATTGTAATGCCTGTAATTCAAAATATAGATATGTTTGTTGCTCTTCTGTTGAAGGATATAAGGCGTTCTAGACATCGGCATGGCCTCCGATATGTAACTTTGTCGCTTTTTATATGAATATGTTTGTAAAAAGTTATAGAATTATTATATTATACAAATACCTGCTAGGATAAACTTAATGACATTATTTTCATATGATCAATGTAAATATTTTCGTAACATACTAGTAGTTAGAACTAGAGAAATTTGACTATACGTTTTCTAAAACATTATATTTTTTTAGCAAAGTGTATACAGCTGTTTCTTTTTGGCTGCGGTTTATGGCTTATGACTGAAATTTTTGAATTTTGGCTATTTACGGTACAGATTACGGAGAGATCGATACTCACTTACGATTTTGGCTGGTACAGATGTTGAGCTTTTAACGTGTACTACGTTTAACTTGTAGATCACATTTTAAGAAAATACTCTGTTTAAAAATTAGGTACTGTAACGGCTGCGAAAAGCCGGTCGGCTTCCTCACTGCCGAACAGGCCTTATACGTGAGGGCCGTGCTTTAAGCCAGTTTTGGGCCGTGGTGTTACGATTAGTCTTTTGTCTCTTTGATAGCAGGTATATATTTTTATGCAAGCAAGCAATCCATCGACGTTGGTATTTATGCAGACGACACAAGAAACTCCCGAAACGAGCATGGACGACACAGTGATACATAGTGAGAATGAACACAAAAGACATGGACGACAGCATGCAGCACAAGCAAATCGATCTGCAGGTTTGGTGTCCAGCCGGCTCGAATGGATCGACGCAAGCTGCATGCGATGCTGCACTGCTTATTAATTCATCGGCGGCGGCTAGACGACCGCCGGGAACGGGCTGAGGCGCGGCGCGGGGCGGAGCAGGAGGGGGTGCTTGCGCGCGCACACCAACCCGTCGGCCTCCTCCATGTCTATCGCCTCTACATCGCCGGCGGCGGCCGCCCAGTCGAAGCACTGCACGAGCGCCGCCACGACCGCCGGCACGGACTGCAGCGCGAGCCCCATGCCCGGGCACCCCCGCCGGCCGCTCCCGAACGGCATAAAGTGGAAGTGCTGCCCTCGGGGCTCCAGGCCCTCGCTGGCGCCGCCGGCCATGAACCTCTCCGGCCTGAACTCCAGCGGCTCCTCCCAGTAGGCCGGGTCGCGCCCGATGGACCACACGTTGATGAACACCGCCGTCTGCGCTGGCACCCTGAACCCGCGGATGTCGTCGATCTCGTCCGAAGACTGCCGGTGCGCGATCGGCGCCGCGGGCCGCAGCCGCAGCGTCTCCTTGTACGCCGCCTGCAGGTACGGCAGGCAAGCCAGATCGGCCTCGCCGGCGATCCTGTCCCTGCCGACCACGACGTCGATCTCCTCCCGCACCTTGCGCAGGGCCTCCGGGTGGTTTATCAGCTCCGCCAGCATCCACTCAACCATGGCAGCCGACGTGTCCGAGCCAGCAGTAACCACGTCCTGCACATATATTATATATTTTGTTTACTGAAGAGGAGGAGGAGGAGGAGGAGGAGGAGGAGGAGGAGGAAGAATCGACGTACGATGATGAAGGCTTTGATGTTCTCCCTGGTGAGCTTGACCTCCGCCGTCTCGTCTTCCGCCTTGTCCAGAAGGATGTCCAGCAAGTCCTTGCTGCCCTCGCCCGCCATCATTGCCGCCGCCGCCTTCTTCTTCTCCGGCTGTGGCTGCTCCTGGCCTCCTCGCATCCTCCTCGCCTCCCTGGCCTCCTCTTTATGCCTTATCATCTCCTCCAGCAGCGCGTCGAAGCGCCGGTGGACGTCGGCGGCCCTCCTGCTGAGGCCCTGGAGGTCCCAGCCGCGGCACACGGCGATGTAGTCCTCCGCGTTGAAGGCGCCCACCAGCTCCGCCACCACCTTCACCAGCGCCTGCGCCTCCTCGGTGACGCTCCCCGGCACGGTGCTCGCCGCCATCCTAATGATGGACGTGTTGGACAGCCGGATCAGCTCGCGGGTGAGGTCCACGGCCTCGCGCCGCGCCGACGACGCCAGGACGCCCTGCAGCAGCGACACCAGGCCGGCGCGGCGGATGGGGCGCAGCTGCTCGACGGTGCGCGGACCGAGCAGCTCCGACATGCACAGCCGCTTCATGAAGCGCCAGTGCGGGCTGTAGGGCGCGAAGGCGAAGCCAGCAGAGTCGTACGCGAACTGCCGGGCCACGGCGGTGAGCGGCCGCTCCGAGATCTTGGCCTCGTGGCTGCGGATGAGCTCGCTGGCGACGTCGGCGGAGCTGGCGATGACGCAGTGGGTGGAGCCGAGGCGGATGTGCATCAGGGGGCCGAGCCGCGCGGCGAGCTCGTGGAAGGTGCGGTGCACCGGCGGGCGGACCAGGTGGAGGTGGCCGATCACCGGGAGGCTCGTCGGACTCGGGGGGAGCCGGCGCCGCCGGCTATCGTTTCTGACGACAAGCAGAAGAATCACTGTGAAGAGTGCGAGCGCCAGGGCGGAGGCCATTGTTGGGCTTGGCAGCAGCTGCTCCATTTCCATGGACGGCATTGCCATACTTCTTACTCCTAACTAAAAGATGGATGTGTTTGCAGCAGTATATATATGCTCAAGGTTGTTAGGTTCATTATGATCTTTGTACATTGTACCACATGGTACATGTATGGGATAGTCTATATGTGTTTGGTTGATTGAACTTAATCATCCCATTCTAGATGGTTAGATACGAATCCAAGCAGGGAATACTTTTTCAGTCCAAAATTCACGATTTTTGATGATTTTCGGTTTTCTCTGTCCATCCGAAAAGAAGACCATTCCGGCAAAAAAATTGCAATTTTTCACAAGTGAGATCTGAATCAAATTCCAATTCAACAAATTAAAATATGATTTAGAATCCAATGGAATGAATCAAATTCATTTCTAGGGAGCCAAACAGGATGTTTGGTTTTTCACAAGTGATTTTATTGTATTTTTAATCAAATATATTTTTAGAGGTAGTAAATAGTCGTGAAAAACTACAAAATTTTTTGTGGAGCTTCCAAATACAGTGTTCTATGTTGTATAATTTTTACATAATTGTTTACACCAATTTACTACCTCTAAAAATTATTTAAGTGATGTGTAATTAAACAGATAATTAAGCACTAATATTCATGCTTAATAACATACTGTCTAGCCACTGGACGGCACCAGGCCTGCCGTACAGTGGCCGGGCGGCAGGTCATTAGCCCCAACCATTAGTTCTTAATTACCTATTTAATTATATGCCGCTTAAATAATTTTTAGAGGTAGCAAAGTGGTGCGAAAAATACGTAAAAATTACGCAACATAGCACACTATATACGGAAGCTCCATAAAAATTTCTTAATTTTTTACAACCATTTTTCAATCTCTAAAAATTCTTAGAGCAGCGCATAACTGCTTAATCGCCTAATTAATTATGCGTCGTTCCAAGAATTTTTAGAGTTAGCAAATGGCCTCAAAAAATTACAAAACAATTACACAACATACCATAATGCATCAGAAAGTGTTAAAAAAATGTCATCATTTTTTGAGCTCATTTGATATATTTATAAATTTAAAAAATATAAATTATGAATTAGGCAAGTGATTAAGCCGGCTAATTAGTTAGCTTAATCACTTGTCGTCCTGTGGGCAGGTGACAGGCACCTGTGGTCTGTTCACGGCGCGGCAAGTGCCACGCGTCGTTGCTCCACGCTGCCGCCCATCCATTGGACGGCATAAAGGATATTTTTGTTAATACGGTGCATATACCACTATTTTTGTAAATACGATACAAGATAGTGCTAGAAGTGGCTTTAACTTGGGATAGTCTAGGTATATATGTGTTTGGTTGATTGAACTTAATCATCACATTCCAAATGGTTAGATACGAACCTAAGCAGGGAATACCTTTTCAGTCCAAAATTCACGATTTTTTTTTTATGATTTTCGGTTTTCTCGGTCCATTTGAAAAGAAGACCATTCCGGTCAAAAATTTATTCCTTAATTGTGCCCTACTGCCGCTAGATGTCTAAGGGCTTCTTTGAAATGCGTGAAATAAAAAATGAAGGCATAGGGAAAAGTTATATATATTATATAAAAATGCCAGTGCAATCCTACATGAACACAAAACAGACGAGTGATTCAAAAGCGGTGCATGCTTGGATGCTTCAAAGGGAATTTTGCGGGAATTTGATGCAAGAGAGGATGCATGCAAGACACGAAGGAATTTTTTAAACCTCAAGTTCGAATTACTCCAAATTTTCCATATGACCTATGAGCATAACATTTTGTTCCGAAGGCCTATATATAAAAAATTCTCTATAGAATTCGAATTGGGTTCCTTCAAAATTTCTCTAAAAATCATAGAATCCTAATAGGCCCTAAGATGCTCCCGGTCAACTCGGCCGTGCAACTTTCCAGCTACTTTTGATTAATGCGAAGACATGAGCAATCCACGTCAGTTTTGTAGGTCCGCTGTCGTCAGGTACCCCATCAGAGCTACATGCGTACAGTCAGGAGCGGATCTAGCAATATGGATTTCAGTCTGAATCGTAAAAATTAATCCCTCTTCAATCATGAACGAGATAGACAGAGACATAGAAAGCATATTCACCACATACATACATACATACATACATACATACATACATACATACATACATACAGATATTTGTGCGTATATTAATTCTCACCTCGCGTCACGAGTCAGGAGCGGATCTAAGCCTATAGCAACATGGATTTCAGTCTGGATCGTAAAAATTAATCCCTCTTCAATCATGAACAAGATAGACAGAGACACAGAGAGCATATTCACCACAAATATAGATATATAACTATATATATAACTATACACACACACATACATACAGATATTTCTGCGTATATTAATTCTCACCTCGCGTCACGAGTCAGGAGCGGATCTAAGCCTGTAGCAACATGGATTTCAGTATGGATCATAAAAATTAATCCCTCTTCAATCATGAACGAGATAGACAGAGACACAGAGAGCATATTCACCACAAACATAGATATATAACTATATACATACATACATACATACAGATATTTGTGCGTATATTAATTCTCACCTCGCGTCACGAATCAACAGATACACTGTCTACAAAACAAATTAATCCCTCTTCAATCATGAACGAGACAGACAGAGACACAGAGAGCAAGTTCACACAAAATATATATATATATATATATATATATATATATATATATATATATATATATATATATATATATATATATATATATATATATATATATATATATATATATATATATATATATATATATATATATAGGAAACATACTTTTACTCCCAGTGTAATTACACCCACCTCTAATATACCACCTAAACAAACTTGAAATACTCCTTTATTACTTTAGGTATATTCATGTACTAATTATAAGATACTCAATGTGAACCACACAAAAAATTGTAAGGAAGTCCATAGTTTTAGCGTATTTTGTAAATACCTTCAGATATCATATAAAAGCAGTATGTCAAAAAAAATGTACATACCACCTCTGAAAAATTGTTCATACCACCCAAATGGCCTTAAATACTCGTATACTACATGTGCATACCCTCCGTTACGCGAGATACTCCCTACGTTGTGAGATACGACATAGGGTATAATTACACCCGGGAGTAGAAAAGAGGCTTCCTATACACACACACACACATAGGAAAAATACTTTTTACTCCCGGGTGTAATTACACCCACCTCTAATATACCACCTAAACAAACTTGAAATACTCCTTTATCATTTTAGATATACTCGTATACTAATTATAAGATACTCCAATGTGAACCACACAAAAAAATTGTAAGGAAGTCCATAGTTTTTAGCGTATTTTGTAAATACCTTCAGATATCATATAAAAAGCATATGTCAAAAATGTACATACCACCTCTGAAAATTGTTCATACCACCCAAATGGCCTTAAATACTGTATACTACATGTGCATACCCTCGTTACGAGATACTCCCTACGTTGTGAGATACGACATAGGGTGTAATTACACCGGGAGTAGAAAAGAGCTTCTATATATATATATATATACATATATATATATATATATATATATATATATATATATATATATATATATATATATATATGTATGTATATATGTATATATGTATATGCGTATAGTAAATCTCACCTCGTGTCACGAATCGACAGATACACTGTGTACAAAACAAATTAATCCCTCTTCAATCATGAACGAGACAGACAGAGACACAGAGAGCATGTTCACCACAAACATAGATATATAGCTATATATATACATACATATATTTGTGCGTATAGTAAATCTCACCTCGCGTAACGAATCGATAGATACACTGTCTATAAAACAAATTAATCCCTCTTCAATCATGAACGAGATAGACAGAGACACAGAGAGCATGTTCACCACAAACATAGACGTTGAATTGATTTAGATACTGCCAGATTATAGGATACACTTGTTATCAGGTGTACCTAATAAGCATTGCAGATATAGTAACATGTGAAAACAGGAAAGTGAAATCAGTGCCAATGTGAATGGATCGTATCTACTCATTTATCTCTGCAAGAGTCTAAACTATATTTTAGGATACCTGTCCCCTGATTTGGTGGGAGAATCAATATCCAAATCAAAAGATGGACCAGGGATGACAATCAATATGTTCTGTGGGACAAAGTATCTTGGAGTTTCACCCATCGTAGCATGCATTGATACACCTTAGAAGATATTGCAAGGGGTAGCTTTCTTTGAACAAAATATTATTCTGAAGTAAAACGACATATTACAGGGGTACCTGTTTTATACATTCCATACTACTGACATACTTTTTTTTTGGGATTATTCTGAAGTATCATACTTCTTTTTTTGTAATGGAGTTTAGGCATATACTACTTCCTCTCGTAGTATTGTACATCTCTTGGGGGTTACATACGTAATTGACTCCTGTAGTTGATGTATTTGGTTTTCCTTGATTCAATTTGTAATCAATAAATGGATCTATTGTAGGCATGGCGGATGTATTACGATCATTTTCTATAGTATTGGATCCAAGATTCTACATATACGTATAGAAAATAGCAATTTAAAACATAACCTATGAGGAAGCAGGATGAAAAAAACATAACCTCTTTCTGAATTTTTTTTCTTCCGTATACACTGAGATTCTAGGCAGCTTGTTGTGCACAAGGTTCAGTCCACGAAAATCCAACTTGGACAGGTATCAGGTTTGGAAGGATATCAAACTGTTTGGAAACATCGTCTCCGAAAACTAAACTTACTATTTAGCACTTTGATGCATGTTCCAGATCATCCCACTTCCACCTTTGTCAATGATATCAGTTTTGGAGTTATGGAAGGCTATCAACATTATCTTAATTAATAGACGTGGGTATCTTAAATTGTCAATAGGAATGTATCGGCTGCGGCTGTTCATTTCTCCATCCGTAGTAACAAAGGGCAAGCTCTAAACATGAGTGTCAACCGATCTACTGAAGAAGCCATGGAAGAGATGATTCGGTAATCCAATCATTTGTAGTTTCTTTGTCCTGAGAATTCCAGCTTCTTTTGTTTTTTTATTTCATCATGGTCTGACAATTCTCAAATACATGCTTATAGGGATTCGAGTATTGAGTTGGGCAACAATTGGAATAATACTGTCGTAGACAAGTCCATTAGTGTCAACCGTATTGCTTCTTCTTTGGCTCTCTCAAAAATAGCTTTTATGTTGTCCCCTCCTATCCTGACAACATTTGTCATCTCCATTGCAGCCTATAAGTCCAGTACACAAAAAGAAAAAATTAAAAAGAATTAATACCTTTATAAAATGACATTCTCCTGATTGGTATTAACTGGTTTTTACCCTCTTATTTTCGTCATACATGTCACCATCTGTCTGCGAAGGGTTGAAATTCTCATCTGCATGTGAACTGGAGTAGCATATATCCTTGCTTGGTCGGATCTGTGGATTTTTTCAATGATTTTAATTCAGTAAGGTTGAGCTACCGACAACATCAAACATAAATGTAAACACATACCTGAAGTTTTCCAAACTGTGACATCTCATTCCTGCCCTTTGAAACAAAATCTAGTTTGCACCTCTTTCTGATTTCTTCTTCCGTATAAACTGAGATTCTAGGCAGCTTGTTGTGCACAAGGTTCAGTCCACCAAAATCCAACTGATGAAGGTATAAAACCTAGATATATTTGTATAAAGTAAAAAACATGGTAAGTCTAAGAATCTGGTTAGCAAAATTAAAAAGGGAAATAGGGGCACCATGGTGCCCAGGCTCCACGATTGAGACCTTCCATCCATAATTAAGACTTTCCATCTGATATATTATATATCATTGCACTTGCACGTATCTAAAAGCAATCTAAAGGCAGAGAGATTTGGTGCCCAGACACCATGGTGCCTCATTTCAGCGTTATATACACACACAAACATATATTTGTGCGTATAGTAAATCTCACCTCGCGTCACGAATCCACAGATGCACTATCCACAAAACAAATTAATCCCTCTTCAATCATGAACGAGACAGACAGAGACTCAGAGAGCATGTTCACCACAAACATAGATATATAGCTAGTGTTGGAGGCTCGGAGCTAACAATTGGATCAAGTTTGTCTCCGAAAGCAATTGGTCTATTCAATGGAGTTGTCTTCCAATGAACGATCTTAAGAACTTGGTATCAAGTCATTTCCAAGTGTTTTTCTTCTTCTTGGTTTTTCTTGTTTGCTGTTTTTCCTTCTACCTTAATGCATTGACACGCAAGTTCCCTTGCGCGTCATCTAAAAAACAGTCATTTTCAAGTGTCATCCCTATGCTCGAAAGTCGAAAATGATACGTACTCCGCTTTCAAAAAAGAAAAAGATATGTACCACCTCTAATAAATTTGCATCCCTTAAACATCATTTCAACTAGTTAATTTGATATCATTTGCATTGCTGACATTACAAGTAACAGCTGTTGTACTAACTTTCTATGGCCCGTATAGCTAATCTCCATACTTTTGCAGGCTTATACATTAGCGTTAAAGTTAGGGAAATTCGCTTGCACTTACACATTGCCTCATATGCTTGTAAACAGACTTAGCAGTATATATAGTCAACAGTACTATGTAACACAGGGTCAACTAACAACGTTAACATCTTTATGCATACGTAAGTATGCTTTCAGTAAAAAATTCGTCAGGTTACAAACTTATCTCCAGCCTCTTTGTTTCTAGGAGTATGCTAAAGGGGCACACTCATATGTGTGCTTATGGTATACGTGCGTGATGGCATATGTGTTTAATTTTCTTTGTAATCGCATGCAAGAACAAAACCAACAACCCTCCAAACATGTTCGTCATCATGACCAAGTTATCATAGTAGTTGGAGTTAAAATCAATGTTGTCTGAAAGCAGTTAGTGTTGAGTAATCTTCCGATGGACAGGATCTTGGTCTGATGTCACAGTCCAATTGTCATCTCTATGCTCGAAAATGATATTTACATATCAAATTGGCATCCCTTATATATCATTTATTTCTTCTTAATTAGTTGCTGGTATTACACATAAGACCAAGGTTCCAAAAACCGGAACCGGAAGATATCCCGGTCGGCGGCCGGTAACGGTAACCGGAAAAACCGGTAAAAAACCGATCACAATTTGAAAATCAAAATTTGAATTTTGAGATGTTTTGAAACTGGTAACCGGAAAACCCAGAAAAAAAATCGGTTAAAATTCGAAAATCAAAAATTGCTACCGGCCGATTTTTTCGGTTACCGGTCGCCACCGGTAAAAACGGTAACCGGCGGTTACCGGCCGGTAACCGCCGAGATTTTGAACCTTGCATAAAACTTCACCACATATCAGAAAGGGTATTGATAAACATCATCCGGATGTTTTATTTCTAACTATTATCCAGATTTGTAACCGTTGGATTAGATATCCAAAGGCCACAAATTCTCCCCACCCCCTCCAAAAAAAATTCACCCCCCTCCAAAAAAAATTCTCCCCTCTCCAAAAAAAGAGACCGTTGGATCTCTAATCCAACGGTCCGAAATTATTGTTGGAAAGAAAACATCCGGGTGATACCTATACACACCCTATCAGAAAATGGGATAACACAGAACTTTTTTTCTAGTGCATGCAATACTCTGCTATCATGATCATATCAAAGTAGTTTCAAACATGAATCTAATGATACCACTTTTGTGTCACTAAACCTATATATTGTTGATTAATTATTGATCAATATTACAACATTTGAATCTGAAAATGGGTGGATGCCTTATAAAACTCGACAGATCGGAGGGAGTATTCAGTAGCTCAAAGTCAACCCCATGAGACATGTCTTTTAATGAGAGTAGCAGGTGCTGTTGGAGTTGACATTAAGTTTGCCCGAAAGCAATTGATGTTGAGTAATCTTGCAACAGACAGGAACTTGGTAAGAAGTCATCTTCCAAGTGTCATTGAAACTGATGATTTATTTTTATAATGATTTTAGATCATTAATAAATAACGTATATGTTTGTAGTTTCATTGCAATCAAGCTGGCGTTACAAGCACTCCCTCTGGTCAGAAACATGTCCTATTGTGATACGTGCAGTAAAACTTTTGAAAATTTAGCTATCAATATCTTTTTAAATATTTAGATTGGATATATGAAAGTCATATGTGTATATTTTTCTGGAAAAGTACTTTCATAATATTATAATTTTAATGATTTTATAAATATATTATAATATAAATTAGTGGTCAAGTTGTGTTTTAGGGACCGTATCGGTGTTTAAAACTATATGTTTCTGTGATCGAAGGGAGTATTGCGTTTTAAAGACCGTACCGATATCTAAAACTACATGTTTTTATGATCGGAGGGAGTAGCAGCCTCCACTCCACATTAATGACACACAACTTTCAAACTATGTAAAAGAGGTTGAGTAGTAATAATATGCTATTTACTAGAGCAAAATATATTATATGTCCCTAAACTTATTCTGAGCGGTAAACTAGACCTTTTAAAGTATATGGTAGTTCTTATTTAAGCAGATCACTATAGTCAAAAATACCATGGAGGACTGGAGCGTTCACATGGCGGGTTGACCACGTCAAATGTGGCATCCTTTACCATGCAAGTCTGATGAAGGACTCAGTGTCATGCCTAAGAGATTCAAGCATACGTGCTTCACAGGGAAAATATATACAGGGGGTTTAATATGTTAAACTCTAGCACCTTTTTATGCGCTATAGTCCCTAGAGTAGATTATAGATCATATATTGTGAGATATGGTATAAGTTTTCACGGTACCTAGAAAGAAGTAAATGAATCTCGAATAAATAATGGCACGACATAATCATGATAAGAGAGAAAAGATTTAATAAAGCTGACCACAAATTCTTTGAGCATAACAGCAAAAGAGTATAAGAGATTATCGGTTTCTTACAATCCTTTCAAACCTTTAGGATCTCCGGATCCTTACCCTTATATAAGAATCTAGTTCTAAAGATTAATCTAGCTTATAATTCTCTTGACCATTGTTTTATTGCTTTGGTTGAGTTCTCTACGACGGCACTTCATATATCCCGTTTGATCTTTGGCACATTTATTTTTACTTGCTAATTGCAATAAATTACTTTATAATCTTGTGTAATAGTTTGGTAGTATGTACCATGCAAGGGTATTGCTATTCTACGCATACGCGTCGCGACACGTCTTCAGACCAACTCGTCGTTTCCCTCGCCACCGTCTCCGTCCCCCTCCGCCTCCGCCTTCTTCTATGGCACCTCCCTCCTCGCTGCTCGCCACCATCCTCAACTCACCGCCCCTCCCGCCTCCCTCCTCACCACTCGCCACTTCCGCCGACATCCTCAATTCATGGAAAAATTGAACTTTCAAGCTAGTCTAATTTTAACAAACTTTCACTTTCAACTCAAACTCAAAAAGCCTTGAACTCGATTCAGCTTTCAACATCATAGGAAAAAATAGCTTTCCACTCTCAGATTCGAGAGCTTTCAACTTCAACCCAAAAGCTTTTAACTCGATCCAACTTTCAAATCCTTGAACTCACAACTATAATTTAAGAACTTGGCGGCATGTGGCGCCGCTCGGGTGGTGGTGCCTCTAGGGTTTGGGTGAGAGAATTTAAAGGCTTTGGGGATCGGTGCGGTGGACATCGGCGGCAACGATGATGGCAGCGCGTGCAGGGGCGGACCCAAAGAGGCCCGAGTGAGGGCACAGGCTGCCACTCAATTCGCAGGAGCCCAGGTATATAGCCCAAGATTTAATGCTAGTGCCCCCACTCAGCCCAACTAAAAGGCCCTCACTCATCTGTGATATAATGGATGTAGAGGCCCATTCGTTGTCTTTGGAAGCCCAAAATGGCAAGGCTATTTGCCGGCCAGCAATTTGGTATACTTGGCTTTCTGGGTGTGCCCCCTCTCGGATTTTATCCTGGGTCCACCCTGAGCGTGTGGCGCGGAGGAAGCTCACTGGCGATGCTGTGGCACGGTGGCGCCTCTGGGGTTCAAGACCTTCGGGTGGCTGCACGACACACACTCCTCCTGGCCTCCCGAGAGCGATAGCGATGTCGTATCTACCATATATACCAAGTATAAACTATTGTACGATGATGGCAATCAGAGGGGGTGAATGATTGCAGCGTATAGCAGAATTTCTTTTTTTTTCTTCTAAATTTTCTACCTTTTTAATTGTTTAATATGCAAAAACAGAAATAACAAAAACAAAAAAAATTGATTTCACTGTAGCAGTTAATGCAGCATACTGTAGCAGTTACTGTAGCGACTAGATAACGAGTTGTAAACATGCATGTTTTCGCTCAATCTTCCAATCAATTTTAAGTAAAACTAATACATGTATTTAAGCAAGAAAAAAAAATACCTAGCCATAGATCAATGCATAGAGAATATATAGGAATCAAAAATCTAGAAAAAGATAATAGATGCGAAATAAAAAACTCACAAACTTTATTGAAAAATTGCGAACACTATTCATCCATCCATCAGCCAACGCATGCAGTCGCTGCTCAATTCTTTTTCGCTTCGTCTCGTCTCGGCGAGAGCCTTTTTCCAACTCGGTCACAACGCCACCCAAAAAACGCGTCTTCTTTTTTCAATCACTGATTCGGCCGACGTTCTCACCTACAATTTTTCACGCATGTCCCTGTTTTATGCAGCCTTCTACGAATCCTATTCAATTTCTACTTAAAATTCTAATCCAACTCAGAATCCTCTTCAATCTCTACTTAGAATCCTAATCCAACTAGACCTGAGTCTTTTTACCTCAACTAGGCTTTTGGCCCACTAATTTTCAAGGGACCCGAAACCCTTCCTAACACGGGTTTTTCACACTCACGACTTTTCTAACGCGTCACGTGTCGAAGCCTCCAGGACCGCACCTTCTGTAGCTTCTCCACGTATCATCCACTTTTGATCTCTATACGCCCCAAGCATGAGCCCGATCATCTCGTGACCTCCTTGACCGTCTGAACCTCGGATCTCCCCATCCTAGTTCCGATCCTCCTCGTCACCGACCATGATCGCCTCCATGCTCAATCTACACATGCAAAGATCAAAGAACATTCTTCCGGCACAAGTTCGTCCAAACTTGACCAACATCAATCCGCACACATGCAACATAACTCACATAACGCCGCTAAGCAAAATTACCAAATATTCATCATCATAAATTAACCATTGTCAATTATTCATCACAACAATATTCTAGACCTAGCCACATGGTCTAACAACTATGATATGTAAAACATGGAAAATTATGTTTTGTAGAGCGATAATTTACCATAATTTTGGGTAAATAAAACTTCTACAATGAATTTTAAATATAAATAAATATATTACTAAGAACACATAATCATCTGTTAACTTCCGATTAATCGGCCGTGTCGTGATTAATCTCTTAGCGGTACCTCATCGATGAGCGCGTACCTTATTTCATGGATCGGCCTACATGTCAATTTTACGATCTCAGTACCATCGGCATGGAAATAGTCCTATATAGCTAACATCGATCGTGATCTTGGCATTCTGGCGAGCTAGAGATGAGAGCCTGGGCAACTAAAACTAGTTTTAAAATAAGCCTGGAATTTATTATTTGTTATCATCAGAAAGTACTTAACTTTACTATGCGACCCTTGATTCAATATATAATCGCTCTTAAGAAATTAATATTCGTTCAAAGTTTTGAACTGAAATCCTCCAAATCGCAGGTGTTTAATTTTCTCTGTTGTGAATAGACACTTAGGTGATTTCACGCACGGCAAGCTAACACCAAACAAACCTAATCACAGATGAATTAAGTTGGTGTACCAGTGCAGTGCATGACGACGACATCTCGAGCTAGCTAGCTAGAGCAGTTCTTCCTTCACTGTCCTTTCGCTTTTGGCGTTTGGTGGAGATGATTAGAATAGCTCGATCGCTCGCTTGCAAGTGAAGAGTGACAGCCCAGCCGTGCGTGTCCTGACCTGGGCATGACATCCATCAGGCGCCACCAAGTGTTCCGACGTCTTCTGTTTTGCTTTGCCAAGTGAATAGCAATTTTACTGAACATCCAAAAAGAAAACAGTATGATTTCGTAGGATTCTCGTAGAATCCCCGGCCCGCGTCGAGAATGTTCCTGCATGAATTTGAAGAATGCGACACACAAAGTATAGCAATATGTTTTATGCAGTTTCATGAAAACATTTGAAAGATTTCATGTTTCAATGAGTTTTGTGTGTTTCTAGAAGATTCTAAAACAGTTTTAAAGCCAAGTTTCAACAAGTTTCAGATTTTAGAACTCAAACTTCAATAAGTTTCAATTGATGAGTGTCAACAAGTTTTAAGGAGTTTACTTTAACGGAAGTGCTATACTGTAGTCGGTTGTTTTTTAACTCAAAAGCAGTCGTTTTTTTAGCCGTTGGATGTTCTGTGAGATTCGTGCTCGGGATGACGCGGTTTGCAAATTCGGATCCGCTTTTTCCCACGCCCGGTTTCCGGAAGCTACTTGTCCGGACCGCTATTTTTCGAATTCTTTTTTCATCGGGTCTCGCGCCTGTCCTAATGCCACTTGCTTTTCGCTGGAGGAGAGAGCAGAAGTGCGGGATTGCGGAGCATCCGAGGGGGAGTGAGGAGGTGCGGAGCACGCTAGGGTTCTGAGTTAGGAGCGGCGATCTCGTTTGCCGTAGCGATTTTTTGTCGCGCTGGTGAGAGAGCAGAGGTGAGGAGCTCTAGAGGGGGGAGAGGAGAGGTGCGGAGCACCGGGGGGTGGTCTCAGTTTGAGCGGAGATATTATCGCCGGAGCGCAGATCTAGTCGGCTTCTCAGGTTTACCGTAGATCTCGCCGCCTGCGTCTTCCCCGTGAGTCGTGGAGCGGTGTCTTCTCCGGGGTGCTGTACCTCGTCGTGCGGGGGGTGTCTTTTTTTTCTCCGGTGAGTTCTGCATCTTTTTCGCTATCCATTTCCATGTCTGTACTCTTTACTGTATGTATGAGCGGATATGTTGTCGTCGGAGCGCAGATCTACTCGCTTCTCACTTTTCAACGGGGGGATCTCGTCGTCTGCGTCTTCCCCGGTGGTCGCGGAGCGGTGTTTTTCTGCTGTGAGCTATACCTCGTCGCGCGCCCGGGGGAGGGGGGAGCGGTGTCTTCTCCGGTGAGATCTATCTCGGTTGCGGGGTGTTTTTTCCCGGTGAGCTCTGCCTCTCTCGCTCTCCACATATATGTATGCACTTTTTTTTGTACTGTATGTATTGCAACATGTATACACTGTATGTACTGTTGTTCTAATGTTTTTTTTGTGTTTTAAATGGAATCATGCACATTCTGTTTCCATTAGCTGAATGCAAAGTATATCTACAATACAGTAATATAAGGTGCATAATGTAGATTTCAAAAAAAGTAGAAGAGATCCCCCATGATCTGTTTGTTATTTTTGTATGGTGAATATCGATAGGTTGGATCTAAAATCTACTTTGCGTAGTTGTTTTGTGAGCTAGCACGATGAGTACCACACATATTTCAACATGTATGCCTTTGTATGTACAGTCTCTTTTAGGGGTTAGAAGAGATGATAATGCTGTTGCTGTTCTAGGTCTTTATGTACTGATGTTTTTGTTTTGCTGTTTTGTTCTAATGTTTTTTTTGTGTGTTTTAAATGGAATCACGCACATTCTGTTACCATTAGCTGAATGCAAAGCATATCTACAATACGGTAATATAAGGTGCATAATGCAGATTTCCAAAAAGTAAGGTATCCCCCATGATCTATTTTGTTTTTTTTGTAGGGTGAATATCGATACGTTGGATCTAAAATCCTCTTTGCGTAGTTGTTTTGTGTGCTAGCATGATAGGAATATCACACATATTTCAGTTGTGATATGCTATACGAATTATATATTGCTTGTAGATATATTATGCAATCTATATACTACATGAGAGAGGAGGCTTTGTTTTGTATCACTGAAATGCTGCACACTAATTTATGCACATTTTTTCTGCTGGTACTAAAAACGTGTACATAATTTTCCTGCACATAGGTTAAAAATCTGAAAACCTCTTCATTTTTTTAAAAAACTGGTAAACTGTCATAGGCGTTTTGTTTTTTTTTCTGTGGACTATTCATTTTTTTTCCTGAGATGAAGGCTTCTGAATTAGCAGCCTTTGTATTCACATATATCATAAACAAGTATGCAGTTTTATTTAGTATACAGTGTTTCTGAAATTTCTTTCTTTTCAAGTCATTTTTTGTCTATGTTTTTTTTATTGTAGGTGTTATTTTGAACCGTCATAAAATGTCTGCTGAAATGAAATCAAAGTTTAAAGCCATTCTTGATCACCATGTTCAAAACCCAATGTTTGACGAGGTAATTGTTTTAATGTTATGTCGATCTGAAGTGAAATAATCACTAGATTAACCTTTTTATGCATTTGATATTCATTGCTTTTTTTAGGTTAAGGAGGCATTATCGGCAATACTTGATCAGTTTGAGCATGAACAAACAACAAAGTTACATCATGGGTTAGAATGTTTGGCAGTGGGTATAGCCACAGTTTTGTGCTGCGACAACAGGGACTATCATGGAGGAGTCAACGATACAAATATTGAGGGCAACAGGACTACACCTAATATGGTAAATGTGGATATTCATATGGACGGAGTAGATGCCCAAGGTCTCAATGTGAAAGGGTGCTGTGTTGAGCATTGTTCAAGAGATAACTGTACTGCTGGGCCACTAGTGCATTATCCAACGGGTGTGTGTGATGAGGGTGATTGTGATCAAGAGGAAACTCAAAAGATACACAATTCTGGGTCAGAAACACCCCCAGGACAATATGATGATCAACCGACACAAAAGTTATCAAGCTCAATAGGTCAGGAATGGCTGCTTCATCCCTCATCCTTTTTGTTTTCTTGCATTACAGCCCATTTTTTAATTCGTTTTGCTTTTTGTTTTTTACCTTTTATGTAATAATACAGAGTCAATCGAACCGGGTGATTGCGAGCAAGAGGAGACTCAGAAGCTGCTCAACTCTGGGTCAGAAACAACTCCAGCACAATGTGATGATCAACTGACACAAAAGCTATCTAGTACAACAGGTCAGCAATGTCTTTTTTTTGTACCTCTTAAGCCTTTTTTTTTGCTCGCATACCATCCCTTTTATGTATTTCATACAATACATACAGAGTCAACCCAACTTGAAGTAAAAAATGCAAACCCATACTATTTTGTTCATACTATTTTGTCTACTTTGTTTTTTAGATCTTTCATCTAGTAATAAGAGAAAGAGGATGTGTAGCAGCGAAGATTATATTAGCAGCAGCATGCGGGTTTGTTTCATCATCGATGTGTTTTGTTTATGTGTACCCCAACTTGAAGTAAAAAATGCAAACCCATATTGTTGTTGAAACTCACTAACTTTTGTCGTTGATGGTGGGTGATTTTTTGAAGGAATTTGTCCTGTCGATCAAGTTCCTCCGCACATGGCAAGGTATATACATGCCCAAAATAAATTTTTGTTTTGATTCTATAATTAAAGACTAGAATTTGACTGTTTTTAATGATGAAAACAGTCAAATTTCATATAGACAGTGTGCTATACTGCTATAGATAGAGGGAAAGGGTTAGGGGAGCTGGAAGGGTAAAGGAGGGAGGGAGTTAGGGAGTGATGTAGAGAGATGGTTCCATGGATCCAGGATGCTTGAGAAAAAGATATTAGTTCAGTTTTTGCATTACATTCAGTTGTGTTGTATAATCATTTTTGTCGATTGTTTTCGATTTTGAAACCGATCACATGGTGGTATTGCTCTAGACACCATACCCTCATGTGTCTATCTAGGTGTGAGCCCTGCCATGTTTTGTGGATCCAAAATTTTCAGTAATATCGAATTGACTAGTCTTAGTGATCATGACAAGAACAATTTTGGTTGCAAGGTTGCAACTTCTTGCCTAAATCCCAAAGTTTTGATCAATGTGGGGTAGAATCTGTGTTGTCCATTCTTCTTGCCTGTTAATATTCATCATCTTAAATGATATTTTTGCGCAAGTACCTGTACATGTATACCGAATATTTATTAAGTATACTGTTGCTAATGTTTCCTTGTGATAGCGTACACTCATTCTTTTCATTTTTCAAATCACTTATTGAAGTAGAGATGTTTTTCTTTTCCAGAAAAAATGTCACTATCTTTCACTTACTAGTTTTGTTTGCTTTTCTAAGCTATTCCTTACTATCATAAAGGTTTTGTTAGTATCACTAATACTGCCTCTTAGTAACAAATCTTAAGGTAACAATGCATGTTTTGTTATCCTGCACATTTGCTGAAACTAAAACGTGTACATAATTCTCCTGCACATAGCTGAAAAACTGAAACCTCTGCATACTTTTTTTTGTTATCTGGTAACTCTCCAAACATTTGATCTAGTACTGTAATGGCTTGCTTGAGATGCTATTGTGTCAGATCTACGATATGCATGTAGTACTGAGTGGATTTTTGGATGCAAAAAGTTTATGCATGTTCTTTGTGCGCCTGAGATGTTTATGTAGATGCTATTGTCCAGCTAGATTCATGCTTTTATCTGATGTTCTGTTGATTTAGATTTCATTTCTCTGTTAGGGTTTATTTATTGCATGCTAATCTGTTATGATGTGTTAGCAGAAAAGATAAAAAAAGGGTAGTAATAGTTTAGATCATTATTTCAGCTTTAGTTTCTGTTAGATTTATTTGTTTGTTCCATGCAGTAGCTAGGTTGTTAATTAGATGCTTAGATTCGTTCTTACTTTTTTTCTGTGTTTGTTGTGTGTTTGATGTGAATTATGGCTATAGCAGTAGCATCTTCTCTCCTTCTCCCAGGTCCTTTTCTGCTTCTACCTCATTCCTTCGATCTCTCTCGTCTGAACAGCCCTCTGTGCTTCACTTCATCGACTCCTTACTCACTTTCTCTTTAGTCCTTTCCTCTATCCCCATATTGAGCATAATATTCTCTTGATCTGCCATTTGTCCAAAACATATTTCTGACTTTCTTATTCTCATCCAAATCAAAAGCATAATAAAACCTTGGATCATCTTTCTGTTTATTGCTGAAATATTCTAGAACTTGCACCATGTCATTAGTTGTTGTCTCTCTGTTAATTGATGTTCGAAGATTGCTAACATCTTTTTTTGTGTAAGGCAATGCTGTCAAGCCACCACGTAGAAATGATAGAATCGAGATCATGCTTCTTGTCGGTATGTTACACTCTTTTAATGTCCTTATCAATCTCTTCTCCTCTGGTGTCATGTATTTATGCGATCTCATGAATCTTGTCTCTGAATTTGGACTCAGATCATGGTTGTGGTCCAAATCAAGCCTTGTTATGTACCATATTCCATTTGTTTTTGTCACAACCATAACACACTCACAATTGGTCTTTATCAGAACATTTGTGTCCCTTTCTGACATTACTTCCTCCTGTTTCTGCTTTTTTGTAACTCCATGCCTATTGCACTTGAATGTGACTCTGGTGACCCCATTATCCCTCTTTTTGCCTGTGCTGTGATAGGTATGTGTAAGGACCACTGAAAATCCTGATAGGAAAGCATAAAAATTAAAAAGTGCTGCGCTCTTCTCATTGTTTTGAATTGCATCCCCATTGCAGAGTGTACTTGCTATCTATCATACATTATTGCCCTGTTTCTTTGCTTGCTCTTCAAGAATCAAGAAATTTTCAATGTCATCTTCATCTAGCAGTCCATTTTGCTCTGTTTCATTTACGACTTCCTGCTGGTGTGCTTCATTGTTCATATGAAATGATGGTTCAGTTGTAATGTCATCATCCTCATCTGGCCCCTGAAAAGCAATGTTTCATCCAGTAATTAGAGTTTTGTATCCTATGTTAGCATGTATAGAAGATAGGATTTTTTTAAGTATGATATCATACCTTGCCATTTTCCACTGATTTTAACATGTCCAAAGACCAATAATGGGGAGTTTCATCTTCACTGTCTGCATGCATGTCCTGACAATATTCTGTATGCCCTATTTGCACACCTAAGTAGTCATCATTTATCCTGCTGCTTGTCATTATCATTGAATTCTGGATACATACAGAATTCTAGTTAGTACTTCCACGGGGAAACATAATTTATCCTGTAAATATACATGTTAGAACCTGAAAACTGACGGGGCATTCAAAAAATCAGTGCATGCTCCTAATTCGTCCTGCAAAAGCACCAAATGAATGCAGGTCAGTTTTTTTGTGCCATTCTCACTGGTTGACACAAAATAACATTCATGTTTTTTGTTCCATGTCTGTTTTTCTCACCTGGGATTTTGGGTAAATTAATTCAGTGCTATTAATCATCTGCTGCATCAAAGTCGTAAATGGTAGATGCACTCCCTTTGGCAAAAAAATGACAGTTAAATGTATAGCCATGATTTTTTTATGTTCGCTCAGTGAATTTTGTGTCTCTATGTACTTACTGTTCCCGAAGTATAATTCAAGAGTTGCAATTCATCATACGTCAGATATGTGTCTGTAGTTTTGTGTGGTGTCGTCATATCTTTAGTTATTGTATTGTCAGTATGAATCCCTGAGCTCACCTGAAAATAAGTTGGTTTCACATAGTTTACAATCTGAAAGCACTAACCTGTGTAATTATCATTTTTTTGTGATAAATTTGAAACTTACCTTCATCCCATCAACATTGACTGGTATTGATATAGCAAGATCTGATTGGTGTCCTGTTGTTTTTTTTTAAACAAGGAACAATTTGTTTTGTTAGGTTCTCATGATATTTTCTAGTAGTGATATATAACTGTATACATACATGTTTTGTTAGCACTGTTAAACTTTTTTGATTGGTTAGTACTGATTGTTTTGTTAGCACTGTTAAACTTTTTTGATTTGTTAGCACTGTTAAACTCGAATTTGTTTGCATTTACATTGTTTTGTTACTCCTAATGCTTAATGGCTCCACTAATGCAGTTGCGTGCCTTTGCCTAGTTTTTTCGAATACTTCAAGTGATTTCGAATATCACTGCACAGTGAGTGTCATCTTTTTTTCTTTCTGTGATCTGTGGTAGGGGGGAAGGAGATGCTAGTGGCCCTGACATATGCTCGATGAGGATAATTGTGGTCTAATACTGAAATTGAATGTTCAAAAATTTTGAGCTCTAGATCTTTTGCATTGCTGTCATTTTTGCCTCACTGACCTACAATTAGATTGTTTTTGACAGTATATATATGTTGTGGTCACTAGCTTTTTGTTATGTCTCCTAATGCTTAATGGCCAACTAATCATTATTATGGAACATCAGTTTTTTAATTTTTGTTAGCAGTTACTCCTGATGGTTGTTTTGTTAGGTTTAAACAAGCTTGTTTTTTGTTTGGAAGTTTATACCTTCCTGTGATTATCATGAAATACTGAATACATCCCTGAAAATTGAATCACTAGTTTTGTTTTTGTTAGCAGTCACTAGTTTTGTGATGTCTGCACCTTGATTAGTAGCCGAGAGTTTTTTTAGTGACAGTCAACAGTTGAGATTGGCAAAGTGTTGTTTTTAGAGCTCAAAATTTGAATCTCACTTGTCATATTCAATTTATGAAGAGTATTGACCAAAGTAGCGGGACGGCCAAGATTGAAATCTTGAGCAACCCTACCATCTGAGAGCAATAACACAACACATTCTATTTGTTGTACATATGCTGGATCTAATTATATATGGTGAGGCTTCAATGAGATTTAGCATGTAGATTCTCATGTGTTTCCTGTCTAATTTTTTTATATTAGAAGGTTAGTTTGTGTTAGCACTTACATGTTAATCCATGCATTTGTTATCATTTTAATTGTTTTGTTTGCACTGTTAAACTTTTTGATTTGTTAGCACTGATTGTTTTGTTAGCACTGTTAAACCTAATTTTTGTTAGCAGTTACATTGTTTTGTTACTCCTAATGCTTAATGGCCCACTAATCATTATTATGGAACATCAGTTTTTTAATTTTTGTTAGCAGTTACTCCTGATGGTTGTTTTGTTATGTTTAAACAAGCTTGTTTTTTGTTTGGAAGAATTATACCTTCCTGTGATTATACATTGTTGGAACTTTATCTAATGTTGTATAGGCTGCAAGGTTTAAGAGATTACTGAAGCATCATCTGTTTTGTTTTGGTCTTAGATAATCATGAAATACTGAATACATCCCTGAAAATTGAATCACTTACATGTTAATCCTAATTTTTGTTAGCACTGTTAAACCTAATTTTTGTTAGCACATATATATGTAACCTTAATGGAACATCAGTTTTTTAATTGTATGTATGCACATATATATGTAAGTATGCACATATATATGTATGTTTTGGATGACCACTAACTATGTTTTGTTGCTAGTGCTTACTGCAGGTGTTGATGCAACCAGATCAAATGAAAGGAGCTAGCAAGGTATGATTCTGAATGCTGATTTCTCAGGTTTTTTCCTGAAGTCAAATTGAAGCAAAAACTTAGTGGGTTTACGCAATGTACCTTGATTTTGTTCTGGAACCCTATTTTTTGCTTCTAATATCTCTCGGTTCCCTGAATCCCACTGCAGTTGCTCCGTTTCTTCTTGATCGGCGCCACCATCCGAACCATTGTCTTGCTACATGCTGCGTGTATCTGGCTGTGTTGCTCTTTTCTTCAATCAGTTGGTATCTGCATTGGGAACCCTCTTAATCTCTACTCTCTTTTCTTTCTAGAATTTGCTTTTTTCCCCTTTTACTGGATCTCGTCGTCGACAAGCCTTTTTATATGTTTCTTGGGTGTCAAGTTGATGCTTTTTGTACAACGTTTGTATTCGTGGGCTATGTAATTTGTACCGTGAGAACTACTTTTTGAATGGATTTGTGATGTTGGGCCTTTTGTTCACTTTTTTTCCCGTGCTTAGCGTGATAACAAAACGGCCACAAAGCCCACATGCAGTACGACAAAGCATATGATCAAA
The DNA here is from genome assembly GCA_036346575.1 of Dendrocalamus sinicus. Lineage (NCBI taxonomy): Eukaryota > Viridiplantae > Streptophyta > Magnoliopsida > Poales > Poaceae > Dendrocalamus > Dendrocalamus sinicus. The sequence continues at coordinate 187,189 of JAYEVI010000551.1, forward strand.
AACCCACAATTTTGAAGCTAACAGGGTTGTGGAGTTGTGGATGCTGATCCATTATGGGGCATGAACAAAACGAGGCCCAAACTGAATTGAGGGCCCGTTAAGAATCTGCCACGGCACCACGCAGCTTTTTGTGCACAAATCTCGTACGTCCATCTTGCAATCGTGCGGTACAGATTTTGACTGTTTTTCACGTTGAAAACAGTCAGTTATTGTATAGACAGTCCCTTACTTTAAAGAGTTTTAGCTACTTATGGTGAGCTCATCTAGCAATGACGGTACTACTGCACCGCCCGACACCGTCTGCTGCCGACACGCCCTCATCTCTTCTCTGGCTCTGGTCCAAGTAGTGCGTCACATCGCCGAGTTGCCATGCCGCACTGCTGCTGGATCCGAATGTCCTGAGCTGCGCCGCTGTTGGATCCATGGGTTTGGCGCCGTGCCGTCGCCGCCTGAGCGGGAGCAGCGTGGGGAGGTCACCAATCCCCACGAAGGCATGGTCGGAAACACAAAGGCAGAGACGACAGTGTTTGCGGATGTTGCAGAGCAAAAAACGATGCGCATCAGATCCGGTGGTGGGCTCGACAGTGGCCGGATAAGCGGTGGCGTCGGCGGATTTTCTGCCGTTGGCGTCAAGCGAAGGGGACGAGAGAGACAATAGAGAGAAAACAAGAGAGTAATGGGGGAGACAGATCATGTCATGTAGCATCTCTCTTTTATTCTCTCTCTCTCTCTCTCTCTCTCTCTCTCAGAGAAGGATTATGCAAATATCAAATCCTTGCGCCATGGCCAAGACTTTCCTATTGGGCCTGTTGAAATGGGCCCACGGCATTTGCTGAGGAAGGCCCAGGCCTCGTGGTAGTGTTGAGTCGAGTGTTTCCTGATCCCCGGCAGGCCGGCGCCACCACCTCCTTCCAGTCTCCCTGCCATCCATCTCGATACCCTCCCTTTAGTTGAGAAATTGAGAATTTACCCTCTATATTTTAATGACACGTGGGGTCATCATAAGTCACTGACACGTAGGGCAGGAGGGTAAATCTTCAATTTCCATCTAAATGGAGGGTATATGATCAATTTTTTCTTCTCAAATGGTGGTGCGAGATGAACGGCAGGTGAGGTCAGGCCATTTAGAGAAACAGGGGGAGAGAGAACTTGAGGGGGCAGGAGAGACTCGCAAGGCAAACAAATAGCTTTGATCATCGTTGCTGCTTGCCGGCAGACAGGTCGAACGGGGAAGAGGTTGGATTGGAGTCAATTTCCATTTCTCCATCCTCCTCCTCCCTCCTTTCTTCCTTTCCCCATCTGCTCTCTTCTTTCTTTGTCTCCGTCTCCGTCTCGCTCTCTCTCCCTCCTTCAACAACAAGATCCTTCAATACCAAGAACAACGAGAACAGCAAGAGGAGGAAGGATGACCAAGAATACATGAAGGAAACGAATGGAACTGCAAGTTCACGCATCATGGTGACCTCCTCTCCTACCACCCTTCCCCTCGTCATGCACTGCTAGCTTAATCCATTGATTTATCCATACCCCCACCTTAGTCGAGTGTAGTCGTATTCCCATTGAGAAAGAGCGAGCGAGCTATAGTAGATTGGCCAGAGGGATTGGGAGCTAACACCCTCCCTCCCTCTTCTTTGATGGACATTTCATTTCAACTTCAACCCCAGCAGGTATCATCATCCACTCCCTCCTTATTTTTCCTTTCAGTTATGACATTTGCAATCTCAGCATGTACATTAGTTTTTTTAATAATTTTACAATGCAACTGTATTATGTCATCCATCTATGCATAGGAGTATCTTCTTTCGGTATGAACATTTGCAGACAATTAGGCCATGATGAGAGAAAAATAAGAGGACACATCTACTAGCCAAAACTACAACAGTTTTGCTATTGCATATGCGACTGAAATTTTTTAATGTTTCAGTCACATGAAATTGCACTCTCAATGAACTAAAATTGCAGCCCCTCTAAAAAAACAGCTGCAACTTTAGGTGATTCAGAGTGCAACTTCAGGTGACCTAAAATTGCACTCTCAATCAACTAAAATTGCAGCCCCCCTAAAAAAAAATATGTGCAACTTCAGGTGATTCAGAGTGCAACTTTAGGTGACTGAAAGATAAAAAAAAATTTCAGTCGCCTGTGCAATAGTCTATCCCAAACTACAACATTGTGTTGTGCCGAAATTTCCCATAGTTTCTAATGGAGAAACACGTTGCATTGAATTTCCTTTTGGTGATCAGTGACTATCTTACTCACTCAATCACTAATGTGGCTATGTACAGAATTCCATGTACCATTTATTGCCAATGTAACTTGGTTGGTGCTAGTGGTGGAGCCAAGATTTTAATGATGGAGGTGCGAACTTAAGACGCATCCATTCTAAGACAAGTTCAAATGACATAGTACGAAAGTTTAATGTATATAACTAAGCAATCATTCAAGTATTGTTCACCTATGCTATTTCTTAGCTTATTAGGATTGATCATAACTCCTACAAATTCCTTTTGGATTTTGATTCCTGAGATCATCCTTTTAAACCCAAAGACAAAAAAAAAGAAGCAATATACTTTCTAGTGCCCTAGACCAATCTATAGACTATAATCTATGACTATCTTGAAAACCATCCCATCAGAGCCTTTTGCATCTCCATTTGATTACTAAACCCTCTAACAAAAAACCCCAATACACAACCCCATACCACATAAGCTCACAAATTGGTATACTGAGGCTCAAATTAACACCATAACACCCTCCAAAGGCATATCCTGCAGCCCCATAATATTCTAATCATACCTTAATTTTAGATTTAGCAGCATTATTAGCACCACCGAATCGATAGTTAGTTAACACATGAACATCAAGAAGCGATCTATCAGCATTCAAGATTTAAGAAGCTAATCGACATCAGAGACTTAGGTGCATAGAAGAGCTGGGCGGTCAAAAAAGCCACAATAAGTCAGGAGCGTAGGGGACCTGGTGATGCGGGTGTAGAAGAGCTACTTGAAGAGCTCTTGGCACTTCTTGATGGTGGGCGGGACGACGACGTACTGCTTGTTCCTCTCCATGAGTATCTTGTAGTACACGCACCTGTGCTTGGCCGCCAACCTCGTTGCCTTGCACGCCTTGGACTACCACTGTGCCAACATCACCACGGATCTACCACCGTTTCATAGTTAAACCAAGAGCAATGCAGATGAGAAAAATTAGAACAATATATCTATGGATTGGAAAGCACAGGATCGAGACTTGGCTCAATGACTTCTTTGGTTTACCTTTTCCTTTCTGGTGTCTGGTGGTCGCCAGCAGTGGTGGGGCTCCAGCTTCCAGGGACCATAGCGGCTGCGATGAGCTACACGTGAGTAGAAGCTGCGTGCCCGAGCCCAAGCTTAGCTGCTGCACTAGAGTAGAAGCCCGAAGGATTTGACCGATTGGGTAATCTCCGATGGGTGTGGCCAATCGATTGAGGAAGTGAAGATGGCGTATGCAGTTGGGCTAATAGGCTTGACTTATTGCTTTGTGGGTTTAATAGGCTGCCAGGAGTATGTTAGTATGTGTAGTGTATACTTTATGTATTAAGGGGTATATATATTAGATTTTTGTGTAAAAATTTTGGGGGTGCAACTGCACCCCGATGCATTACCGTGGCTCCACCACTGGATGGTGCATATTGTTAAAGATTAAGTGGTTTTAGCATAAATCTCAGATTAATTCTAGAATTAAATAATGACAGTAAAGCATATATCCAGTAACTAACAAATGACAAGAGTATCAAACGAGTATCTCTTAAAACATATGAACTACTCAAGTCATATAAATAGGAAATCATGCTTAACTGAGCAAGTCAGTGGGCCAAAATAATCTGCATAATGCACAAATTTTTATTTTTTGATTTTCTCTCAAGTGTCGGGTTGCTGAAGCATTTAGCAAGGCCTCCTCACCACTGAAAGTCTAATTTGATCACTAACATGTGTGACAATTTCTAACAAATAAGTAAGGCTTTGAGCTCAAGAATATCTTACCAAATTCTGACAACAACTAACAATATACTTGTCATAGTAAATTACTAACAAAGACTAACATTACTAATCACAAGTAAACTGCTCTAACAGGTATGTTCGGAATTATCACAAGGCAATCAATCAAGATTGAATTGACAACAAGATAGCTCATAGCCTTACTTATAACCAGAAGTTGTCACACAGTTTTCACTATGAGCAATATTTTCATCGAGCAATCACTATACCAGGAGAAAGATTTTGAGAAGTCATTTATCCCTGGCTCGCCATACCTGATCCTATATTATGTAATCATATCCATAAGGGATACTACTTAAGCAACTAATTTATCTCTTGCCAAACCAACTTATCTTTGGTGAGGAATCAATTCAAGGAGGGAAATGCTTGGCGGCATGGAGTAAGGTCTGTCGACCGCTAGAATTTGGTGATCCTGGCATTCAAAATTTGCAAATTATGGGGTTTGTACTGAAAATGAGATGATTGTGGCTAAAAAGAAGAGATAATACAAGAACATGGTTGGGCATGGAAGTTCAATAGGACTTTGTTGTTCAATCTATGTTTAAGGTATCTCTTAGTTTTGAGCTGGGAGATGGGAACTCAATTTTGTTCTGGTTAGATGGTTGGCTTGACGGCTTGTCAATCAAAACCTTGGCACCCAATCTTTGGCAATTGGCGAGTAAGAAACTGTGTGAGAGAAGGACAGTGAAAGAAGCTCTAACAAACAATGTTTAGATCAAAGATATACAAGGAAGTGTATCTATGGTGGTGATCAAGGAGTATATATAGATTTAGAATCGGGTGGCACAAGTACAACTACAGGAAGAAAGGTAAGACAAAATAATCTAGAAGTAGCCTTCCTTGCTCTCGCTTGCTCTCGTGCACAGCAAGTTCGACGTACAAAGCTTTTTTCCATGGTGCCATTAGGTTACCATGTTATAAATCGATAAGGAAATCTAGAGCTCTGTTGTGATGTAAGTTTCTTTGTCTAGTTGGCTGTTCTGAAACACTACTAGACTACTGACTGGTTGCAAAATAGAGGATTACCACATCCTTAGGCCTACGTGCTATGTGAACAAGAACCAGATACAATTCAACATCTCTCAATCAATTATGTTGTTGTAAGGTAGTTATGGTTTACTATACTTTCCTTGACCAATCATAGTGCTATCATACCAGCAGCGGGCTCTAAACTTTTAAAAGAGTGGCTATCTGCTCGAAGTGTTGTTCAAAAGGATCACAGGAAAGGTTTCAACTCAATGGTAATATTAGTTTTTTTGGGCATTATGGAAATAAAGAAATGCAAGAGTATTCAATAATAAGTTTCGCTCTTTGCAAGATATTCCGAGGGTTATTCAGCAAGAAGGGTTGTTATAGAGTTCGACGAGAGTTTCTTGCCTTTACAGTTGTATACTATAGCTGTGTTGATTTTATCGATGTTGTTTAGTCCCTTATGGTTTCCTTTTTTGTTCCTAATTTAGAGAGGTTTGAGAAAGTCTTATTGTATTTTCTCACCTGATCAATTTGGCTAGGTGATTAGTTGTACTATTTTTCTTCTATAAATAAAATGACACGAAAGAGTTTTACTTGTTCTAAAAAAACTAACTTTCTTGCCAAAGCTGGCTACAAAGAAGACGGCTTCCCTGTCCCCCGCGCATGTCCCCCTGCATGTTCCCTCTCAATCTGGACCGTTAGCTGCTGATCCAACGGCTCACATCACAAGTTTTTATATTTTCACCATTTATCCATTTTCACATGAAATTTAAAAATAAAAATATATTAATCCATCATAAATAAATAAAAAATACAGAAAAAAATATTTTTTCTATATTTTTTAATTATTTATGATGGATTAACATATTTTTATTTTTAAATTTCATGTGAAAATGGATAAATGGTAAAAATATAAAAACTTATGATGTGAGCCGTTGGATCAGCAACCAATGGTCCAGATTGAGAGGAAACACGCAGAGGGACAGGCGCGGGGGACAGGGAAGCTCCGTCCGGCAACAAACGAATCAATCTTGCCTTCCTGATGCGCAAAGGACGACCACGATCAAAGGCCGTGTACTGCTGCTGCCTTGCAGTGTGCTTGGTTGTACGGCCCGCCAGCTGGCCGCAACCCTATGCATAACCCCTTGGTGCTGTACTTGGCATATAACACTAGCCGACTCCAAAAGAGTCGAGACAGTTGGACTGCAACTTAGATTTTTACATATTTGACATGGCAGCTTCAAGATTTGAACTCGCAATGAATTTTTTCCCCTCTGCTCCTTCGATTTGAACTGATTAGCATTATGAACATCCTAGGCACTTCCTGAAGGGTGAAATCCACATCCCTGGTCGGCTGGTCCTTGAATGCTTTCGACCTTGTTTTAGCTGTAAAAAAAAGCTCGAGGCTCACGAGCTGCTCGAACTCGACTCGCTCTGGGCTCGATTCGAGCTTAGCTCAAGCTCCAAACGAGCTGAACTCGAGCTTGATCCTGAGCTCACGAGCTTGAACGAGCCAAGCTCGAATAGCTCACGAGCTTCGGCACTAACACATAAGGCTCAGCAAAAAATACTACCTTGGTTGCATCCCCTCGCCACCCCCCCCCCAAAATGTCTCTCCTCTCTCTCATCCCACCTCTCGTACCCAAAATTTCCCCTTGCCGGTCTCCATTGTTGTTCGCGCTTGCAGGCTTGCGGCCATCCCCTTCCCCTCTAACCTCACTGCCTCCCTCCATCGTTTCTCCGTCATTGGCGCACCGCTTGCGCCTCCACTTTTGTACTACGCGTCTACGCCTCTCTCCCCTGCCGACATCCCCTACCGGCTCACCGCCTTCCTCCCCACCGGTGTCACCTACCGGCTCGCCGCCCCCTCCCCCACCGGCCTCCCCTACCGGCTAGCCTCCTCCTCCGGCCAGCCCCACCGGCTGTAGCCCTCTTTGTCGAGATCTATGGGTGTCGTTGGATCTGGATCTGGAGGGAGCTAAGAGGTGGTGTAGTTCGGGCTTCATCCGTCCCCATCCTATGGAGGACTTCACGCGCGCGGTGGAGGACAGGCTCAAGCTGTCCAAGCGGCTGGTGCTGCCCGCCGGGCTGTCGCTACCAAAGCCACTGGCGGGGATGGAGCAGGGCCCGATGCGGTGGCCGCCCTGCTGTTGCTCTCGGCACTGACGGCGTACGTACGTGGTGGTCGCTAACCCCGGCGCGGTCGACACCCCTGATGCGCCTAGCTACCAGCGCTACGTGTATGGTTGCCTCGACCCACTCGCATTGATCCCACTGCAGATGAAGGAGGTCGACCTGGTGGTGGACTGCGCATTGGACGTGGCTGCTGTCACCGTGCACGTGGTGGTGACTACACTGCATCGCGCAGCAACGAGTGCGATGTCCGATTCGTTGTGCCCATGGGCACACAGGTGACTCGATCGGATTCTGCTGCTGTGGTTAACAACATTTTACATTTTATTTTGGTTTGTGTTGACTTGCCTCATTAGATTCAGTTCGGTGGGGGTTGAAAAAATGATTGCGTTGTAGTATTATTGGGGCTGTTTTTGCTGATTCTACGATGCATATGCTACTGAGCCTACATGAGCCGAGCTCGAGCTTGCGTGGTTTTTGCTGATTCATGTGGTACCGAGCCTAAATGAGCCGAGCTCGAGCCGAGCTTAAAGTTCGATGGCAATCTCAAGCTCGCTCGAGCTTGGCTCGAGTTTCTACCGAGCTTGAGCTTGTCAGGCCAGGCTCGCTCAAGCTCAGCTCCAGCCTTAGGCTGTTCCTTGAATGATTTCGGCCTTGTTTTTTTTCTTTTCATTGACTTGTGGCTTTTGACTTCTCTCATCAACCACTATTTATTAGACTAATAAATCACAGCTAAAAGTCATAAACCATAGGAGAAAAGAACAGGCCCGCCAGATTTTGAATAGAATTATTTTCTGACACATTTTGTGTAGGCTTTCCAGGTTGTTAGTTGTGCTTTTGAATAAATTTAGCATATGTTTTATGCTTTTTTGAGAGATATTTTATTGCTAATGATTCTTACAGTTGTTTTATAAATAACCTGATTGCAGGTAATGCTATGGTTGGAAATAGGACATGGTTTGGAGGGCTCTTCAACAGCTCAGGTAAAAGGCGTCAAGTCAATGCCGAGAAGACCTTTGAGCTAACCCCTCTTCAGGTGAATTTGCATTAGCCAATCGCCGAAATTTTGCCAATAATCGATGGTTACCAATCTTATCGACGGGGATCGGTAAAATTTTGTACTGCTTAAAAAATTTAGATTCATAAAAAATTCATCTAAAAATTCAAAAAATAATTTTCAAATATCAATTAAAAAATTTGGTTCAAAAAGTTTCGAAAATTCCGGTAACAGGCAGTCACTAGTTGTATCACTGCCATCTAATAAAATTGTTGAACTGATAGAAATTCCCCTGTTAGCTTAGCATGCCCAAAGGAGCATTATATTTCAGTCCTGATCTCCCACTTTTCTTTCTATCAAATACATGATTTTACTGATTTTTAGGAAGTAGAAGAATACCAGCAAAACAAGAGAAACTATGCACTTCGGTGTTTTTTTTAAATGCTTCTGTTCTGAACTACTGAAATTTAATTTCTTTTGTAAAAATTGTTCGAGAACATTATGGATGTTTTACAGAACTATGTATTGACTAAAGCACCATATGTAGTAACCTTCAAAACACTAACTTCCTTATTAAATGTACAAGGATCAATTGTTCCAAAATTTTGTGTCGGGGCTGTCTCCATTATATTTTTCGTGTACAAAAGAGAGCTTCAAATATATCTTCAACTTCTTTTGCTGATGGAGACTAGCTTTGCTAACTAAAAGCATAGCTGGAGATAGAAATTATAACATCAGATTCTAAAGTTCTGATTCTGATCTGCATAATCTATAATGCAAGGAACCAACTGAAGTTCACATGATTCTGTCTTTGTATTTTGAGAGAGTGGGAACCCAGTATGGAAGACCGTGTCTAAAATGTAGTTAAATAAAAAGAGCAGTAGTGAAATTCTACACAAGAAGAGATACAAGAAAAGAAAGGGAAAATCATACGAAAGACATCAAGTCAGGAATGAAGACGCCCCTTGTATAAAGTTAGAAGAAGGCAACGTATGACAGAATAGTTTTTAGGGCAATATTGCTCAGTGTCATCGCAAAGTTCGTGGAGTTAGAAAACATCATTCAATATGAAGGACCATATGAGAACGTCCAGGATATTATTATGATAAACCATTACAAGTTTTGTGGAGTGGTGAATTAGTTTTTGTAAAGTTTGCTTTTGATTCAGGCTGTTTTCTGGAAGTGTCAGGAAAATCAGAAATACCGCAGGTATTAGTGTGGTAGTTACGCTTTACAGAAGTACTACATGTATAAGTGCTTTAGTACCATTTGGCGGAAGTATCTGGTTGAGTTACGGTACGTTTTTTCCAGATAGGTCTAGGTAAGGTTTTCAACATGTGGAAATACCGCTTTGGGCGTGGTACTTCTGATCTTCATTTCAACATTTCAACATTTCTGCCGATAGTACCGAAGTGCGGAAGTGCCGACTTGTTGGGCGTGGTACTTCCAATCTTCCTAGAAAAATAGGGTTTTATGGATTTGAGTCATGGATTGAGTTGGAATAATCTGAGTCATTGGATTAAGGTTGCATAATAAATATCTTGACTAAATAGGTCAAGTTGTGAAGAACTTGTGCACAGAAATGATTTGTTTGCCTTTGTATGTGCAGGGACGCTTGGAGTCACCATGATCAACGGCGAGGATTGGAACTACACTCAGGGAAGAGCCGAGATCTAGAACGATCAAGGATGTTGGGTGAGATGGTGAGCTCAAGCATGGCATGAGAAAAACAAAAAATTTTAAAAGCGAGTTTGAATGACAGGATTGCACCATGTGGCTTGGTCGTTCTAAGTGAGGTGTAGTCTGGTGAAACTAGAGCAGGAGAGACTTGCCGATGCGTGGCAAGCCAATGGTGATCCTACAAGTGGCAAGCATGGTGATTGTTGCATTGGAAGAGGAAAATTCGGTCAAGAAAGGGCATTTTGGCCAAAATACCGGAATCTGCCTTGGATCAAAACCGTGGTGCATGAGAGGCGTTTAGAGAGCGGTTTAGGTCAAGAAGAAGCTAGTTTGATCAAGATGGTTCAAAGATAAAGGACTTAGTGGATTTGGACTTATGCACTTTGAAAAGCGTGCATAAGTGAACATGTGTGAGTAAAACCCGTGTGTGGGGGTTAACGAGGTTTTTCCATTGTGCTAAGTGGATAATATTTATTAGGGCTAGGTGTGGCTAGTTAGCCCCACCTATATAAAGGGATTGGGATGGAGACTTGTACTAAGCATCCAATCCATCTCTTGTGCTCATATCCAGGGTTAGGGTTTGAGAGTTGAGTGTGTTGTGTGCTCTCTATCCTCTAATGTGGAGTGGCTATAAAACTTACCTCCTCAAGTAAGAAAGGCATCAATATTTGATCAGCTCCATGAATCTCTCATGTTTTGATTGATTTGAACTTGATTTAGTTGGTTTTGATCTCTTCTATTCCCTTTCTTCATCTTGTTGTACCAAGCACGTGTAAGAGATGGAGACAACCTCTGGGAATCTATCTCCACCCATCTAGACACTTTGATAGCAAGTTTATCAAGAAAACTCGATTTTACTTCATTTAGCCTCAAAGTGTGATTTCTTGATACGAGGGATCCAACGTATTACAGTAAGCATGGCTAGCACACTAGACGTACAACCCAAGTGGATAGTAATATTGTATCACTAAATAATTACCCATCCTTAGATGACAATGGAATTATGACATTCAAATTATCAACGAGGGATTCCAATACAAATGTTTTATAACAAAATAGCGATGCATGATAATTTAAAATAAAATAATACATAAATAGATTTAAAAACTAGGTTCAACATGATCAAAGGGCATGACTTGCCTTGGCCTTCCTTAGTGATCTTCTATTCATTCTTCTGCTCCTTCGAAAACATTATCTAACGGGAGAAAAACTGAATGGAACACAAATAAAATCAAATAAAAACCAAATAAACTCCAAAGTCTTCAAAGCTAGAACTAAAAGATAGAGCTCAATTTTAGATGAATTTAGGAAAAAGAATTGGGTCAATCGGAGCTAGGACAGAAAAGAATGGGCTCTCAGAAGATAAATCTAAAGGAAAGGTTGAAAATTCAGAAATCCTACTGTGCTATGGAGTTGGTGCATGGAATGACTAGTCTGCGGTGAACCCGACTCACAGAATAGTGCACTGGCAACTGGGCTTAGATGACATGGTAGCTGACTAGGCATTAGGGCTGACGTGTACGGCTTGCATGGCTTGTTGACTCGGCTTGGTCTACGGGTTCATGGAATAGTGTATCTAACAAGTGGGACCCACATGTTAGTGGCTCGGTGTATGGTGGATTCAGTTGACAGAGAAGGTGAATCGTCGGTCAAGCGCAGGTGCATAGTGACGCGGATGACACACGAAGCGAGGTGGCCGACAGCTGGTTGGCTAGCAAAGACGGCGAGGCAGGATGGTGGACGGTGAGGCGAGGTTCTCACCAGTGGCGGCGAAGGCGATAGACGAGCGGACAACGGCGAGGTCACGAACTTCGACGACGACGGAGCAACTCCGACGAAGGGACCGACGGTGCAAGGCGGAGCGATGAGGCGGTTCGGGGTGCAGAAACTAGGGCGCAACTTCACCTTTTATACATGGGTGCCGAGCTGTCTAGCTCAGAGACGACCGAGAGTCCAGGTCGGGCATGGACGTTGAGGTGGGACAAACGCGAATGATAGAGTTCGCGTTGGAGATGACGATGAACAGGGCCTGGTTTTTTCCAATGAGAATATTCATCAGCAATTGCTCTTATGATGGCAGTAGGGATGATGCTAGTATGACAATCTTGTCGTTCTCTTCAATTTTCTTATCAACACTAGTCAGCTGCGTGGTAAGCTTATTGAAGACATTGATATAGTCAACGAACCGTGTACCTTCCTCGATCCACAACATGTATAGTTGTCACTTCAGCGCCCATTGGTTTATCATCGACTTTGCCATAGACAATTATTTTAAGTTCTCCCATAATTTCTTTAATAAATTCTCCTTGATTGCTTAGTATTTTATCTCATCGGAGAGACATAGACGAATTGTATTGACAGCCTTCTGTTCCATCACTTTCCAGTCTTCATCGGATGTCTTTTTCGATTTGTCTCTGTTGTAGGGGTGGCCACCACCTAAACCCAGCAGGCCTGTTAGAAGGTTATAAGGCTCAGAATAGGCCATGTGTAATGACATAAGTGCCCCTGAAGGGGATACTCGATGTAAGGGTATAATTGTAAAAGCACTCCCCATGTGTATATATATGGAATACAGGCTATGGGAAAGCCCAGGCCATTACCATCACTTACTCCCAACTCTCCACTACCATCTCTCTCTGTTTGGTCTGTAACCACAACAGTTGGCGCCGTCCGTGGGGAGGACAGGAGCAAGCTTGAAGTCCGAAGAAGGATGGCACCGAAAAAAGCTTTGTCGACGGCGGCGAAGGGAAAGAAGGCGGCCGGGTTGGAGCGTCGCATGGGTGCCAGGGCTTCGGCATCGGCTGTTGCGGACGCGGGCGACGACGCTGGCGCTGCGATGACCAACCCCGACGCTGGCGCTGCGACGACCAACCCCGCCGCTGGCACTGCGACGACCAACCGCTCTGCCGGCGATGCGATGACCAACCCCACCGCTGGCGCTGCGACGACCAACCTCGCTGCCCAGGCGGCGGAAAGCGCCCTGCTGGCGGCCCTTAAAGCGTTCCAGCAGAGGCTAGGGGATCTTCGTGGAGCTGTCCGAGACATACAAGAGACCCGGAGCCAGCAGGCCGCGCCGGTGGTCGCGCCAGAGCCCACGCCGAAAAGGGCGGACAGCCGCGACGCCCCCACATCCAGCCGCATCCCGCTGCGGCGCGTCGATCCGGCGTCCCCGCTTTCGGCAGGACTACAGCAGGCGGCGTGGCCCGAAGACTTCCAATTCCCCAGCGTCATCGAGCCATACAAAGGTGATACAGACCCCCGCGAGTTCGTGCGCGTGTACGAAACCGCAATCGAGGCCGCGGGCAAAGATGACACCACAAAGGCGAGGGGGCTCCCCCTCGCGTTGCAGGGAGTGGCGCTCTCCTGGTTTTTTACCATAGAGCCAAACTCCATCTACGCGTGGGAGCAGATCCGCGACCGCCTTCACAACAACTTTCAAGGAACTATCTTTGAGCAAGTCAACGCGGACCAACTCTTCGCCGTGAAGCAGAAACCTTCGGAGGGGCTCCGGGACTATTTCAAGCGCTTTGCGAAGGCGCGATGCCGTGTCAAGGGCGTTAATGAGACAAGCTGTCATCAACGCGGCCATCTGGGGCCTCGCCCGCCCCCCTGGCCGAATACAACGCGCAAAGCCTATCAACCGATCGCCAAGCTTTCGACAAGATGGAAGGGTATCGCGGGCGAGGAAGATGCGCGAGACGCAACGCCCCGCCCCGACCTCGCCTACGCGGCGCTTGCCATGCAAGGAGGAGGTGGGCGATGATTCCCGGCGGGGCGTGTCGACAATCCCGGAGGACACTCCCGGAAGCGACGGCCCCGGGGAGCCGAAAGGCTCGTCAAGGAGCACGCGCAAGCCCGGCGTCACCGGGCGCAGACCAAAAAGGCTGCCATGTCCTCGGCATTGAAGCGCCCGAGAGCCTGCCCGTGATCGTGCAAAGAAGGGGATCGGCGGACCGGTCATGATGAGCGGCCCCGAGCGGAGCAAGAGCTTTGGGATCGAGGCAGGTGGTGCGAGGTGCATGGTTACGGCGATCACTATACGAAGGCGTGCATCGCAGTCACGGAACTGCGACGGGTGGTGGCCGAGCCTCGGGCCTCACCTCCCAGGCCCCTCGTAGAAGTCCAGGAGCGGCGGCCAAGGGGTGACCCCCCGCGAGCCCCCGCCAAAGAAGGCGTATGGCACCGCACTATCAGCGTTATCACTGGAGGCTCCTTATCAGGGGCCCCCTTGGAGCAATCACAGCCGTGGGTGCCGCCCCGCAACATCACCTTTACCCTGGATGACGCCAGGGGTGTGGTGTTCCCCCACCAAGACCCCTTAGTCATACAGGCTCACATCGCAGGCCATGATGTCAGGCGCATCCTCGTCGACGGTGGGAGCTCTGCGAATATTCTGTTCGTAGGGACCCTCGAGCGAATGAGGATCCCCCGAAGCCGCCTGGAGCAATCGGGAGCGCCACTTCAAGGCTTCGGAGGCCAACCGCTGGAGGCCATAGGGCACGTATCCCTTCCAGTTACATTCCACCAGGGGACCAACACCCGAAGCGCGCACGTCATCTTTGACGTCGTAGATATCCCGCACCCCTACAACGTCATATTGGGACGGCCCGCTATCAATTCCCTCGAAGCGATCCCGCACCACGCCTTCTTATGCATGAAGCTCCCAGGCCCGGAGGGCGTGATCACTGTCTTCGGCGACCAGGCCCATCTTTAATTTCCTGCAGGGCATCACCGAGCCAGAGGACCACGCTGAGCTCCGGCATCTGCAACACCGTGCCAGATCCTTCCAGGTGTTTGAAGGGACGCTCTACAAGCAGGGAGTCTGTGCATCACTCCTGCGCTGCCTCTCCCGCGAAGAAGGAAAGAAGCTCCTCGCGGAGACCCACGCGGGAGCCTGCGGGTCTCACCTCGCGCCGAGGTCTTTGGTCGGCAAAGCGTTTAGGCAAGGCTTTTACTGGCTGACTGCCATCACTGACGCCCAGGACCTCGTGCGTCGATGCCAGGGGTGCCAGTGGATGGGGCGCATCATCCGCAGGCCCCCGACGAACCTCAATCCTATTCCCGGTGTGGCGTTGGCTGGCGGGGCGTCGACATAGTGGGACCGCTCCCCCGAGCCCCAGGGGACCTGTGGTTCGTGGTAGTCGCGCTGGAATACTGTTCCAGGTGGCCAGAGGTGGTAGCCCTATCCAAGATAACCTTGGCGGCCATGCAGCGCTTCCTCTGGCAGAACATCATATGTCGCTTCGGCGTGCCCAGGGAACTCACCGTCGACAACGGCCTGCAGTTTGATGCCGCCCCATTCAAGGAGTTCTGTGGCGACATGGGCATCATGATTCGGTTGGGCACCCCCAGTCCAACGGAGCAGTCGAAAGGGCAAACGGTGCCATCTCTGTCGTCGTCAAAAAATGCCTAGTCGGGCTGCCGAAGGGCAGGTGGCCGAGCGAGCTTCACAGCGTCCTCTGGTCTCTTCGCACAATGGTAACACGCCCGACAGGGTTCACGCCCTTCAAGCTTCTTTTCGGCGACAGGCGGTCACGCATGAAGAAATCAAGGCTGGATCGCGGAGGGTCCTCGTCAAGCGCCCGACGAAGAGCGTTGCGTGTTCTGGACCTCCTCGGCGGCGCGGAAGCGCAGCCCAACACGTCGAAAAATGCACGCGACGACGATGCACTCGCCGAGACCGGTCCGTATATCGCGCTGGGTTCAAGGCGGGGATCTCGTCGCCAGAACGGCACTCCATGCGGAGACCGTTGGCAGGCTGGAGTCCAAGTGGGAAGGTCCATACATTGTGGTGAAGCATTGCGAGAGGAGCGCATCGCCTCGCCACACTTGAGGACAAACTCTCCGCCACACATGGAATGCGGACAAGTTGCGGCGATATTACGCCTAGAAGCGGGACGAAGGTTATAATGGCATCAGCACCTCCTTGTACGATGCTCACCCGCGCAAACGGGTATTCAATAAAGCTCGCTGTTCCCACAAATAACATTGTCTAGCCGCAATGTGCAAAGGATCACCCCCGCGCGCAGGTACGCCAGTCTACGGACTTTAAATAAGTCGTGGCGTCGAGGTCCGCCTCCGCACGCACCGATCTCACGGACTTTAAATAAGTCGAAGGCGTCGAGTCGCCTCCGCACGCACGCGCCGATCTCGGACTTTAAATAAGTCATAGCGTCGAGTCGCCTCCGCACGCACGATCACGGACTTTAAATAAGTCGTGGCGTCGAGTCGCCTCGCACGCACGATCCACGGACTTTAAATGAAGTCGCAGCGTCGAGGTCCGCCTCGCACGCACGATCTCTGGACTTTAAATGAAGTCACAGCGTCAAGGTCCGCCTCGCACGCACGATCTCACGGACTTTAAATAAGTCGTAGCGTCGAGTCGCCTCGCACGCACCGATCTATGGACTTTAAATGAAGTCGTGGCGTCGAGGTCG
Source organism: Dendrocalamus sinicus (assembly GCA_036346575.1). NCBI lineage: Eukaryota > Viridiplantae > Streptophyta > Magnoliopsida > Poales > Poaceae > Dendrocalamus > Dendrocalamus sinicus. The sequence goes on from JAYEVI010000551.1 coordinate 203,442, forward strand.
CCTCGCACGCACGCACGATCTATGGATAAATAAGTCGAAGCGTCGAGGTCCGCCTCCGCACGCACCCGATCACGAACTTTAAATAAGTCGTAGCGCCGAGGTCGCCTCGCGCGCGCAATCTCACGGACTTTAAATGAAGTCGTGGCGTCGAGTCCGCCTCACACGCACTCGCCACGGACTTTAAATAAGTCGTAGCGTCGAGGTCCGCCTCCGCACGCACCAGTCCACGGACTTTAAATGAAGTCGTAGCGTCGAGGTCCACCTCCGCATGCACCAGTCCACGGACTTTAAATGAAGTCGTAGCGTCGAGGTCCGCCTCCGCACGCACCAGTCTACGGACTTTAAAGAGGTCCGCCTCCGCACGCGCCAGTCTACGGACTCTAAAGGCGGCGCAGCAGGGGGCGTCCTTACGCGCGCTCTCCGGAGCATAAACAAGGCGCGAATCCCGTGCACGCACAGGCGTTGCTCCTGTGCGTACTCAAAGTATAAAAAAATATATAGCGTACAATGTTAAGAGCAGGTGCTACTTCGACTTTCCACCAAAATGTCGGGGTTACATGACCATAAGCAGGAGCGCGTAGCACGCCGCTCCCCTAACCAACCGCTCACCCTTCGCGCGGTCCCGATGGGCCCGCGCCGCTGTTAGGACGCCTGGGAACCCCTTCGAGCCAGCGCATAGAGGTCCCCGCCCGTGTAGCGTGTGCTGCACCGCGACCACGGCGCGTCCTCCCGACATGGCCCCTGATCCGTTGGTGGAAGTTTTGGAGGCCGGGATCGATGAAGCGGATAGCGCCCGGCGGCGTCTCGGCGGGCAGAAGGTCCAAGCGAGGTTCGCCGGCTCGTGGACATGTTCGCACCCATGAGTGTGAAGCGAGGGCAAGGCGAGGCGCGCACTAAGGAAGCCGCAATGTTCGCAGAAGGTTTCGCGCTGCGAGAGCAACGCCGCACCTTCCTCGACCAGCCGAGCGTTTCCACCAAGTCCTCGGCACGTGGGTAGCGTCCAACGCGTTGACACGCAGTCGGAGGGCTCGGTTCGAGACTCCATTGCCCTCCACGCCGCGTGGGCGCATTGTCCAGGGCGTCATCCTTCTCCGCAAGGGACTCCACCAGCTGGGCCTTCTCCTCCTGCAGACTGGCGATCTGCTGCAAGAAGGAGGTGTGTTCCTCCGCCGCGACGCGCTGAACTTCCTCGGTCTCCTGCTGCGAGGCTGCCAGGGTGCCCTCCAGCATGCGAAGGTGTTCGTCCTTCGCGGCATGGGCGTCATCCGCAGCGCGAAGATCGACCTCGAGGGCTCTCCGCTCCCGGATGCGGGCCTCATCTAGCGCGTGGCCAAGAACAAGCGTCTGGAAGTAGCAGAAAGAGTCAGCAGGTGCTCAACAGTGCTCTAGCAACCGCGAGCGCACACACTTACCCTTATCTCCGAGGCCCGCAGCGCGAGCGCCAGGAGGTCCTCCTCGCACGGCGACAGCATCTGTTGGTCAAAGCCATCGCGGGCGCGCTCCGCGGCGGCATTAAAAGCACGCAGCGTCTTCGGGCGCGGGAGGAAGTCGGAGAGAACGAGCCCCGCCCCCGCCACGTCAGCGGCTGCGGAGGCTTCGGTCACGTCGACGGTGGCAGCCGCCTGCAGGGTACCCCGTACGGGGTCCGACGTGTCGTGCACACCCCCGTTGCTCGATCCTTCACCACGGCTGGGAGACTTCGTCTCGCCTAATGTCGACGGAATGAGCGAGCAAATTGGGGAGAGTTTCGCGAAGTCGTGCCAGGAAAGGGAGCTGCGCCTACCTTCTGCATCCCCCGTCGTGACAGGGGGTGTGTGTTCAACCGTCGGCTGGGAGGCGAGTACCTCGGTAGGTGGTCGAGAAGACCCTACGGCCGCACCAACCACGTCGGGCTCCGCGGCTCCAAGCACGGGGCGGCAGCGTTATGCAAACCCCTCGGCGAAGCGAGCGGACTCGGGCGTTACTGTGGCTCCGCGGCGATTCTTCCGCGACGTTAGCAGCGGCAGCTTCTGTCGCGTCTTCGGTCACTACCACCCCGGGCGCCTCCTCGACGGCCGTCGTGGGTGGTAAAGCACCGCCAAGAGTGGTGTCCTCCACAGGTTGGCAAGTTCGGACAACGAGGCGTACTCACGGTCACGGCGTCGGCGAGGAAACCGCCAATGGGCTCGGGCGTCGCCCTCCGAGCTGGTCCGACCGGATCCGTCACCGGCCGCATGTCTTGTCCCGCCGATGCGGGCCCGGCGCCGGCCGCCGAGGTGGTCGGCGATCGGCTGCGGCAACCTCGCAGCAAGCCCCCGCTTAGCTACCGGCACCACGACGCTTGGCGCGCCCCGTGAGTCTCCGCCGGCGCACGCGCGGCCGGGCGCGGCCATGCGCGAGAACCTCGCGACGCGCGGTTTACGCCCTGCCTCGCCGCCTTGGTCGCGGCCTCGCGCAGCTTGTGCTCCTTGAGCGTGTACGGCCCCGAACGCGTTGCAACGCGCGCTCGGCATCTTCTAGCCGGGCCATTGCACAAAAGGCAACAAGTTGATCAGTCGGGGACCACGCAGACGAACGGGTGTGCACCAATGCACGGCGCGACTTACAAGGAGCGGAGGGCGGACGCAAGCAAGACAATGACGGGCGCACCCCGTCCTCTCGGTCGTTGCCCGTCGCGTACATTTCCACCAAGGCGGAGAGTGGCGCCACCATACATCGTGAATTCCTCGGCCAGTCGCGCATACTCGGTGGCGTGCAACGCCAGCAAGCCTCCACAGCCTCCGTGCGTCATCAGCCTCCGGCTGCACACTCGGCAAGCTATTGAACAAAATCGGCCCACCTCGGCATAGTAGGCCACTCGTCATCGGTCTGGCGTAATAAAACCATCGGCGCGCCCAGCGGATTCCCACCTCCGCATCGGCGGCGCGAGGAATAGCGTCGTGCAGGACCCTCGCAGCACGAAATCCACGCTGCCAAAATTGCATACAGCCCCTCAACCTTCTTGGGCCGATAGCACGCGTCGTGTAGGGTGGCGAACAGGCTTGCGTTGGGACGCCGGCCTTCCGTACGCGTAGCCCATGTGAAGACAGCCAGGTGGACTATGGCGTTTGGTGTCAACTGCGCCAGCTCCAACCCGTAGGTCCGCTACAGCGATGGCGCTTTATAAAGCCCGCTCGTCCCCTCCACGACCAGAAGCGCAGCCCGATTTAAAACCCCAGCAGTTCGACTACCCACGACTGGAAAGAACCGCCGTGCGGAGGCGTGCGGTAGGTGGCGAGCAGCGCCAGCGCCCAAAGACACGGCGACACGCGCGTCCGTTTGCCTAGGGAAGAGGTGACCGCCGCGCCCGCAACCGCACATCCCACGACGCACTGCATAAACGCGCGTACCCCACCCACGAAAGCGCGCATGCGCGGCGCGGCGACCTTCCTCGACAGGCGAGCATCGCGCGATTCCAGCCGCCATTAAAAGCGCACTACCAGACCACGGGGCACAACTGTCTCGAAGCGCAGCAACTTCCACGGCGCAAGGCCCATTCCCACTACAGCGTCAGCCGCGACTCCGACTTGGTCCCCAATACCGACTTCGGAGCCAAGTCCAACCTAGGCGCTAGCTCCGCTGCCACCCGTTCGAAGGGTAGGGGATAGCGCGCGCGTCTCGCCGGCTGGCGCCAGCTCGCCGCCACCCGTTCGAAGGTAGGGACGGAGCGTGCGCGTCCGCCGGTGGCGCCGGCTCGCGCCACCGTTCGAAGGTAGGAGCAGGCGCGCGCGTCTACGCCGGCTAAGCGGCGCGCGTCCGCCGGCTGGCGCCAGCTCGCGCCACCGTTCGAAGGTAGGGGCGGCGCGCGCGTCTCTCGCCGGCTAGGCGCGCGTCTGCCGGTGGCGCCCGGCTCGCGCACCCGTTCGAAGGTAGGGGGCGGAGCGCGCGTCTCGCCGGCAGGCGCCCGGCTCGCGCCATCCGTTCGAAGGGTAGGGACGGAGCGGCGCGTCTGCCCGGCTGGCGCCGGCTCGCGCCACCCGTTCGAGGGTAGGCGGGCGCGCGCGTCCACCGGTGGCGCCCGGCTCGCGCCACCCATTCGGAAGGTAGGGGCGGGCGCGCGCATCTACTTTGGCTGGCGGCGCATGTCACGCCGGTGGCGCCGGCTCGCCGCCACCCATTCGGGGTAGGGGCGGGCGCGCGCCCGCCGCCGGGCGCCCGGCTCGCCACCCGTTGAAGGGTAGGGACGGAGCGCGCCCCGCCGGTGAGAGCAGCTCGCGCCACCCGTTGAATGGTAGGGACGGGCGCGCGTGTCCGCCGGTGGCGCCAGCTCGCGCCACCCGTTCGAAGGGTAGGGGCGGGAAGCGCGGCGTCCCCGGCTAAGCGGCGCGCGTCAGCGCCGGTGGCGCGGCTCGCCACCCATTCGAAGGGTAGGGGCGGGCGCGCGTCTCGCCGGCTAGGCACGGCTCGCCGCCACCCGTTCGAAGGGTAAAAGGCGGGCGCGCGTCCGCCGGTGGCGCCCGGCTCGCCGCCACCGTTCGAAGGGTGGGGGCGAGCGCGCGCGTCCACTTAGGCTAGGCGCGCGCGTCTGCGCCGGTGGCGCCGGCTCTGCGTCACCCGTTCGAGGGTAGGGGCGGGCGAGCACGTCTACCCGGCTGGCGCCGGCTCGCTGCCACCGTTCGAAGGTAGGGACGGAGCGCGCGCGCCCTTTGGTGGCGCCGGCTCACGCCACCCGGTCGAAGGATAGGGGACGGAGTATGCGCGTCTACCTCGAACGCAATCCGGGCATCGGCTTCAGCCATGGCCTCAGCCGACCCGCTGCACATCGAAGCTCCGCAAGTTCGCGAGTTCACGGCCGCGAGGACGGAGGGCCAAAGGGCGGCAACATGGCTTTGGCCCTGTGAAGCCCTTCACCATGAGAGGCTCTGTTGTAGGGGTGGCCCCACCTAAACCCAGGAGCTGTTAGAAGGTTATAAGGCCCAGAATAGGCCATGTGTAATGACATAAGTGCCCCTGAAGGGGATACTCGATGTAAGGGTATAATTGTAAAAGCACTCCCCATGTGTATATATATGGAATACAGGCTATGGGAAAGCCCCAGGCCATTACCATCACTTACTCCCAACTCTCCACTACCATCTCTCTCTGTTTGGTCTGTAACCACAACAGTCTCCTTCAGAATCATCGATTAGCTCCTGCTAGACAAGCACATCCTTCACCATGCATTGCCATATGCTAAAATTTCCTTCACCATCAAATTTTTCTACTTGTTTCCACATCGTCGACATCTATTATGGTTTTGTGCCACCTGGCACTTTATTGACCTTCTCATAAATTAGATTAATCCAGCCTTAGATCTAATACTACTAGTTACACTCTGATACCTCTTATGCGCATCAGTTCTTAGATCATATCAGAGTTTATGAGATACTATATGAGCGTGCATGATACCAAGAACGAAGAAGATGAATCTCATAAAGAGAGCTAAAATAATGATGTTGAAGTTACCATGATGAGATAAAAAAAATTTGATGAAGCCGACCGCAAATTCTTTAAACACAACCTTAAAAGAGTATAAGAGATTATCACTCTTTTACAACTCTCTCAAATATTTTAGAACCCTTGGATCCTTACCATATATAAAAATCTAATGCTAAAGAATAACCTTGCCTCTGATCGTCTCGTGTATCTCTACCTTTGGATGAATGATTTTTTTGCTTTGTTGTTTAGTTGTTTAGATTTTGCATGACCACCCCTCATGACTTTATGCAGTCCCCTATAGCCCTCGTCCAACGTAGAGTAGAAATTATACTTCAAAAGAAAGTAGGAAAGAAAATATGGTTAGAATTCATCTAGTACTTCTTGTAGCACACCTTTTTTAAATCCTAAAAGCCTAGATATAACTCACAATACTCAACAATAAATGACAGAGATCCATCCTCCCCAGCCCTCCTTTGAAGTGCAGTAGCAATCCTTGGAAAGGAACTCAGCTAAACTGCTAAGGGCGTGTTTGGTTCCCTGCACCCGCCTTAACCAGGCTAGCGGGATGCAGGGTACATGTGTTTGGTTGCCTGGCTCCTTGCTTCGGCCAGGCCCCGCTCGTGCAAAATGACCCCCTCGGCCAGGCTCCGTGGAAACGCAGAAATCTGGCGTTTCTCCTCGGCCTGGCTCTCGCGCTGCAGCCGCGGACGCGCGCGCGGGGCGAAACCTGGCCGCCGGGAGATGGCGCGAACTCGCTAGGGTTCGCTCCCCCTTTCGCGCCACTCACCGCGTATATATCCCCCTCCCCCGCCGCCATCCCCTCGGTTCGCTCCCCGTCGACTCCGGAAGTAAGTCATCCACCTTCGAACTCTCGGTCTCCTCTTCTTTGTGCTCTTGTTTACTGATTCATGGCGAGCTGATCCTTCCCCTCTCTGTCTCGTTGTCTTCGAGGTGCTCTGGCTCACCAGATCTGAGTTCTTGGTTGCCAATCAGGTACGGATCCAACTTGTTGTGCGTTCTTTGTGTTTTTTTTGGTCTCTTCTCTTGATCTCGTAACCCTAATGCTTGGTGATGACACCATCACTCACCTTTTGTAGCAATCTCGCCTCAGGCTCACCAGATCTGAGTTCTTGGTTGCCAATCAGGTACGGTTCCAACTTGTTGTGCGTTCTTTGTGTTGTTTTTTGGTCTCTTCTCTTGATCTCGTAACCCTAATGCTTGGTGATGACACCATCACTCACCTTTTGTAGCAATCTCGCCTCAGGCTCACCAGATCTGAGTTCTTGGTTGCCAATCAGGTACGGATCCAACTTGTTCTCCGTTCTTTGTGTTTTTGTCTCTTCTCTTGATCTCAGTAACCCTAATGATGGTGATGACACCATCACTCACCTTTTGTAGGACTCTCGCCTCAGGCTCACCAGATCTGAGTTCTTGGTTGCCAATTAGGTACGGATCCAACTTGTTCTCCGTTCTTTGTGTTTTTTTTGTCTCTTCTCTTGATCTCGTAACCCTAATGATGGTGATGACACCATCACTCACCTTTTGTAGGACTCTCGCCTCAGGCTCACCAGATCTGAGTTCTTGGTTGCCAATCAGGCACGGATCCAACTTGTTCTGCGTTCTTTGTGTTCGGTACATATGAGACATCCCATCCCCTCTCTCGTCCCCACTTTCAATGGTGATGGCTATTATAATCTGAGCATATGTCCAAGTCTATGATGATGGCTATTATAATCTGAGCATTTTGTCCATTGCACTCAAATGTTGTGGTCCTGTTATTTTTAGAAAAAATTGTCTTTGTTCTTGAGTTCGTGGTTACTCAGTCTGTCAAATACCTTTCTTTGTATAGATGGATTTGCAAGAGAAGAGACGCTTGCTTTTTGCTCGGGTGCGCTCTTATCACAGCCATGTACGCATTCATTTTTACTAGGTTTAGACTACATCATTGTTCACGGCCTCACTCACTTATGGGCCACTTAGCAAGATGGATGAAGCGCCAAAAAAATCTGGACTTGATTTACAAACTGTAATGATGTAGAGTGTGTAAAGATGCTTCGCATGAGAAGGGCTCCCTTTTTAGGCTATGCAGTTTGCTTAGGAAAGAAATTTGCTCAGAGACACCATACATAGTTGTGTAGAAGAGCAAGTTGCAATGTTCCTTCATATAGTCGGCCATAACCAACGATTTAGTGTGATACATCAAAAGCGGAGGAAGTGCAGTGAGAGCAGGTCCACCGCCATTTCAAAGAGGTGATGTACGCTATTGGTGAACTTAGACAAGAGATGATTAGACCTCCATCTAATGAGACACCAGCTAAGATTAGCAATAGTCAAAGATGGTATCCATACTTTAAGGTAAATAACTTGTCATTTAGTTTATAGGATGTGGTTGCATGCCCTGGTGCATATCAAGTAACAATGAAATGTTGGGTGCCATGTAGGGTGTGTGGGGGCAATAGATGGAACTCATATTTATGCTAAAGTCCCAGCCAAGATCCAAGCTGCATTTAGGGGTAGGAAGCACTACCCACACAAAATGCTGCTAGCTTGATTGACTTTGATTTGAAATTTACATATGTCTTGGCTGGTTGGGAGGGATCGGCACATGATGCCACCATTCTTCTTGATGCACTAGACCGAGAGGATGGGTTAAGGGTTGAACGGGTAACTAAATAAACTGGTTACACAAATAAAACATGTAAATTCAGAGGCATGAACCTAATGCATGTCCATATTTGATGTAGGCAAATTCTACTTAGTAGATGCGGGATACGCATGTCGGCCTGGATTCCTTCCTCCTTATCGTGGCACTAGATATCATCTGAGAGAGTATGGTGGTAGGAACTACCCAACCAACCCAAGAGAGTTGTTTAATTTGAGGCACTCAAGTCTGAGAGTAACTGTTGAAAGGGCTTTTGGTGCTTTGAAGAATCGTTTTCACATCATTGATAACAAACCTTTCCATCCATTCAGTACACAAGTCAAGTTAGTTCTTGCTTGCTGCATACTGCATAATTGGATTCTTGGGCATGGGGTTGATGAGGTAGTTCCAGCTGAGTTTTCTTGGGTGCCAAACAACTCTGAAAGTCAGGCCCAAGGTACTCAGGTGGATGACAATGCTGCTTGGGCTCTTACTAGGGATGAATGGGCAAATCACATGTGGGCTAATAGGAGTTCCTCTCACATTTAGTTTGTTTTCCTGTGTTTGGTACTACACATGAACTTGAGGCTTGAGACATGTGCAGTGATGTTTCTTTCTTATATTTGGGTTAATTTGAGGCTTGAGGCATGTGCAGTGATGTTTCTTTCTTATAGTTGGGTTAATTTGAGGCTTGAGGCATGTGCAATGATGTTTCTTTCTTATATTTGGGTTAATTTGAGGCTTGAGGCATGTGCAGTGATGTTTCTTTCTTATATTTGGGTTAATTTGAGGCTTGAGGCATGTGCAGTGATGTTTCTTTCTTATAGTTTCTTTCTTATAGTGATGTGCCTATTATACTATACTTGAGTGAGATATAGCTGAGTGGGGTGTGCCACTGAAATTAGGATATGGCTGAGGAGATCATTGCTGCTGATGAGCTTGTCTTTCCTGGACCTGAACTTGGGGCCTTTGGGAACTTTCTTGTGCACCGGGCAAGGCTTCATTCTTTGGAAATGTTCTGGGGCTGGGAACTTTGCTGCCAGCGCTGGTGCTGATCCACAGAGGCCTGCTTTGAGATGGACTGATGTCATGTCTGGTTTTGTCCTCCGCCACATGTGCCAGCTTATTTCAACTGGTGTGAGGACTGATAAGGGATTTAAGGAAGTTCACCTGAACCAGGTTGCAAAGGCTCTACATGAGTTCAGTGGCAACGAAGTGGCCCAGTACCAGTGTACAACCACTTAAGGAAGTGGAGGCAGAGGTGGATGAAACTGTCAAAACTGAGAGAGCTTAGTGGAGCTTTGTGGGATGAGGACAACTCCATGATTGTACTTGAGGAGGAGCACTACAATGGCCATATCAAGGTTTGTATTCTGTAATCATGGAACAATAGCAAGCCTATCCAGCACTACAATCATAGAATATTTCAACATTAGTTGCTAACACTTATCGATGTCATTGCGGGCACACCCCAAGGATCTTGACTTCTGAACAAGCCTATCCAAGACTACAAGCGGATGATGATCATCTTTGGCAATGGTCGAACAACGAGCAAATATGCTATGGGGTCAAATGAGCCACTTGGTTCTCCTTCGACTTTCTTGAGAGCTCACTCAAGGCGCGCACCTAAGGATCTCAAAAGTGGCAAAATTGAACCATTTGAGAGAACCAAGTCAGAGGGGGGGTGTGGGATCCAAGAGGAAGAGGTCCCTGCTGTCAGAGGAGGACATGATATTGTTCACTGGCATGGCAGATGCAGTGAATAATGTTGCAGATGCTATTCGCTCTACCAAGGTTGAGGATTCTCATCCAGACTTGTATGGTCTTTGTCATGTTTGTGCAGGCTTGGTGAGGAAGCACCGATGGTTGCATATGGGCATCCGCTGGACAATAAGGCCTTGGGTTCTGCATTTGTGCACATGTCGACTCCCATCGTGTCTTTGTGGTGAGGACCTTCTTGGCTAGTCACTAACTATATGTTAGTGGTGGCTTCTTTTGTGCATAATTTGCTCCTTTTGGCTAGTCACCAAACTTTTGTGCAGTTCACCTGATACTGCTTTCTTACTGACACTAACATATAGTTAGTGACTTCAATGTGCCACTATTACTAAACCTTGATGCTGTTAACCTAAACTGAGCATGGGACTGCTTGCCTATGACTAGATGATTTGATTCTGAGCATATTCCTCAAGCCACTGATGTTGTTTTTTGAATTCTGAGCATGTATGCCTCAAGCCAGTGATGTTGTTTTCTTAATTCTGAGCATGTATGCCTCAAGCCACTGATGTTATGTTTTTTTAAAACTGAGCATATTTTGCCTCAAGCCACTGATGTTGTTTTTTGAATTATGAGCATATGCCTCCAGCCAGTGATGTTGTTTTCTTAATTCTGAGCATGTACAATGTTGGGCTTGGTTCTATTTTTCAACCAGCTGAGCATATGCCTCCAGCCAGTGATGTTGTTTTCTTAATTCTGAGCATGTACAATGTTGGGCTTGGTTCTGTTTTTTCAACCAGCTAAGCATATGCCTCTTGCTAATGTATGGTTTTTTCAGCCCTTTTCTCTAATGAAATTCTGCAGCCCTTGCTTGTTAGTTGTTTGAAAAGAGGAAGGAAAGCAGAAGGAAAAGAAAAGAAAAGGAGGTGTGCAATGCCAACCATATCTCTTTTCTGACTTTTTTTGATGAAACTATGTATTCAAGTTATGTGGATTCAATGCAATGGTTAGATGACATTAAAGTCCTTGAGATGATTGTTGACAAGTTTAGCTCATCAGTAAGAACTAAAGATATGCCCCTCCACTTTTAGAATCTAGCCTTTGCAGTTATCCACTTGCCCTGTTTATTGTTGTTTCAAACATTTATAAAATTGTCTCATCTAATGCAAATGCGGCTAAAATCCTTTGTGCAATAACTAGATATGCCCCTCCTGCACTTGCTACAAAGATTTCCAGTCCTAGGTGCTTTAATTGTGCACTCTTATATTATACTATTGAATTTGTCAATATTTGTATAGTCCCAGGCTTTGTGTTTTCATTTTGATATTCAACTTAGTTGTGGGCATTCTTTTTTACTTCATATTTGCAGTTTTGTGGAGAGCTTTTCTTACTTCATACTTCATATTCTTGCTAATGTATGGTTATTTTGTACTGAGCACATGTCCCGCCACTGATGGTGTTCAACCAGCTGAGCATATGCCTCTTGCTAATGTATGGTTTTTTTTTCTACTGAGCACATGTCCCGGCCACAGCATGCAGTAATCATTGAACACTACTGAATCTAACTGAACACGCTCGTACGAGTGAGAAAACATTTCGTTGGATGATGATAGAATATTAGCATCTGATTGTAAAACACTTTTTACATTCCTCTTCTTCTCTAATGAAATTATGCAGCCCTTGCTTATTAGTTGTTTGAAAAGAGGAAGGAAAGGAGAAGGAAAAGAAAAGAAAAGGAGGTGTGCAATGCCAACCATATCTCTTTTCTTTTCTTTTCTTTTTCAAAGGCTCACATCACTTTTTTTCTGCAGGTAAAGCCACTGGTTTCCAGGTTCTCAAAACAAATAGAGCATCAAGCTGAAATCGAAGCCCTTGTAGACTGAGACTTTGGTCAGGAAAAGGCAAAGAATCAGAAAAACCTGCATAAGATTAGTCGCCAAGGTCATCAGCTGATTGCTCCTTCTGATCACTACTCATAATTTACTCTATAATAATTAATAGAGATACTTTGTATCATAATTTACTGCTCTTGCTAATGTATGGTTTTTTTCTACTGAGCACATGTCCCGGCCACTGATGGTTTTTAATTATGCGTTTGTGATGTTTTCAAACACTTTAAGCAGCTATGTCTGCACGTAGTGCATCGACCCATAAAGCAGTGTGTTTTCCACATGAGAGGCATGCCATGAGCAAGTAATCGGCTTCAAAGGAGCTTGCTACAGGAAATATAAGACAAGAGAAGAAGCCTTTACGGCATTCAATGGTGCACAACTTCAAAAAAAAATACAGCCTGGATCAAAGGACATGGCTTTAGTAGAGCCTGGAGTACCTAAAATTAAGATGAGAGGTTACAAATGGAAAGACATTGTTATTTTAGTGGAGGGTGCAATAATATTAGTTCAGGCTTTAGTGATCCTAATTTTGCTTTCCAAATTGGTGTAATATGCAATGCAAACAAACTTGTATGCTACAATATGTTCTTGTATCCTAGTCAGCCATGCAGCTTGTATGCAGGCAACCAAACAAGGTTCATGCAGCTTTTTATTTTGAATCTGATGCAAATGCATGCAACCAAACACCAGTATACATCACGGCTGCAACGAGCCAGGTAACCAAACACGTCCTACTTGCATGCACTGAGCCTGGCCAACGGTGGCCTGGCTGGCTCGTGTGAGCCAGGCTGGGTTGAGAAGGAACCAAACACGCCCTAAAGTAACTAATGATTTGCTGCGCAGTCAACTTTGCAAGAATTTGGATGATCTATTATTTTAGGAAAATATCAATTGACTACGATGTCTCTGCCGAATGCCTTCCCTTCTTGCAACCGAACTAACCTTTTTCTAACTATTCAGGAACAACGGCTGCAAAAGTTGAAGGAAAGACTAAATGTACCATATGGCGAAACTCGACCAGATCGTCAGGTAAGAAATCGATCCCATACTTAAATCTACTTTCAACTTGTTAGCTATTTGTCGTTCATTTCTACCTTATCGATTTTCCAATTGATGATTGCGCCTGCATCATGTATCTTCTGGACTGTGGTTGTAGGAAGCCCTTAGGGCTCTTTGGAATACTTCCTTCCCTGATACAGAGCTCACTAGCTTAGTTTCAGAACAGTGGAAATATATGGGGTGGCAGGGCCCAAACCCATCGACTGATTTCAGGTACTTCTAGCCCTAGCTGAATGATAGATTTGTCTGTTCGTGAAGTATGTTGTCTGTGTTCTTTAGTTCCCTAATTAGTTTATCTATAAACAAAATACTCTTTCTTGCTTAAAACTCCCAAAATCAACTGTTGGTAGTGTGTACAAACTCGTCTATGTCTTCCTGGAAAGAGTTTTGACAGTATGGTCTGATTTTGACTTTCAGGGGATGTGGGTTTGCTTCACTTGAGAATCTTTTATTTTTTTTGCAAGAACATATCCGGTATGTCCTTTTTTTGTGTCAGTAATCGAGAAAAAAGATGTTCATCTTGTAAACTAACTCCTTATGTAGTGAGAAAGTGTGGCCTTGTACTCCTGTCTGTCGTATTGACGTATACAGGGGCGGACCTACGCTTCAGGCGAGGCCGGGCAGCCGCCCGATCTCCTCGCCGACCGGACCTCATCTTAGTTTTTTTAGATAATGGATAGAAAAATGGCCTCTATATCCACACGTGGATATACGCAGCCAAAGTTTACAGGAGCCCTTAGACTCAATTACACAAAACCTCAAAACTGAGATACGCAAAAACAAAGAGCAAAAAGACTAAGAAAGCTAGAAAGACTGAAATTCTAACTTCTATGTCCTTGCTTCAAACTTGCTTTGACCTTGTGCACTGGCAATCCTTCGCAACCAAGTTTACTTAGAAACTCTTGATGTCAGGCCTCAAAATTTGATCTTGTGCAGTAGCAAACCTTCGCATCCTCGTTTACTTAGAAACTAAGATATCAAAACGAAGCCACCAAAGTGGGAACCACGTGTGGAACTGTAAAGACAACGCCTTCAGGAAGGAACACGACGTAGCCACGCCGCCGCTGCCCGTCCAACATGGACAGGGATTTCTCCCGCAAGATCCACATCGAGAGAGGAGGGGTGCATCGACAGACAGACACCTCCAAGGAGTAATACGGCTCCCAAAGGTATCGTCATTGTCAGCCCAACAGCAAGACAAAGGCTTTCGCCTGGCACCCAACCCACGCCCAATGATAGCACGCCAACTACTAGCACAATCCAGCGTTGATGGCTGCACCACGACCACGGACACCACCGCACAAACCCATACACCGACGACCGTGCTCGGCGACACCTGGCACTAGGCCGAAGTCGCCGGCTACCAGACCGGTGGAGATCTCATCCATGAATAGTGCCTTTGCTGGCCCGACAAGCATCTCACCGGTTGTGACACGCTTCTTTTGCCCTCCTGAGAAACCGCTGATCATAGCATCTCCAACCATTGTGTCTGCACAGATTTCCAGACCTCCAGACCCAGGATTTTGAGGATGTAACACAGTCTCCTGGCCTTCCACAGAGATGGCCTTCATGCAAACATCAATATCAAGATCTGGCTTAATGCCGGCTTCTTTCTCCCTTCTTGAGAGTTCAGTAAGCATGTCGTATCGAGTTCCGACTCCTTGACATCTTGCAGAGAAGGACAGTGATTCCCTCACTGTCATTTCGCCAATGTGAAGATTGTGCTGCCCGATGTATGTCGATGTCCTCTGAGGAACAAACTCATCCATGTCATGCCCATTGTAAGACACTCTCCCTGACACCTCCGCCCCCCGCACTGGCACCGGAGGTCCCTGCTGTGCCCTCCACCGACGAGCTGCTGACCGCGACGTCGCCCACGGGGCGCCGACACCGAAGCCGTCCGTTCGGGAACCCGCCGCGGCGCCGCAGATCCGGGCCGAGAGACGCCAGATCCGGCCACCAGGCCGCTGGATCCGCCGCGGGCAAGGGGAGTTCGGCCACCGGTGACCGGCGGCGCGCACCGGCGACGGCGAGGAGCCAGATCCGGGTGGGGGAAGCGGGAAGGGGGGAGAGAAGCCCGCACTAGGAGATTTTGCCCTCTGCCAACATGGGGAGAGGGACCCGAGAGGAGGAAAGGAGGAAATCCCCGCCGCCGCCCTCCTTGCGACCATCGGCGTTCGGTGGCGCGCTCCGGCGACGGCGAGGAGGCGGAGTCCGCGAGGGGGAGGCTGGGAGGGGAAGAGGCTGGGAGGGGGCGTTTCCAATAGGTCAAGACCCCCGACCTCATCTTAGTTGGGCTGCTAGCTGGTAACTAGTAATATTACTAAGAGAGCAAGACTTCTTTCAAGCTTTAGCAAGCATAGTCTTACGGAGGTTCTTTGAAAAACCCAGCAGAATCTCAACGACCTGGCGTCGTCTTCACAGTAATTTATTTCCGCCAAGTTGAGATTCAAAAGCTGAGAATACATCTTCTTCGATTTGGACTGGCCGGAAGATGTCCTCTTGGACTCTCCTGGGCTCCATTTGTGGCCTTTTGGAAGCTTTAGTTTGGCAGCATAAAGGATTAATTGGTATGTGTAAGATTGATTGTTGTAAGCTAAAGCAAAGAGTGTGTGATGATAGTTATAATTCACGGCTGAGAGGGGCACGGTGACCAAGGGGGTGCGGCTGTGGCCACTAGCTACAAAGTCTGCGCCTCCGTGGAGTGCTCCAGTTCCATTGGAGCGTCCGCGCTAGGTGTTCCGTGTTTCTTCGACCGAGGCCCAAGGGGGCGTGACGGGCGGCCACAGCCTGTTTGTTGAGCAGCAACGCTGATGGAGACAGAGGAGGGGTTCCAGCCGGTGTTCTTTCAGCCGAGGGTACTCAAGAACCTCATCCGGATTGACGAGATCGAGAGCCTCATGCCAAGCATGGACATGCGTGTTGCAAATTTGTGATGAGGAAACACCCCAGGTGTTCACAGCATGCGGCTCCACTCTGCGCATCTTGAGGCCTGGCCTGGCCTTGCCATCAGTGAGATGGCTCAATCGATGCTGCCCGCTGAGCCTATTGCTGTTTGGACTGTCAAGAAGAATATCAACGACATGTTTGATGCCTACATTGTTGTGTCCTTTGCCAATGTTACGCTTGTCCTCTCCATTGGCAAGACCATTGAAGAAGTCAGTGACAGCCAGTTCCTGGACACCACTCGCTCCCTCACAGTTTCGCTCCTTGGCGAGGACTCTCTCATGCAGGTCCACCCAAATGGCATCAGACACATCAGGGAGGATGGCCGTGTCAATGAGTGGAGGACGCTTGGAAAGAAAACTATCACTAAGGTTGGATCTAACTGGCTCCAGGTGGTAATCGCCCCTGCTCAGTGGTGGAGAGCTCTTCTATTTTGAGATGGACATGACAGATCAGCTCATGGAGGTGGAGAAGCAGGACATGTCTGGTGATGTTGCATGCCTGTCCATTGCGCCGGTCCCCGAGGGGAGGTAAAGGTCCCGATTCCTTGCAGTTGGTTCCTACGATAACACCATATACTCTCCCTGGACCCTGATGACTGCTTGCAGCCTCTGAGTGTCCAAAGTGTCTCTTCGGGCCCAGAGTCTCTCCTGTTCCTAGAAGTTCAGGCATCAGTTGGTGGTGAGGATGGTGCAGATCATCCAGCCAACCTTTTCCTTAATGCTGGCTTGCAGAACGGAGTCCTTTTTCGAACCAATGTTGACATGGTCACTGGTCAGCTATCAGACACACGGTCTCGATTCCTTGGCCTGAGACCTCCAAAGCTGTTTCCCTGCATGGTTAGCCACCGGCAAGCAATGCTTTGCCTGTCCAGCCGTCCCTGGCTTGGCTATATACATCAAGGTCACTTCCTCTTGACACCACTGTCCTGTGATACACTTGAGTCTGCCGCGTCATTCTCTTCTGATCACTGCTCAGAAGGTGTTGTTGCTGTTGCTGGAGATGCCCTACAAATTTTCACCATAGAACGCCTTGGAGAGGCATTCAATGAGACAGCCATCCCTCTGCGTTACACCCCGAGGAAATTAGTGATTCTACCAAAAAAGAAGTACCTTGCTGTCATTGAGTGTGATAAGGGTGCATTCAGCGCAGAAGCTGCTAAGAGGGAGTGCCTCGAGCTCGCTGGTGCGGTGGAAAACGGAAATGCGAATAACGGGGATCAGATGGAGAATGGTAATGGTCAAGAAGATGGTACCGAGGAGAGTAACACACTTCCTGATGAACAGTACGGTTATCCAAAGTTAAAATAAGAAAAGTGGGTATCCTGCATTAGGATTCTTGATCCAAGGAGTAGGGACACGACTTGTCTGCTGGAATTGTAGGACAGTGAGGCAGCTGTGTTATGGCTTGGATGCAGTACGTAAACGTAGGTATACGAGATAGTACAAATCTCCCTTACGTTGGTTTGGCTGGTTCCAAATCAACGAAGGCTCTGATTTGCTTGTTGCTTGCTAGAAGTAATTTCTTTGTTATCTCTCCAATAGTAGCCGGCATCTCTTATATGCATGAGAGCCCTTCCTAACAAACCATACTAATAATAGACTTTCTATAAGTAAGTTACAACTTCTGAAACAAACTCATCTATCTATAGAATAGCAAATACTAGTTAATCCGAACTCTACTCTTTAGTTATGCGTGAAGACGTTGTAGCCGAATGGACTCTATCTCAGCGTCAAGTATTGCCGAACATGCCAAATTGATTCAAGTAGCAGTTACATCATCAGGAACTTTTGAAACCGAAACTGCTGCAATGTTCGAATCGGACGCAATAGCCTTACGCCGACGCTGATACGTTTGTCCGACAAATGCGTCCACAACACTTCCACCCTCATTACGAAACAGCTCGTCCTCGAGCTGGAATGTAGGATACCGATCCTTAAAGTCCGTCAATTGCACCCAAGTAGCATCTGCAGCAGCACAACCCATCCATTGTACCAACAATTCCCAAACTCCACGATTAAGGCGCGCACGAACAATGCAGCTAGGAGCAGGGTGTAGGACCGAAATGGCAACAGAGGGGGGGTGAATGGTGCCTTCAAAACTCCCCAAGTACTCACACAGCAAATCGAGTGAAAGAACTAGTTTCTCCGATCGAACACACGTGGTCGTAAGCCAATTGATGGTCGAACACCACGTGGTCGAACACTTGCCCAAGCCGACAAAAGAAATCAAGCAGAATATCTGCGCGGATAAAACAAGAACGGAGAAGGACTCGTTTGCGATTTCCGAGTAACTAAGACTCTCTGGTCATTTGATCCTCAAATTTGAGGCCTTTGAAAGAATCCAACCTCTGGAAAAGAAATTACCAAGAAAAACCAAAGTCTTAGCTATGGTCGGCTAGAGAGACATGGTCGAACTCAAACAGAGGACTTGAGGCGCACGACCATTCAGTTAAGAGAACTTCTCGATTCGACTCTGCTCTGGAATGAGGCGCCAAGTGGCCTTGAGATAGATTCGATTGAGCTAATCGAAGCACACAAAAGAATGAAACACGAACAAGAGGAGAGAAAATGATCGCATGAAGAACAAGCTCTCAAAATAGATCGCAAACAAAACAATCATAACATCTCATAACGACAGAAATTAACTTGAGGAAGAGAGATGAATGATTGATCATGGAGGTTTCTACAGCCACTCCATCGGAGGTACAAGAGCAACCGTGCTCTACCCAGAGAAAACTCACACAAATAGAGACGAAAAATTTAGAGTGACTCGGGAACAATCTCGCCTATCACCCGAGCTCTACCTCTCTATTTATAGCCTCAAGCTTCCAGGGGGAACCCGTTAACCCCAACAAACACCGGGTTTTACCACTCTCTTTAACCCAACAGCGAGAACGAGCTCCAGTGCTTTACCCGTTACACCCAACGGCTCCACTGCTTTGCCCGTTAGCGCCAACCACTCCAGTGCTTTCGCAGAGACACACCTTCCCTTTGCAGCTTTCCGCATTTCTCCAAAATGCCATCCCACTGCCTTCCCGGAAGCTTCCTCCGCCTTGCCTCTCAAGTCTTGCAACCACCTCGCAGACCTCGTCGTCTTGACACCTCTGGCGCTCTTGACCTCAGCACCACCGTGCCTAGTCTCGGCCCTCCATGCCTCGCCACGACTAGTCTCAAGGTCCCGCAAACATCACGACAGCAAACAATTACATAGCACCGCTCACAATAGTATCCAACCACTTGAGGCAATCAACACTCAAATCATACTCTTACCAAGTCGTATACCACCTACGACCAGTCGAAAATATAGAACAAAGAATGCACACGACATACGACCACAATATCAAGCCAACCGACCAGATACAATGAGTCTATGACTACGTACAAGTCTCTCGAGCACAACCAACCGCCTACGACCGCTCTCGAGTCAAGGCGACTAGCCAGAGTCGATGACGACCGATTCACAAGAGAAATGACCGATCACGGAGGTCATACGACGGTTACTAGAAGTCTCGACCACGTTCAATGAGTTTCTGAGGTCGAGACTCTTTCCGACCACACTCGGCGCTTGTGAGCACATCCGACCACACCAATCGTCCCTCGCCCTCGATCGACGCGATACGACCACATCCAACCGAGCCGACCCGTCGAGCTCGATTCGACAACATACGACCGTTTCACAACGTGGTCGAGTCGCCGACTTCTCATGTGGTGAAGTCGAGTTCTGCCGACTACGACCATAGTGATCGAAGTATCGACCCGACTACTTCTCGCGTAGCGTGGTCGTAACGCCAACTCCTCAACGTGATCGTTCATTCGGCGCCGACTTCCGACCACGGCGGTCGTCACGACTTGCGACCACGGACCACGATCCAACGTGGTCGTGCCGAGTCGGAGACTTCCGACCACGCACAAAGTGGTCGTAAACTTGCCGACCACGACCAGCGTGGTCGTGCGCCCTTCGACCACGCCAAGCGTGGTCGTAACTCGCCGACCACGCCAGCGTGGTCGCGGCGGCTGCTGACCACGGCCAACATGGTCGCATGCGCTACGGTGCCCTTCGACCATGGCGAGTGGTCGAGACCCCTCGGGTGACCTTCGACCACGCCCAAAATGGTCGTAAGCGGTCGCGACGACTTTCGACCACGACCAACGTGGTCGTAAAAGCTGCAGACCACTTCGCCAGGGCTACGACAATGCAGAACTAGCGCAAAACTCAAAAACTAAACTCAATCTTCCTAGACCAAGAGTCAATTACTCATCACACCCACGGGGTGACCTCCACATGGTCTCTCAATCTCCCCCTTGATGAGTATATTGACAAACCCAGAAAAAGCAAGAAGTTGAGTTTGAGTTTTAAGAATCCAACATGGTCCAAAGAAAGAGAATGGAGCTAATGACCATGTCGACAGAAGGAACACTAGAGCAACAACTGAAAGAGCAAATTGTTCTCCAAAGCTCTAAAAAGATCCCGACTAGCTTTTTCTACCACTATTCTCCCCCTTTTGGCAATAAACACATCAAGGAGCAAAGAAAGAGAGAATATGACATGTCAATGGATGAATATGGCTGAAGTTTGTTTAGTTACGCATTCAGAGCCATGAGAATTATCCATAATGACCAACATGTAATTCACCAAGCCATAACTCAATAAAGGCTATATAGATCATGACAACATATATATAAGCTAGCTAGAGCACATAGATGACAAACTGAATTGTAATGCAATTTTGAGAGCAAGTCAAGTCATCAAAGATCAAAGTCTAACTAGAGATATCCATGGATGATGCAGGCCATGTCAATAAGCTAAGCGCAACAAGAAAGCTAATATTGAGACCAAAATGAGTGCTATAAGCTCAAGATTGAAACATTGGTTAAGTACTTGATTCTTTTTGAAACTTAAGCAAGTTGAGCACAAATGATATATTTTCTTTTGAAATTCAAGGTTGTTGACAACCAGATTTTTGTTTTATCATGTGCTAGACCTCAAGCCTTATGCGACTACTTCAAGCGAGAAGCTTAAGAAGATAGTCTAGGTCATCCAAAACTCCCCCTAAGTTCATGCCAAGTGCAATGGCAAGCCGTCTCATAGGAGAGAATTGGTGAAGTCAGTTTTTTTGCACAAAAGAGATCCTTTTGCATTTTAACATGTTGTACTAACTTATGCATCATCAAGAGACTAAAACAGCTCAAATTAAGGCTCAATATAGATTCAACGCTCTACTCAGTCTATTTGACATGGCATGGATCATAAAGAGATAGCTCAAGACAGACTAATCTCGAATGCTAGCATGACAAGTTTTAATTTAAGTTGAGCAAGTTTAATTAACTTAGCATGGCACAAGCTAGTCTACACATACGAGGTCATGATAAATTTAGCAAGCTAAGCATAAGTCATGGCAAGGTGTAAAGCGTTAAAGCATGTCATAACAGGATAATAATCAAGGCTCAATGCAATTTGATTACAATGCTAAATGCTGAAAATGCATAAAATCCAGCTCCCCCTCAACATGAGATGCAACTTTTAGTTCAAGTTGAGTTATGTCACAAATAAGCTCCAGAGGCTCCCAAAAGAACTCCCCCTGAATCAAAGCAATAAACCGAGAAGCTGGGAAAGAAAACAGCAAACAGGCAGTCCTTAAAGCATAGAAAAGATATAGAAGCAACTATGGCTCAGACTGACTCTCATCTACCCCATATGACAATAGGACTATCAGGCCAGGTAATCTACCTCACTAGGGAGCACACACGCACCTGTCTACCCAAGGGCGGCCCGGCCCTTGCTAGAACTCCGAAAGCGGTGAGTGGGCTCAACCTAGCAAGAGAAGAGAAGCGGCTAATAGAGCAGAATCCTAGGTCACAAGATAAGAGCAAGGAGTCTAAGCGACTAGGCAGAAGACCACTCTAACCTATCTTTGGAAGGACTAAACCCAAAGCACCCACAAATGCAATGCAAAGAAATGAGACGAAGCATAATTAATATAGTATAGCAATAAAGCCCAAAGCTCCCCTCACTCTGATCCGTAAGGACACACCACCCCAAGCTCTCCCATGAGTGAAAACCTCGAACTATCCAAAGGCTTGGTGAAGATGTCGGCCCGGTGGTGGTCACTCTCACAAACTGGAGCACTATGTCACCCTTCTCTACATGGTCTCTAAGGAAGTGAAAGCGTATATCAATATGCTTGGTCGGAGTCTTTGCATGGGTTCTTAGCAATGTTAATCGCGAAGTGTTATCACGAAGAGTGGAACACTATCTATGACCAACCCAAAGTCCCGCAGGTCGAAGCCATCAAAGTACTTGGCTCTGACAATCGGCTGCGACAGCGTACTCGCCCTCTGCGGTGGGTGTGCAACACTGCACTGCTTCCTCAAGACCAGAAACAAGAGAAGTGCCAATAAATTGGCGGTGCGGAGGTGCTCTTCCTATCTATCCTACGGCCCGGCAAAGTGCGCATCAGAAGGCTCTCAAGGAAAGACGGGATGAGGAAGAGTACCGATACCATAATCAATGGTAGCTCGAAGGTACCGAAGATGCGCTTCACCGCTTTGGCGGTGAGATCTGTGAGAGAAGCACAGCGAGCACACGGACACGGAGAAGTGTATGTCCGGTCTCGAGGCGATGAGGTAAAGAAGGAGCCGATCATATACTGTACTCTTTACGATCGGTCGCTCGCCATCCTCATCCAGGTCAAGATAGGTTGTAGAAGCCATCGGAGTTGACACCGCTTACCATCACTCATATCAAAGCGCTTCAGGAGGTCACGAGTGTACTTTCCTTGATGAAGAAATGTACCCTCCCGAGTCTGCTTGATTTGGAAGCCAAGGAAGAAAGTCAACTCACCCATCATACTCATTTCAAATTCGGTGCTCATGACATCCGAGAATTGTGAAACCAGAGTATGGGAAGAGCCGCCAAAGATGATGTCATCGACATAGATCTGGACGAGCAGAAAGTTAGTGCCATGCCGGCGGATGAACAAGGTCTTGTCTACTTTACCCATTTCAAACTCATGACTCAACAAGTAGGACTTAAGCCTCTCATACCAAGCTCTGGGGGCCTGCTTAAGTCCATACAACGCTTTGGAAAGCTTGAAGACATGGTGTGGGTATTTGGGGTTCTCGAAACACGGAGGTGTCGACGTAAACTTCTTCCTCAATGACTCCATTAAGGAAGGCACTCTTGACGTCCATCTGGTAGAGCTTGAAACCCTTAGAAGCTACAAAGGCAAGCGGGATTCTAATGGCCTCAAGTCGAGCTACGGGGCAAAGGTCTCCTCAAAATCTAGACCCTCAACACAGGAGAACCCCGAGCTACAGTCTAGCCTTGTTCGAATAACCACTCCATCCTCGCTCTGCTTGTTCTTGAACACCCACTTAGTCCCAATAATATTGTGACCTCGCGGGGCTCGACAAGCGACAGGACCTTGTTCCTCTTGAAATTTTCTAACTCCTCAT
This sequence comes from Dendrocalamus sinicus, assembly GCA_036346575.1. NCBI lineage: Eukaryota > Viridiplantae > Streptophyta > Magnoliopsida > Poales > Poaceae > Dendrocalamus > Dendrocalamus sinicus. Next base: position 226,589 of record JAYEVI010000551.1, read on the forward strand.
GCATGGCATTGACCCAAGACTCATCGAAAGAGCATGAGAAACATCCTTGGGCTCAAAGGAGGCAATGAAAGCGAGAATGGAGGCAGGTGAGATAAGCCGATTTTGGCGGGTAACACGCTCGAGCAGTCTCAATCATCCGCTCGAAGGATGCCTTTACGGATATGTCGGGAGGTCCGGCATGAGATGAAGAAGTGGCCTCTACCTCGTGAGCGATGAGGTAGGAGCAGAGCCACTAGCTCCAGAGAAGCGAGAATGCATAGGTGGTCACTGGAGGTGCGGTGGAAGACGGCACCTCAAGGGGTGGATAAGGACCGGATCGGGTAGACAACCCTCATCTCCATCGTCCTCGTCATCCACGAAGATGGTCTCGGACTGCTCTAAAGAACACGAGATATCGGCCTAGTCCCCGGTGGCCTAGTCCCAGGACCGCCTCGTCAAGGTCACCTCACGAGTCTCTACTATTTTACTAGACTCGCAGATTCCAGACCCTATAAGCCCGCGAAGAAGGCGAGTAACCTAGAAAGATCCCATCACAAGAACGTGACTCGAACTTATCTAGGTTCCGGACTTGAGAATAAAGCACTTGCAACCAAACACACGAAAATGAGAGACGCTGGGCTTTCGCGTATCTCAACTCATAAGAAGTGCGGTGCAAGTGTGCCCAAGAAAGACTCGATTGAAACATGGCACGCGTCGCAATCGCTTCAGCCCAAAACTTCCTCGGTGTAGAGTACTCATCAAGCATCGTCCGGCTATCTCGACCAAGGTGCGGTTCTTCCTCTCCACAACGCCATTCTGGCGAGGGCGTATGGAGAAGAGGCGGTGCTCTACACTGTCTCACCACAGAAACTCTCAAAGTAGGAATTCTTGAACTCCGTGCCATTGTCACTGCGGATCGCTCGTAAGGCACCCGGAGCTCAGCGAGAAAGCCTCTTGAAAAGCCCTCGAAAATGGGTAAGCGTCTCATCCTTCGAGGCTAAGAAAACACCCAAGAGAACCTCGAATAGTCATCGACCACGACAAGGGCGTACCACTTCCCTCCTGCCGATCGCACTCGAGTGGTCCAAGCGTGTCCATGTGGAGCGGTGTCCTAGTGCATCGGTCATCATGAATGATGACCGGAGAATGAGAAGCGGCAACCATCTTGCCGTGCGGCATGGAGCGCAAACAAGATCTTTGACCATCTTGAGTTTCGGCAAACCACGAATGAGATCGTGGCGCTAACTTTCGGGTCAAATGGTCAAATCCGATATGACCAAGTCTCCTATGCCAGAAAGTCAAGTCGCGGGACTCAGAAGCAACTAAACACCGGAGAGGATCACCAGAAGACTCAGAAAAAATAGAACGAAAGATCCTCCCAAAGCGAAATCCATAAACGGACTACAGAAGAATCAAGAATTTTGCAATTGTTTTCTTGAAGCTCACCTCGAAACCGTCATCGGTGGTGAGAAGCAGAGAACAAATTGTCTTGCGACTTACTAACCAAGGCAACATCCTTAAGAATAAAAGATGCATTAATGTGCACAGTACCTTTGGCGATGACGCGCCCGGATGAAGCATCTCGAAGGTGATCATCTCATCACCGGAGCACGGGCAGGGAAGAAAACCAACGAGTCTCCGGTCATATGGCGAGAACAACCGAGTCTACAAGCCAAACCTTGTCCTTCCCTACCCGCGAACTGAGTCAAGCAGAGTAAAGTCTCGATCTTGGGGTAAATCAAAAGTGATTTTGGCACCCATCTTGAACAACACGTCGAGCGGATGAAGTAGTCAAGCACGCATCGACCTCTATCTACCCTCGCTCCTGTGACTCAAAGAAGAAGGTGCGTGTGCAGACTGAAGGCTGTGCGGGGTCGGCGCTACGGAAGAGCGAGTGGAACACCGCAACACGCTGATCACGCCGTAGGTAAGCGTCTCGGCGGGAGGCGAGATGTACCCTCGGGGCGGCGAAAGTCACGACTGGAGCAGCATGAGGCGAAAACGAAAACTCGGAAAAACCAAGTCCTCGATCTTGCCCAAACCCATCCGAAGCATCTGAAGCAAACCTAGACCTCGTGTTGGTCTTAGATGCACTCAAAGTGCAGGCACGACCACGAATACGCCTAAGAGCTGCGGCCACGGTCTCTGCGCGATCTGGCGCGCTGAAGCATCGATCGATCAAATGTCCATCCTTCGACGGAAGGTGCGGTGGTACCTCACCTTGAAGAGGTGGAAGTAGCACGCGAGGGCCGGCTTCGAGAAGCCGAGGTAGCGGTGAACTCACCTTCTGTCGAGAGATCCCTTGGACAAAGCTCGCTGATTTGAATTTGGCGTCATCGGACACAGGCTTGACCTCGTTCACACCTCCTACTATGGATCGAGAATAGCGGTGGATGCTTCCTCATGTCCTCATAGAAATCATATCCTAGACCACGATTAAATCTGCAGATCTTAGATTGGTCTAGAATAAGATTGAGCTTCTTCTTGCCACCTACAAATCTCTCGAGAGTGTTCATAAGATCCGACACTCCCGAAGAGAGAGCACAAGAAGAGCGGGGAAGAGGAACAGCGGGAGGTAAGGAAGCGGATGAAGAACCAATAGCGAGAGGAGCGAATGGCTTGTGCACACGGTAGGCTCGAGAATGGACAGTCCTACTGCTAGCAGGTTGGTTCACGTCGCTAAGCGTCTCAACCTTACCCTGGGGCTTCTCCCCCTTCTTAGCACAGACAATACAAGCAGATAGTGGCTTCTCTAGTAGGTCCTTACTTAGCTTCACACATTTCTCATCCAATGCAACCAAGTCAGATTTTAGTTTGTTACAATTAATGCATGGTGAGCTAACAGGGTCCTTAGAAGCATACTGAGCCAACTTCCTATCATGATCAATCATTTCTTGAAAGCTGTTTGGAGACGACTTCAAGTTCAGCGATTAACTTAGGATAGTTCAAGCATGAATCAATCGGCTCAAGTAAAGAAGCTTGTAGTTCAGCAATTTTATGATCTGCCCGTTTTAAGTTCATCTTCAGGTTATTGCAATTTTCACAAGAATTGGGCAGATCAAGGAGCATGCCATAAGGTCCTCTAGCAGCAATGTCATTAACCTCACATGAGGTGGGAGAAGTAGTCTCATCAGTAGTAAGTAGGGTAACAGCCATCCTACTCAACTCTAACTCAGCAAGCAGACTAGCATTCTACACCTTCACAACATCAAGCTCGGAGGACACACTATCATGCGAGGTCCTTAGTTTCTCCAAATCACCCAGCAAAGCACAGCATGTATCACAATCGTCACGGGAGGGAGCAGATGTAAGTGAAGTAAGCTCCCGTGACAGTCTATCTACTTCCTTCTCTAACTCGGTACACCTAGCCCTAGCTCTAGCATGAAAACCACCTAGCTTAAGAAATGCTTGATTGAGCTGGTCGTAGGTGGGGCCTACCTCGTCTGAGTCAGTACAACTACATTGTCATTGAGTTCGCCCTCGAGGCCATGAAGCACATGGGAGAAGTCGTCGCCGCCATCCTTGGGCACTTGGTCACCGCCCGTCGTCGTCGCTCCATCCCTCCACCTCGCCGAGGTCGAGGTCGTCGTCAGCCGTGAGGACGCGGTGGAAAAGCTTCTTGGCCTTCCCAGTCGCGAACTTCTTCTTGCCTTGTGGATGTCTTGGAGGCTTCTTGTTGCGGTTCTTGTCGGTGTAGTCGTTCTTGCCCGAACCGCCGTAGTCGCTTTGCCCTTCTCTAGTTTGGGGCGGTTGCCGAATGTGGTTGGGGCCACCACACTCGAAGCAAATCACGGGTCCTCCCTCTTTCTGTCTCTCCTACCCTTGTTGGCATGGGAAAACCGGGCTAGGAGGGCGGTGATCATCCGCAGCTGCTCTGGCGATCATCGGTTATGTCACGAGAGCGCAAGGAGAAACCGCAAGAAGAATCCGAAGAGGCCCGAAGAAGAAGCGGATCGGTGACCAAGGCCATCGATCGTGACTTCGACCGTCGAGAGACAACGTCAATCTCGTGAGTCTTGGGCGCGAGTACGGTAGCGTCAAGAGTCGGTCGAGAAGTGCGTCGTGTCTTTGATGGTGGTCACTTTCATCTCCCGAACACGAAGATCGAGTCGCGAGCATTTGGCGGCGTTATCCGAGTCGGGGTATGTAAGACCGACCGCTCGGAGGTTGCTCGAGATTTTGTGAAATCGCGAAAGCACTCATCGAGGACTCTCGGCAAGCATCTCGAATTTGTTGTATTCGCGCTTGAACCGGTCTGTCGGACCGTCTTAATCTAGGTGGTGCCCTCATGGTATGCATCGAGGTCACCGGATGTAAATAGCGGACGACGGGTGAGAGATGCGATCGAACTTCGCTTCTACTCGGCCCTGGATAATGATGTTCCTTGCCTTCGCATTTGCCTCAACATCGGGCATGTTTGCCACATTGATGTTCTCATCGGCGGGAACAACAAATCGACCTTCACCTTCCGCCAAATGGCATACCACCGAGCACGGATGTATGTTTCCATTCGGCTCTTCCGAAGGGTAATCAAGCCATCAAAGACGGGAGGTTTGGTCGAGTACTTGTCCGTCGCCATGGCTCTTGAGACCGATTAAGATCTATGAATTAGAGCTAACCGGCTCGATACCAATTGTAGGACCGAAATGGCAACAGAGGGGGTGAATGGTGCCTTCAAAACTCCCAAGTACTCACCACGACAAATCGAGTGAAAGAACTAGTTTCTCCGATCGAACACACGTGGTCGTAAGCCAATTGATGGTCGAACACCACGTGGTCGAACACTTGCCCAAGCCGACAAAAGAAATCAAGCAGAGAATCTGCGCGGATAAAACAAGAGCGGAGAAGGACTCGTTTGCGATTTCAGAGTAACTAAGACTCTCTGGTCATTTGATCCTCAAATTTGAGGCACTGAAAGAATCCAACCTCTGGAAAAGAAATTACCAAGAAAAACCAAAGTCTTAGCTATGGTCGGCTAGAGAGACATGGTCGAACTCAAGCAGAGGACTTGAGGCGCACGACCATTGAGTTAAGAGAACTTCTCGATTCGACTCTGCTCTCGGGAATGGCGGCCAAGTGGCCTTGAGATAGATTCGATTACGAGCTAATTGAAGCACACAAAGAATGCGAAACACGAAGAAGAGAAGAGAAAATGATCGCATGAAGAACAAGCTCTCAAAGCAGATCGCAAACAAAACAATCATAACATCTCATAACGACAGAAATTAACTTGAGGAAGAGAGATGAATGATTGATCATGGAGGTTTCTCTGACCACTCCATCGGAGTACAAGAGCAACCGTGCTCTACCGAGAAAACTCACACAAATAGAGACAAAAATTTAGAGTGACTGGGAACAACCTCGCCTATCACCCGAGCTCTACCTCTCTATTTATAGCCTCAAGCTTCCGGGGAACCCGTTAACCCCAACAAACACCGGGTTTTACCACTCTCTTTAACCCAACAGCGAGAACGAGCTCAGTGCTTTACCGTTACACCCAACGGCTCCTTTGCTTTGCCGTTAGCGCCAACCACTCCAGTGCTTTCGCGAGACACGCTTCCTTTGCAGCTTTCCGCATTTCTCCAAAATGCCATCCCACTGCCTTCGGAAGCTTCCTCCGCCTTGCCTCTCAAGTCTTGCAACCACCTCGCGAGACCTCGTCGTCTTGACACCTCACGGCGCTCTTGACCTCGGCACCACCGTGCCTAGTCTCGGCCCTCCATGCCTCGCCACGACTAGTCTCAAGGTCACGCAAACATCACAGACGAGCAAACAATTACATAGCACCGCTCACAATAGTATCCAACCACTTGGGCGAAATCAACACTCAAATCATACTCTTACCAAGTCGTATACCACCTCGACCCGATCGAAAATATAGAACAAAGAATGCACACGACATACGACCACAATATCAAGCCAACCGACCGGATACAATGAGTCTATGACTACGTACAAGTCTCTCGAGCACAACCAACCGCCTACGACCGCTCTCCAGGTCAAGACGACTAGCCCAGGAGTCGGTACGACCGATTCACAAGAGAAATGACCGATCACGGAGGTCATACGACCGTTACTAGAAGTCTCGACCACGTTCAATGAGTTTCAGAGGTCGAGACTCTTTCCGACCACACTCGGCGCTTGTGAGCACATCCGACCACGACCAAGCGCCCTCGCCCTCGATCGACCGCATACGACCACATCCAACCGAGCCGACCCGTCGAGCTCGATTCGACAACATCGACCGTTTCTGGCGTGGTCGAAGTCGCCGACTTCTCATGTGGTCGAAGTCGAGTTCTGCCGACTATCGACCATAGTGATCGAAGTATCGACCTCCGACTACTTCTCGCGATAGCGTGGTCGTAACGCCAACTCCTCAGCGTGATCGTTCATTCGGCGCCGACTTCCGACCACGGCAGCCGTCACACGACTTGCGACCACGAACCACGATCAGCGTGGTCGTAGCTGGTCGGAGACTTCGACCACGCACAAAGTGGTCGTAAACTTGCCGACCACGACCAGCGTGGTGCATCGCGTCGCCGACCACGGCCAAGCGTGGTCGTAACTGCCGACCACGGCCAGCGTGGTCGCGTCGCCTTTGACCACAGCCAACATGGTCGTGCGCCTTCGGTGCCCTTCGACCATGGCGAGTGGTCGAGACCCTCGGGTGACCTTCGACCACGCCCAAAATGGTCGTAAGCGGTGCGCACGACTTTCGACCACGACCAGCGTGGTCGTAAAAGCTGCAGACCACTTCGCCAGGGCTACGACAATGCAGAACTAGCGCAAAACTCAAAAACTAAACTCAATCTTCCTAGACCAAGAGTCAATTACTCATCACACCCATGGGGTGACCTCCACATGGTCTCTCACAGGGACCACCCGTCCATGAAGAAAAGCAGGAAGGCGAACAATATCCGAAGGAGGTGTGCCTTCAAATTTTTTAAGTAAAGCGACATGGAAAACGTTATGAATGCGAGCTCGATCAGGTAGCTGAAGGCGATAAGCTACCAACCCAATCCTGTCCAACATTTTAAAAGGTCCATAATAACGTGGACACAATTTAGAAGACCCTTCGGTAATAGTGGAAGCTGTGCGGTGATGAAGACGAAGCCAAACCCACTCACCAATGTCATAAACCACATCTCGTCGAGACTTATCATGATGTTGTTTCATGTAATCTTGAGCTTGTAACAAGCGTTCGCGAATTTCAACCAAGAATTCATCTCGATCGTGAAGTTGTCGATCCACCGCGCAACTTTGGTGTCCCGAGCTCATAAGACAAAAGTGTAGGCGGATCACGACCATAAACCACTTTGAATGGGGTAGTCTTCAAAGCCATCGAAAGGAAGAATTATAACGAATTCGCCCATGGAAGCCATTGAAGCCATTGTTTGGGTCTATCACGGGAAAGACAACGAAGATACATCACAATAATACGGTTTACCACCTCGATCGCCGTCACTGCGGGGATGAAAGGCGAACTCAATTGTAACTTTACTCGGCCAAGGCGAAATAGTTCGGTCAAAATTACTAGTGAACACGGATCACGATCACTAACAATAGAGGAAGGAATACCATGTAAGCGAACGATCTCATCAAAGAATGCCCGGGCAACAGTACTGGCTGTATAGGGATGACCCAAAGGAATAAAATGCGCATACTTAGAAAAACGATCAACCACTGACAAAATGACAGAGCGACCGCCCACCTTAGGAAGACCTTCAATAAAATCCATGGAAATATCTTGCCAAATAGAACTAGGGACTTCTAATGGCTGTAAAAGCCCAGCAGGATGAAGATGCTCAGTCTTATTACGTTGACAGATAGAACATCCTTTAACAAATTCACGAACCTTGCGATTGGCTTGAGGATGATAAAAAGTGGCTCTGAAGCGATGAAGAGTCTTTTGAACTCCTTCGTGTCCACTGCCATGCGCTTCTGTTAACACTTGAGGCCAGAGAGTCGAGTCTGTCGGCACAAAGACGCGTCCTTCGTAAAGTAATAAGCCATCTACTAATGACCAACCTGGTTTAGCCGTTCCAGCCAATACATGATCACGAATATTCTGAGACGTGGTGTCACCAACCAATTCAGTACGTAGCTCATCAAAAATAGAAAACGAGGGTGACGAAATAGCGAACACGGCTGTCGCTGATTCCTGACGGCGGGAGAGAGCATCCGCTGCTGCATTTTGACGCCCTGGACGAAATTCAACCGTAAAATCATAGCCAAATAATTCGCTGTCAGTATTTGCAGTGTGAATTTCCATGATAAGGAGCATGGTACTCTCCTGGCTGTTGGTACGGCCAAGGGATTGCAGTTATGGCCAAAGAGGAGCCTTGCTACTGGGTTCATCCACATGTACAAGTTTGTGGATGAAGGAAGGTCACTAGAACTTCTTCACAAGACACAAGTGGAGGAAGTACCTCTTGCTTTGTGCCAATTCCAAGGACGGCTGCTTGCAGGTGTTGGTTCAGTGCTCAGATTATACGATCTTGGGAAGAGAAAGTTGCTCAGGAAATGTGAAAATAAGCTTTTCCCAGGACATTAGTGTCTATTCATACTTACCGTGATAGGATCTTTGTTCAATTCTGTTGCTCCCCTGTTTGTCAGTTTGTTACATGTATATTTATGTTTAGGTGTAGCCAAGAAGACAAGCTATCAACTTCAGTACACAACATAATATAATTGTTATCAAACCTACAGATTTATGTAACGTGAAGTTTTGACAGTGAGGGATGGGAGACAGATTATCTGATATCCTTGACAGATCCTGTGGATATACTGATATACACAGTGGCGGACCGACCGGTGGGTCAGGTGGGGCTGGCGCCCACCCTACCCCCGGTCGGAGCATAGGTACCCCCCCTGGGGCCAGCAGCCACTGCCCACCGCCGGCCGGAGCCGCGGTCTCTCGGACTCTCGGTGACGGACGGTGAGGCCGAGCAGCCGAAACAACATTACAAAGTTGGGCCAATACAACATTACAACATAAGTTGGGCCGAAAACAAGATTGCAGCAAAGCCCACAAAGAAAAACCCAGAACCCACATCAACAGCAGCAACAACACTTCATCGTCGGTTCATCCCCCTTCCAGATCCACCGAGCACGAGCAGCCGAGGCCCGAGCCGAGCAGGAGAAGCCGCCGCCGCCGCACCAGATCTCGCCGAACAGGAGGCCAGGAGCAGCCTCCCGGCCGGCCGGCGGCCACCGCCTAGCCCAGATCTGGAGAGCTGCGGCCGCCTCCCCGCCAGATCTGGAGGCACGACGCCACGCGTGGAGCGCCGCCGCCGCCGCCGCGCCGTCACGTCGAGTCGCCGAGCAGGAGCCAGGAACTCACCGACGCCGAGCCCCGAGGCGCAACAGGAGAGGGAGGCCGGATCGCCGAAGGAGAGCGGAGGCTGGGAGGGGAGGGGCTGGGGCCGGACTAGCCGACTAGGCAGGCCTGGTCCGCCGGTCGGGCTATCGCCGGTCGGCCGGAGGGCGCAGGGAGAGGCGGAGAAGGCGAGAGCCGAGAGGGCGAGCGGGGAGCGGCCAAGTGGATCTGGCCATCTGGGGACTGGGCTGGCGAAGACGCGAAGCGGCCGACTGCGTTTTTATTGTTCGGACTTCGGTGGACGGTGAATCGGTGTGCAGCTGTGGTGTTGCCTACTGCCGTCTGCCGACAGTTGTCAAGGCAAGGGGTGGTGAACTGCAGAACTGGTGATCGGTGAATCTGGTTTTCTGGTGACTGGTGTGGTGTTTTATTGATTTTGTAGGTATGAAACACAAATTTATATTTTAAATTTATGTAATTGTGATTAATTCAGTATTTTAATTTTATTTGTTGTCATTTATTGATTTATAGAGTTGTAAGAATTGGAATCTCCTGCCAGTAGCAACGGCATCCGTTGAAAGAGTCTTTTCGGCAACAAATTTTATCTATTACCAGGTACAATTTTTGTTGTATTTTATATTTTTACTATGTCCTTATTCTAATTATGTGTGATTTTGGATTGCAAAATATAATTCGCTTTATGTTTAGTGTGTTTATCATTTATACATTATGTCTCGCTAGCCCCCCCTAAAATTTGGCTCTGGGTCCGCCACTGGATATACACCATCTATTGTCTAGGCCTTTTTGGTTTGTTTGTTTTGTTTTCAAGTGTTTTTGCGGAGATGAATATTGTTGAACTATTACAGTCAGATTTTTCCCCTTCAAAATAAGGATAACAATGAATTCTCTCTACTCTTGGTTAAGACATTTCTAAGCTGTGAATTTTCAGGCAGTTCTGGTTCAGTTTTAGACATAGTATATCATTCACATTTCACAAGATTTCCCATGCCTTCCTATGCTGGACATATTTCTAATATTGTTCTTCTGGTGTCATCTCCATTTAGACATTTCATTATTGCAAGTACAGACGGGATGAAAACCAACTGTATATCTTCGCTGATGAGTGATGACAGTGTTCCCAGATGGCTTACAGCAGCAAATCACATAGATTTTGACACTATGGCAGGAGCAGACAAGTTTGGGAACATATATTTTGCCCGTTTTCCTCAGGATGTCTCAGATGAGATTGAAGAATACCCAACTGGGGGCAACATTAAATGGCAGCAAGGGAAGTTAACTGGTGCTCCAAACAAAGTGGAGGAGATTCTGTAGTTTCATGTTGGTGATGTTGTCACATGTTTGCAAAAGGCCTCTTTAATACCTGGTGGAGGTGAATGTCCTATTTATGGGACTGTAATGGGCAGTGTGGGAGCACTACTTGCATTCACCTCAAGGGAATATGTTGACTTCTTCTCTCACTTGGAGATGCATCTCCGCCAGGAGCATCCACCATTATGTGGAAGAGATCACATGGCCTATAGATCTGCTTATTTTTCAGTGAAGGTGAAGTACTTATCTTTTTTGCTGTTCTTTTTATGGGACAGGAATTGTACTGCCATTTACTGTGATTTTATAATGTCATGAAGTCTATTCTGTTAATAGCAATTTGTGTTCTGTTAATGGTGGTGTTCATGCGAGAATAAGCATGTTAGGTGTGATATCTGTTTATATTACATGGGCCTGTAGCAAAGGAAAGAAAACTTTCCACACTGTCACTTTGTTTGATAATGGAGTTGTGAGAATGGGATTTACTGTTGGTAACTGTGACTGTATCATGCTGAATATAATCATGTTGAAGCAGGCAAACTATGTTAGGTAGTATGTCAACCAATATGTAAGCAATAAACAGTTCACTTGGCCTCTTCCTATCATGTTGAAGTTTGCTAGTATAAATCATTGATCATAGCATGCCTTTTTTAGCAAGAACTACAAAAAGAAAACCCAAAGCAGCTCAAAAATAACCAATATAATATTTCCCAACATGTTGCCACTTCATCAGATAGAACATCTATCTGTGATATTCCCTGGCAACTATCTTTTCCTTAGTCCATCAAATTATTTAGGCCTTCATTTGAGCCAAAATGTGAATGCAGTTTGAAGTGCACTGTTTTCTGTTTGACGCCGAAGTATTTGTTTGTTATAGGATGTGATTGATGGTGATCTCTGCGAGCAGTTTCCATCCCTCCCAGCTGATATGCAGAGGAAGATTTCTGATGAGCTCGACAGAACTCCAGGTGAAATCCTGAAGAAGCTAGAAGACATCAGGAACAAAATCATCTAACATCGTCGCATAGTGTGAATGAACTAGATAGTGCAATGCAACTGTCAGGTTCTCATAGCTGTAAAAACTGAATCTCCTTCCCATCCAGTCCCGAGCTGTTGTGGCAGTTTATGATGCTATGCAACATTCAAGAAGTTGCGATCCAAATCGAGTGGACAGGCGCTACAATTCCTGATGGCCTGATTTGTAGAATTGTTGACGTTGTTAACAGCGGTTCTGTTCGCCTTCTAGAGGCAAGCGAGCATAGATGGCTTCTCCAGAATGGTCTTTTGTATCTCTTAAGAGCAACTGTTAAGTAATTGGCTTTGATGTAGTTCAACTTGTTTGTTAGTTGTTACCGAGGGGTTGACACCGTGGTAGGCAGTGTCTGCTTTCCTAATGTACTATTGAATTTTTCGAGTGATACTGAAGTAGATGTATTGGTGTTATTCCTAAGTTCTCCACTACATCTGCTTCATCTTTACAATTGTTTTCCCCTCCGATATCAACCGAACTAAACTATGTACAGGAAATATTTGCACTGTCTGTCTGTCATTTGCCGGGACGAAGAGCAAAGCTTAATCGTCCGTCTCTTTAAAAAAAAATCAGAATACTAGTTTGCAACATGGGAATTTTCATAGAATGCTCTAGGAATTAAAATGTTTTCTGTAAAATTTCAGCAAAAACTATTTCATTGCCTAATTTTGAAGTATTTCAGTTTTATGATAGCATGAGAACAAAATAAACTGATTGATTGAATTAAATAATATTTGGTTTAGTTTATACAAACTCCCTTTTGTAACTGGGTTTCAGGAAAGCTTCTCGAACTAGTAAACCATGCATTCCTAAACAGGATTATGAGTTCAGTTATGCCAACGGGGTCTGAGATCCAGATTGCAGCAGTTACACACTGCACCACGCACCATTGATCGGGTTTTTGATTGCTTTGATTAAACCACTGGTTGAAACAAAAACAAAAAGGGGTTTTTTACCGTGTTTGATTCGGACCATGTTGATCTGACGGTCGAAAAAGTAGTATAGTTATTCCTTTATGGACTACATCACATCCATTTTACCACGAACACGAGCACACTCGAAGAACCAATGCATAGTGCATAATTATTGGGACGATTTCATTTCTACACCAATCCATGTCAACTTTCATGAATTTACTCTAAATTAATATGCCAACTTTCATGAATTTAATCTAAATTAATCCATTGCCGACTCACAGATGACTTAATATGTCTAACTGTGTGTGAACAAAAATTGCTAGCATATTTATGTAATATTGGTGCTTACCCTTCTTTTTAAAGATGAGTAGTGCTTTTATGTTTTCCACTCTAATAAGAATGACACTAATTTTCAAGCACACGAAGGAGTAAGTAATCACTATTTATTATTCAGTTCTATTTTAAAAGTTATGTAAATCACTTTTAAAAATATAGAAATACCTTTCTTTAAAGATTTGTCAAGCGCTATAACCATGCCTTTGTGAGGTGGAACACTCATCGATTATGTTTGTCTATTCTACGCCAATTCACACGAGGTTTTGCTATTTATTTTGTTAATTACCGACTGGAAACTCACCTCTATGTCTCGAGTGATCTCGATCTTTGCCCCTTTCGCTTTTAAAGTTTTGTCACCTATTGACTTACCTGTGCCCTCGTGAGATATATCACTCTCATATATGATTTGCCTCGTCTCGCTCCGAACTCAAATGTACTCTTTGACTTTGCTTTTCTTCCATTGTCTAACTTTGAAATCCATTTTCACACGCTGGTGCCGGCCCAGTTGTCGAGGTCATACGCCATGAGTGTGGGTGGGGCGGGGGAGTTATTAAGAGGAAGAAGACATAATTGTGGATGTGTGATTTCTATTTGATACAATGACTATGATTAATTGTGGTCAGATCTAAGGATGTAGAAGATTATAAGATTAAATTGGTTGGATCTTCTATGGCTGATGTACACTCACAGCCTGCTATTGTAGGCACAGCTCGAGGTGCTAGGCCATGCCTAGACTGTTGTCCTAGCCCAGTATGCTGGTACAGTATGACACAAATAGTGCCGGGCCAAGTATGGCCCGGCATAAGGACAATAGTCATGACAAGGCAAATAGGTATAGTGGCCTGTTAGGCACGTTAAATCCAGTAACACGGTTAGCCAGTTAGCATAAAAATCCAACCATTAGGCACTTTTAACCCCATACGGCACGGTGTGCATGACTCATTTTGCACGAATATGGTATGCTTAGCTCGATAAACGGTCGGGTCCATGCCGGTGCTGCCCATATAGACACCATATACGTATGTATGAGAGTGGGAGATTGCCATGTGAGCCTCATAATTTTTTGTTTTGTTAATACACATGGCTGCTACGTTATCAAAAATTAGTTTATGTGTCAAAAACCATTGACATGTGAACGCCACGTCATCTAAAACGGAGTAGGATGAGAGAGTGATTTGCTCTAGTCGAGAAGTGTAAAGTGAGTGTTTTATAATTAAGAATCATGATATAATTTGAGAGACCAAAATGAACTTTTTTTTCTTCTAATATTAAAGAGGCCTGCCAACAGCTTACCCAGTAGCCAGCGTTGCACACGCACGCACGTGTGAAAAAACCGCAGCCGACTTAGAGCAACTCCAGCAGTAGCCCTCAAAACAGGGCCCTTACTTTTCATTTGAGGGCTCCCCCTACTTATGAGGGCCCTGTTTTTTTACATCTGCTCCAACAGCACCTCTCAAATTTAAGCCCTCAAATCCATTCCACTGCAACTGACACATGGGACCCACTCCTCATTCTCTCCCTCTGCCTCAGTCCAACTCCAACGCCGGGAAACCCACGACGCCACGTCCCAGACGGCCGCGACGACGACGACGACGACCGCGGCGGCCACCACCGCGACGGCCTTCCCACGACGACGACGGCCTTCCACACCCATTCCTCCTACCTCCCTTCCCACCACGACGACGGCCGCGACGGCCACCACCACGAGCTGCTCCCGCTGAATCCTCGCCTCACTCCCGCTTTACGCTCGACGGCTACCTCCTCGCCACTCGGCTTACCTCCTCCTCCTCGCCGCCGTGCGCCCTCGCCCCGCCGCATCCGCCCCATCGCCGCCGCGAAGAAGGCGGTGGGAAGGCGGGAGTCGGGGCGAGGCGGCGTGGAGGGGCGAGGCGCCGGGAAGGGGCGGCGGAGGGGGCGAGGCGAGGCGCGGTGGAGGCGAGGCGCCGGGAAGGAAAGGCGGTGGGGAAGGCGGAGTCGGGACAGCGAGAAGGGGCGGAGGCGAGGCGGCGGTGGAGAAGTGAGGCGCCGGGAAGGGAAAGGCGGTGGGAAGGCGAGTCGGGGCGGCGGGAAGGGGCGAGGCGGCGGTGGAGGTGGAGGCGCGGGAAGGGGAAGGGGTGGCGGGGAGGCGGGGACGGCAGGGGAGGCGGCGGCGGCGGGGGAAGGAGCAAGGAGGGAGGCAGACTGGCGGAGTGGGAGGGAGGGGGATGGGCGGAGCGGGGGATTTTTCACCGAGGCGGGAAAAAAACAGAAGAATGAGAGCCAGAGTAGGGGGCCCCTGGAAATGAGGGCTGAAAGGGGGATTTGAGGGGCTCCTCAAATTTGAGGGCTCTAGTAAAGGCCCTGCTGGACCTCTATTTTTACCTCAAGTCCTCAAATATAAGGTTTGAGGGCTCAAGTAGGGGCTCTGCTGGAGTTGCTCTTACCCGACTCGGCCTCCTCTGCCTCGCACGCCCGCCGCCCGCGCTTGCACGGCGGTGGCCACTCCACTCCACCACACAGACACCGGTGGCTAGCCTTAGCTATTATTTTTGCCACCAAATTATTTACCCCTCACCCTGCACCGAGCCCAGAGCCACCACGCCCCGGGCCCACGCGGCGACCGGGTCGAACCCCGCGAATCGTCGCGAGATCCGCGATTGGTCGGCGTCTTCTTCCCCATCCTTCCCGCGTCGCTCATCCGTTCCCCAAATCCCCACGCTCCTCTCCCTCCCTCCGCGCCACCCGCCCCACCCCGTCTCCGGCGCGCTCTCCGCCGTCGTTCGGCCCCTCCGCCGCCGAGACCCGGCCCCGTCGCCGCAGGCCCCAGGTGGGCCCCCACAGCCCCGACCGCCCGCGCCTGGATTCTAGGGTTTCGGGCCGGCGGCGCAGATGAATCAAATCGGCGGTAGTGGTGTTGGTGGCGCCGACGGGCTGCAGCAGCATCAGCAGATGCAGGATGTTGTGGGCCTCACAGGGCCTGACCCCCAGTTTGCGATTCTGCGCAACAATATGCGTGAGAAGTTGTAAGTGTTTATTGCTGTTGACTTCTTTCAATGTGTGGACTATGGCCCCGTTTGGCACAGCTCCACCACCAGCTGTTTGGAGCTGTTTGGAGCTGTTTTGTGCCAAACGGGGTAAAGCAAAATAGCTCCACCCAAGGAGCTCCTTAAAATCTGCTGAGACAAAAGTAGCTCCACCCAAGGAGCTGAAAAAAGTAGCTTCACTTGGCTCCACTTGTGAAGCAAAAAAAAACAGCTCCACTTGTGAAGAGGAGCCCTGCCAAACAGGGATATATTTTGAAGTCCAGGTGTTAATGGTACTGAGTTAATGAAGTGCCATTTAATGTCTGACTGGTGGCATATCCAGAAACTGAGCCAAGGGATGCCAAATTGCTAACATGATCTGAACAATAGTATCCGTATCAACTTTTATACTGCTAAAGTTATTTCTTTCCAAAATTACAAAGGCGATCATATCTATACTACCAAAGTTAATGACTTCCCTGAATAGATACAAGGGCTCACACATAAATTTGGAAACTTGGGAATGCAGTTGGCTTCCCTTCCCAATTCCCAAAATTTAGGTCTACCGTGGCGGTTGATGGTTTGAATCTGATAGAAAGTACCGGATTTTTTTTTATGGTTTGATACTCGGTTCTTAAATTGGCAGATTCGAGTATATAGGAAGGAAGCAATTATCAGCTGACTGGCGGCGGCGGCGGCTGCCAGAAGTCACGAAGCGGCTTGAGGAAATCTTGTTTAGAAAATTCTCAAACAAGGTATTGCTCTCTCTTTCCCTTTTCTTTTGTAGCTCTGGTTTTCGAGCAATCTAGTCCTTTTCTGAGCAAAAGTAAATCTTACTGTTTTGTCATTTTTGTTGCTCGATATTTTCTTATTGTTTGAGCAGAATGACTACTATAATATGATGAAGGGACCAGTTGAGCCACAATTGCAGTTTGTTATTAAGGCCTTGAATGCTCAGAACCAACAAAATCAACAAAACCAGCAAATGTCAAGGCAGATGGCATATTCCTCCGGCTATGGAACGATGATTCCGACACCTGGTATCATGCAAGGCACAAGTGGAAATTCTAGAATGCCTTATGTAACAGACAACACTAGTCTTTCATCAGCTGGTGCAGGGATGGTTCCTCAGAATGCCAGCATTGGTACCTCGCTGCCAGGTGCAGATAGTTTTACTCAGCTTGTGCTCATATCCTAAGGCCTGTTTCCTTTAGCTTGAAATTCTTCTGTAGCCATGCTGTAGGGATTCTAGCCTAGATATCCAACTGCCAGCGGTGTGAGACAAGCCAAGTATGTTTGACAAAATTCAACTTATGTGCTAAAAAACTCTACCTCTTTGAGAGTCTTGCTTGTAAGTATGAAAAAAAAGCATCCACTAAATAGCTGTTATATCCGTAAACAAGTTGGAGCATTTGAGGTCTCTGTTGTTTAGAACCGAGTTATATTATTTAAGTGAGAAGTTGAAGCTTATGTGGTGCCAAACAGGTCCACTGTATGCTCTTAGTTTTTTGCTGGTCCATTTACATAACTCTGCTTACTCTTAATTTCTCTTTACAGGTTCAGTATCTAACGGTTACCAGCATCTAACTACCAGTGTCCCACTAAATTCTACCACAAGTAGTGTTCCATCTACATTGGGTCCAGTGGGTTTTCAGCGGCAAGTGACTCGTATGATCCCTACTCCGGGATTCAATAATCAACAGAATGTACCTGCTGATGGGGACGGGGTCCCGATCTTCCAACAGGTTCTGGATATGTTCGATTTGGTGGAGGCGCGACACAAATCGATCTGGCTTCCGAACAACACGTCCCGAACCCCGCAATCGCAGCACCATGTCTCCTCAGGTTATCAACCGTGCGCAGCCCGGTTGACCTCGCCAAGAAGGCTAATCCTCGCCTGCGAATCGAAGAACACAAGCAAGAACAAGGAAGAACACAACTGAATTGCAGATGTATTGATTTAGCACTCGAAAATTGGGGTCTCACAAACCGATGAACGGCGAATCTGTTCAAAGACAAATTGATCTAAGCAAAACCCAAACCCTAATGGTGGGGGTGGCGGCTGGATATAGAGGAGTTAGGGGCGTGCAAAACCCTGGACGCGCCCTAATGGGCTCCAACACGATACAAAGCCGAACGGCCCAAAAGACGGTGGCGCAGCACCCTGACAGATTCTGAACGCCCACGTGTTTCGACGATTCCCGTTGACTCAGAAGAAATTTTGACATGGGACCAAAGCCATTGGAAAGGTAGTCTTCTCAGCTTTCCATACATATGTGGAACGTCCAAAACGGGGTCCGGATGCGATCTGGGCGTCCGTTTTAGTGCGGCCTGGTCCTGGACTCCGAATTGGATTTGAAGTCGGCTTGAGTCCACTTGTTTCGACGATTCCCGTTGACTCAGAAGGAATTTTGATATGGGACCAGAGCCATTAGAAAGGTAGTCTTCTCAGCTTTCTATACATATGTGGAACGTCCAAAACGGAGTCCGGATACGATCTGGGCATCTGTTTTAGTGCGGCCTGATCCTGGACTCCGAATTGGATTCGAAGTCAGCTTGAGTTGGACCTCCAACATGATTCGACCACCCTTGCTGGACTTGTGCGCCTCGTAGCCCATCTCCAAGTACTTCTAGGTCCTCTCCATGGTTCCTAATCATAATTAAATCATTAGGTAGCAATCGATTCTCAAATGAACAAAACAGAACTTAGGAACGAGCTCACTGTAAATTCAATTGTCGGCGCGAGCTCTAGTGATTGGTCCTTGAATGTCAAGTGGAGGAGTGTTGTGTGTATCCGAAGAAGTGATGTCCTCATCATCCTCCCCCTCTTGAAGTGGAGTTGTCCTCAACTCGGTCTCATCTTCCTCTCCCAAGTATGGCTTCAAATCTGAAATGTTAAAGGTGTATGCATGGTATATGTATATGTCATCCGTTTTAATCGTTCTTCGTTGTTGCACAATTAATGCTATAAAACAGCAATGATCATAAAAACTCGTTGTATTATTAACCCAAGAGTAATCATATTTGTTAATGAACAATTCAAAATTTCTCACACAGTAATTATTGCAACTTGTTTTACAAATGTAAGTGAAGCATTTATGCAATTCAAATCTTTGAATTTGTAAACTTGCAGTGGTGGCACACATGGGCAAAACTACAACTTTTGGAATCAAGCAAAGTTCATCTATATAATCATATCTCAATCGAACAATAGCAAATTCATCTAGTAAGAGTGAAGAGCTTTGTATGTTCTCCCATAATTCATCATCTTTATTCAGATTGTCTATACTAGATGGTGCAAAAAGAGATGAACACATAGGCATTGAATGAGTACTAAATTTTACTTCCCTCTCACATTCAACATGATTCAGCATACAAGAATTGTTGTCCCAAACAACAAGTTTCAATTCATCCATGTGATCGCAAGTTATGCATATTCGATATACAAGAAATTGATTTTCCACACCATAATCTCCAATCAAATTAAACTTATATCCAGGGGTGTAGGTACTAAATAAGAATTTCGAACATGCAAGTTCTGAAACTTTCTCCATAGCTTGTGACAATTTCATAGGTAGATCCAACATGATGTAACACAATGAATTAGCAGGAGAAATTCTAGTCAAAACTTCTTTATGTGTTATTAATTTAATATGTGCAAAATTATGAGAATTTAGATCAGCACATGGTTTATTTAAGTCAACACAAGGAATATCAAAAGATTGCACTACAGCAGGTATATACTCACAAGGTTGCTCTATGTCTTGTTGTGGCACCAAATCAATACCGTGAGCGATGATAGTACCATGTTCTTTACCTTTTTGGCTCTCCTCAGATGATGTAAGTGCATCCATCTCCTTATCTTCATTCTCAACCGATTGGGGTCGGTGATTCAATCAGCTCATGCTCTTCTTTGGCATGGTTCTCAACTACCGCAAGTTGTTAGTCACGAGAAAATGGCACAAACACAGGTTTGTTCTCATGATCATCACCATTACCGCAAGGTTAGCTGCAAGAGCATATTCATCCTCAACATCACTAGCACTTACATAACCACCATCTTACATCGCAATGTACGCCCGCCGACTTGTACAATCTCTCATGACGTGGCCCATCCCTTTACAACGGTGGCACACAATGCCCGTCGTGCGGCCCGTGGAAGCAACCGATGAAGATCTCTGTGCTGGTGCTTGCACACTAGTAGATTTGCTCGTCTCGGTGCGCGTGATGGTGGCGGCGATCTTGCTGCTGAACGCGCCCTACTCACGAGAGGGGCAGCAGCTCGACAAATAGGAGGTGGGGCTATCTTGGCTTGCCCAGCGTTGATCTCGATGTAGACGTACCTCCAAAGTTGCTCCTTGTCCTTTGTTGCCTACCCTGCAATTCTTTTCGCAAGCATAGCAAGTGGAACAAGCGATTGTGATAGTAAAATCTTTATAATAAACAATGTCCTGAATTTCACGCGTAACCCCGTAAAAACGACAAATCTTATCCTCCTCATCTTCTACAACATTACAACGCAACATGCCTATTTGTAGTTCTTGATAATATTCCTCGATGATTTACTACCTTGGTCTAAGCACTGCAATTTCTTATGCATTTCATGTTTAAAAGCAGGAGGAACAAATCTAGCACGCATAGCTTCTTTTAACCGCTTCCATGTATCAGGTTGTAAGCGCATGATACCCATATCATTCCACCATATAATAGCAAAGTCCTTAAACTCACTAGTAGCTTGTCTAACTCTATGTTGTTCGGGAACCAAGTGAGAATTAAACTTACGCTCTACCGTCATCTCCCAATCAAGATATATATCAGCATCATAAAGACCAGCAAAAGATGGAATGGTAAACTTGACTTTAGCAAAGGGTCGTCGTTACCATGACGGTTCGGTTATTACCTCCCATAACTCGTCGGTTTTCTTTGAAGACGCCGGCGTAGTCGTGCATCTTGTGTCGCCACGATCAATGTTACCATCCGCATCATACATCGTGTCATCATCACGGCGATGGCCGTCATTGGCAGTGGCGGTGTGCCTCAATGTGTCCATCCGACCGGTGAGGTCACCAAACGCCGCTCCACCCGCTCAATGCCTTCCGTGGTGTTCAACTTGGCAATGGCGGCGACGATGGTGTCCATTCTCGCGCCGAGTGAAGCATTTTGTTTGTCGGCGCAGCTTGTAGGCGGCGCGACTAACACACTCGTTGAAATCGACCGGTGTCTCATCCCCTTCGTCTCCTGCCATGGTTAGTGGAAACACGGGGAAAAAGGATTATCCTATCAACTAGAAAGGAAGGCGGTGGAAATCCGCAAAGGAAGTGTCTTACCAAGCTCTTACAAGTGTTCTTATCAAAGCGGTGGTACAACCGATGGTGGTTCGTGAAACCATGTCGGCGTGGGTGCGATTGCAAGGGTCAAAACTGTGCTGATCAAGAGTAGGTGTAGCTTGGAAGGCACAATATGGTAGCAATGGAGAACAATCAGTTAATTTCAGAATTGCATAGAATTGAATTATAGTCCGTATCTAGCACTTAGCCTATGTTGCTGATCAACCAAGAATGGAATAAGGCTAAAATCAAATGTATGGCAATGTGTAGGAGTGGTAAATATAAGATAATTCAATCCAATGCAATTTGGAATTGAAGAACACAAGGATTGACTCAAAACTGAAAACTGAAGATTTCTGTCCACTGGACAGCACGTCGGTATTTTGACCGTAACTTTTTGTCAGATGCCTTTTTTTCACTGATTCTTTTTTTTCTGTTTTCTGACGGCTTTTTCTACATATTTTCTTTTGGGGACAACTTCTGAATCCCGACACAGAAATTCGCACAAAAATCACAACTGCTGACTGTTGCAGATTCAAAACAGATAATTGGGTCAACTTTCACCGCATATATCTCTTAACTGCCTTGCTGGAATGATGTGAAATTTTACAGACAGATGGACAATGAATTTTGAATCTAATGGCGGTGGTCCAATGCAAAAATAATCTCGGAATAAAAAGTTATGACATTTTTGGTGGCGGCTGCAGAGAAAGGAAAAATCAGCCGAATTTGGAAACTAGGGTTTGGGGTGGGGAATTTTTCTTTTGTTTGGATTTTTAATGGAACAAAGATATGACCAGCAACTAGACAATGCTATATGGACACAAATTCAATTTAGCAAACCAAAACTAATAGATTGAAAGGCACAACGGAGTTTGGACAGCGGAATTAATTCTTTTTGTGGGCCTTTTTCGTGGACTCTAGGATGAAAACGAAACAACAAAGGTAGGGTAAACTCGAACCTGAAGGAACACCTGAAGCTCTGATTACCACTTGATGGGGACGGGGTCCCGATCTTCCAACATGTTCTGGATATGTTCGATTTGGTGGAGGCGCGACACAAATCGATCCGGCTTCCGAACAACACGTCCCGAACCCCGCAATCGCAGCACCACGTCTCCTCAGGTTATCAACCGTGCGCAGCCCGGTTGACCTCGCCAAGAAGGCTAATCCTCGCCTGCGAATCAAAGAACACAAGCAAGAACAAGGAAGAACACAACTGAATTGCAGATGTATTGATTTAGCACTCGAAAATTGGGGTCTCACAAACCGATGAACGGCGAATCTGTTCAAAGACAAATTGATCTAAGAAAAACCCAAACCCTAATGGTGGGGGTGGCGGCTGGATATAGAGGAGTTAGGGGCGTGCAAAACCCCTGGACGCGCCCCTAATGGGCTCCAACACGATACAAAGCCGAACGGCCCAAAAGACGGTGGCGCAGCACCCTGACAGATTCTGAACGCCCACTTGTTTCGACGATTCCCGTTGACTCAGAAGGAATTTTGACATGGGACCAAAGCCATTGGAAAGGTAGTCTTCTCAGCTTTCCATACATATGTGGAACGTCCAAAACGGGGTCCGGATGCGATCTGGGCGTCCGTTTTAGTGCGGCCTGGTCCTGGACTCCGAATTGGATTTGAAGTCGGCTTGAGTCCACTTGTTTCGACGATTACCGTTGACTCAGAAGGAATTTTGATATGAGACCAGAGCCATTAGAAAGGTAGTCTTCTCAGCTTTCTATACATATGTGGAACGTCCAAAACGGAGTCCGGATACGATCTGGGCATCCGTTTTAGTGCGGCCTGGTCCTGGACTCCGAATTGGATTCGAAGTCGGCTTGAGTTGGACCTCCAACATGATTCGACCACCCTTGCTGGACTTGTGCGCCTCGTAGCCCATCTCCAAGTACTTCTAGGTCCTCTCCATGGTTCCTAATCATAATTAAATCATTAGGTAGCAATCGATTCTCAAATGAACAAAAAGAAGTACTTAGGAACAAGCTCACCTGTAAATTCAATTGTCGGGCGCGAGCTCTAGTGATTGGTCCTTGAATGTCAAGTGGAGGAGTGTTGTGTGTATCCGAAGAAGTGATGTCCTCATCACCTGCCAATCCTGACTATTCAAATGGAGCTGGATATTTCAGTGAGTCAGCTGTGGCACCACATATGCAGCAGCAGAAGCAATTTCCAAGCAACCAAAATAGCCATCAAATCCAGCATATTGGGGGTCACAGTAATTCTAGAATACATTCAAGCATGCTGGAGAATTCTTCTGCCTATGGTTTGTTAGATGGGCACGTGAATGGTGAAATGGGATTGCATGGGTCAAACATGCAGCTAACAAACAGGACTGCAGCACCAGAAGCCTATATGAACATATCCCCTTATGGCAGTTCGCCCAAACCTTTGCAGCAACAGTTCAGTCAGCATCCACCCCAGAGGATACCAAGTATGCTTGCTGTCTTTTGATGCATCCTCTTTTACTGCCTTTTCATTAATGCCTTGTGCCATAACCTTGATGCCATGCTTGTGAAGAGCACAAATCAAAATCTAGCGATGGCTTTATTTTTCCTTTGCAACAAGATTCCATCAAGGCATACATATTATGTTCAAATTTCAATCCGAATATTATCCAAGTCATCGAAAAACAATATATCGCACAAACTAACTTGTTGGAGCGTTCTTTGTTAGGGAACAAAACAAAAATAATACATGGCTGCTTATTTTGTTTTCTTGCCATTAGAGTTACTGGCTTGATAATTAATGTGTTGGGTAGAGTCCTTTGACCCAGGAAGGGCGAAATGATACTGTTCTTTCTTAATATAGACGTATACTAGTAGGGTGCCCGTGCATTGCAACAGAATCCCAAAAGAAGGTGGTACATAAATATAAGACGGGATCATAAATTGTACAATAAATATCAAATTTCTGTCACACACATACCAAGCGAAACATACCTTTACAAGCGAGTAAATAAATCAAGTTGTAAACAAACGTTTTTTGTTACACTCAATTATAGGGTGATACATAATCCACGAGCATCACATTCGGGTAACACAATAGAACAAGCACTCGATGCGACAATTATGTAGATGAACAAGTAACAAACAACATTTTCATAGTTTACTCGATGCGGCAATTATGTAGATGAACAAGTAACAAACAACATTTTCATAGTTTACTCTGGTACATAAATACTAACATACTATCTTGTAAATACCATCAAACCAATTAATAAAGTCGACATCATGCATTAAATAGAAACATGAACAAAAATACAGAAATGAAGTTGATGCGGCAGCCCTCGTGAAGACCCATCATCATTCTATCTTGCCAAATAAAGAGAAAGGTGGTTTGGATGTCAATATATGAAATGAGATAGAAAAAACTCTATGCTTAGCTATGAGGAAAAGTGATATTTAGTGGCCACTGTACTAAGATATGGGGCTTCCTCATATATCACCTATGATCAAGAAATCGCTCCTGTTGTACATCGGAACAATGGATGTTGTTAATTACTGAATAATATTATAAAAGAACTATACCACTACCCTTGCTACCATGCATGCATGGCTCTGAAATACCTACCTTCTGCTGCGTGGAGTTCACGGATAGGATAGGAATCATCTCAACATAGAACCATTGCATGCGTCTAGCTTCTACTAGGTAGTACCTTCCTTCCGTACACGCCAAGCGACTGGGGGTGTGGGCAGCTGTGAACCGGTGAGATCGTATTGGAGGCGTGGCCGGTATCGTTGCTAAGTTTGAATGATGACCCACCGTGTAGCCGTGAGGTGGATGATGGCTTGCTAACTTTGGCGACAAGTTCGCACACGAATCGGTCAGTTTCATGATGGCAACGAGGCTCGTTAGATCTAGAACAGGCCTTGGCAGCATGTTGTCGACTTTGCGTGGGCTTGTTTTGGCCCTGCTATGTCAACTCCTCTGCCTTGACGAGCAACGCCACCATGCAGAATGAATGCCTCCCTATCCGAGATTGACAAGTGCACTGCAAACATGCACATGGAGACACAAAAGAAATGAAAGCTACATATATGTGTAGAGAAGAGCAGTTACACGACTCGTGTGGAGCTCATCGAAGAGCGGAAGATGACGTTGAGGGTGTCGTCATCCTTTTGGCGTGAAGTAGCAAAGAAGGTGGTGGTGACATGTGGGCCTGGGTGGCATCCTCTTGCAGACTTGCACTCACACGCATGAGTGTCGCTGCCTCCCTAGTTCGCCGCTCGCCGTTGTGGAGTCCCTAAGTGTCTCCGTGGTTCTTGTTGCTAACGAGAACCTACTAGCCACCTCCCTATTCGCTTCCAACTACAACCATGCATTGAGCCAAAGTAACTCCGTCTCCTCGTCCTCCACCCACGATGCACCATTGCGGCACCCACCGGCGTCCACCAGCGCGCCTCTGTGCTGCCAAAACAGCAACACTCGGACGCGGTTACTGGGACAAGCGTTGCGGGGAAAGGTGGACGGCGCGACAAAGATGATGGGGATGGAGGTGAGGACGTCGGGGACGCACTGCTCGAGCAGATGGACACGGTTTGTGAATTTTGTGACTGGGGCTGTGCCTGCAAGTTGAGGTAGTAGGCTCTACGATTCGGGTTAGGGCGACCAGGACGCATGCAACCAACCAGCGCAACCACATTGTTAGGTCGTTGCGGCACCCGGAAGGTCGGAACTCACTGTTCGACGTGGCCGGCTGGGCGCTGTAAATTTGTTCACCTGCTCCTGTTGCGGAATACGTCGTTGAACCCGATTGGCGTCACCGAGCCGTCGTCTTTGAGTGGATCTGTGGCCGGTGCCCACCGCTTAGGCCCTGACATGCTAGTATGCTACCACCGTTCCTTCTTTTCCTGGACTAGAGTCGCCATTGTTGGTGAGGAGAGGGGGAGGGGGACAAGGCAGCAGTTGGAAGCAGCCCAAGATTAGGAAAGAGGAGATCATGGGAGATGTTACGGGATTTTTGCTTTCTGTTTTACTTTAGAGATTGTGGGAGAGGGCCCGACGGATTTGGAGAGTAGTCGACCACCCATTGGCGCTCGTGTATTCCAGAGGAGCCTTGCATAGATGATGGGGGAAGGTGGATGGCATTTTGTGGGCAATTATCATCAATTTCATGGGGTGGGAAGGGTGCGAGATAGATGGCCCAGATCCTATCTCGTGGCCAGATCGGACGACTACGGAGAGGGGAGGGAGAACAGACCGCCACCAACTCGTATTTTTTAAGTAGTAGAGATTATTAATGCCATATTCATTTTGCATATATGCCCATGAGTTTTCACAAACCTCTGCGGCCTTTATACACAAAGCTATTGTATTTTTTACCACTTAATGCAGATAGAGGCTCCTAACCATATACAGTTTTTCTATTTTGTAGTAACATGTTTGATGGTTCAATGATGATTTAAGGGCACTTCAGTTGAGTTCTGAACCAATTTTATGACTCTAATAGCGACAACCAGGGATAGAAAAACTGGCGGTTACCGGTTGGCAATCGGAAAAATCGGTGGGAATTGGTAGTAAAAAAATCGGTCAAAAATTTTCAAATGTATGTTTACATTTATAATTGCATAATGCACTTCATAGGTTGATTTATGTCTTTTTTGTGCTAGATTACCTATTGTATGACTAAATATGCATCAATCCCAAGTTTTTTATCTTTTTTTCCAGTTTTTAGCGATTTTTCTTTTTTTCGGTAATCGGAATAGTTACGGGTTTAAAACAGCCAAATTCAAATTTTGATATTTGAATTTCAATCGGCTTTTCCGGTAACTGGCCGGTTACTGTTACCTACCGGCCGTCGGGCGGGAAGTTCCCTGATACCGAGATTTCTATCCCTGGCGACAATACACTGGCACCATTTGATCCCTCCTTTTTTTCTTTTGCAATATATAACAGAAGGATTTAAAATTTTCTTTTCCTTGTTTGTTACGCGCATTTGATCTGTACTTGGGGAGGTACAGCTTATTTTGTTGAAGTTGTTAATGTTAGAAGTTGATTTGCTTGCCATTTATTTAATTTTCATAGATAGAAAAATTCATGTATACTCGTGGCATTGTGACAAAGTAAATTGTATTGTTTTTGTTGTGTAGCATCAGTTGACATGGCTGGTTCTGGAAGTTTTTACAGCACTGGTTCTTCTGCTTTAACAACAGCAAGCAATCAGAACATGGGTGCAGCAAATTTGCAGTCTAGATCAAGAATGAATCCTATGTTGCTTACCAATCAGTTACACGTGCTATCCATTCAACCGCAGCCTCGGATAAAAGCTGAGGTTTTGGACCAACCAGAAAAGGTGAATTTTCAGCCGTCTCAGTTGGCTCATGAACAACTACTGCGCCAGCAGCATTCAGTGCAGCAACATCAGGTGCAGCCTAATTCCCAATTTGTGCAAAATCAATATCATCTCAATCAACAGCAACTTAAGATTGCCTCCGTACAATTTATCACACGCATTCACCTTTATATTGCCACAGTACAATAACTTAAGATGGTACAAGGACTCTATTCCTTAATTGTGGACCTAAGGGTACCATCAACTTGTGGAGGACATGGTGGTGGTGTGTGGCAAGGGGATGGGGGTTTGGCTAAAACGATCTAAAATTCTTCTCTAATTAAATTACCAATTTCTATTTGGCTAAACCAAATATAAGATGCGAAAACTTAACTCAAATTGATTTAGCACAAATATCGCCTAAATTAATTATGTTCATCTAAGTGCACCAACACTTTAAGCCTTATGACAAAGTTTGTAATTTTAGGATGAAAAGTAATCAATTTAATTCTATAAATGTAAATTGTTTGAATGTAAATTAAGCAAAAAAAAACCACAATTTACACGGTTGCCTTTTACTGTGGTGATTGAAGATTTGTCGGTTTTCTTTAGTCCACGTTGAGGTTAGCCCAAACGAATTGGACCGACTTCATGAATTAAATCGAAACATTTTAATCCACTAAGGTTCTTCCTCCACTTCGGAGATGGCGAGCACCACACCACTCAATTCGTCGGGCCTTCTCATAAACTTCTTAGAAGATCACTGCGTCTGTGAGTCGGTAAACTCTAAGAGTAATAAGTCAAGTCACTCGCTTAACTCTCACCACGTGCAACGAATGCACACCTCTCAATTGAATACACACTCCACATCTAGATGCAACACATGCAATCTAGAGCTTTCCTCCTTACTCACAAGGTGCAACACATGCATAATTGAGAGTAGGACCTCACACTAGCTCAAAGGAGTGTCAAAGGATAAAGCAATTCTTTCCAATCGGCCAAAAGGGATATATATACCCACACCATAAAAACTAGCCGTTAGCGGTTGGAAGCAAACTTGAAAAAGCAAGATTTCTAGAAGTACCGTCAACTTACAATCGGTACTTCCGCTCTCCTCTGCAACGGTCAGGAAACTAACTGTTGCAGGCAAATTCGGTAGTTCCGATGTGCAAAGTCCGGTACTACTGATCATTGGAAGTACCATAATATTCGTGTGAAACTATCGATTTTCTTTTTGGTAATTCATGACAATCTCAACAAATAATGAGATAGAAATCAAATTGCGTGGATACAACATGTACACAACACTTGTATACTCTAAGCTAAGCTTCTAAAGTAAAGCTTATTGATCTGGTTGTCATTAATCATTCAACTATTAACATATAATGGAACAACTAGATAACCCGATTATGAGTATATATGAACTATATAAGCTATATATATTTAAGGGATATGTTTCAAAGTAAAGATTCTTAATATGTGGAAATGGGACATAAATCAATACTAATGAAACTACAAAACATATAGTGAACTTTCCCTAAATGTGTGCATATAATAATGTATTGTGAAAATATATACATATATTCAAGTTTAACTTATTTGGTGAAGTTCAACTTAAGGGATATGTTTCAAACCAAAGATCCTTAATATGTGGAAATGGAACATGGATCAATACTAATAAAATCACAAAACATAGAGTGAACTCTTCCAAAATGTGTGCATACAAGAATGTATTGTGAAAGTATATGCATATATTCAAGTTTAACTTATTTGGTGAAGTTCATTCTATATTTCGGATCCGGGGAATGCAATAAGATAATAATGTGATATTGAATGTATATCTCTTATGTTTTTCATATTTTCATCTAAATGAGACAAATAATATCATAATCAATAAACATATTAGTCTTATAATCGTATTTGTCATTATCACTAAAACCAACTTAATGGTGCTTAAACTTGCAGCTTCTCTCTCTCTCTTTCTAGAGTAGCTAAATAGCGAAGTTGTTATCTATATTGTTTTAACTTGAGCAAGATCTGTATTGTTCTAATTTGTTTCGTCACTCATTCGGTATGTGCAGGTTGAGCATTGATGCACCATTTGTACATGTTATTTTGGGCAGTAGGCCAGTAGCTTTGGTTGGAAGCTCTACATGAAAGTTAAGTTAGCAGTAGCTGCGAGAATCTTACATGAATATTGTTCGTAACTCTTTCCTGTTGCACTTGTTGTGGTTGGCCATGTCATGTTCCATTTCCGTTGCTTGTTCAGACTCTCAGATAGTGAACTATTGGTGGAGTTGATAAGATTTTTGTATGATTTACTATCAGATCAGTGAGCTCTTGGTGGAGTTGAAGATAATTGAGATATGGTATACATTATCATTACATTACAGGTTCTTTTCTGTTTCGGGCTATTTTCCTTCTCTTATCTACTCCTTGCAATAAAATCTACTTGCAAATTTGTCATCCAAGCATAGGATGATTTGAGATATTCCATTAGCTTTTAATCCAAAGTAAATGAAGAACGAGCTGCGGACAACATGGAGGAGAATGCACTCATGTCCAAAAATTAGCTTTTCCAAACTGAATTTGCATGTACACAAAACCTGGACCTGGGCAAAGAACACGTCCAGTTTGTGACAAGGTAGGATACAATCAACTGGACAGCAGGATGGTACAAGCAAAAAAATCTAGTTCTTGGGGATGTTGTTGCCAACAATCTTGGCAGGTGCGATGCGAAGGAGGTTCCCGGGCTTCCCCTGCACAGCTCCCTTGATCATCAGAACCCGGAGATCGTCGTCAATCTTGAGCTTTCGGACATCCTCCCAGGCATCTTCTTCCCCTTGTACACCCGCCCTGGTGTTGTCCCTGCGCCGATCGAACCCAGAGCTTTGTGGCTCTTGGAACCGTGCGTCATCAGCCCACGCTTGACCACCTGTGCAGTATCGAGAAACCATCAGGCGTGAATCGACAACTCGATGACACTAGTCATGCCGATCGATGTTGTTAGCCATCAGAAAGCGAATCATGGGCATGCTATGATCTATCGATGTTCTTAACCCTCAAAAGAGAATGAATCAAGAAAATTCTACGAGCTATGCCAATGTTTGCAATAAGTTGTAAGCTATCAGACATGATACAAGGCATGCCAATGTTATTTTAGGCTCGCCGATGTTGTTAAATCGTCCGGAAAACGAATCATGGACATGATACTGCACTGCAAGTTCTTGATACACTACTTACAAGAATGGCATTCGCATTGGCAATGGCATTGTGAAGTCTTGTGACACTAATAAAGAGCAAGCCGTACTGTTCTTGCCAAGAACAAGTTGGCCAGCAAATGGCAATATGAGATTGTGAAGTTTCAAGCTTGTCTTCATGTTTACCTCCCAATGTTGTTAAATTCAGGCACGAAATGATTCTTGCCATTGCAAAAATTAAGGACACTCGAATCTACTGACCTTGGAACCCCTTGCCGATGGAGTTGCCGGAGACGTCGACGAGGTCGCCCTTCTTCAAGAGCTTGGCGAAGTCGAGCGGCTGGCCAGGGGCGAAGGCGTCGACGGACTGGAGGGGGAACTCCTGCAGACGGCGGCGCGCCGGCCTTGCCGAGGTGGCCGAGCTCCGGGCGGGTGAGCTTGTCCTCGCGGACGGCGTGGTACCCGACCTGGACGGCGTTGTAGCATGGTTGCCGCCCTCCCGGAAGCCGGCTTGCCGGTGGCCGCGTCGAAGTAGGTCATCATCCATTCATCCCCACCTTGGTCGCCATCACACCTACGCCGGCCTCGTACGCCGCGCGCATCACCACCAGCGGCCTCCTGCCTCCTACACAATTATCCTTGAAGCGCACGAACCTAGCAAGTTACCAAAAAGAACCGTCGTAAATGCTATGGTTGCTGCTCACTGGCTCAACAAACAGGCTTCTTTCCGGAGGTTGTTACTCAACAAGAAGGAATGCGAGCCACATCCTTTGCCGTCGCAGGTCTCATACATGTTGATTAACCTTGTTGGAGCTCAACTCAGGCATATAAGTCAACCATAAGCGACACAACGCAATCTAGAGTTTACTCCTTTCCCTCTACTTAAGAACCGACCACTCTTCTCATACGTGATTATCAAACCTAAGAATTACGAAGGCTATGTACATTGCATCAGTATTGGTACCATGTGCCTCATCCGTACAGGTCAAACGACTAAATCAGCATAAAACCACAGAATGATCTGGTACTGGCCTTCATTATTATTTTGGTTTTTCTTTTTTCTCGCACAACAAGGAAAGGAATCCTTTGATTTGCTTACGACCAATTTATCATAAGCATTTTAATACACACATACAGCTCAGTGGCGGACCTAGGAGTTTTAAGATGGGTGTTCGGATTTTGAAGCTATGTTGCTCAAATATGTCGATACCGCAGTGCATTGTCCACCTCCCAAAACACCGATACAACGATACATGTATGTAGATATAATAAAAAATACATAAATTAATGATTTCTTATGAGAAAATGGGCGACATAAGGCAAGCATAATTATATGAATTAAATAACAAATTATAGAGATAAATGAGAGTTGTATATCTTGTTGATCTTACCTTTTTTTTGCTATTTCTCCATCAGCAAGAATTGTCCATCTAAGAGGAAATTGTATGTTCCTTCCATATAGAAAAACAGACCAAGAAAAAATAAGTGTAGCGGGGTGGAGCACACCTAGACCTGAAGAGAGGACGATGACAATAAGTTGGAGGTGCTACTCACTTCCCAATGCCACGCTCTCTCCTGCCTACCGTGCTGCTCAGTTCCTGTCGCCCGCTCCCTATCTCCGTGTCCGTTGTGCCACTGCCCACTTGCTTACGACACCTCTCTGCTCGCCTGTGCTACCACACGCTCACGTTACATCACATGCCGCCTCACGCATGATTGTCGTCACATCATGGCACCATGTTCGTGTCCGCCGGTTGTCACTCGCCTCTAGCCTGCATCTCCGCTCGCTCGCCACTCGAAGGTCGAAGCCGCCTCCACACAGATAGCCACAAGATGAGAAAGGAAACAAATGTTAGAATTTTTTTTATATCTTTACCTCTTTGGGCGTGAGGAGGGCTGAGGTGGAAAGAAAAGTGGGTCTAATGTATTACATGGGCCGCGCGTGAGATACGGGGAGTGTGTGCTGAATTTATTTGTAGGCATAAAAATATAGTTTTAACACAACTAATAATATATATATATATATCTAATATACCTATTATATACCTAGTATTTCATATAAAAAACTTTAGGTGTTCAGCTGAATATCCTTGACCAACGGTAGATCCGCCCATGATACAGCTGGTGCTAACTGCCTATTGTTACTGGTGCCCAACAGTCTTGTGTTGTGTTAGAGTGGCCCTGCTATGCTATTATTGTATGTATACAGAATCGGTAGGCCTCACCAAAATAATTGAGTCGAGGACTAATAATTATAATTTTCTTCTTTGATAAATAAAGGCTTAATTTTTGTTTGATTGTTCATGTACCCTTTGAATGCAACTACTCTGGCATTTCTTTGTTCAGGGCCGCTCCAATGGGCTACCAGCTTCTGACTTTTAACTAAATTTGTACTATAGCAGTTGAAATTATACTATAGTGATCGCTAGTTTTTTCTAAGTCATTTAATTAAAAATAAAAAAAACATGTTATATCATCATGAACAATGCAAATAAATAAGAGAACAAAAGAAAAAGGAAAAAAAAAGCTAAAAACCAAAGTGCAAAATAAGCCAAAATTATAAAGTTGATATGTTCCAGATAGCTTTTAACTTCTGAAAACTGGAAACCAAAATAGTAGACTTTTAAGCCCGTTGGCGTAGAGATCTATAATGCTGCAGTACTAAGCTATCATTATTGATGCTCCCTTTTTCATTTTTCCCCTTCCTTTCATCTTCGACTGCTCAGAGCAAGTATTATAAGAGGCTGTAAACTGGCTGTATGCTGAGGTGAAGGAGAGAGAAGAGAGGTGGGCTGTAAGCTTACAGCCAGCTGAAGCACAAGAACTAAGAAACTTTGTGAGAGGAAGGGGTAGATCATACAGCCTTCAGCTGACTGTAACTACTATATAAGTATGCTGATAAGTGAGTTATAAGTATCCATACAGCCGGCTGAAGGCTGTATTACAAGACATGCTCTGATGCACGACCGAAATCTTTGCCATATGATAGTGTTGTCAGGTGAGCAGTGCTCTTTGATGAAATCTTCGAATTTTGGATTGCTAGCAAACGTAATGCATGAAAACACTTGTGCCTTGTCTGTTTGCTACGCCTTAGAACATGAAGCGGCATTTGACGTCCTATACTGTACAGCTTTCGAG
Organism: Dendrocalamus sinicus; assembly: GCA_036346575.1. Taxonomy (NCBI): domain Eukaryota; kingdom Viridiplantae; phylum Streptophyta; class Magnoliopsida; order Poales; family Poaceae; genus Dendrocalamus; species Dendrocalamus sinicus. The sequence goes on from JAYEVI010000551.1 coordinate 260,452, forward strand.
GTGATGGATGCTCAGTGCCTAGCAATGTGTGCCTCTTCTCTTATATGCACTTCAAAGTACGATATATATATATATATATATATATATATATATATATATATATATATATATATATATATATATATATATATATATATATATTTTTTTTTCTTTTCGTTCCAGGACATGCTAGAAGCAGCAAAGTTGCAGCTGGAGAGAGCTATCTCTGCACCTACCTGAGCATTCCTAGGGAGCGGCTCAGGTGCGGAGCCCTGCACATAGTTATGCACGAGACGGTCACAGCACGATACATGTCAAAAAATCAAAAAAAATACTTTAAAAAATCTAAAAAATATTTAGAAAATTGTAAAAAAAGTCTTTTTTATTACTTAAAAAATATTTTTATTAACAAGTTTTTTAAGTACTTAAAAATACTTGTAATAAAAGTATATTTTTAAATACTTAAAAAAACTTTTAAGTATCCAAAAATACTTTTTACAATTTTTTTAAATATTTTTGGGAATTTTAAGTTTTTTTATTTTTGGACACGTGTCGCGCTGCGACTCGCTCTGTATATAGCTATGTGCAGGGACCCCTGCGCCTGACCCGCTTCTGCATTCATATGGCATATCATATTATCATCAGTGACACAAGAATTTCCTTTTAATCCTGAGGTTATCTGATCCTAACTAACAGCCAGAACCTAGAAGTGTTACCTTTTCTTTTCTTGTGGAAATGTTTACGTGTGAGCACTTATTACGTGAGTGTGGTGTAGTGAAATCATTCAAGAATGAAAATCTTCTTGTCAGTATTTGATTTGTACAAAGTGAGCACTCATTTGGTCCGTCCCAGGGAGCTCATGCACCCACTTTTCAACTCTCAACTATTAAGTTCATTTGAAAACACAGCCTTAACTCCACCCCGAACTCTCCAAACCATTTAAAACATAACCCTCAACCTAAAACACAATGATTTTCAATGATGTGGCACCGAAATAGACAATATTAGGCTGACTTAGATGCTATGTTGGCATGGGCTCGCCGATCCGTGTTGACGTGGCATGGTAGTGGCATCTCAGTAGACAAATCTAGGTTGATATGGCATGCTAGTGGCACCGTAATCAGCGCAACAAATAAATTGAGTAAAATGGTGGCCCCACATGTCAGTCCCCCTATATTCTTCCTCTCCTCCCCATGTCGACACTGACATTGCACTATGGTATGAGCTCACGGCATGCAGCGCCTCCACCTCCTCCTCACCCCGCCATGGCACGTGGTCCTCGTCGCCTTCCTCAGCTGCTTCCACCCGCCGACCGTGCATGCACCAAGCTCATGTCGCTAAGCAGGGGCGGAACCAAGATACCGTCCCCGGTGTCACAGGACACCGGGTCCAAAATTTTTTTTTACCAAGGATCAGCACCTTCAGTCCATGTGTGAACTCCCCGAGCTCAAACATATTGCATCTGGTTTCTTCCTTGAAGCCCAACGAAAGAAGCACTAGTAACCCAAATTCCCAGTAGCTAGCAGTAGTCCACGAAGAGTCTCCACTTCCCTCAGCTCATGAGGTAACTACAGCAGGCCGAACCAACTCTTGAGCTAACCCAAGAGGGAGGACCGCAAATAGGCCACGATATCCCTTTGATCGATCCCCAAGCATGTCACCTGGCAGCAACCATCAACGCTTATTTGTCTCGCATAGTCGGCTAGGAGACGTGCACCACGTCTGCCACATAGCCACACCTAGCCAAACAGTGACCAATCGCTGGAGAATGGGAGAAACCAGTGCCACTAGCTGCCCTCACCTGCCATCTCATCGCGGTACAGTCTAGTCTCTATTGCCTCGCGCTCTCGCCAACCCAAGGAAGCATACGTTCACCCAATCAGTATGCACTTTGCTCTAAAATTCTTTCAATTTCTCTAAGTTGTTTCAAGAACAGGGGCTACATTTGTGAATTAGGATTTCAATGTGATGATTATTAATTGTTTTTTATCAAATTGTGGGGTTAAAACTTAGGGTTTTAATTTTGACTTTTGGAATACCAGCTTAGCTCGATGTCAAGTAAGTAATCCATTGGACATATTTTTTATTATATTATTCTTGAACAGTTGAACATACAAATGTCTAATTGAATTTTTTTTAACTAATTGGTGATAATTTCATGAATAATATACTTATTTGCTATGTAGAGAAACAAGAATTGATGAAAATTACCAATGATGATGTGATTCGTCGCTTTAGAAACTCGAAAACACATAAATACTGAAAGGTAATGCACTAATTTACATTTGATCGTTATACTATTTTTACTTGAAATATTGAAGTAATGATATATTTATTTTGTTCCAGGTTCGCCCTTGTCGCTAAGGCAGCTCCCTAGCGAAGCTGCCAACCAGTTCCACCTCCGCGTGCAGGGGATCTTTCGGTGGTGCCTGGACGGCGACGCGGACATCCCTAATGCGTTCCTGAAGGCCACGTTAATCGATGGCCTCTGCGCCGAGTTCCAGGCGATGGGCTTCCTCTACTTCTTTTCTACTTCAACAACCTGCACATACATAGTACATGACCACCACCTCGGAGATGCACTTCGCATTCCCTCTGAAGATTTATGCTCAGTTCTATGGAAAAATCATGTGATTTTTGTCCTGATTTGTTGGGTTAATCTTGTTACATGTGTGTTTTACTCAAGTGTGTTTGAGTACCCTAGTTTGTGTGTGGTCGTTACAATCAATATGTGTAGTCGATGCGACCAGTCTATGTGTGATCGTTACGACCAGTCTATACTTGTGTGATGTCGTTACAGCTGGTACAAAAGCTACATAGAATATTGTAGCTTCGAGTACTAAAGATTCACAAAGTATTGTAGCTCTGAGTACTATAGCTACATCGAGTTCTGTAGCTCCGAGTACTGTGTGGTCGTAGTTGTAGCGGCTGTGGTCGAAGTCACAGTGGTCGTAGCGGCCGTGGTTGAAGTCGTAGTGGCAGTAGCTATAGTGGTCGTAGCTACAGCGGTCGAAGCTGTGGTCGGAGCTGCAGTCGGAGGACTACTGAAGCGGTCGGTGCTCAGAAGACCTGTGTGGTCGAAGTGCCGGGGTTAATGATCAGAAGACCAGTGTGTGGTCGAAGTGCTACGATTAATGCTCAGATGACCTGTGTGGTCGAAGTGCCGCAGTCGGTGCTCAGACGACTTTTGTAGTCAAAGTGTCGTGGTCGGTGCTCGAAAGACCAATGTGTGGTCGAAGTGCTGCGGTCAGTACTCAGACGACCTGTATGGTTGAAGTGCCGCTGTCGGTGCTCGAACAACCGGTGTGATTGAAGTGCCATGCTTGGAACACTCGTAGCCTGTGTACATAGTCGTGGCACCTGTGTGTGTGGTCATAGCACCTATGTGTGTGTGGTCATAACATCGTGACCACATTTGCGACAAGAACTCCATTGCCGTGGCGATGGAGCTTTGAGCTCAGCCTCTTGCTCTTGGTCGCTATTCTTGGTACTCACATAGTAGTAGTGTCCAAGTCAGCCAAATACCTCCCATTCCGGTGCCACATCATCGAAAACCACTGTGGTTTAGAATAAGGGTTGTGTTTTAGACTGCTTTGAGAGTTTGAGATTGTAAAGTAAACAGTTTTAGAGTTCAAGATTGATTTTTCAGACTAACTCAATAATTAAAGTTGAAAAATGGACTTGTATCGTAAATACATGGCTGGGTTCGTTTCGGCTCGCGGCTTGTGGCTTATTGTTTATACTACAGTAACTAACTTTTAAATGGTGCATTTTTTTAAGATGAGCCAACAGGAAGATTGTTATAAAAAGTGTACTGAGTTCAGCTGTACCAGCCAAAACCGCATACGACTATTTTTCTCTATATATTGTCTCTCACAAATAGTTAGAATTTAAAATTTTAATTCATAAGTTATAGCCCAAAAAACCCACCATGTAACAGCTCATATGTTTTCGTTTCATATGGAGTAAACCAATATCTTGTTCTCTGCATGTAGACAATGGACGGGATACGTTAGGCACTATTCAATATTACATGCCCGTTCTTTCTATCCCTAAAATATTGCTGCAGTGCAGGTACGGCCGATACTATTACAATACTAGTGTAGAATTAACGGTCAAATTTTAACCTGAGAGAGAGAGAGTAAAATATCAACAGTGCCAAATATTCGTAAACAGTAATTTATACTGCTAACGGCTTTGTCAGAGCAGAAACAGGGACACACTCTGAAAACAAAAGAGGAAGAACAGAGCAGCGACGGTGCAAGCGAAGACTGAAGATCTTTGTTCGTTGTGTCGAAATTAAAAAGTTATCGAAAAAACTGATCTGATGGGATGGGGCGGACAGGAGAAAAAGAGGAGGACGATGGGACGAGCGGCACTATTTTGCAATGGGACAATGGATATCCCTTCTTCCCAGCAAGCAATCAGTCCACTGCTTCCATATTCCCCTTCCCCTAATCAGAAGAGAGAGAGAGAGAGAGAGAGAGAGAGAGAGAGAGCATGCAAGTCTGCAACCCCACACCAAACAATCAAGCATCAACCCAGCAAGGCAAATGCAAAGGAGATGCATGAATCAGCCCCTCCCTTCTCATTTCACCTCACTGTTGACTCTTGTTTGTGTTGATGATGGGGATGGTTGGTGAGCCTCACTCAGCAATTACTGCTAAAAAAAAGAGACGAGCTCAGGTCAGGATCAGAGCATCGTACTGTAGGCTACTGCTATAGCCCTTGCCCCATGCACAAGATTCAAAGATCGCACACATCAGTCAGCACATCGAGCAGAACAGCCCTTCTTCAGGTTCAGGGTGCAACAGGCAACAGCATGAACGATGAACCAGCATCAGATAGCAACTACAACAGTCCCTTGCCTCCCTCTAGTGAAGTGCGCAAGGAAGGAGCTTCTGTTGATTGATTTAAAACTTTGTAATTAACCACTGCGCTGCGCTTCAGCGCTTGACGATGGATGGGCATCAACTCCTTCCCTGTAGGGTTCGTAGGACCCTCGGCAATTTATTCCTCCTCATCTTGTCTTGCTTCCCCCCTGATTCATTCAACTAGGGTTCATCTAATGATCTAACGATAGGCCAAAAAAGAGTGCAGGAATGGCACAGGAGGCGCGGAGAGAGAAGACAAGATACAAGAAATACGGACCAATTACCATTGATCAATCCAACTGAGAGGAGAGGAAGAAGAAGAAGAAGAAGAAAGCAAAATCTCTTAAGAAGAAGCAAGAGAGGAATATCCTATTTGACTTGCATGGCTAATAACAAATAACTCTAGGCGTCCACCGCGCTCCGGCAGGGACTCGCTTCTTGAGCTGCTGTTCATCATTCCACCAAACAAAACGAAGACGAAAACAAAACAAGCTCAGTACATGCTTCTAATCCGTTGGCTGGTCGGTTCAGAAGCGCGCGTTCTCGAAGCCGTGCAGATCGCTCACACGGTTCATCGACTTGCGCATGATGGCCACCTTTGCCAGCTGCTCCGCCGCGCGCCACGCCGACGTCGGGGTCAGCGGCTCCCCCCGCGGTGTCCCCGCGGGCGTCTCCGCCTCCCTTCTGCTCCTAGACGTCGGCGTCGGTGGCTGCTGCTGGCTGCGCCGCCACCGCATGTCGCTGACCTCCGTGTCCAGGCTGCCCAGCAGGTCCTGCTGCTGCTGCGTCGGCGCCGACTGCAGCACCAGCGTCCGCGCCGACGAGAGCAGGTGGATGGCCGTGGCGAAGTCGCCCAGCTCCGCCAGCCGCCGCGACTCGGCGACCGCACGGGTGGCCACAAACAGGTCGTGGAGGCGCTGCGAGGAGCTCCCGCCGTGGAGAGGAGGCAGCAGCAGCGGCTGCTCGGCGCCGCGCAGTGTGTCCTGCGAGGCCGGGTCGCGGTAGCTGCACCTTACGGACAGCGAGTGCGGGTGGTTGTGCTGCGCGCCCAATGGCACCCGCAGCTCCACCAGCAGCTCCCGCTCCTCCTCCGCGAACATCTCGCCCAGCCGGACACCGAGCGCCGCGCCGCCGCTTCCGCCGGCGAGGGCCACGGCTTGCTGCCCGGGACCGCTGGAGTACACCGCTGTGATCTCCCCCGTCGGGAAGGTGAGGTCCAAGTGCACCTCCTGCATGACGACGCTGACGAGGCCGCCGAGGCATTTCGCGAAGGCGTGCTCCACAGGGGGGGCTCCTCCTTGCTCCTCCTTGGCCACCACCGGCTCGCCTCCCGGCCCAATGGGGATCTCCAAGTGGGTGAAGCGCGTGGCCGGCGGAGCTGCTTGCGGGCGGCGGAGAGTACGGTGATCTTGCTGCTGCTGCTGCGTGTCCGATAAGAGCATCACCGTGGCGACCGGGTTGCGGTCGCGGCGGTCCTCGAGGACCTTGGTGGCCTTGCGAAGGGCGTCGCCGACGCAGGCAGTCTGCGCCTGCTCCTGCCCCTGCGCGGCGGCGCACACCACGAGCCGGTCCACGATCTGGCGCGCCGACCGCTGCCCCTGCCTCGACATCCGCCGCAACGGCAGCAAGCGCTTAGCGGCGCCTGAGAAGGCGACGATGGAGAGGCGGTCGGCCGGGCCGAGCGACGCGATGACCAGCCGCATCCCTCGCTTCAGCGTCTGCAGCTTCTCGCCCATCATGCCCTGGCTCACGTCCAGCACGGTCACCAGGTCAATGGGCGCGCGCCGTGAAGCCGACGACCGCAGCCCGGGCGCCTTCACCTTCACGGCCACCACGTACTTGCCATGCCTCCGGCCGGACGACACCAGGGCAGCCTCCGGCGCCACGGTCACCGCCAGCCCGCTCCTCGGCCGCGGCGGGTGCGGGAAGAAGCCCCTGAACTCGCCCTCCCTTCCCGCGTCAACCTCGTCGTCCTCGTCGGCCTCCGGGATCGGGTTGAACCCACCGTTGGCGGCGGCGGCCTTGGGCGCCAGGAGAGGTTCGTCGTCATCGTACACCTTGGGGACGCCGGACGATGGCGGCGTCTTGCGGCCGGAGTCATCGGAGATCCTGCGCTTGTAGTGGGGGGAGCGGTTCTCGGCATTGTCGTCGATGGCGACCGCGGGGACGGAGGAGCAGTGGAGGCGGAGGGAGGCGAGGAAGGGGGCCTGGCGCCACGGGGCGGAGCAGACGGGGCAGGAGAGGACGCCGGAGAAGGTGGAGCGGGCGTGGGCGGTGATGCAGGGGAAGTGGAAGGAGTGGGAGCACTCCGCCGTGAACACCGCCGAGCTGCCGCCGTTCTTGACGCCGTGAGAGCACACACCGCACCGAGCCTGCGCGCAATAGCCATTGCAGAAACGTCAATCCACCACTCCAACAACAGCAACAACAAGAAGAAAACACAATTTTCTCATGGAAAATGAAGGAAAGAAGAAGAAAGGAAAACAACATTGGAGGAGGAGGAAAAGATCTTCTTTTTGGGCAGCAGCACTAGGAATTAAAATCAAGACAAAGCTGATCTGATCTGATCTGATCTATCTTTTCCCCCTCTCTCTCGCTCTAGCTAGGCTCCACCCCCCAGCTTTCTTCCTCTCACATAAAGCCTAAAAGGAGGAGCAGCCTTTTCTCTAATAATTGCATGTCCTACTGCAACTTCCAGTACTATCTTCCCTTCCAGATCATTCTCTTCTTTATTTTTTCCTCCTCCTCCATGTCTCTCTCTATTTATCTTTAAGAGAGATCTCTCCATGAAACAAAACAGAGGAAAAGGTTGATGGTGGATCTGAATTATAATCTTGTCTCTGAAATGACAGATACAAATTGGAGTAGATGGAAGAAGATCTCATTATCAAAAAGAAAGGAAGGAAGATGGCTAGCAAAAACAAAAGGGAGGATCGGAAAGCTGCTGCTGCTGCTGCTGCCTTATAATAATTAGTTAATTATTACAAGGAGAATCGAATCTCAAGAGAGAACTGGGAAAGGGGGAAGAGGATTAGGACAAAACAGAGAAGGAGGGGGTAATGATTGGTTGATTTGTTCTCCACTGGCAATGGGGATCGCCAATTAGCAGCGGCCAAGGCAAGAGAGAGAGAGAGAGAAGCAACAACATTTGCCTTTGCATTGCATTGCAGCACACAACAACAACAAAAGAAGAGATGCAGAGAAAAAAAAATCGTTTTTTCCTTCCTTTTTCTTCGTTCAAGAAGCCATGGAGAGAGTGTGACGCTACTAGGATTAGTAGGATAGGATACAGACAAGAGAGACAGACCTTGGTAGGAAGGATGGAGGCCTTGATGAGCGCGAATCTGGATGGGGATCTGGGCGACGAGGGCGCCGACAGCGCCTGCAGCAGCGGCATCCTCTTCTTGGCCGGCGCCGGCACCGAGGGCGGTGTCACCGCGGCGGCAGCCTCCGGACCGACCTGTGGCTGCGGTGGGGGCTTGGTACGGCAGCGGAGGGCGGGCGTGGAGGGGTTGCTTCCACCGCCGCCGATGCCGGAGAAGAATCCTCCAAGCTTGCCGGGCGTCCGGGGGCTGGGCGCGTCGTGCTGGCGGCGTTTGGTGGCGGCGTCGTGGTCGTCTCGACGGACGGACGTGCACAGTGCCCTCCGCCACCCTGTCCCCATCTTCTTCTTGATCTCTCTCTCTCTCTCTCTCTCTCTGCTTGTCAAGGGAGGGAGAAAGGAACAGGTGGAGCTTGGTACTTATATCACACTTGCTCCTCAGTTCGTCATCATGTATGTATGTACAACATTCACATGGCAAGGCTCTCGCTCTGCTCTCTTGATTTGCTTTTGTACACCACCAGCAGCAGCATGTTAGTAGTCTTCCTGCCAGTACCAGTACCAGTCCATCATCATAATAATTCCATTTAATTTATCTGAGGGGAGGGGAGAGTTGTGCAATTATTGGGCAGGTAATATAGAAATAATGGGCCTATTTTTTTTTCTTCGAAACTCACAACTTTTGATTTTTACTATAATATCTAACTTTCAAACGAAATATTTTCTCAAGACGTGATCTATAAGTTAAACGAGATATATATTAAAAGCCCAACATTTGTACTAGCCAAAATCGCAAGTGAGCATCTCTCTCCGTGATATGTACCGTAAACAGCTAAAATTCAAAAAATTCAGCTAAAAACCATAAACCGCAGCCACAGCCAAATAGGCCCAATAGCGTAGCAACATCTGCTCTGAACTATTTTTGGTTTTTTTCCTTATAGCTTAGTTTACTATATAATTAGTTTTTAATTGGAGTGTCTTTTTTAAAAAATAACTAATTTTTAATTAGAGTATTTTTTTAAGATAGAATATATAAGTTGATCGTAATATCTGATTTTATGTATATTAGATATATCTCTATACTCTCTCGTAAATAAACAAATTTAATATTTTGAACCAAAAGTATAACATTTTAAACAAAAAATATAAATTATAGTTAAAAAAAATCTATCTTTCTGGTCCGATGGCCGAGAACCACCTAGAGTTTACTTCACGAAGTTAGATACCTCAGGCCTAATACTTGCCCTCCGGGTCCCTACCTCCTCATATTTATTGTTTTAAATTCTCCTGCTCTTTGGTTTTTTTCTCGATCTATTATTCTATGGTCACCTTGTGTAAGTGGGGTATTTTACAACTTCAACCTCACTCTTCAAAAAAATAATATATCAACCTCTGTCCTCTTGCTCATCTGCTGTGGCTATCGAGCTTGTTAAAGAGGGGATGAAACAATACTATGGCTCTGTTTGGCAGGGCTCCTCTTCACAAGTGGAGCTGTTTTTTTTGGCTTCACAAGTGGAGCCAAGTGAAGCTACTTTTTTCAGCTTCATCCTTTTGTCTCAGCAGATTTTAAGGAGCTCTTTGGGTGGAGCTATTTTGCTTTACCCCGTTTGGCACAAAACAGCTCCAAACAACTCCAAAGAGCTGGTGGTGGAGCTATGCCAAACGGGGCCTATACATGCAAGCGGCAGAGCAGAGCATCACAGAACAGAACAGAGCAGAGCATCTAATCTCTTTGGCTGCCTGCGTTACATTGCATCCACGGTCACCTCTCTCCCCTGCTCTGCCTCCCTCCTCTAGTCTGAATCGAAGAGTAGCACATCTATGATCTGTCGCCTCTTCTTACTCCTCGATCACCGTTAATTTGCGAAAATAAATAAACAAAGAAAAAAAGAACCCAATGGTAAAATAATAACTTTCTTATTGCCTTGGGATCCACTGTTTCTGCCGAGTATATATCCCATGCGTGATACTGTAGCAATATTTTTTGAATTTGATTTTGGCATACAAATTTTCAATTTTAGCTCTTTCCGTGACCATGAAAGCAATGGCCAATGATACATATCTCCTGTCGAGCTCCTATGACATAGCAGATTGATCGTGTACGATAGTTTAAGGCCTACCCAACTAGCAGGTTTGGAAGCACCTACCTCACTGGGCGATCGTGACAGGAGGCATAACACATGCACTAATACATACTTAGTGTAAGCATACTTAAGTTAAACATCATTAGTATAAGCATGCACTGGCTGCCGAGCTCGGCTAGCTCGCCCCGTGGTGCCGTGGCTGCTTTCATCACGGTTAAAATTAATAATCCATACGTTAGGGGAGCTAGATTTAAAAAAGATTGATTTTTTTTGCTTTCATTCTCAGCCCGGTGAGTTTCAGAACAGTACAACGACTATTTTCGCCTTGGGAGTATTCGAGACCTATGCATATAGATATTACCGTACGATCAATAAGTCGATGGGCATCGCTAGCTAAGCTAGCACGCACAGTCACTTCACTGTAACTGAAGATGTCGCAACATGGCAGGCGAGTGATTGCGATGTATATAGTTCCTCATGGTCATGCCGTCCGTCCAGCCAACTGATCTCTTTATCTGCTTAATTTGACGTGTTTGGATTCATTCTTCGGTATTTGGATCCATCGATCCTCCCAGCATACCATACGTGAATGATTTGATTAGGCACGTCCATGCATGCTGATGGACAGTAAAGCTTCAGCATTCCTTAGTGGAAGTGCACCGGAGCGTCGAATTAAAATATGATATAAGAAAACCTAATGGATACCGACAATAATTGGTGATCGGTGACTAATCGTAAGATACTAATTCAAAGAGCCTTGGTTTAATTGTTTCCTTTGAACCTGCACTAGTTAGAAAATTTAGTGGATTAGTTCAAATCAACTTTTTTTTCTCTCCTTGCAGGCAGGACTTCTATTGTGTATTATATTAGACCACATGGATACATTGCAAATTTAATAATAATGAATAATTGACATTTAAGTTTCATTAAAATTTATGTTTGTGAAAGTTTCGAACGATGCACTATTGTGAAACTGCATTTGCTGAAATATTTAGGTTAAGCGGTCTGACCGCCTGTATTGGGCGGTCTGACCGGCAGAGTTCGACCGCTCAACAGTTGGAGGCTTCGACCTCGATCGGACCGATCGGTAGTCGGTAATCGTAGGCTTGGACCGGGATGGTCGGTAGCTACAGTACCTAGTTGATGATCGATAGCTACAGTACCAGATTGATGGTTGATAGCTACAGTTTCTAGTTGATTGTCGGTAGCTACAATACTTGGTCGATGGTCAGAAGCTACAGTGTATGGTCGGTGATCGAAAGCTACAGTGCCTAGTTGGTGATGGGTAGTTGTAGTCCTTGTAATCGGTAGTCGTAGGCTTCGCAATCAGTTGTTGTAGATTTCGCGATCGGTAATCATAAGCTTTGTGATAGGTTGCTGTAGGCTTCATGATAGGTAGTCGTAGGCTTTAATACTACAATCCTTGCGACTTTCGAGTATCCTAAGTACTCGTAATCTTCGAGTTCTCATGTTGTGCCAGCGATCTGATCGGCCTATGCATGGCGGACAGACTGGTCTTTCTGAGTGATTTGAGGTTGATTTTTGGAAAGCATGGAATTTGAGTTCATGGTGATTTGGTTCATGTTTTTGGATGGACAAGGGTGTGATATGCATGTGTGGACTGATATTGGTCAAGTTGGAGAGAATTTGTGATAAGAAAACGTCCTTTCGTCTTTGCATGTGCATGTTAGGCATGGAGACAGTCATGATCAATGAGGAGGAGGACCGGAACTGGGATGGGGAAATCCGAAATTCAGACGGTCGAGGATGTCACGAGGTGGTTGGGCTCACGCTGGAGCATGTGAAGATCAAAGGTGGATGATGTGTGGAGAAGCTACAGGAGATGTGGTTCTAGAGGCTTCGATACGTGATGAATTGGAAGGAGTTATGGAAGGTATCCATAACTGAAAGTTTTAGAGATGTTGGAAAAAACCCGTATTTGGAAGGGTTTCGGGTCCCTTGATTTTCAGAATCGGATAGAATTTTATGTCCGTGTTGATAAGGATATGGTTTGGGGTTCTAACATATGAAAAGTGGGAGAGGTTAAGAGTTAATGGTAAACTTTTAGATAGCTTTTTGGGAGAAAGCTTTTGGAATTTTTATGCTAGGGTTTAAGGGGTGTCGTGAGGGCACTTTGTAGCTGCAGAATATGATTTAGAAATAAAAGATCAAATCTATTCCAAGAAAAGTTAGTCAATGCCAATGGAGTGTTTTTTTAGGCATCGTCTTTGACTCATTCTCGTTCCGAGCGCATCGACTGGCAAAGCACATCAACTCGGAGGTGTCACGGACGGGCACGGTGTCTTCGGTCATCAGTTCAATCCAACACAAGCTGTCCTTGATAAATCACAAAGAAACCAATACGATCATTCACCCCTTCTGATTACGGTATTCGATCCTACAATTATATTTTCTTTTATGAATGCATGCCAAGGGTACTCAAGATGTTCTTTGTGTAGTCTTTAGGTCATGCGAGGAGGGTTAGGTAAGTCCGTAAGGTGTTTGGTTTTAACCCGGCAAACACCGGTAGCCTAAGTAGGATTAATTAACAGGTTAAAGCTTTTTATCCTTCCTAAAACAAGGTTAGCAAACCCATCAGCATGTAAGAGAGTTGCACAGAAAATTTAGACGAAATCCGTGAAAATCTTGTGAATTTTCTGCAGTCCAAAGAGTCCAATCGAATCCTTACGGGGAGTTGCAAAATATACTTGGCCCCTCTTCAGAGAGTGCAGTGAACTATAATAGATTATACTTGGTCCCTTTTCTTGAGAGAGAAATTTTTAGCCCTTTTCATTCCAAATTGCTCCCCACAGAAAATGTTGGAAATTGTAGTGTGCTATAGTCTTTTTCTTTTTTGCAAATTCTGGTGTCGACGTTGAAAAACAACACCCGTATCAATCTAGTGAAATTCGTGCATCCCGAGTGATCCCTTTTGGGATTGCGGGATTTTTTTTTTAAAAGGAAAAGTGGACGTTTTCGATTCCTGTAGGGAATGGCACGTGTTCATCCCTGTGGAACGACGCATGCATGCTTTGGGCGCAGGAAAAGTGGAGTAAATTATCCTTTGCCATCCGTTTCCGTTTCATAGGATGAATTCTCCGTCCGTCCTTGGCATCGCATTAGGTTGATGCATGCTATGCTACTTGAAGCGCCATTAGGCAGGCTTGAGCACCACCGCCGCTCTAGTGGAGCATGGAATTGCGTTCCCATCACCGCTCATTGTCAAATCCGGCCACCGCCGACACATTGACTGTGCTTTGAGTTCATTGAAAGCATATTTTGCCTTGACATAGTTTACATTAACCAAATGTGCTTTCTTGTTATTATTTTATTTGAATTTTTCATGTGTTTTTCTTTAGCCAAATAGTTTCTTTACAAGCTTCTAAAATAGTCTTGTACTCGACTTCAATGGTCGAAGAGCAACAATAGTTTACACACAAGTTTTTCAGCTTACGACACATCCTCCAACAGTGAATATATAACCAATAAGAGGTCTCCTCTTATCTAAATATCTAGCAAAATCATCATCACATATCCGACCAGTCCAGCACTAGTCTTTTCAAAGTGCAAACAAGCATTAGAAGTGCCCCTTAAATATTTGAAGATCCACTGAACTGCTCTCCAGTGGTTTTTCCCTAAATTAGCTATATATCTACTGACAACATTCAAAACATGAGATAAGTCAAGGCGAGAGTAGACCATGGCGTACATAAGTGATCCGACTGCACTTGCATATAGAATACTTGATATGTATTCAACTTCTTCAACAGTTTTGCGGACTTGATGCTAAAGAGATATTGAAATGCGAGGCTAATCGAGTGCGGGTCGGTTTGACCTTGTACATGTTCAAATGATGAATCACTTTTTTCAATACATCCTCTCTGACTCAATTATAACTTTCCAAATCGACGATCTCTGAAGATTTTCATACCAAGAATCTGTAGGACCAGCAATGACAACAAAGGCGAGGGTGAATGGTGTCTTAGAAATTTTCTCCAAGTATTCACAAATTCTTTACTCCAGTAGTTACATAGCTATGAGAATCATAATTGCAAGCCAAGAGCAAAGCAACAACCTCAAGAACCCAAGAGGGACAATTTTCAGCACCTCACCAGTGTGACCGCTATAGGGGGTGTGGTATGACCGGTGGGCGCTCTGACTGGCAAGCACCCGGCGGTCTGATTGGTGGCTAGTCTGATTGGCTTGACCACAACGATCTAACCGGTGGCCGGTTGGACCTGGCTTAAGGGCGGTCTAACTACTTCCCTATTTCCATAACAGACAATTAGCCTGAGTCAAGACCAAGAATAGTACAACTTCCAAAAACCTCAATCAAATGATATGAAACTTTGAACACACCTTGCTTAGGGTCTCAGGATCCTATTTCATTCAAGGATCATATGAATCTTGGTCAAAGTTTTAACATTTCTCAAAGACAATCAAGATTACATCAAAACTGGGCAAACTTCAAAATCATGGGATATGACTTGCTCGTGGATAGAGAATAGCCAAAATGAAGCTAGATGAGTTCCTATATATCACAACAAGCTATTTTTCCTAAAGATTCGAAGCAAAAACCTAGGATCAAGAAACATCAAGATAAAGTCAAATTCAAGTAAAATCGGGCAACTTCGAAATTCTGCAAGACTTGGTGCTTAGATGGATGAGATTTGATCTCCATAAGTCATCTCTATCATTTACACGTCTTTAGCACACAACAAGATCAAGAAGAGGAGAGAATAGATCAAAACCAACAAAATCAAGAGCAAATCAATCAAAACAAGAAGACATTGTGAGAGATGAACAAAATTGATCTATTGCTACCTAAAGATGAAGGTTTTATAATCACTCCACATGTAGGACAAAGAATCACACCACAACACTCACTATTCTCTAACCCTAACCCTAGAACACAATGTTGGAATGATGGGATGGTTAGCTTGCAAGCTTCCATTCCAAACCCATTAAATATATGAGGCAACCATTCCACATCTAACCTAATGAATAATATCCACTAGCATATTTAGGAAAAATCCATTAACCTCACACAACATGGGTTTTACTCACATGCTTAACTTGTGTAGGCTTTTCAAAGCACACGAGATTGAATCCGCTAAGTCAAAAACCTTTGATCCACTTGATCTCCTTAGTATATCCTTAACCTAAACCACTTTCCCAAACCCTGCTCAAGCGCCATGATTTTGATCTAACAAAGTCTTTGGTGTTTAGAAAACTACCAAAATAACCTCACTTAGACTCAGTCTTTATCCTCCCTTGCAAGCAATCACCATGCTTGTCATGTGTAGGTGCACAAATGGCTTACCACATATTGGCAAATCTATTATGTTTTGGTTCCACCAGAGCACTCCTCACTTGGACCGACCAAGTCACTTGGTGCAACCCATTGCTCGAATCTTCACTTCAACATTTCCTGTTTTCCGTGTGCCATACTTGAGCTCAACTATTTCACCCGGCATTCTTGACCGTACTGAGCCTCGCCTCCTCTACAAGTGTGGCTCTAATCCTCACCATTGACAATGGTTGACTCCAAACTTCCCTGTACATCCAAAGATAAATAAATCATTTCCATACATAAATTATTCATAACTTGACCCATGTTAGCCAAAACATACTTTATGCAATATAAATGCAGTGATCAACCATACAACCATAATTCAACTCATTCCAAGACCTAATTCCTAAAATTTGAGGAATAACCCTCGAGGTCGGTCTAACCACTACGGTCATACCACCCAGCGATTTGAGCACCTAGTCATACCGCCCAGCGGTCTGACCACGCAATTGGTCGATTCAACTGATTTTCTTGACAAAGCCTGTGAAAAACATAAACAATGCAAAATTCAAATTCCATCTCCACAAACTTGGTAATGGTTCATCACATAATATACTGGACCTTCTCATATGGTCCTTCAGAATATTTCTTGTTGCACCGAGATCTTTTATCTCGAATTCACTGTTTAATTGTGCTTTTAATTTTGGTATTTAATCTTGTGTGTTCACTGTGATCAACATATTATCAACATATAGAAACAAATAGATTGCTGAACAATTGATGGTCTTCAAATAAACACAGCTATCATAGTCAGATCTTTTGAAGCTTTGAGAGATCATAAAGAAGTCAAATCTCTTGTACCATTATCTGGGTAATTGCTTCAACCCAAAAAGAGACTTCTTTAATTTGCATCCAAAAAGTGATTATTGATCAGAGTTTGAACAGGGATATCCAGTATATTTTCCTTGTCGATCCTTGGTGAGAATCCTGAATCAATAACATTCTCCACCTGCAAACTGGTCTTCTACAGCTTCTCAATGGGAGTATCACTGGTTGTAATTCCTTTCAACCGAACAGACTCATCGAAAGTAACACTTCTACTCATACCTTTCGGGTTTCAGGATTCCACAACTTATAACTTTTAACTCCAAGTTTATAGCCGAGGAAGATGCACTTAATGACTATTAGCTCAAGTTTACCTTAATTAGTATAAGCATAAGTGGGACAGCAAAAAATCCTTAGGCCTGAGTAGTTTGCAGGAGAACCAGACCACATATCGAATGAAGTTTTCTTATCGATGGTAGTGTTTGGTGATTGATTGATCAGATAACAAGCAGTAAAAGCGGTTTCAGCCCAAATGCTCTTTGACAAACCAGACATAGATAGCTTGCAACATACCTTTTTCATGATGACTCTGTTCAAACGCTCGGCCACACCATTCTGCTAAGCTGTGCTCAGTACTATGTAATGACTTACAATGTCTTCCGATTGGCACAAGGCTTCAAATTCTCTCGAACAGAATTTCAAGCCATTATCGATTCAAAGTTTCTTGACATGCTTATCGGTCTGTTTCTCGATCATGATCTTCTACTCTTTGAATATCTTGAACACATCAGACTTGTACTTGATGAAGTGTGCCCAAACTCTTTGAGAGTAGTCATCAATGATGCTCAGCATATAATTGGCACCTCCAAGAGATGGAACATAGGACTTACCCCACACATCAAAGTTAATATAATCCAATATGCATTTTGAAGAGTGGTTTTTTTTTCTCGAAAACGCAGGAGAGCTGCGCCTCATTATATTAAGAAGAGATAAAAGGGCAAGAGCCCAAACAAAAACACAAACACCACACAAACACGCACTCACGCCCCAAACGAAACGAGGAATACAAACACGCCCAAGACAAAAAAACACACAAGGCGACCACTACTGAGCTAGACACTAACTAGTGGGGAGGAGGCCAGTCAAGAATGATAGCCCTCGAGCCCCTGCCAAAGACCACAAGCGGCGCTCCTCGCCGGCTAAGATCAAAGCACCAGCTAAGTTTGGAGCTGCTCCATCAAAAACACACCCATTGCGATGCTTCCAAATAGTCCAAGCTCCGAGTATAATGAGCGAATTAACTCCTTGCCTCATCAACCCATCAACGGTGCTGCTACTAGCTTTCTCCCACCAAGCATGGAAGGATAGCTCTGTAGGCTGAGGGGACAAGATCTGAAGACCGACCTGTCTGAACAGAAAGAATCAAAATTCTCTTGCGAACACACACTGGACAAGGAGATGATCGATAGTCTCCTCTTCTTGGTCACAAAGAGGACAGGATACTCGATGAGGTAGCCCACGACGTGCTAGGCGATCAGTAGTCCAGCACTTATTGTGCGCGACCAACCACACAAAGAAGCGACATTTGGCGAGCCAAGATTTCCAGATCCTTTCCCACGGTCCAAAGAGAATAGAACCTAAAAAGAAACCTTCATAAGCCGACTTCGCCGAGTATAACCCATTGGAGGAGAGCCTCCATAAGTGTCTATCTTCAACCTCCGGCTGCAGCTGAAAATCCATCAATAAATCCCATAAAAGAAGGTAGTCTACAATCACACCAACTGTAAGAGCTCCCTGAATGTCCGAAATCCAAGCCCGGTTAGAGAGGGCGTCCCGGACAGTGCGCCGCTTGACCCTCCTTTTGGGGAGAGCCGCGAAAAGGCGAGGGGCAAGGTCTGCAATGCATTGCCCATGGAGCCACCGATCTGTCCAGAAAAGAGTATTTGCACCATCTCCAAGTACAGAGTGCACTGCTACTGAGAAGAAGGCTCTCACTTGCTCAGGCACATGGAAAGGGAGAGCAGCCCAAGGGCGATGAGGCTCTGTTTTCTGCAGCCAAACCCATCTCATGCGCAGGGACCAGCCAAGAGACTTGAGATCCGAAATTCCAAGACCTCCAAGCTCCAGTGGTCGACAAACTTTGACCCAGGCCACAAGACAATGTCCACCTTTTGCATTTTTACGACCTCTCCAAAGAAACCTCCGCCGAATTTTATCCACCGCATTGATAGCCCAAGGAGGAAAATCAAAGGCCATAGCCAAGTAAATGAGCATCCCAGTGAGAACGGATTGAACTAGAACCCTTCTTCCAGCCCTTGACAATAGATCGCCTTCGGCCCGGTAGTTGATGCAATGCGGTCAATAATGGGCTGCACTTGTTCTTTAGAAAGTTTTCTTAGGGATAGGGGCACACTAAGTATTTGCAAGGAAATCGAGAGAGGGCAGGGCGCGGGTTTTGAATGGTAGCAAACTCCAAATTACCACACGATCGGGAGCACATTACTTTTTGCAGATTTGTCTTGAGCCCGAAGCCTCACCAAAAGATTAAGAATATCCATGGTTGTAGAGATATCCCGACCTCAGGCGGAGAAAGAGAGCCACATCGTCAGCATAAATAGAAATGCGGTCTTTGTAAGCCACGAGGTGGCAGAGGTTGTGTGAGACCTTCACGGTGGCTTTAGCAATCATATGGCCCAACACATCCATTACCAAGATAAAGAGCATGGGGAGAGGGGTCACCTTGCCGTAAACCACGCTGATGAAGAATATGATCCCCGTGTACCCCATTCGGAAGAACTTGGGTTGAAGGCGAGAGAGTAGCCCACTAATGATATCTCTCCAAACTTGCCCAAAACCAAGCTGCTGCAAAACTTCCAGGAGGAAAGGCCACGACACAGAATCAAAGGCTTTTGAAATATCTAACTTGAGAAGAATCCGAGGCTGCTTTTGTAGATGAAGGAGTCTTGCCGTTTGCTGAACCATCATGAAGTTATCCTGTATGAATCGCCCTTTTATGAAGGCGCTTTGAATCAGAGAGACCATTTGATGTAGACGACCAGCCAGGCGATTAGCCATCAACTTTGTGATTAACTTGGCGAAGCTATGAACCAAACTAATGGGCCGAAAATCTTTAGGCTGATCAGCACCATCCTTTTTGGGAAGGAGAGTGATATAGGCTGAGTTGAGGTTGCCAAAGTTCGCAAACTTCCTGTTCCAAACTGCTGAAACAGCCGCCATAATATCGACCTTTATGATGGGCCAGCAAGCTTTATAAAAACGTCCCATGAAGCCGTCTGGCACAATATTCACGAAGCTTTATAAAAACGTCCCGTGAAGAGTGGTTTCAGAGCTGAAACTCACATTCTTCTGTTTACAAAAGGCACAATATTCACGAAACTTTAACCGGTCGATGCCTTGACCATCGAGGAGACTTCTTTTGCATAACTCCTTTAAGCCAGTTTCACTCATATGCCCGAGACGTATATGGCATAGACTTGTTCGATTAGCATTGAACAACTTGGTCAAGGCAATAGCAGCATTCTGAATAGGGTAGTGCTTCGAAAATGGGAGAGGTTTGCTACCTTCATATTACCTTTCATTACAAACAAGAGAGCCTTTGAAGATCTTCAGAACTTCACCTTCTCCTGAAAACTAGTACCCTTTGACATCAAGAGTATTCAATGAGATAATGTTCATTTTCAAATTTGAAATGTGTCAGCGCTCTGATAGGGTTCTAATGGTGCCATCAAACATCTCAATTTGGATGCAACCGATGCCTACAATCTTTCTTGGAGTATTGTCTCCTATTAACACTGATCCACTCGAAATAGCATCATAAGTAATGAACCAGTCACAATTTAGGCTCATGTGAAAAGTGCAAGCTAAATCAAGAATTTATTCACCACTGTTTTTGGAATCACCAACAAATGCAACAAGAATCACCCCCTTCGGAACCTTTTTTTTATGATAATGGTGGCCTTAGCTTAATCATCTTGTTGATCTTTTTTGGAATTATTATTTTTCTTCTCCTTATCCTAGAGTTTCCAGCACTCGGATGTATCGTGTCCACCTTTCTTGCAGTAGTGGCACGACTTCTTGGTCTTCGACTTCAAATGACCTATGTATCTACTCGAGCTTTTGCCTTCGGAATCACTAGTTGGAGAACTCTTGATTAGTTTGCTCCAAATGGGCAAACCTCCTGTATGTGAACTTGAGCTCTCGCTCGAAACCATACTTTTCATCTTTTCTTTAACTTTTAGAGCTTTAAAAACCTCCTTTAAAGTAAGAGTATCTCGACTGTAGAAAATTGTGCCTCTAAATGTAGAAGGAAATAGGCAATGAATAGAGCAGAATAAGACCCAAATCTTCATTATCATATTTGACCTCCATATCTTTAAGGTCGGTGAACACATATTTAAACGTGGTTAGATGATCTTGTACTAATCCGCCTTCTACCAACTTGAGTAAAAAAAGCTTTTGCCATAATGCTTGTTGGTTAGATCCTTGGTCATGCAGATTTATTCTAATTTTAGCCATAATGCTGTAGTGGTTATCTCCTTTATAACTTCTTGGAGGATATTATTTAAAAAATAAAGATGAATTTGAGATAGTGACTTACGATTTCTCCTTTGCTTCTCCCCAACGGATCATGCAACGGTCATCTTGTCGATTTTCAATAACGCATCATCTAAAATCGAGCTGTGACAAAATAGCTTGCATTTTGACTTGCTAGAGATAAAATCTTGTGTTGTTATCAAGCAGCAGAAGATCATACTTTATTGATGTCATAACGAGTATGCCCTAGATTGATCAGGCGAAGAACCTGGATCTAATATCACTTGTTACAAAAAGCACAGCAAGATATGAAAAAAGTAATAAAGAATAATCAGGATCACGAGACAAAATTTAATGTGGAAAACTCTTATGGAAAAAAATCACGGATACATAATCGATGAAATCACTATATAGATGAGAAGTTGTAGAAAACTTTTGGCGTATTTAATGTATAGATAACTTGTGTTGTGCACGCTATCTATCATGAGGATTATAGGGGATATAAATAGTCTTGAGAATAGAAGTTCTAGTTGAGGAAGGAACAGTGCCTTAGTTGGCAATAGAAATAGTGAAGAGCCTTCGAGAGATAGTTCGGAGAAAGAGTCTCCAAAAGATATAATGGTGAAGAGTTATAGTTGAAAGCGTCTTGAATAATCGCGTTTGACTTCAGTCGGCGTAAACACTTTTCAACATTACGATGGTACAAGTTGGTGCAGAGTCCATCGGGGCGGTCTCCGGGATTTTAGGGGCCGGGCGAAACTAGAAATAGGGGCCCTAGTATAAATATCTAAATATAAAAATTTATCAATGGATCATCTCTGTGATTCTATCAACTCATCTATTCGTTTTCTCTTTTTCTTTTTCCTTTTCGGATGCATATTTTTAGATGACATGGTACTGAAAATTTAAAGAACAATAGTATAATTAGTAACTACAAAGTACTAATTATTGATTAAAAAATTCCTAATATGCAAACATCTCTGCATGCAAGGTGGCAAGGCCTTAGGAGGGCGGCGGCTCACCGTAGAAAACAAAACAGATTGGAGAGATCGGCGAGTTTGGGAGGCTCGGGAGGAGCAACGCGCGACGATGGACGACGGCCGCCGCGCCGGCCACGGAGAGATCGAGAGGCGAGCGCTAGCGCGTCGCGGGAGAGTCGTCGCGTCGACGAGAAGACCAAGAAGGCGTGAGCGATATCTCGGATCTGCGGAAGACCGAAGACGAGAAGAATAAGAAGACGAGTGTTAGACGGATTGGATCTGCCTTGGTCTCCCTTGCCGACGCGCTACACCATCTCATCATCCACTCGGATACGATTTCGGTTAGATATGGGCCATACGGCAACTAACTTGGACTCTATCTCTAGCATGCATGATGCATGTAATCCTGTTAGTTGCCTTTTGTACGCCTCTTTGATTATTTGTACCAAACACTTCCTATACGAATAGTATACAGTATACTAGTATATATACTATGTATTATGTATATGGATGGGGCCCCTGAATTTTGGGGGCCCGGTGCAGCCGCCCCACTCGCCCCCCTCAGGGCCGGCCCTGGAGTCCATTATAAATAAAAAGATGATATCAATCATAGCTTCTGACCAATTTGTATTACCGACCAATCATACTAGTTAGAATATATTTTTAAATAAAATCTGATCAAATTCTTCAACTGATCGGACCTGATCATATTTAGATCGCAAACTACAACCAAAAAACTCTACCAGATTACCAGTGAATATGTGAATGACTGTGCGCGCGTGTGTTCCATCATCCATGCGTACTTGCGTTGACACTTGCAACATGTGCATCGTCGGCAAACCCTATTGCTATCACATGGCATGATGTCGAACTGCAGTCTGCATCCGTCCTTTAATTTGGTTGGTGGGTTTCTTGATTGCTTTGCCCACCTGCTCTTCTATGCTTTTCTCTTCCCCCGTTGCGTCTTTGGCATCATCTGCACTAAACACTACCTTTCTCTTCTTCTTCTTCTTCTTGATCTATCTCAGCCTTATTCTTCGCGAGTACAATTCTGAATATATAAGGGTACTTGCTGCTGCCTTTCGACCATACGGACTAATTCCAAGTCTTGTCGCCATCTGAGCGACTGCATCATCCTTTTCGCTTTTCCTCCACTTCCTCAGCGCTTTTTCGCCGAATTTGAGGAATGAAAGGATGCATCATGCATGGATCTCACCTGAAACCGTAGGATATTACTGGTTGTGAAGGAAGAAGTTGATACTCCACGAATGCTAGGCAGCTCCTCCATCATGTCGCGGTTTGTCAGCAAGTTGGAATGGAACGGATTTGGATGACTGTACTCGTCGAACATAGGCGTAGCACTGTACGATTAGTTTAGGAAAGCAACTTGGAGATTGTTAATTGCCATTTGGATCATGCATGGAATAAATATGGTCAAGATCGGTAATAGAGTAGAGTTCTGGTCCGATACTCCATTTCATTATCAGCCGTCCAATAGAAAGAATCCTACGGCTGTGATGGTCGAACACCTACACAGCTCTTGCATATGCATCCTCTCCTGTTCTTCTTCCCTTTTTGGTGACTTCTTCTTCCCCAATTCATGCCATCCTCTACTCGGACTCCTGCAGCAGCTGGGGCTTTTGGTGAATGGCAGGCCTGATTGCGGCGGCAGCGCTTGCTGATGGCGTTGCGTTCCCACCTGATTTGATCGGATTCGATCTTGGATAAATTATGAGTACTGCTATACAACATTCGACTGTTTTTTGAGACAAAACAGTCAGATTGATCTGGGGCGTTAGATCTCCATCCAACGGATCCACCCATACAAGCACCCCTCAAAAAAAAATTGACCCCCTCCAAAAAAAAAATGATCTAGGGCGTTGGATCTCCATCTAACGGCTCAAAATCTGACTGTTTTTGCCCTAAAAAATAGTCGAATGTTGTAGAGACACTCCCATAAATTATAGCAGAGACAAATTGCTAGTCCTTAGCATGTTTTTTCAGAAGACGACAGCTCTATTTTCCCTTTCTCATGGATTGATGCAGCCGAACTTGCATTCACAGTTATATAGGGCATACAATGTGTCAATGTCGAGAACTAACAATTGATAGATTTAGTTATCAAGATAAAAGCAGCTACAGATTAGGGTTAGAAGCAAATATAAGTCGGTGGAAATTTGTTAAGCACCACAAGACAGATTTGTTAAGCATATCAGTATAGTTCTAAAATCTATCTGATTTGTATCCAGTAAAAAGTTGATTAAAATTTAGGAAAGTAACTTGGAGATTGTTAATTGCTATTTGGATCGTGTATGGAATAAATATCAATAGAGTAACCACCACCGACTTATATTAGCGGCGATGGTAGGATTGAGGTTATGCAACAAAGTCAACAATCAGCTGGAGGACTAGTACTAGTAAATAATTGGGGCCCTTCCTCTCTGTCTTCCTCTTTTACTGGCTGCTGATTGCCCCGACAGCCTTTTGCTCAGCCTACCCATTTCAATATTCGACGCAAGCCCGCCCCCCAAGCGAGGCAGAGTCAACGAAGCACGCGCGATGTACACGCACCGAGAGGATTACTTACACCATTAATAATCAAAGCGGTAATTAAGCAAACTGTCTTTTTCCTATCTCGCAAATGCCAACTGAGAAATCTTGAAATTTTGTACGAACATACAATATATCCCCCCTAATGTGGTAATCTTCTTTTCGGAAATTTTAGAAAATCCTAAATTGGATGAAAATATAATTTGCACAGAATTCATATTTTCCCTGATGTTCCGAGCCATGACAATTATTTATCCTTACCGCTTTTTGGCCACAAGACCCATCACCTATATTTTGGCCCAGAGTTGGCGTGGAATTAAAGGGGCCAAACTTTGCCAATCATAAAACTCTTATAGCAGAAGGAATTATGGGGCTCGCTGCGTGCCTCCTCAGACATCGTTCGCTCCCTTCATTCGGCCTAGAGCTGGGACTTGTGTCGTGTCATGCCGGCACGGCCTAGCCCCATGTGCTTCGCGCCGTGCCGGCTCGGTCCAGTTACCTCATCGTGTCATGCCGTGCCAGCCCGCGTCGCCTCCGGTCAGGCCCAAGCACGGCCCAAAGCCCATCGTGCCAGTGTTCGTGCCGTGCTAGCCCAAGCCCAGCCCGAAATTACTATACGCGAAGGTGGTGGCGACGGTCGTCATCTTCCTTTCTCTCGTACCCGCCTCGTTTAAAACTAGTTGAAATTGAATTAATTGCATAAAAACATGGGCACGCAAATGACATAAATATTTCGAGAAAAAATAGAATTTCTTTGATATTATAGAAATACAATGTTACTGCCTTGTTAAAAACATTACGCCCCAGAGTGGGATTTCCCGAGTAAGGAAAAAAGAGTACAGTAACAATATATGTATATACTAACTATTACAACATATGTAGATAATATCTACTCGGCAATGTCTAGGTCAGCATACGCCTGTACGATTTCGGGATCCTCCAGTTGATGTTGTTCCTGCTCTTTGGCTAATTCCCAGTCTTTAGCACATGTGATTGCCTTCACCATCCTGGGCGTAAGGGACGATCTTCTCTCTTCTATTATTCTCCCTACCGTACTAAACGTCGCTTCTGAAGAAACGGTGGACACTGGCACCAGGAGAACATCCCGTGCGAAATGTGACAGCACAGGAAAGATCCGCTTGTTATTCTTCCACCACTCGAGCAAGTCTATCTTGCCTCCATTAGTAAGATCAGGATCAATGTTTGCAAAATCATGCTCCAAATAGTGGTTCAACTCGAGACAGAATTCCACTTGGAGGCCGCCTGACACTGAGAGGATGAAGAAGTAGACTTGCCTTTTAGCTTCTTCCACAAGTGTGATACCATGCTTGTCTTCCCATGTTGTGTCTGCTGTAAGGCCTCCGATCTTCCGCTGCTGCCAAACTTATCATGATACAAATGGAAAACACGAAAAAGCCAAGTACTTATAGAGCCATCTGCCTTGAAGTTTAGCTGTGTTTGTACTCCTCCTCCCCCTCGGCCTTGTGCCGCCATCTTGCGTAAGCATGCTTTGTAGTGGCGGTTCAAGTGTCCTGTCCCTACAGCTATACGAGCACTTAATTTAGCAGTACAAATGCAGAAAAATATAGGAAATAAACTTGTGAAATGAGAAGAAATGGTGAAGCGGAGTGAAGAAATGAAGCTCTGTCAAGAATGGTGAAGCGGAGTGAAGAAATGAAGCTCTGTGAATCTGTGATTCTGTGTGAAGAAATTGCAGAGCGGAAGGAGTAGATTTATAAAGATAGAATCGAAATGTTGTCTGCCATACGTTATATGACCATTCTAGCTTTTTAAATGATCGTTCTCTAACTTTTTCAGTGACAGTTCTCAATCAAATGAGCAACCCAACCATCCTCCTCCTGACCTCCTCCTCTTTTTTTATTCAACCACTACTCCGCCGCCACGTGGCCCCAGCCCCCCACTCCACCACGCCCGGCTGCGCCTCCTCGATTTCTCCTCCCACACGGCACGGGCACACAGTGTGCCCGCCCCCTCCCCTCCCACTGGCTCCCCGCTCCCAGTCTCTTTCAGTCTCACTCTCTCTCCCACACCCGGGGCGGCTCTGCTCCTCCTAGCTCCTAGTCCGCCGCCGCCTCCCCCCTCCTCCCCACGTTTCCCCCGCCACCGCCTACTCCTCTCCCCACCTCCCCAGCCGCCGCCTCCTCCCCCACCTCCCCGGGCGGCCGGGCCCCTCCCTCCTCCCCCCCCCCCGCCGCCTCCTCCTCCCCCTATCTCCCCTGCCGCCGCCTCCTCCTCCCCCACCTCTCTTGTCGTCGCCTCCTCCTCCCCCTACGGCCCCGCCTCCCCGGGCCCCTCCCTCCTTCCCCCACCTCCGTCGTCACCGCCTCCTCTCCCCACCTCCCCTGCTGCCGCCGCCTCCTGACCTCCTCCGCCACCTCCTCGGGCCGGCTTCATCGTCTGGCTGCAGCACCACGGGCGATGCTGCCTCCGGCGGGGGCGGGGCTACCGGGCTACGGTTCCGCGCCGGGCTCGCTCCTGGCGGCCATCGCCGCGCCGACTATATCACCTGCGGCGCGCGAGGCGGCGGCGCTGGCGTCGCCAGGGGCCGTGAGCCGGTTCTTCTCCAGGGACGTGTCCGGGCTCCCACGGTGGCCACCGAGAGGTACACCTTCGGTCCTTCCCCTCTATCTGCTCCCTCCCTCTGCTCTGTGTTTGTGCAATTGTGCTTGTGGGAATGGGATTGGGAAACTGAGAATGGGGGATGATGGGAGGGCGACGAGAGGCCGTAGGCCGTTCGGCCGGCACGCCGCGGCTGCCGGTGCGGGGCGCAGGGCGCATGGCCAACGGGAGGCCGAAGGCGTGGTTGCCATGGTGCCACCGGTGCTGGCCGTGCCCCGGGCCGGACGTGCTCACCGTGTCGGGCGTGCCCCCCGTGCTCACACCGGGCCGGGCTGGCCCAGCACGGCACGCCACACCAGGCCATGCCGTGCCGCCCATCGTACCAGATATGCAGGCCCAGCACAGCCCACTATTCGTGCCAGGCCGGCATGGCCCGCCACGTGTCGGGCTGGGCCGTGCCGGGCCGGCCGTGCTTCGGGTTGGCCCAAAAAAGCACGGCCCAAGCCCAGCTCTATTTCGACCTCCGTTTCTTCCATGTGTTTGCTCTTGCGGCATGGGTGCCGTTCTTGTGTTTCGCGATGGCCAACGCGTTGCTCCTAGACAGACATGGCTGTCTTCTGGTCGTCGCGTCCTCGAGGGCTGTTGTAACATCCCAATTTTTGCTTTATTTGGAAGAAATAATTTTAAATTAATTATCTCAATTTATTTGGATTTTTCAGAATATAAAGTTCTGTTTAAAAATAAAAATTTAATATTAAAATAGGTTGGAAATATTTTTGATATGTTCAAAACATTATCAGTGAATTATGTGAATTTTTCTGTAATTTTTGGAATTTATTTGGTATTTTTTCGACTATTTTAAAGCCTCCTACTGATTTGAAAAATATATAAAAAAATTTAAATATCAAAACCCTTCCTCGGTGACACTTGTCAGCCATCCATCCGTCCATCTCCGCCGGACCGATCCCGCCGTCCGCGCCATCCCGCCTCCCCTCTCTCCGTGCGCCACGTGTCGTACATCCGTCGGCTTCATGACTAATCCTCAAAGGGATTACCTACCCTTATTGGGTAGGCGGTGCCTCCCCGCCCGACCGGTTTACACCGCCGCTCTCTTCCCTTCCCGCTCCCTCGGCGCGCGTTCGAGCCCCGCTCCGCGCGCGAGGTTGAGTTTCTTTTTGCTTTTGCGCTGACAAGCGGGCCCCACCCGTCAGAGACCGCCGGTCTGCGTGAGTCCGCGCCGTGGGTCCCACCTGTCAGGCCTTCGTCTCCGCGCGACCGTTCCTTCTCTCGCGCATCGCCGCCATTATCGCGCCGCCGCCGAGCTCGCGTTTCGTCTCCTCGGCCGTTACTTCTTCGCCTTTAATGAACCGGGAGCGTCCGCTCGTCGCGTTGGTCGCTGCGCCGGTTTCACCCGAAGACGCCGTTTCGCGCGCTGGCGTCGGTAACCGTCGCATTTACGCCGGCGAGGCGTCGTCGGTTTCTTCCTCCGCCGTATAAAGCGAACCGGTCATCCTTTTCTTCCTTCGCGCTCTCTCTCTCTCCGTTCGCATGCGTTCATAGCCGTAGTCGCCGCCGTGTTTCACCGTCGTCGGCGATCTTAAATCACCGCCGCCGATAGCGTCCACCGCGCCAACGCCTCGCGCCGCCCCTCCGTCCGCGCCGAGAGACGCGTCTGCGACGCCGGAGACGCGCGGCCACGCGTCGGCGATCGTGCGTCTCCCGCCACTCCACCGCGGCATCTCCACCACACACTCGCGGCGGCCGGATGCGTCCCGCGCCTCAAGCGGCGCGGCCGTCGAGATCGCGCTGCCTCGGCCCGCGCGCGCGTCGCGTCGCGCTCGCCTCGCGCGACGGTCGAGCCACGCGTCGGCCATCGCGCGGTTTCCGCGTCTTCGCCGTTTCATCGCCGCCGTCGCTTTGGATCTGGATCGGCGCACGGATGCATGCCACGCGTCGAACCACGGCCGTTCGATCCACCTCCGCCGACAGCCGCGCACCCGCCGCGTCAGCCCTGACACCTCAGTCATCCACGTCAGCCCTAGGCGGCGTATCGCCACGCGTGGCGACACGTGTACCGCCACGTCAGAGCCACGTCAGCCGAAAACCCGATCCGGGTGCCACGTCAGCGCCACGTCGGATGCCACGGGTCATGCCACGTGTCGCATTTCCGCGTGCCACGTCAGCATTTGTAATGGTCCGTGGACTCGGTCCACCGTAGACCGGGCCCACATGTCGGCTTCTGTATTTTTTTTATTTTAATTCCCTTGCTGACGTCATAATTAGAATTTACTTTTGTAAAATAATTCCAAGAAAATCCGTGCTGACGTCATAATTCATTTTCAGTTAAAAGATAATTCCAGAAATTATCTTTTTCCATTTTCTCTGATTTCAAACTTCCAACAGCCATATCTTGCCCATTTTAGCTCCAAATTGATCCATTCAAATTTCTAAATTCATCTAAAATTCTAATCTTTCAATTGGTATATTTAGTTTCAATTTTTGAATTTTTATTTTATTTTATTTATTTGGATTTCTTGATTTACGTGTAGAGACCGATTTGTCCGAGGAACTTCAAGAGCAAGCCCCGGAAAATTTCAACCCAGCACAGGAAGGCAAGTCTCCTTTGATCATTTTGATCCTATGTTTTGCAAGTGTTCTTTGATCAACTTGCTCAAATGATTTATAAAATGATTAGGTAGTTATTTTAAATTATTGCATGCTTATGTTATATCAAGTGATAATTTGATTTAGAAAATTTAGTTAAATACCCAATTTGTTATACCTTCCATTGAAAATTGCTTACCTTGTACCATTGTCAACTTAGGATATCCCTTTTACTCAATAATGAGTTAGTATTACATCTGTTGAAGTTTTAAATACTAGCAAATGCTTAGCGTAGCAAATCAATGTAATAATGCTCAAATGAGTAGCATGTTTGCTAAATGTTTTGATGAATGATTTGTTTGAACATTGGTAATGGATGTTACCATTGTTAAATGATTTGTTTGAAAAGTGGTAATGGATGTTACCACTGTTAATTTAAAAGTAAAAATGAATTTCAAAGGGAAAAGTTGACAAGGGTGGATGGAAGGTTTGGCTGGTGCAGTTAGCACGAGAATTTTTTGGAATTGTGAATGAACCACCACGTCGTTTAAGGACCGACGCTTGTGTTTGTCCAAACCGAGCAAAACAGTGCAACCACAAGTCTATATGGGTGCGACCTAGCTAACTAACCTATAAAGGTGTAGTTTAGGTATCACCCGTGGTGTATTGAGTGCCGTGGTGTCTGGTTACTCATAGTGAGGGACAGGGTTTCTTGTACTCATACGGCGCAAGAGGGCTCCGACTCGTGGATTCGAGTTGTGGTGAAACCTTAGCGGGTGGTATCTAGCTATCTTGGAGTAGGTGAAAGGCTTTGTGATATTTTATCCGGGTCTCATGCCAAAGGAAGCATGTTGACTATTAAGATAATTTATCTCTTGTGGGTAAAGTGTACAAACTCTGCGAGTAAAAACTATTCGAATAGCCGTGCCCACGGTCAAGGGCGAACAAGGAATGCATTCACATGGTAGAAGTTTGATTTTGATTTCAAAATAAAATGGTTTGTCAAACTCGGGAGTGGTGTAACTCTCGTGATTTAAATCTAGTGGTGTAACGGATCGTGGTTTAACTTTGAGTTTTGAAAGTTGGAGATAGCCCGAGATCTTAGTGTTGGTGGTTTAACCTTCACTAAGTTATTTATCTAATTTCATTTATGAAAAACAAAGATGTTTATCAAATGGCCTTTGAAGTAATTATGTAGATTTGAAATAAAATGCTGATTTTTGCAAAAGAACCATATAGCCTTCCTTTGTGAAGCCTTGCATCTATGCATCTTTCCCAAGACTTGCGGAGTACAATTTTGTACTCACATGTTGCTCTACAAATACATTAGCAGAGAATGAAGAAGCTCAAGCTGGAGTATACGACTTCTGTGCCGAGTGTGGATGCGGTGGTTTCTTCCCGGATGCTTAGGATTCGTTTCCCCAGTCAATTGCCTGTGGCAGATTGATGGGTCGATTAATTTACTTTTTGCTTCCGCTGTGTTTATTTTCGTTTTAAGGTTCTGTGAACCTTTGTAAGGCAATGACCAATGTAAAACTTCAGTTATTATTGTAATAAATCGTGGATGACAATGTACCGTTTTTTTTCTGGTTATCTGTGTGTACTAGCATTGATCTGGGACTAGTACTGTAATGCACAGGGGGGGTCCGGAAGTTTCTACTCCGGGTCCCACAGCTGTACCATGCAATTGCTACAAATTCTTGCTTTACTTCCGCTCCATCCTCCTCGCCTGGCATCCCATTTGTCTCTCACTGCCCCCACAAAATCATCTTTCCCCATCATCTCCGCTTATTGGCCGCCACCCCATTAACCTCCCCTACCGCCCCTAAGAGCTCTCTCTCTCTCTCTCTCTCTCTCTCTCTACCCCACCTCTGTATCCCACAGCTCCACCAAATTGTCCTCTCCCATCGCCTCTGCCCCATCCACCTCCCCCATCACTTCCAAGAGCTCCCTCTCCAGCTACCCCGCCTCCCCACCCCCATAGAATCCTCCTCCCCCGTTGCCTTCGCCCGCCGGTCGTAGCCCCATCCACCTCCCCCAACGCCCCCAAAATCCTCCTCTCCAGCTCAGGGTTAACAATTTCACCAAAATTTCGGTGAAATTTCAGAATTTTCATTCATTTCGTTGCTTAACAAAACAATTACAATTCGGTCAAGTAAATTTGCCTATGTTCGAATTTACGGGCCGTCGCATACAACTTAAGAATCCCCTAGGACCCCCACAGCGTAGCCTTCCCACATGGCCACTTCCACAGCCCAGGCCCAGCCTAAATTCGGTCAAGCCTCTCCACGCCTCCAAAGTTCTGAAATTTTTTATTTACTTCTTGATTTCTATTGATTTTAATTCATTGAAACCTCCGAACGCCATTCAGAATATTACATTCTACCCCTTTAAATAGAATTCAACACCAAATTCTACGCTCCACGAGCCTACACGGGATACAAAACTAAACCAACAATCAAATCGCATATATACCTAAGGCGAACAACTTTGGATATTTCTCACGCATGTGAAACTTTAGTTCCCAAGTTGCTTCCCTCTCGGTCTGATGCGTCCAAAGAACCTTGACATAATTTAATATGTTGTGCCTTAGAACTCGCTCAGACTCCCCTAGAATCCTCACTAGCCAAGACTCAAAGGTGAGATCTTGTTGAATGACCAATGACTCTAGCGGTATCTCATACTCTAGATATCTCAGATACTTTCTTAACATGGAGACTTGGAAGTTATTATGCACACCTCACATAGACTTTGGAAGATTCAAGCGATAAACCAGCTTCCCAATTCGTGCTATGATTGGGAATGGTCCAACATACCTTGGGCTAAACTTCCCCTTGACACCAAATAAACTCCCCCTCGAACTTCAATGCTCACCTTTACACCTTGTCAAAGCTTTACTGAGTGTCCAACCCCTCTTTTTTCTGATTAAACACAACTGTCTAGTGATTCTCATTAACGATCAACATTTATGTTGGTTGTGGAAATCTATTTGTTGTTCTACTTTTGTTTGCATTAACATAAACATCTACAAAAACAGATTGAAAATTTCCATCTTATGTTCAAAGTTAGAGTAGAATACCATCAAAGCTTTAACAATGTTACCTTTACTAAACAAGGTTTTACATGATGATGCAATAATATTCATCTATTCATTTAAGCATGTTAAGTCAATTTAACATGGCAAGAAATATCTTAAGCAAGCATCTATATATGTTCACCAAATATTATTAGAAAAATAATATTCGGGATTAATATTTCCTAATGGTAAAAATCTCACATACATCTTTAGTGTAACATTGATAAACAACTAAAATAATATATTGGAACCAAATAACCCAATATAGTTTGATAATTCTTAACATTCTAGTTATATACTCGAACATTGAACTCATGCAATGGCGGTGATCGGAGCTTTGCACCACGGCTAGTTATGGCTCTAGAAGCCAATTACTCACTGGGGAGCATCGAGAGGCTAGGAGGGACTCACCGGAAGCAAAGGATGGAGCACAGGGATGAGTGTAGTAAGTTGGCAGCGTGGACCCGATCGATGGTGAGTTGGACGATGTGGATGGCTCGCTAGAGAGGAAGGGGATGGTCGGCGTGGTGTGGGGTGGCCTCTGGACTCCAAGGTGAAGCTCCAGGCATAGGGAATCGGAAGGAGGCGCAGTGAAGCACAATTGGCGATGGCGGTGGCTTCAGCGACTGGACGAAAGTGGGAGGTGCTCGAGGGCAATTGAGGTGACATGGAGCAATTGGGTGCATGAGGGGATGGTGTGCAGGCTTTATAACTGAGGAGGAGATGCACTAGTTGTTGGGTGGCATTAAGGCTTGCGTGGAGGTCAAGGGCGGCGATGCTCGGCGCACGGCATGGCGCGAAGCAAGGGAGGCGGAGCTCAGCGTGCAACACGGGAGTTATGGTGGAGATAATGCACAAAGACAACAGTCGAGAGGGGATTCCGGGCACGTGGGGTGGACACGGCGCGGAATCGGTGGGTGTAGGCCCAGCGTGGTGTCGGGAGGAGGAAAAAAAGAGAGAGGGTCTGGGCGAAGGGAGCATGGTACTAGCGAGACATAGTGACACACTGGGTAGGTAGGTGGCCGTGCACTGTGCTGCATAGAAGAGGGGTGGTGCATGCAGTAGGGCAGGCCAAGGCGTGCACGGCGCGGGAGTGACACGCGCAGGAAGCGCCCAGAGCACAAATGGTGCAAGAAGGGGGTACCGTGGGTTTTCTTGGGCCGTGCTAGTGGCCAGGCGGGCTGAGATAAGAGGGTAACGAGCTGGGCTTGGCCCAAGGAAGGCTTGGGCTTTTTTGGAAATTTGAAATTCTTTTTGAAATTGAGTTTGAACTTTGATTTGTAATTTCAATTTGGAATTTTATTCAAGCAAGTTCATGGTTCCCAAATGGGATGTTACAAGTTGGATTTCCATCTGCTTAGTAGTTGTTCAATTTTTTTTATTTCCTTTGGGATTTGAAAGCTTAATTTCACTGTTAGTGCAGATTACAAATTTATTTGTCTCCTTCGTGTCCGTAAAATTAGCTAATGGTGCCACTCAGCAGCACTTGTGGAAGTTAAAAGTAATATCTCTATATTTAGCCCACGGATCTTGTATTGTATTGGTTTGGTGGTGTCTGAACAACTGAATGAACCTAATACTTGACATGCATTCTTCACGTAGTTAGTAACGATATATTTAGTTCTATTGTAATGAATTTTAGCCTACTAGGTATTTGTATTTTTATCACTGTTCTATTCTATGTATACTAGGTAAGTATATTTTTTATCAGACTGTTCTATTCTATGTATTATCTGTGGTCAGTGGACCGAGACTAAAACCCTTTCACTTCCCTGTTTGTCTGGTTTGTTGATTCTTGTCATGTTCACAGCTGCTAATGCTGTTCGCTCTGCAAGAAAGAAACCAACACAGTTTATAAAAGCGAGGGCTCAAGTCCAGATGGAAGTGTCGAGCCAAACCCATTTTTCCTGAAGGAAAAAATCTTTCAGAGAAATCATGGAGGTGAGTGCATCCTTGTCAGCCACTCCCTGGCGAACTCACTCGCAAATCACGTAATCGCGCACAAAATCAACCGCTCGGAATTGGAAAATAGAAACAAGTGTTTGGTGCTACAACTCACAGTTTTTCTGATGCTTTATTCAACTATTTAAAGAGATTACAATCTGAAAACTGCAAGACTTAGAAACTGAAAACTGCAAAGCTTTAGCAACTGAAAACTGCAAAGTTGATTCTTGTCATGTTCACAGCTGCTAATGGTGTTCGCTCTGCAAGAAAGAAATTTTTCCTGAAGCAAAAAAATCTTTCAAAGAAATCATGGAGGTGAGTGCATCCTCTCCTCTCTCTGGCGGCGATTCATCTTCTTTCTCCCCTATTTTCCCCTTGGTTTTTAACACTTTGTGGGGATTCCGCAGCGGCAGCAAGCGATGGATGGATCTCACGCCGGCGGGAGCCAGCGGCGGTGGCGGGACCGGGGACGCAGAGGACGCGGTAAACTTTGAATCTTTGATCTAGTTTGTTGATTTTGTTTCGATTCTCCCGGTGGTGGTTGAGACCATGATTCGTGGAGGCAAAAGTTTACCCTATTTGGGGGTAATATGGGGAGCAACGCATTGTGGATTGTTAGTTCGTCGTGGTGATTTGGACGTTGATGGTAAAATTAATCTTCTGGCGATCAGGTGGGCTTCTCTATGTGATTTAATGGGACATGGTGTTTTTATGCTTATCTGTGAATTGTCAGCAGCGAGACGATGTTGGTTTTAATCTCTTCGCGAAAAATAGAGTTGGCCACTATAAGGGCCTGTTCTTTTTGGCTGCGGCTTATGGCTTTTGGCTGAAATTTTTGAATTTTGGCTGTTTACGGTACAGATTACGGAGAGATCGATACTCACTTGCAATTTTGGTTGGTACAGATGTTGGGCTTTTAACGTGTACTACGTTTAACTTGTAGATCTCGTCTTGAGAAAATACTCCGTTTAAAAGTTAGGTACTGTAGCGGGCCGAACAGGCCCTAAGCGTCGTTTTGGTTTTTATTGTGAATAATTGCTTGAATAGCCCCCCCAGGCCCCAACAAAAAAAAGATGAGGGTTCCGGTAGGTTGCGAGAAGAAACTTTTATATTTTGGACACTACTTTTGTTGTTTCTTTGTGTCCAATCATCTTTCTGATGTAAAACGGGCAAAGTAGTATTCTTGTAGGAAGGGAGATGCTTTTATGCTTTTTTCAAAGTGATTTACATAATTTTTAAAGTAGACTTGAATGTTGGATAGTGATTTACTTATCCTTTCGTGTGCTTTGAGATTAGTGCCGTTCTTGTTAGAGTGAAAAGCATAGAAGCACTACTCATATGTCAAATTGTCGCAGCAATTCAAATGTTAATACTGCGAAGTCCGCAGTCAATCTTAACTCTAGACTAACCATGCCAACAGTTCTAAGGTCTGTCTGATTGTTCAAGATGATTATAGCGAACTGTATGCTCGTTATTTTTCCAAAACTACCTTCTGTGCCTAAGCTTTCTTTTAGTGTTGCACTTTTTCATGGTGCTGTTTTGCTTCTTACATATACGTCATTTAACGTTTTTCATTGTATCACATCAGCAGGTATCCTTATGTGCAGTGGCGAACCCAGGATTTGAATCCAGGGTATGCCTAACTAAAAAATTATTATCCAATGTTGATATAATCTAATACAAAAATTCGGTAAACGGTTCGGTAAAAAACATAATATATCTAAAAGATCTCATAATACTTTAAATTCAACAAATAAGTTCGAAATTTGCATAACTGATAATATAAATTGTTCAAATGTAATACAAGTGCCAAGGGACTTTGTAGTTCTTACCAAAACTTGGAGGAAGTTCTGGAACAACAGCAGGTGAAGCTGGAGGTCGTGCACGCTTATTCCTCAATGGAGGTTGGGGGGTTGCAGATTAATTGCATCCAGTGGTTCCAAACTTCCAGTTCCCATGGTGAAACTCTATCTGGACGAAGAATGGATGAAGGCTCATCCCATTGGACCTGGCAATTATTATAGGACAAAATCAGTTCTGGAAGGCAAACAAGATAACAAGAGACAATGAACCGCAACAAGCATTTAGGAGACAGCATACTTCTAATTTAACTCTCAAAACTCAAATCTTCATTACCTTCAGAGATTTCCAGTCAGAATTTGCCCATGGAGATGTTGGCACTGTAGGTGTGTTCCCAATACCAATAATTGTTCCACTGAACCTGTAATCAGAGAAATGTTTATGATATGCACCTACATGGTTGGAGTAAAGCCAACATCATCCTGTCAAAAGAAAGTGCAAAACTATACCTTCTTTCAGGAGCTTCATCACCTTCAAATTTCATCTGAAACCTCATTCCAACAGATATTTTCTGCTTCTTAGCTTCAAGGTACTTGTTAACACTCACAACAAACTCAGATCGGCTTGTTCTGAGAACAGAATGAAATTAAATTTTGTTGAAAAGATTGTATGAAGGAAATAAGCTTGCACATCTTAATGCTCATTCGGATTAGGGCTGTGCATATCTCAACCGAACCGAAAAAACCGGACCAACTCGGTTTGACCGGTTTTCGGTATTCGGTTCGGTTTTTATATTTTAGGTTTTTTTGGTGTTCGGTTTTTTCGGGAAAAACCGAAAAAAAACCGAACAAACCGAATGGCTCGGAATGTACGAGGGGATGCAACAGACGCTACCCGTGTCTCTGCTGAGAAACGTAAAAACTGGGTTAGCAATGAGGCTTCGATTTGAGCTTCCTACATGGGCTGAATCCCAATTTGCTCTCGCGAATCCTATTCTTTCTTTCTAAAGACTGAATCCCAATCTCTAGACTTTGCTCTGTAAGCATGAATTTGCATTTCTTTTTGTTTTTCTTTTTTGGCGAACATTACATAAGGCCACGGTTAGACGATCCATTGTTTGGCTTGTACTATTTTCATAGATAGCAATAGTATCTTATACTGTTAATCAGGTTTTGAAAGGTATGTATGATTCGTTTCGTTCTCAGTACATAGTTTGTAATTTGCGTTAACTTTGGTAAATACCATCTAGTCTACCTGTCTCGCTAGTCACTATATCGTTTGCAATTTGCGTTAACTTTGGTAAATTTGGTATTTACCGATACCGCACCGAAATAAATTGGGATTTACCGATACCGAACCGTATTTTCAAAAATACCGTATACTACCGAACTAACAATACCGTATTTACCGTATATACCGTATATACCGAACCGATTTTACCGAACTAACCGAATGCACAGTCCTAATTCGGATAACCATAATGGAATTGAGGCCCATATCATATCAAGATTCCATTGCACAAGAATTCGTTTCCCATCTGCCAAAACATTGAGTTTACGTCTTGAAATTCTAAATTCAATTTGACAAAATGCAATAGGTAGACATAGGTGCTTAAGATGCAAAACCTTTGGTCTGATGTTGCACTGCTTGAATCAAGTATCCCCTTTTTATTGTGCACTGAACTAAGCCAAATCAGTGCAATTGATTCTTCTTTTATACCACCACATGGAAATGCAGATCGCAAGATTCTAATATGCTCTTTAAATCCTTGATCACAAAGTAGGGAAAGAGATGGATCAAGCAACATTCCCCAAATTGATACAAAAAAGTAGAGAAAAATTACCCCAAATTAACAAAGTTCTTTTCCCCTTTTCTTTTATAATCGGCAGCAACACTCAGCACTTGAGCCGCTCAGCCATTCCTCATTTCCTCCCTCTCTCGGCGGCCTCTCCGGCTCCCTCCCTGACTCCCTCGGCCCTCGCCGCAGCCCGCAGCTCCCTCAGCGCCTCTCCCTCTCTCGGCCTCTCCCTTCCTCGGCCCTCCTCGCCGCAGCTCCTCAGCGCTCAGCGGAGCTCCTGAGCGCCAGGCGCCAGCCGAGGCCGCTGGCCGCCCGAGAGCCCGCCTCCTCCCTCTCTCGGCCTCTCCCTTCCTCGACCCTCGCCGCAGCTCCTCAGCGCCAGCCGAGGCCGCCCGAGAGCCCGCCGACTCCCGCAGGCCGCAACTCCCTCAGCGCGGCGAGGCGAGGCCGAGGCCGAGTGGAGGGCGCGGGAGGCGAGGCGCGCCGAGTGGAGAGGCGCGAGGCGAGGCGAGGCGCCGACGCGGAGGATGGAACTTCGCAGAGTGGAGGCGGATGGGGGCAGCGCAGGGCGCTGAGCAGCGGTCGGCGGAGCCGGAGCGTGGGTTAGGGGCTTAGGGCACAGGATTTTTTTTGGGCCAAATTGTACTGTTGCAGGGTAGTCCTGGGACTATATGGACTACCCGCTGGGCCCGCCCCTGCTTATGTGACTGGTACCTTAGTAATTGCAATGAAAAACAAGGATGGTGTGATCATGGCATGTGACACTGGAGGTTAGTTGTCAATTCTTCAGCATTGATAAATATAGTTCATGCAATGTGGAATTTGTTCTTTAACTTCTTTTGCAGCCTCCTACGGGTCAAGTTTGCGATACAAGAGTGTCGAGTGCAGTGATTTCCAGGAGATTTTGCGCCATTTGGATGAAGTAACGTAAGCATAGCCTTACTGGAGGTTGGTTAACATGATTGGAGGAAAACCACGTTGCTACTGGATTTGGGAACCATCTGGCAATCCCAATCCTTCGTGCTGACTGGCGTGAGGATATGACTTTTGTAGAATCTGTTAAGCTGGTTTAGAAGTGCTTGCTGATCTTGCTGTCCCGTGACCGATCATCTATTAACAAATTCCAGGTACAAACTTGTCGATCTTAGTAAAATTGCTTAGTTCACTGGCGTATGAAACACATGTTGCCCGATTTTCAGTCTACCCAGATTACCACCGGATTACACACTTCCTTAGGTGTGCGGTGAGGAGATCATGACAAGATCTTTACAATGCAAAGCTTTCAACCTGGCCAAGCCAACTCTAACGTTCCACCCCAGTAAGGAATCCACCAGATCGGGACCCCTCTTGAGCCGAGTGAGACTTCTCATGGCCTACGCTGCACTCACTTTCAACCTATGATATGACTCAGGTTGAGACCCACAGATTATTCAGCTAGGACTGTCTCATACCAATCTTATGGTAGTACGATAGAGCTTTGCAACAGTAGCTCACAGACGAGTCCTTAATTGAGTCAGGCTCAACTACATACCCCCTATGCCCGACAATCAACACTGTGTCTCCGAACAACAGTGCATGCCTGCACCCACCACCTAACCATTAGCCTAGGTCTAAACCAGGTTTTATATTTTGCTTCAAAATATTTTTTTCATCCTTCTTGACTCTCCTAAGTTAAGAATATATTTCAAAGCTTATCATTTCATGTGAAAAAGGTGTCCCAAGCCTAGGTCATATCTATGCAGGGCTAAGCAGTTGCTACAAAACTTCTCCAGCCATACTAGTGTACTAACTAGAGTTTAACCTAGGGTGACAAGGTATAAGGGTTTACAATGTCAAGGAGGTAATATCAACTGACATTAACTAAATTTAAAACTGAATTGAAATACAGTGAATAAAAGTAGGCATACATAATTAATTTGAAACAACATAAATTTTGTTTGAAACTTGGGATCAACATGATCAAAGTGTGTGACTTCCTTTGTTCTACAGTGGGGTGAGAGTCATCGTCAAAGAAATCTCCCGAATCGTCGTAGTCTACACGTAAAAATAACCCATCAAATTCAAATAAATTCAAAATAAGTTCAAAATAACTTCAAATATTTTAATTAAGGTAAGAAATGGATAGAGGGGAATTTTTGATGAATTTAGAAATTCGAATGGGCTCAATCGGAGTTAGGACGCAGGAGAACAGACTTTTGGAAGTTTAAAATCAGAGAAAAATGATAAAATGGATTTTCTGGAATTATTTTTCTAAAGGAAAAGATAATAATGACGTCAGCACTGAATTTTTTTTGGCCAATTTATTTTTGTATTGAAAATCCGGATTTATCATGCCAGCTAACGTCAGCCCTGGTCAGATTTTCGGACAGGAGGCTGACAGGTGGGCCCCAGGTCTATGGACCGGGTCCATAGGCGAGGGTGATGGCTGAGGTGGCATGGGGCTGAGGTGGCGCTGACGGGGCGAGGAGGCACGGAGGTGGCGGCCACCGGGCATCAAGGTGGCGGCCACCAAGCGCTAGATGGCAGCCACGTCAGTTGCCATGTCAACTCGACGACCGACGTGGTCGAGCTGGCCAGAGTGGAGCTCGGGGACCACGGCTTGCCGGCGAACGAAGAGGGGGAGAAGGTGGGCATACAAAGTGGGAAGATGGGGCGAAGGGAGCGGTAGTGGGGCCGATGATTTTGGCGGGGAGGAAGACGATGCTAACAGGCAGGGCCAGAGCGAGAGAGAGAGAGAGAGAGAGAGAGGAGGAAGGAGGCGTGGGCGGCGGGGATGAGGCCACGTGGCAAGGGAGGAAATCGGGCGGCGGAGGAGGTTAAGTGGGAGGGGACGGCAGGATGGGCCTGTCCACGCGTCGAGTGAGGGGAGGGGAAAGGCGGGATGCGGGATGCGACGTGAATGAGATCTGGCCGTCCACGTGTCGGCCGGAGGGAGGGGGCGGGGTTTTGAATTTTTATTTTAATTTTTAGAAAACACCAAAAAATCAACTAATGCTCAGAAAAATATGAAATTAATTCCAAAAATTCCAGAAAAATTCACATAAGTCCCTGGAAATATTTTAGACTTAACGAAAATATTTCCAACTTAAGTTGGTATTATATTTTATACTTGAAATACTTTTTAATTCCAAATAGATTTTGAACTCCAGAAAATACAGAAAAACCAAATAAAATCTAAATTGTCCAAATAGTTAATTTTAAATAGGATTTTGTATAGTGGCTTGTTGAGTACCTTTATATTCATTATTGCTCAATTATTATCATTCAGTAAGTCAAGAAGAAATTCAAGCCCTGTTATCATCTAAGGGTGTTAACAAGACTGGAATACGATGAGGTCAAAAACTAGGTCGCGAACCCTAATTGGCTGTCTGTGGGCATGTCCTAGGGGTCTCACATGTGTGAAGATTCTATTTCAGCTGATGCTCTTTATTGATTTCAGCCTAACCATGTGTAAGTCTATTATCATATTTACGCTTCTACATGATATGTACATTGATGTTCAGTAATGTATATGTGAGTACTATCTACTGATTAATAGAATAGTACGGTAGAATCACAGAGGATTCTGGATTGAAAAATCTGAGTATGACATACGGCTTGATTGATCATCTCACTCATGTCTCCTTTCTAAAATTTATACATACTCGGCTGAGAAGTCGAAATCTGTAGAATAGCTGTAGGATTGGTGATAATCGAGAGGTTTCCGCCCCGGGGACGATCTTTCCATCACGCTTTTTGGCAAAACATTGCCGATACTTCAACTTGAGCTTCTGTTCTTCTTCAGTGATTTACACTTGAATTTCATCAGGAAGCTGTTTGAGATCGAAAATGATGATATGATCCTCGTTAACATTAGATGAATTTCTTAGACGCATCTTGAAGATAAACGATCAGGGTCCTACCAAGAGTGCCAAGTGTGTGTGGCCACTCGAAAAGTGTTCTAGGCGCAACAACCACCATAACCCTATGAAGGGTGCCTCTTAGCGGTGTGTACGGTGTGCCAACCAATTTTCTAGCAAACTGACAAAGGGTCAACAACAGATGATGATGTCAAAAGAGAGTTCTAGGCGTAACAAACATGACGAAGCCGATGGTAGTAACTCAAATTGATTAATAAGGTGAACATACATTGAATTACGGAGGAAGTGTTCTACTATCAACAAACCACTCATAAGGTACATGGCAAAATAAAGGTAAAGCTAAAGCTAAAAGTGTTTAGTTGATTGGATGTGCCTCTCCTGTCAACCTATACAGGGTTGTTATACCCTATGCTACAACTCCTAAACATGACATGTAGGATCGTACGTCACAATCAGAGGAGGGGGGTGGTGAATGATTGTCTCTGCTTTTACCACCTGAAGTCAAAACACAGCGCAGAGGAACAAAAGAAAACCGATCTGAATTACCGAATGAAAGTAACGACCGTAGCTGCTTGCTTGTATGTGCTCAAAGAGCCTCTGTCGCTCAACTGCTCATTACGACCACCCGTTACGACTGCTCATTATGACCACCCGTTACGACTGCTCGTCGCAAACGCTTGCTCCTACCGCTTGCATACGATCGCTCGCTTCCAATCTTCCAATCACTCGCTCTGACCGCTCACTTACGACTGCTCACTTATAACTGCTCGCTTATGATCGCTCGGTCCGACCGCTTGCTTACGACTGCTTGTCGCAAACACTTGCTCCTACTGCTTGCATACGATCGCTCGCTTCCGATCACTCACTCCGACTGCTCGCTTACGACTACTCACTTATAACCGCTCGTTTATGATCGCTCAATCCAACCACTTGCTTACGACTGCTCGCTCCTGATTGCTTGGATCGATCGCCTGCTTGTTCCAATCACTCGGCACGATAAAGACACGCGTAGTCGTAACCTCCTTCCGCCTGAACTCCCTAGCTGTTCGACCACCGATTGAATGAGTACAAGCCAAAAAGAACTCAGAGCATGAAAAACAGAAGAAAAGGAGCGATGCACTAGAAGTTCTTGGCTACTTTTACAGGCCAACGCACAAAGCGTGTTCGACTCAAACACCTCAAACCATATCCTTATCCACCTGGACATGCAATTCTATCTCTTCCTTAAATCAAGGGACACGAAACCCTTCCTAACACGGGTTTTAACCACCTCATACAAGTTATGGACTCCATCCATGACTCCATACTTCACACGCGACGAAGCCTCCAGGATATCCCCACTTGTATCTCCATTGTGCACCATCAACACGTGCTCTCACGTGAGCCTGATCACCTCGCGTGACATCTCAAATGCCTGGACCTCAAATCACCCCTCCTAGTCCCGGTCTTCCTCATCATCGATCGTAACTATCTCCACGCCTCCATGCATCATCCACCTTTGACCTCCACTGCTCCAGCATGAGCTCGACCACCTCACATGACATCCCAACCACCTAGACCTTAGATTACCCCCTCCTAGTCCTGGTCCTCTTTATCACCGACCATGGCTACCTCCATGCCCACCTACACATGCAAAGACCAAAGAAACCATCTCCCATTACAAGTTCTCCCCAACTTGACCATAACCAACACACATTAGCAAAACATACCCTTGTCTAACCCTAGACAAAAACCAACCCATCTACGACCATCCTCTAAATCGCTTATGACCACACAGACTATCACTAACCAAAACAAACCACCAGACTACCCAACACGGCCGCTAACTCAGAGTATTCGTGTCGGATCCTGGAGCAACAACTCTGAAACCTTCTGTTAATCGTACTAGTCCAAAATCAGCTAGTGCACACAGTGATAACAGGGATACATATCAAGCACAATGACAAACTTTATTTAACTAAATATGGGCATGATGGCCAAAGTTTACATCAATGGCACATAAGCCAAAATTAAATATAAGTAGTGGAAGGAAAAACCGAAGCAGAAGAAGTGCACTGAGCCTACCCACAGGCAAATGACAGTAAGACGGGACCTACTCATCCAAGTCTTCACCATAGTTGAAGTCGTCTTGCTCTGTGTAGAGATCGCAAGGTGAATACAAACTTGTACTCTGCAAGTCACGCGGAGAAATGCAACATAATGATAAAGGCAACAAAGGAA
Organism: Dendrocalamus sinicus; assembly: GCA_036346575.1. Taxonomy (NCBI): domain Eukaryota; kingdom Viridiplantae; phylum Streptophyta; class Magnoliopsida; order Poales; family Poaceae; genus Dendrocalamus; species Dendrocalamus sinicus. The sequence goes on from JAYEVI010000551.1 coordinate 304,795, forward strand.
GGCATATAGGATTATCTGAGCATAAAACAACATTTAAGGAAATACAGTAAATAGATTGAAACTACCGAATTTAATACAGTAAGTATAAACAATAATTGTAAATGAATTTAATTCCGTTAGTGCAGGTCCATCCCCACACTAACCTAACCACGGGCATCCCACTTGGACCATCTTTTCTAAACGATCTCATATGGATTCCATCCATCCAAACACTTTCAAGTTCTTACGGATTCCATAAGCTTTTCAATCTCACATGGATTCCATCCATCCATAAGCTTTTCAAAACCACTTTTGAAAACAAAGTCTGATCCGTGAAAGACTTTAATCGGCTTGCCCATGATCGTGGGCACGGCTATCCAGGATAGATTATACACTCTGCAGAGTATGTACAGCTTTACCCACAAGACATGACCATCTCATATTACCACGCGATTAACACACTCCCTTAGGTGTGCGGTGGAGAGATCATGACAAGGTCTTTACAATGCAAAGCCTTCAACCTGACCAAGCTAACACTAAGGTTTCACCCCAGTAAGGAATCTACCAGACAGACACCCTCTCTTGAGCCGAGTGAGACTTGCCATGGCCTACGCCATGGTCACTTTCAACCTACGACATGACTCAGGTTGGGACCTGCAAATTAATCAGCCAGGACTATCCTATACCAGCTTTGTGGTAGTACGAAGGGCTTTGCAACCGTAGCTCATAGACCGGTCCTTAATTTGACTTAGGCTCAACCACATACCCCTTGTGCCCGACAATCAATACTGTGTCATCGAACAACAGTGCATGCCTGCACCCACCACCTAAGCATTAGCCTAAGTCTAAACCAGATTTTATATTTTATTTCAAAATATTTCATAATCCTTCTTGACTCACCGAAGTCAAAAATACATTTGAAAACTTTATCATTTTATGTGAAAAGGTACCCCAAAACAAATATTATGTCTAAGCAGGTCTAAGCATTTGATATAAAACACTCTAGCAAATACTAGTGTACTAAGTAGAGTTTGATTCTAGGGTGACAAGGTATAATGTTACACAAGGTCAAAGGTGTCAATATGATTGGGAATTAACTATGTTTTAAAACTGGAATTGAAATAATTGAATAAAAATATGCATGCGAATAATTTGAAACAACATAATTTTATTTGCAAACTGAGATTAACATGGTTAAGGTGTTGAACTTGTCTCTTTGTTGAGTTAGGTGCAAATCATTGTCGAAGAATTCTTAGAATCGTCGCAATCTACACGTGAAAATATACAAACAAACTCAAATAAAAACCAAATAAATTCAAATAGACTCCAAATTGTTGAAATAATGGCAGAAATGGATAGATTGGAATTTTGATGAATTTAGGAAGTTGAATGGGCCCAATCGAGTTAGGATGAAGGAGAACGGGCTCTCGAATGATTGAAATCGAGAGAAAAGAATAAACTGGAATTTCTGGAATTATTTTTCTATTGGAAATTGGAATTATGACATCAGCCCTGAGATTTTCTTTTTGGTCGAATTATTTTTATAAAGGAAATTCGGGTTTATGACGTTAGCATGACGTCAGTCCTGAGGTGGATTGACTGACAGGTGGGCCATAGTCTACCATGGACTAGGTCCATGGACCAGAGGGTGGTTGAGGTGGCAAGGAGCTGAGGTGGTGCTGACATGGCTTCACACATGGCTATTTTGGCTGACGTGGCAGCCATGTGGCGCCGACGTAGCCGCCATGTGGGTCGGGAGGTCTTGGGTGCTGATGTGTCAGTACACATGGCTACCACATGGGTTTGAGTGCTGATATGGTAGGACACATGTCTACCACGTGGGCCGAGGGAGAGGTGTGGCTGCTGATTGGGCTGGCGGTGCTGGGTGGCATCTGCGTAGCTGAGGTTTGTTGAGGTGGTGTGCCACCGAGTGCTAGATGGCATCCACGCGGGCCTGGTGAGCTGAGGTAGCAGCCGACCGGTGGCCGCACACGGAAACCAATGGCTCACTAGTGAATGGTGGCACAGCGGCGACCGGTGAGGGGAGGAGAGAGAGAGAGAGGAGCGCACGGGGGTTCATCTCATCTATGGGCAGAGCTCCCACGAGGCATGGAGGTGACCGGTGGCGAGAAGGGCGATGGAGGTGACTCAGGTCTTCGGTGCGGCGGCGCTCCGGTGGTCTTTGACGATGGGGAAGGGGCGCACGGGCTTTGCACAGATGCGGGGAGGCCAAGGGGTGCGGCGGCGCTCCAGTGGTCTTTGACGATGGGGAAGGGGCACACGGGCTTCGCTCGAAGGTGGCTGAGGCGACGGCGATTGCTCACCGAAGTTGGCGGCGGAGCCCGGAGAGAGAGGAGTATGGGCGGAGGGAGGTGGTGCAAATGGAGGGGATGCCAAGGGGGGTATTTATAGGGGCAGAGGGGGAGCACGGGGGTGGGGATTTCTCGCTGGAGATCTTGGCAGAATGGCAGTGATTGCGGGAGATTGAGGGGAGCGAGCACGGAAATGGGGGAGGAGGCAGGCGCGAGGAGTGTGGCGCACGAAGGGAGGAGGTGGGGTGGTGCACGTGCGGGGAAAAGGAAGGCGGCCAGGTAGGGGCGTGGAGATTGCACAGAGACGGCAGCACTCACACGGGGAAGAAGGAGGAAGGAGGAAGAAGGATCTGACGGGTGGGGATGGGGTGTCGGTGGGAGAGGAGTGGCACCGACAGGTGGGGTCGGGGAGAGAGAAAGAGAGAAGAGGGAGCGGGCGGCGGGGATTGCTAACACGTGGCCATGGGAGATTGGGCGGTCGAGAGGAGAGAGAGGTGACGGACGGGGGAGATGGACGGCGCGGGACTTGGCTCAATCCGAGTCGTCCACGTGTCGGAGGGGAAGGTGCGGTAGGAGCGTTGGGATGGTGCGGGCGGCGACATGGATGGATTCAGACCATCCACGCGTCGGTCCGAGGGCAGGGACTGGAGATTAAATTTTAATTTTTGATTTTGAATTTTTAGAAAAGCCGGGAAAATAAATAAGGGCCTAGAAAATAGCAAATAAAGCGCAAAAATTCTAGAAAATTCACATAAATCCCTGGATCCATTTTGGACTTAGATAAAATATTTTAAACTTAATTTGGATCATTTTTATACTTAAAATACTTTTTAATTTCAAAATAGATTTTAAACTCCAGAAAAACACAGAAAAACCAGATAAAAGCCAAATGCTTTTTAAGTTAATTAATTTTAAATTTGATTTTTTATATAAATTAGAAATACTCTTTACTTAATAATATTTTTAGTTAAATTACTTTTGAGAAGAGCCTTTTTAAAAGCTGAAAATAGGCAAAATAAAATCTTAGAAATTCAAGTGACTAATAACACTTGATTTCATTTTAAATTAAATTAAATTTAATTTTGTACTGAAAATTTTGAAATAAATAGCTGGGATCTTACGACTCATATCCCACAAGTACTCAGAAACCATATGCACCGCTACTGACCAACTATTGAGTACCGACTACTGAGTATCATTTAGAAATAGGAGCCATAACACGTACTCGAAGCCTGCGAGTACAAACAACATTTCAACACCCAATCGCTTACCACGATCATGAGACCACTTCTATCGAGTACCGTGTCCTCTGACTACGAGTACCTTAATCCTAGAGTACCCACCTGGTACTGCATCAATGACCATTCATCATCGACCACCACACACCGACCAGTCAACCACTGGCCTAACATGAGTACTCGACGTACTCAAAGATCACAAGAATGAAACACTCGAACCGACCATAAGGTCTACGAGTATCGACCGTGAAGCCTACGGTAGCCAATCACTCAGCCTCTAACTACTGAAGATAGAACAGCAGACTGAAATCCACGAGTATTGACAAGTCTAGCAAATCTACAACCATAAAAGTATTCTGCAAAACCTACAACCAACGACCGCAAAACCCTTGATTATCGACCAGTGAAACCTTTGGATATCAAGTACGAACAGTAAAGTCTACAACTATCGAGTATTGTACCTATGATCATGAAAGAGTACTATAGCTACTATCATGAAAAAGTATTGTAACTATGATTACCTGCCATGGTCGTAAGATCAAAGTCGTACTACTGTGGTCGAAAGGTCAAAGTCAGACGTGGTCTAAAGGTGCCGTGGTCGTAAGGTTGAAATCGTACTGCCGTGGTCGAAGCTAGAGTGGTCGCAAGCTACCATGGTCGTAAGCCAGACGTGATTGAAAGCTGCCGTGGTCATAAGGTAGATGTGGTCATAATCGTATTCGAAGTGCTATGGTCGAAGGCTGCTGTGGTCGAAGCCAGCCATGGTCGTGGTAATATTCGAAGTGCTACGGTCCAAAACTACTGTGGTCGAAGCCAGCCATAGTCGTAGTCATATTCGAAGTGCTGTGGTCATAAACTGATGTAGGAGTCGACTAAAAGCACTCGAAGTAGAGCACAAACACTCAAGGGCAAAGTTTTCGACTATGACTGACCAAGTCTTTCACAAATGCAAAATCCAAAGCAAACCAAATGTCAATTATTCATTATCTCTTTATTTACCAAATGTTTTATCAATTATTCATCATCTCTTAATTTACGACCATCCACATGGTCTAACAATCTCCGCCTTGATGAATACATTGACAACACTTTGAAAATTCTCAAATGATTTGCATTTTGAAGGAGAAGCAAAATTCGCAAACACAGCAAGCACTCAGCAGACACTCTAATTCAAAATCTCTCCAAATATCTCTCCCCTTACTTCAATTTCTCCCCCTTTGACAATGTAATCCTAAAGCAACTTTCAGAGAGAGAATAATTCTAAGAAGGAGCAATGAGAGTAAAGATCAAGATGCTTTGAAGATTATACAAGTCGCTTTGTATTTATATTTTGACCAAGCCAACAGTGTGAGTAGAGCTTCCTAGATCATATAAGGTCATATATCATATAGCTAGATCGAAAACTAGTCTTTTAGCACAATTAGGCAATTTAGATCAATTACAGGCATCTCATCGATAACTAAACCAATTATAAATAGCACAATAAGATATCACAATGAGTCAAAGCCTAAAATTGAAGCAAACATTAAATCTAGATGGGCTAGCAGTCTCATAAACAATCTAGTGCTTCACACTAATTTTTTAGGCATGTAGCATGCTTGTAACATACTTCATTTCATAATGCTATCTTTGTAGCAAACTTCTTTTTGAATGGTGGCATGCTTAAATCATATTTCTTTTCATTTGTGCACCTTTTGTGCTTTTTCTTTTATTTAATCATGGCATGCTTGAAGCATACATCTTTTCAATCTTCTTTTTTCTCAATTCTCACTTGATACCACTTGTAGAATTTCTCCTTTTTATATGAATAACATGCCAACTTGAGTGAGCACAAAAAAGATTGTGATCTAAAACATACAAGCCCCATAGCCAAGATTTGAAAATAAGATCCATTATCGAGCTAATCCTTTTAGATGAACATCACAAAGTAGTATCAATAATCACTCTAGTCAAAGACTTATGCCATGTCATGTTTTAATTTAAGTATAGCAGATTAATTAAAACCAGTAGTGATCTAAGCTACACAACATATAAGTAAATATGATAAAGTAAGCTCTATGACTCATTTGATTTCAATGACTCAATCTTGATGAATTATATGATAGGTATAATAAACATAGTCTTGACACTACTTCAAACGACATACTCCCCCTCAGAATAATCCCATCTCACTCAAAAAAAAAGAGCAAATTGAGAAGAAGCAAGAAGCTTTGAGAGAAATCAAGAAAAACAAAAAGGAGCTCAGAGTCGACTTGAAAAACACCATTTATAAAAGACCACTTGTAAAATAACATTACCTTTTCACATGGTATAACCTAAAGGTGAAGTCTCATGGAAGCTCCTAGAGAAGGTGAAGAAGCATCCAATGCAAAAGACTGGAAAAAAAATCAAGTGCCTGTTCTCCACCCCTTGCTCACTGGTCTCAAATCACAGTAGATGTTGGTCTTACAGTACTGTGGTTAGTCAAGTAAGCTTTAGGAATCCAATACTGTGATACTCAACAAAAAGGATCAGCTGCAGGCAATGATAAAAATTAAGTGAAGATTTAGCCTTTGTCAAATTCTGGTCTGACTACTGTCGAGGAACCAGTCTATCCGCCAACCTGTCTGAGCGCCTCTATGTAGCTGGTCGAAACCCATCTGAGCGCCTCTGTACAGCTGGTCAAAACCCATCTGAGCGTCTCTGTATAGCTGGTCGAAACCCATCTGAGTGCCTCTGTGCAGCTAATCGAAACTCTGGTCCGACCACAGGAAGAAGTTGATCTGAACTCTAGTATGATTACTCTGTTCTGACCAAGGAGGAAGGCTGGTGTAACTCCCGACTGGTCTAAATGAGCAGAGCCAACCGGTCAAAAATCTCCTAAGTACCATGACTGACTATAGTAACCAACTGACTAACAATTCTGTTCGACCACGCTAGTCTGACCATGAAGAATGACTGGTTGAAACCTTGGCCTGATCGTGGGACGTCCGACCATGGAACGCCCGACCACATGGCAATCTGAATGTTTTGACAAGACTAGTCTGACCGCTGATCGACCACTACAACCAGGTTTGGTTGCTAAATTTCTCGAGGCTGTAGAGAACAAATTAGAGAATGCAGAACCTGTAGATGATTGGTTAGCTTGTTCAAAGAGACAATACGCTCCTGAGTCTGCAGAGGACTGATTAGAGGGGGTAAGACAATAGTTTGTAGCTTGCACAATATCCTCTTGGGGACATTTTTTTAACCTGTCTTTCTTCTCTTTTTTAGCTTTTCAAAAATAGAACTAAAACACATGACCATCTCTACCATAATGAGTGCATTGATACTTATCTGTTGACTTCACAACACCCACTTTGGTAGAGAATTCCTTTGCAACACCAACAGATTTAAATATAATATGTTTAGATTTAGATTCTACTTCAAATTTCTCAAGTTCAAGAAGCTTAACAACCTTAGGAGGATTATTTTTGGCATGCTCAATGAAATTAAATCCTAGACCGTGTTTCTTTACACTTGTTTTTCATTGATCTAGAATCATGTTCAAATTCTTTTTGCCAAACGAGAACCTCTCTAAAGTGTTCTTTAGATACTCATTCTCTTTAGCTAATGTAGGACATGTTGTACATTTAAAAGAATTATTTGCAAGACCTTTAGAAGTAGTAGACTGAGCTAATCTTTCCTTTTAGCAAAATCGTTGAGTTTTCTAGTCAAGGCTTTTGTTTCAGTTTTAAGCTTAGGACAATTTGAGCAAAAAGAGTCTCATGATAGAGCATTTATTGGATTGACTCCTGAGAAGAATTAAGCCTAACCTAAAGCAAATCACACTTAGAGTAAGCCTTAGATTGAGCAGAAGAACTAGACTTAAACTTTTCAATTTCATTATTAGCAAGTTTTAACTTTTCATAACAAGAGTCATGTGCTAATCTTAACTCATCAAGTTTAGCAGTTACATCACTAAGTTGAGCCAAGTTTGATATATTAATTATTCTAGCAGTCTCTAACTAAGAATGTAAAACTTAGTAAGACTCACAAGATTCATCATCAGGATTAGAGGCGCTAAGTCTATTAATTTTAGAATTTAAGCTCTCAACAACAAAATCATGATTTTTCATTTTCTTTTTATAATTTTTGAGCTCCTCTATCAAGCTAAGCACAACACGCACTATAACACGACCAACCTTTGCCGACACTTTCTAAAGTGGGGAAAGGGTACCTTTACCGACAGATAGACTCCCACCAAATGTTTTGCCGACAGTTTAGAAAATGTCGCGGTACAAGCAGTCGACGAAAGTTTTGTCGACAGTTAAATCAATCGCCGACAGTTAAAGTGTAGCCAAATGGTAGATCTACGCCGACAGTTCAAACCTTTGCCGACAGTTAAATCTACACCGACAGTTACTACCTTTCCCGACAGTTTGTATGTTGGCGAAACCGTTTCCAAGGCATTTTATGAAACATGCCCTCATCAGCAAATAAACTGTTGGCAAAACTATATGACAGATATAGATATCAATACAATTTGGATAATTTCACAAATCCACTTTTGTTTATAGAAGACATCACATTGAGCAAATCCACATGATTTCATAGAAATAATATATTAGATCTTCCATACATACATCAATTGGATATATAGCAAGTCAAGTGATGATCACAGTACATAGAGCCATGCATATACATGTCCAGGATATAGATGAGCTACTAGCAGACATATAGCTTGGTGCCACTCCAAAATACTTGAACACCGACTTGGTGCACGGATGGTTCTTGCCACTCCAGAGAACATGTAATGACTATTTGGTCGTTCCACAAAAGGTTGCCAACCCAAAATAGTTGCAACACCATATAACTTAAGTACCTAACATGAAAAAAAGAGTGAACTGTCAGTGCAATGTGCTCTATGCTTTAAATTTGTTCTATACAATTCAAGCAGTTTGGATCACATATAAGTCGAACTCAAGTAAAATACCTTTGAGCTATGAAGGCCTTCTCTGTGCCACCACCTTTTGAATCTTTGCAGTGACTTTTGTCATCCTTCATCTAGTAGAAAACAAATATATTACTAATTAGTAAAATATAATAATCATTTTTTCAAGAATATAGAGAGGTTAGACCATTACTCTGTCATGTGGCCATGCAATGCACCTCCCACGAGCCTCTACAATGGTGGTGACCCCTTCATATGGACGAGGCAGTACATCGTTCCTCATAAACACATGATTAACAACCACTTCACAGAACTGCACGCCAAGAGGAGTACCCCCCACAATAGCCCTTGGGTTCTTTGTTTGAATGGTAGCCTTTGCCACAGGGACATCGTAGGGCCTTACTACATTATATAGTATCACATCTCTTCCACCCTAAAGCATAAAATATATTTTAGAACAACGTACATATCTATTAGCACCTCCATAGTTGTGACATAGCCACTCAAGTCAAGCAGTTTGGAATAAATTTGCACTTAGAAAATAAACTTTGTCCATGATTTTGGCAATTACCTCATTATGCTGCTCCTCTGGAAGGACCACTCGCCTATTCAGAATCATGTCATCATCACCATATAAGTGCATATCATGCATATCATCCCCTGCATATGATCTAGCATCTTGTTCTTGTTCTTCTTCTTCTTCATGTACTTCTTCATCATGATGAGTTGGTGTAGCCCTTAAGTTCTACATCAAAGCAAAACCATTGAACAGTTATTGCACTAACAAAGAAAAAATATAAGAGATAAAGGTTAGCAGTTATCACCTGTGGTGTATTATTAGATCCATTGGGAGTGCTACTAGCATTTTGAAAGGATAATTGTCGTTGTATCCACCTATCCATTGTTTCTTGAAGTTTGTCTAGACGATTTGTTAGATCTTCTACTTTCTTATCAGATTGCCGACGAGCTTCTATCTCCATTTGAAGCCTTGTTGATGTGTATTTTCTAGCTCCAGGCATTTCCAAATCAGTGGACTTGGCCCCAAACCCACAACACGAACATATCCATTCTTCTCGGCCCACAAACATGGGAATAAACATCACCTTCTGGATACTCTTGTCTTTCAATGCAGGATTATCTCTAATTGCATCTTCAAGTGCATTCTGGTGCAAATGAAAATTTTAGCAAAATATGATGAGTCTATATATAATAAAAAGCAGTGAGTTATTCAGCACTCTAAAATCTATTAACCATGCAGTTACTTATTTTTGATCTGTTCGCTCACTCATGGTTTCAACAGCGTGCATGGTATTGGACATACCACTTCCAGAATTACAAGCATTGAAGACATTGAAAGTTACATATCATCATGCCACCAAAGATGAGGTTATTTTGCTGGACACTTTTAATTTTTGGTAGTAGATTGTTTATGCTTAGTAGTCTTAAACATGTTTTTATCAGGTGCCAGTTCACAGTATCAGATTGCCAAAAAACAGCACTGTTGGGGCCCTTTCTTTTTTCATACAACATCACACTGCAGCAGATATCGCAAAAACAAAATTTTAGCATACCAAACAACTAAGCAACTTGGGGGGTGGGGGGTGGAGAACCAATATCAAATAATAACCACAACACAGGTCCATGATAACAACCAAGGACCAAAATTTTAACTTCACTAATGGTCAGTTGGTCACATTGAGCAGAGCAACAACCAAGTTCAAACTTCCCCCATTGCGGTGGATTGGTCAGCCTGAAAGATACTGGAATGCCAAATATTAATTGTTAGCAAGGACCAGTTTGGCAACTAAATATGCATGCCTCATTCATTGGTTCTAGCGTTAGTGCTCTTAAATTGCAACAACAAAGGTCGAAGGAACAGACTACTGATGTAAACCACACGGTTTTGTTTTTAAGGCAAAACCACACAGTTAGAATTAGGCTAGCTCTATGCAGAAAACCAATCCATTTCTAGAATTTTGGTAGTGATAAGTAATAACATCGATATAAACCTAACAAACAATTGCGCGGAATTTCAACTAGGCTCACGAAAATTCAAAAGACAAGTAGGATTTGTTGGGCGGCTAGAATAAAGCGTTTTGGCTGTATGGCTACTACTACACTTGATTCAGCACTCACCAGCAAGTGTTTCTATCTTATGGATAATCACGAGGCAAAACCCCCGCTGAATCTAACAGGGAAGATTCTTAGAGAATCTCAAGTGAATGCGCGATGCATCACCTGTTGGTAGAATCCACCATATTCCACATATCTGGAAAGCTTCAGCAGATGCATAAGCTTCCTGGAATCCTAGAATGTGATGACTGGGGCTGCGCTAAACACCCAAAAGATCAATCTTTTGCAGCTTCACTACCAGCACCAGCAAAAATCTAAAACCTTTGCTCAAACTAATACTACAGATGAATACTAATTACCACTAAAAGCACACTACAGATGAATCCTCCCCACATGAACCTGCTAAAGTTGTTCTTGTTTTACCCCACAGGCATCAATTTTTCCAACAAATACAACCTGACAAACAAATCTACACTTCCCCCACTTCACAAACAAGCCCAAGATCGAATTTCTCTGCTACATGCTAACAGAGACATCACCCAAATATGCAGGAAAAACTAGCAGGAAAATTTTTTCCAAATGGATGTTTTCATCATATTGCTTTTAGGATTAGTCAGTCACTGAAAGAAATGCATTTAGGTTACTGTGTTTCTCAATACTCAAATGTATGATTTTTTCTTTGTTTCAAGTTTCAACTGCATGTTAGCGATGGCATAAGAAAGTGTTGTGTTTATCACACTTACAATTGTTCTTGCAGCTCCTTTATGAGGTACTCCATTATTGTGTGTGTGAGTTTTGATAAACAATTCATCTCTACGAGGGGGACGCCCTAGCTCCTCACCCTAAACCATTAATGTTATTGTAGTTACATGATATGAAGAAAGGGAAAACAAGCTAACAAGATACGTTGCATACCAGTTCATTACCAACACGTGCATGACTCTTGCTCCCAGTTGTATGGTTTTGGGTCAACTTTGAACGATTTGCTTTCCCCCTCAAAGAACGGGCCTAATAAATTATTTCATGTTTATAATTCAGTGGCACATACATTTTAAAAATGAGAAAGCAATTTAAAAGAACTACATTTCCTTTGTTGCGATAGTTTAACTCAATGATTTCTTTGATGATGCCATAGTATATCTTGTTTCTCATTCTTGGGTCACATTGTTTCCTTTTTCAAAGCAATAGGTCGGGCAACCAAAGCTACTCTAACGCCTTGAACTGGTCTACCCTCATCATAGGAGGACGTATGGAATTTATATCCATTAATGGCATAGCTCTTGTACATTGTTGCAATCATGAAAGGTTCATTTGCCAAAATGTGTATCTCTTCCGGTACTTGTACACCACTTTCAGCTAACCCTTCCACGGAAATATCACATTACTTCGGTTAATTTAAGTGTATTAGATCTGAGCAGAGCATGTTAATCATGCCTTTACTTACATGCTTTCTAAACCAATCATGAAACGTTTCATGATGGATACAATTGATTTCGTGATTGTGCGACCAATCGAGAAAGGTACTCAACATGTTTGCTGCAAAGGTGTGTTACCCATTGAGCAATATATAGATAACAAGAGAAATGCAATATGTAAAATAGTGCGGATTGCTTACCTCAAGTATGGTTCTATATTATCATAGTTGAACAATATATATCTATGAGCTTGAACCCAAGTCTTGTAGTCTAAGGATACGGTGCACTTGCCACTCAAAGCTTGCCCTGTGCTTTGGAAGAATGGCGTAGTAGACATTTCATAGTCCATACTTTCACCATTTCCTACTTGCCAGTCTCACAGCCTTTTAAAAATTTGGAGCAGAAGGTAAGACTCTCATCAAATTTGTAGGCCTCACAAATTGATCCCTCTGGATGATTTCTAGTACGAACAGAGCCCTTGCACTTCATCAAATACCTATGAAGTAACAGTTTTAGTGTGGAATCTAACTACAAATACGTTGGAAATAGCTATTGAAAATAGTTTAGTACCTCTCATCGCCCACATGCTACGATAGTGTACAGGGACCAGCAAGTCTTGCTTGAGCAGGCAGATGCACCATCAAATGTACCATGATATCAAAAAAAGATGGCAGAAATATAGTCTCAAGGACACTTAGTGTCTCAGCTATTTCAGCCTCTAATTTTTGCATATCACTAATACGAATAGTGGGTGAGTAGATCTTCTTGAAGAAATTGCTCACACGAATTATTGCCGCACTGACTCTTTTTGGCAATATATTACGAACAGCGAGGGGAAGTAAGTGTTGCAACAATATATGGTTGTCATGGCTCTTTAATCCAATTATCTTCTTCTCCTTAACATGCACATTACGGCGTATATCAGATGCATAACCATGTGGGAACTTCACTTCGTTCAATATTTGGCAAAACAATTTCCTATCATCAGGACTCATTGTATATTGTGCTGGAGGTAAATAGAACCTATCTCCTACACTAACAGGATGAAGATCACTTCTAATGCCAAGTTGCTGTAGGTCCATGCGAGCATTTAAGTTATCCTTGGATTTTCCATCAGTGTCCAAAAGTGTGTCAATAATATTCTCACACACGTTCTTTCCTATGTGCATAACATCAAAATTATGCCGTAGCAGTAGGTCTTTCCAATATGGCAACTTAAACCAAATGGATTTTCTTTTCCAAACAGTTGGTGGCTCATTATCTCTCTTGCGTGGTCGCTTGGATGGCTCCTCTGTAGTTGGATTGCATGGACGCTTCGCTGGCTTCTTGGTTATTGGGTCCTTTCCAAAGGTTGTGCATATATTGGCTGTCAGCTCCAATATTTCCTCTGCACTAAGTGGTCTAGGTGCTGGCCTAAGTTCTGTAGTACCATCAAATGAATCTGCATCAAACCTAAATCTGTGTTTGGCATCTAAGAATCTGCGATGGCCCATGTAGACGCACTTGCCTCCTGTTTCAATTGGAAAGAACATGTATCTAAGTGGCATTCGGGACAAGCAACTTTGCCAGAAGTAACACATGCCACCAAATAACCTAGACCTGGAAAATCAGATATGGTGCAAACTATGGCAGCACGCAGTTGGAAGGATTCACACTTAGAAGCATCATATGTTCTTACACCATCAACAAACATATCTACCATATCATCCACCAGCGGCTCAAGATAGACATCCATATCACCACAAGGTGCCTTAGGTCCAGGGATCAACAAGGAGAGGATGAAATTTGATTGCTTCATACACTTCCAAGGTGGAAGGTTATATGGGATCAGAATAACAGGCCAAATGCTATAAGTTGATTTCATGGTCCTAAAAGGATTAAAGCCATCGCTAGCTACAGCTAGTCTAAGATTTCGACTCTCTGAGGCAAATTGTGGATGCTTAGAGTCAAAATCTTTCCAGAAAGGAGCATCAGCTGGATGCCTCAGCAAACCATCCTTCGTGCGTCCTTCATCATGCCACCTTGTGTCACTTGCTGTTTTTGAGCACATAAAATACCTCTGTAGCCTTTTCTTTATAGGAAAGTAACGTAGAACTTTCTTAGGAACCCTATGCACACGTTTTCCATTAGGACTACTCTTTTCTGATTTCCATCTTGAAGTGTTACATGTTGGACAAACATTTTTCTTTGCATGGTCTTTCCAAAACAGTATGCAGTCATTCTCACATGCATGAATTTTCATGTACCCAAGACCTACGCCTTTTACTATTTTTTTAGCTGCATTGAAGTTTTTAAGAAATGATGACCCTTCAGGTAAGACATCCTTAAGTAACTCTAGTAGCATGTCGAAGCTTTTGTTACTCCATCGCCCAACGAATTTGATATGGAGTAATCTTACAATGAAACGTAGCTTCGAGTACTTGCAACCTGGATATAGTTCCTTGCCAGCATCTTCTACCATCTTGTAAAAAGCTTCCATATCCTCATTGTGCTGCCCCTCGTTCACTTCTAAGTCCCCCATGACATCTAAACCCCCTGCTACGTCTTGAAGTAAACCAGAAATATCATCCTCTTCATTTGGGTTCCCTACTTCTTCCCTTTCAGATTGTCTACTATTTGTGAAAAAACTGGAACTGGGTTCACCATGATTCACCCATGTTATATATCCTTCCGTAAATCCCTCACATATCAAGTGCTCACGTACAGTACTACGGACCCTCCAACAAGAGTTTTTACATGCCTTGCAGGGACACAAAATCTGATTTCCTTTTGCTGAATTACTAAAGGCAAACTCTAAAAACATATCCACTCCTCTATACTCAAGGGTTTGCCTACATATAATTATCAACATATTAGACCAAATACCGTATGTATGCAGATTCTAGTATATGGTCATAGGTTTATAATGTACCTAGGCTGATCCATCCATGTTTTATCCATGTCGCACCTTTTACAAAATGCGAGTGTCAAAATAGTGAAATATATACAAAGAAAAACACCTAACCTCACATATGTTCTCATATCTCCTAAAAGAAAGAAATCATTCATTCAGATTGAATGGTTCAACAAAAAAATAAAGATCTCGCCAAACAATTGTCCAAATCAATTTCACCACACTTGACGCTAAAAAATCATCTCAAAGCACAAGTCATCAACAGGAACTATAGGGAAAATTTGATAAATGTTTAATATTCCAGTTTTAAGAATTCAAAATCATCACATCATAGATCACACACAACCTGTAATTTTATGGCAAATGCAGAGACAGCATTCACAAGGAAAGGAAAGCATACCAATCAAGCAATGATAGTAGAAAAGTGATGAAGACTAGAAGGTCAACTTGCGCGAGCTCCTCAGAGAATATTGCCAATGCTAATTAATCACACAAGGCAATACAAATAAGTCGAAAACTTTAGCACAAGTATTCATACAAGTTCTATATTAGCATAGTTAACTTTTGGGCGACAATAATTCTAAGCACGCAAGCCATTAGTTACTCTTATGCCACATCGCTCTATACTACCTACTAGAGACTACAAACTTCTTTTGAACTATGCATGTTCCCCAGCAACAATACATAATGGAGCTGAGCCTACTTCAAAGGAAGCACAAAATCGGTAAGAGAAGCTTCCCAAGCAACACCCTTGAGCTGTAGTGAGAAAATGTTGAAGGCTGCCCTCCCAAGCATGCAGAGGTTTCAGATTTTCTATATGTGAGGAAGCAACTGTTGAGACGAGAAGAGGAAGGGACGATCGCCGAGTAGCTAATTCGCGCAAGACAAACACAAGGATAAACACACACAGAAGCTGAAATGACAAATCATTGAAAACAAGAACTCATAAGCTAATGCTATAATCTCTACCAACACAGATCACAATTAACACTACTGAAATACTACTAACAGAACACATTGCACAGTTATCACAGAGCATGTATCACACTAACAAAACAGAGCAAAATAACATACTCACTGATCTCACACATCACAGATCACAGATGATAATCCACATTTCATCAACATATTGCAAATGGTAATTGTCAGTTAACAGTGTGAACAGCAATTAAAAATACTGAAGAAATAAAGGGGGAGGAAATTAGACAACCGAGGAGGGGTTGAAGAAGCAGACGGGAGCTGCCGGCGGTGGAGTTGGTGTCGATGAGGAAGAAGCCGTCGGTGGAGAGGAGGATGTGGCGCCGGCGTGGTTGGAGCTGATGAAGTCGAGGAGGAGGTGGGTCGGTGAAGATGAGGCCGTCGATGCGTCCAGTCGGTGAAGAGGAAGCAGGGCGGCGGCGTTGAAGGAGATGGAGGAGCTGTGGTTGGCCGTCGGTGTCGGGGCAGAGGATGGGGGAGGAGATCAGCAGAGGAGATGGAGTGGAGAAGTGCGGCTGTAGGGAAATGAGTAGAAGGGTCAATTGAGAAATTACCAGAAAATCACCAGCGGCGGCTCGGCGGATGGGGGCGGCGGCAGATCGGAGGACGGCGGCGGGTGCGGGCGGCGGCTCGGCGGGTGCGAGCGGCGGCAGATCCGAAGACGGTGGCGGGTGGGGGCGGCGACTCGGTGAGTGGGGCGGCGGCTCGGCAGTGGGGCGGCGGGTGCGGCGGCGGCGATCGAAGACGGTGGCGTGGGGGGCGCTCGGTGAGTGGGGCGACGGGCGCGGGCGGCTCGGCGGGTGCGGGCGTCGGCAGATCCGAAGACGGTGGTGGGTGGGGGCGGCGGCTCGGTGAATGGGGGAGGCGGCAGATCGGAGGACGACGCAGGTGGGGGCGGCGCGGGGGGCGGCGGCGGAGCGGAGGAGAGTGGGAGACGGGTCACGGGTGTCGGCGCTGAGGACCGAGCGACTGGGGGAGTGAAGAGTTGAATGGGTGGCGGCGGCTGTGCGAGTTGAGGAATTAGGGTTGAGGTTTCGCGGAGGCAGTGTTTTAGTGGGCCCAAATTTAGCTCCCGCCTGTTCTATTTTGGTCCTTCTGTCTCCCGCGCACATGCACAGTACGTACTTGGCGTCTATTTTGGTGCTGGGTGTACTCCTTTAACGACACTTAGATAGTGGCTTGTTTAGGCTACAACGACACTTGTTTTGTCTAGCAACTTTCGCCGACACTTTTTTCACAAAGGAGAAGCGCGACACATAACGTGTAGCCTTACAGTATTATTGGCGACAGTTTATCTGACACTAAAAAGTTATACAATTGCCAACACAAAATGTGTAGTTAAAACCCTTGATTTACCAACACATAATTGTAGGGAAAAGTGGGTCATGGTGTAGTGATGAGATAAATCAGTATAAGAAGGTTTTACCTCATCGGGATCACTGTAAAGATCACCACCATTGAGCTCCTCACTTTTGTCCATAAAACACATCCCTATGAAGTCCAGCTCCTTTGCCTTCTTGCCTTTGTCCTCATCGTCAGTCGCAGAATCAACATCACTCAAATTAATCTCCTCAAGTGCCAAAAGTAATTTGTTGACCACCCTGCGATAGTTGCACTTCGTGCTTGAGTCAATCTTGAATTGAGTGTGACGAGTTGGAGCCTTATCATCCTTAACCTCCTTGCTCCTCAGTTTGGGGCAATCCATCTTAATGTGGCCTAGCTCACCACACTTATAGCATCTGATCGGACCTGATACACCGCCGCACTTCCTCATCCTCACATTGTTGAGTGCCTTGTATGCTCGTAAGGAAATCAACACCAAGTCCTCTTATGGGAGCTACTCGAACTGTTCCTCTGAAAAAGAAGATAAGGCAAACAAGAAAATATAAGACAACACACTTGACGAAGCATCCTGCACGGGGTTAGTCACAAGTGCTAAAGGTCAAGATGTATCAATCTTGGATGGCAAAACTTCCATCTCATAGGTTTTCAATCTAGAATAAAGATCATCCAATGTTAAAGTAGCTATATCAATAGTTTGATTAATAGTTGTGACAACCATCAATCACTCAGAACCTAAAGATCTCAAAATTTTAGTTGCATTATCTTCATTAGCAGGAATAACATTAACACCGCGCAAATCACTCAATATTTTTTTCAAAACGAGCAATGAGATCATCAATGGATTCACCAGGTTTCATAACAAAATCAGAATATTCTTTTTGATAAAGATTTTTATGCACTTTCTTGATTTTAATGGTTCCTTCATGATAATCATAAAGAGTTTTCCATATTATGTGGGTAGAATTAATTTGAGCTACGATCAAACTCTTTAATAGAAATCACTTGAAATAACAAGTTATGAGCTTGAGCATTTAAATCAACATCCGCTTTATTTAAATTAGTAACAGCAGTAGGAACCTCATATGGTGTAGAAACTTTATTCCAAACATCAGAACGTTGAGCCTAAATGTAAGCTTTCATCCGATACATTCAAAAAGCAAAATCATTACCATCTTGCATGGGGGAACGATTTACATATATCTCTGATGCCACAGCAACCTGCTCTAATACCATTTGTAGGATCGTATAGCACAATAAGAGGGGGGTAAATGATTGTCTCTGCTTTTACCACCATAAATAAAAACACAGCGCAGAAGAACAAAAGAAAACCAATCTGAATTACCAAATGAATGTAATGTCCGCAGCTGCTTGCTCGTACATGCTCGAAGAGCCTCTATCACTCGACTGCTCGTTACGACCACTCATTACAGCCGCTCATCACGAGCGCTTGCTCCGACTGCTCGCTTCCGATCACTTGTTCCGATTGCCGCCACGATCGCCACTTATGATCGCCGCTCGATCGCCGCTCTCTGATTGCTCGGATTGATTGCCTGTTTGTTCTGATTTGTCAAGACCCGAATATGCAAATCCGGACTATCCTATGTATTCTACACCAGTCCAAGACCACGCTAGTGCACATAGTATAAACAAAGATGAAATATCGACCACATCCTAATCCGCGAAGTCATAAAAGTATCCTCCTGCTGATTTGGTCCTTCTTCCTCAACTAAGCCAATATGGATATAGCCATGAGTACACAAAGTACTCAGCAAGTTATTTGTAATAAAGATGCAATATAGTGTGCAAAGCTTACCAACAGATGGCTAAAAGGTTGCTTTGCAGAAAGCAACAATTTGACGTAAATACAATATATAGATTAAAAAGCGAGATTGGAAAATGATTAATAAATAAATAATCAAAGGAATTGTGAGAAACACAAGTGAACTGACCATTCACTTCCCAACTTAACCCAACTAGATTTTATGAAAACTCCACCCCTCGTGTGAAATCACCGAGCATTGTCCATAACTGGGGACACGACTATTCGAATAGTTTTACACTCTGCAGAGGTTGCACAACTATACTCACATGATGTGATAATCCTTACGTTAAAGAAAATCATAACAAGACTTTTACAATGCTCCATCTCAACCCAACCTTGCTCGCTAAGGTTTCGCCGTCGAGTAGGCTAATCACCTAGTCGATAATTGTCCCCTCTTGCGCCAAAACAACATTAGTAGCGAAATCAAAGTTGAGACTTCATAAATTATTATGCCAGGTCTATCCCATACTAGACATGTGGTTTACACGGTAAGACTCAGATCAATGGTGCACAACGTTAAGTCCTTAGACATTACCTAGGCGAAACATCCGCATGCCAATGTGCAAACTACACCCCTTTACTGCACGATCATTCGCCCAAGTGAAAACCAATTTTGAATAACCAACACCAATGACACTACCCATGTTATGGTACTCAAAATTTATAACTGTGGCTGACCACCACGTTCTAATATATCATTAAGTTAAAATTAATTAATTGATCACATGTGATGACAACCCAACGTTACTATAAGTATGACTAAGCAAATTAAATGTACAACCCATGTGACAACTAATATTGCATCACTAGATAATTACCCATCCTAAGGTGACAATAGAATCATGGCATTCAAATTATCAAGGAGGGATTAATCAATTTGGACAATAACGACCAATACAAAAGTTTATAAGAAAATAGCAATGCATGATAATTTAAAACAAAATAATACATAATAGATTTGAAAACTAGGTTCAACATGATCAAAGTACAAGATGGCCTTGGTGTTACTCGATTAATGGCTCTTGATCTTCATAGCTCCTTCGAAGGTGTGATCTAACGATAGAGAAAATGAAACAAAACAGAAAACAAATTCAAATGAACTCCAAAAAAACTTTAAAACCATAACCAAAAGATAGAGCTCAATTTTAGATGAATTTAGGAAAAAGAATCGGGTTAATCGGAGCTAGGACAGAGAAGAACGGACTCTCGAAAAATCTAATCTGAAGGAAAAGGTAGAAAATTGGAAAAAGTTAATGTGCTATAAACCTAGTGCATGGAAAGGCTGGTCTACGATCGACTTGGTGTAAAGAATAGTGTACGGTGTGACTCGGTTGCTAACACAGCGGCTGACTGGGCTTTAGGGCTGATGTGGCTACTGGCTTGGCATGATACATGGCATGCTGACTCGGCTCAGCTCACGGGTCTATGGAATAGGTGTCCTGACATGTGGGACCCACACGTCAGTGGCTTGGTGCATGGTAGACCAAGTCTATAGAGGAGATGAAAGGTCGCGCGACGCGGGTGCAGTTTGGCACCACGGCTAACATCGGTGGGTGTGGGAACCGAGGTGCGAACTCGCGAACCAAGGGCGGTGAATGGGGATGTGGACCAAGGTGACAGTGAGCTGGCCGACGGTGAGGCAGAACGTTTATCAAGGCAAAAACGCTCACCGGCGAAGATGACGGCGGAGGTCGACGGCTCGAGCTCAACGGCGACGACGTCTTCAGCCGAAGATGATGGCGGCTGCTGAGGAGGCAATGATGCACAGGCGAGCTCGGCTGCGGTGTGCGGAAGATGAGGGGGAGGGCTTAGCTTTTATACCTGAACCTCGAGGTGGCGGGGCGAGCATGACATGGACTTCGAGTTCGGTGTGGCCACGGCGGCGACATCATGTCTGGCTTGGACACACGAGGAAGATGAAGTCTCCATGTGGAAGACGATGAACAGTAACCGGGCCGGTGGATTGGCGATGTGTGGCAAAGGGAGATCGAACGGTTAGCAATAGATGCCATAGATGAACAGTGCGGGGTGCACGGATGGATGACGCATGTCAAAGGTCGAGATCCAGTGGTCGTTGCATAGCATGGCCGGATGGCTAACACGGGGCAAGGAGGGGATCGGACGGTTGGAATTTAATGGCCGAAGAGAAATTGATTTTCTAGGATTTCTAATTCTCAGAAATTCAACTAAATTCAGTTTAGCTCTAGAAAATAGCAAATAACTCCAGAAAACTCACAGAAAATTCCAAAAAATTCTTTGAAACACGAGGAGCCCAAATAAAATACTATCACTAGATGTTAATGTTTAATTTAATCATGTTAAGTCCTTTTAATTATTAAAATTTTAATTTAAGCTTTTATTAATTCCAGAAAAATCCAACTGGTGAATTTTATTTAAAAAACTACAAAAAGACTCTAAAAATCAAGATGTTACACGATCACTTAGCAGGACAAAGACACACGTGATCATAACCTCCTTTCACCTGAAGTCCCCAGTCGTTCGACCGCCAACCGAACGAGTACAAGTCGAAAAGAACTCAGAGCATGAAAAACAGAAGAAAGGAGCGATGCTCTGGAAGTCGCCGGAAATCTTTTTCTGGACAGAATCTGATCTATTATTTTATCATCATGTTCTTGGCTACAAAGTGTCCTCACGGCACACCTAAAAACCTTCTCCACAAAGGTCCTAAAACTTCATACACTAACCTATAGCATCCCCTGCTTTTATAGGCCAGCGCACAAAGCGTGTTCAACTTGAACACTTCAAATCGTGTCCTTATCTACCTGGACATGTAATCCTATCTCTTCCTCAAATCAAGGGACTCGAAACCCTTCCTAACACGGGATTTAACCACCTTGTACAAGTCATGGACTCCATTCATGACTCCATACTTCACACGCGACAAAGCCTCCAGGATATCCCCACTTGTATCTCCATCGCGCACCATCAACACGTGCTCTCGCGTGAGCCTGATCACCTCACGTGACATCTCGATCACCTGGACCTCAGATTACCCCCTCCTAGTCCTAGTCATCCTCGTCACCGACCATAAACGTATCCATGCCTCCACGCATCATCCACCTTTGACTACCACGTGCTCCAGCATGAGCTTGACCACCTCGCGTGACATCCCGACCGCCTAGAACTCAGATTAGCCCCTCCTAGTCCTGGTCCTCCTCATCACCGACCATGGCCGCCTCCATGCCGACCTGCACATGCAAAAACCAAAGAAACCATCTCCCGATACAAGTTCTCTCCAACCTGACCATAATCAACACACATTAGCAAAACACACCCTTGTTTATCCCCTGACAAGAACCAACCCATCTACGACCATCCTCCAGATCGCTTACGACCGCACAAACTATCGCTAACCGAAACAAACCACTAGACCACCCAATATGATGGCTAACTCAGAGTACTCATAACCCACAGGTACTCAGAAACCACACGCACCACCATCGCCGACTATTGAGTCATCGATCATCGAGTATCGATCAGAAATCGCAGCCACAATACGTACTCGAAGCCTACAAGTACAGACAAAATTTCGACACTCGACCGCTTACCACGATCGTGAAACCATTTCTATCGTATACCGAGTCCCCCGACTGTGAGTACCTTAATCCTCGAGTACTTCCCTGGTACTGCAGTAACGATCATTCATCATCGACCACCACACAACGACCTATCAACCATCGGCTCTACACGGTACTCAACGACTCAAAGATCACAAGAATGAAGCACTCGAATGGACCATAAGGTCTACAATTACCGACCGTGAAGCCTATGGTAACCAATCACTCAGTCTCGACTATTGAAGATAAAACATCAGACTGTGAAGTCTATGAGTATCGACAAGTCTGCCAAATCTATGACCATGAAAGCAGTCCGCAAAACCTACAACCAAGACCGCAAAACCCTTAACTATCGACCAATAAAACCTTCGATTATCGAGTATGAACAGTAAAATCTACAACTATCGAGTATTGTAGCTACGACTATGAAAGAGATCTATAGCAATGACTATGAAATAGTTCTGTAGCTATGATTAGCTATCGTGGTCGAAAGGTCAAAGCCGTATTGCCGTGGTCAAAGCCAGACATGGTCGAAAGCCGCGTGGTCATAAGGTCAAAGTCGTACTACCATGGTCGGCTGCACGTGGTCGCAAGTTGCCGTGGTCGTAAGCCGATGTGGTCAAAAGCTATTGTAGTCGTAAGGCGGATGTGGTCGTGAGTCGATTCGGCGCCGTGGTCGAAAGCTACCGTGGTCAAAGCCACCGTGGTCATAGTCGTATTCGGCGTTGTGGTCCAAAATCGCTGTGGTCGGCCGCCGTAGTCATGTTCGGCGTCGTGGTCGTAAATCGATGCAGAGCCAACTAAGAGCGCCAAGCAAAGCACAAACACTCGAGGGCAAAGTTTTTGACTACGACCAACCAAGTCTTTCACAAACGCAAGATACAAAGCAAACCAAATTTCAATTATTCATTATCTCTTTATTTACCAAATGTTTTATCAATTATTCATTATCTCTTAATTTACGACCATCAACATGGTCTAACATGACCGACTAAATCATGGATTTCATTTCAAACTACTAAATCATGGATTTCATTTAAAACTTATTCACTCAACCCTTTTTCTTTGATAGCTACAGAGCTATAAATATTAGAGTTGAAATCCCACTCGAAAACCAAAGAGATCCTCCCCGAACGAACAAAGCGAGGAAAAAGCAAAGCGGTCGAAATTTGACAATGTGGTTGAAACATACAAGCGTGGTCATAAGTTTCAATGGCGTGGTCGATCGTGGACACAGTGGTGAAAATCCGACTACTTGACGGAAGTACAACGTGGTCGAAAATTATCGAGTCGATAACCACCAAGACCGAACCAACGTGATCGAAAATGGTTGCGATCAAAGCGATCTAGTTGTAGACAACATGATCGAATGCCAACTAGTGGTCGAACAATCAGCGTTGTCGTAATTAGCCGGCACCGTGGTCGCAACCAGCGTGGTTATAAGCCAGCGAGTGGTCGAACAACCAACGTGGTCAAAACCGATCGGCAATGTGGTCGTAACGGTGTGGTTGTAAGCCAATGAGATGGTCGAACAACCAATGTGGTCGAGACGGTCGCAACCCAAAAGATCAATATGGTCAAAACCTCGTGGTCATAAACCAACGGTGGTTGAACAAATGACGTGATCGAAAGCACATGAAGCAATTGAAACACCAAATGCGATCGAAGTCAGAGCGATACAATCTGAGATTCGACCATGGCTGAAACCAACATGATCGTAAAGGCAATCGAGACTTCAGACAGTAACCATCGCGACTCTTTCAGATTTGAATGAAACCAACGATCTTGCGGAAGAAAGCTTGAACATGGTAGCAAAGCGATGCGGTCAGAAACTTGACTATGGTCGAAAAACTAGCAGCGGTCATAACTTTCATAGAAGAATAGAGGAAAGCAAAGAGAGCACGATTGCCAGATCCAAACTCCACAGAACTTTTGATTCAAGGATCAACTGGCTATAAAACTTTGTACACAGCAAGATTAAGGTCTCAAGAGGTTGCTCTAATCTTTAATTGAAAACTTAGCAATCAGATTGAGCTTTACAAGATTTCACCAAGTGCACTTAAGAACCAAAGCGAGAGGGTGAAAAGACAATCGGACCTTACTCATGGGAATAGAATAGCTAAGATGGCTTTGAGTATGATTCCCAAACACATAGCAAGTCGGATCATGAACAAATCAAACAAGAACATTCTCTTAGAACAAAAAGGAAAGAAACAGCGAAAGAACAAACAAGAAACAAGAAGAACAGAGAGATAAAAGACGCAACGACCCAAGCCAACTCAACACCAAATAAACAACAATACACAAATAAAAGATCAAATATAGATGTATTGCTCTGAGGATTGAGTCTACAGCTACTCCATCTAGAAGGACCAAGAGCACAAGTGCTCCACACAAAACCCTAACACTAAACCAGAAGAACACATATGGAGGGAGGAAGAGCTAGCCACCACATACCTACTCACGGTCTGCCTCAAGTCTCAACTAACTCTTGCCTCCTCTCCCCTTTTATAGGCTTACAAGCGAACCCTAGACCTAATGGATCCAACCATTAATCCAAACCAGGAATAACCTGTTAACCCCACCTAACACCGGGCTTTACTCACGCGCGCTTCTCAAAGCAGCTTACATGTGGCCCCAATGACTTGTCGTCAAGCCTCTCACGCATCCGGATCCCACTGAATTGTCCTTGCTTGCAAACGACCCAAGTCACTTGATGCACCACGTGCTTCTCCTCGTGCATGATGGCACCCAGCATCCTTGACCGTCTGGACCTCAACTTCTCCCTGAGCCTAATCTCAGTCCACCTTGCTATTGCCCGTCATGTCCAACCCCAGTAGCTCCTGCTCCATTTCCTCGTCGTCCCAGCTTGCAACCACCTCACCAGCCTCAATCATCTTTGGTATCTCCCTGACCGTTCTGGACCTCAACACCTCCCTGTGCCTAGTCCCAGTCCTCCTACGCCTCACCATGACCTAGCTCTGAAGTCCTGCAACCTATACCAACAAGCAAACCATCACATAGCATCACACAATACACAAGAATCATCAACTTGCCTAATCAAATTATATCCAAGTGAACAATCTCAGCAAACCACTGGTTTAAAACAACTTACGAGTATTCTAAAGCACAAGACAGAAGTACTCGTAGCCCATGAAGTCCTACCAGCAGCGTATGACCACACTATAAGTCATTATGACCATCATAAAAGTCGCTACGACCATTGATCACCAGTCTACGACTATCACTCACAACATCTGGTCGCTACGACTTACGACTATTGAACACAAGCAGTTGGTCGCTACAACTTATGATTATCGATAACAAACCAGGTAGAACTACAACTATCAATCACAACCAGGCAGCGCTACGATTATCGATCACAGCCAGACAAACCTACGTGCCTGTTCTTTTCAGCTTCTAAAAGCTGCGTTTTGGATTTTCTACAGTAACTGGCTTTTAAACAGAGTATCTTTTCAAGATAGGGTCTATTAGTTAATTGTATTACATACTGTACCGACTTCATTTATATCGGCAAAAAACACACGTGAGTTTCTGTTGCTCTATAATATCTCACACGAACAGCCCAAAAGTCACAAACTGCAGCTAAAAACCATAAACTTCAACCAAAAAGAGTAGGCCTACGACTATCGATCAGCAAAAGCTACGACCATTGAGTCGTAGGAGCACTTGTCGACCACCAAGTCGTAATAGCGACTGCCGACCATAAAGTCGTAGAATCGACTGCCGACCACAAAGTCATAAAATCGAGTGCCGACCACAAAGTCGTAGAATCGACTGCCAACCACATAGTCGTAGAATCAACTACTGACCACCAAGTCGTAAAATCGACTGCGACCACCAAGTCGTAAAAGTCTCTGCCAACCACTAAGTAGTAAAAGGCATTGCCGACCATCAAGTCAAATGAACAGAAGTCGTAGAGTGAACAACAGTGGTCGTAGGGAGTAAACTTTTGCACAAACCTCAAAAACTAAACTTAACAACTACACAAATTCAAATCTAAAGATCAATTACTCATCATAACCATAGAATGACTTCTACATAGGCCCCGTTTGGCACGGCTCCACTTCACAAGTGGAGCTGTTTTTTTTGCTTCAGCTCCACGAACAGCTCCACCGGTGGAGCTGGAGCTGTTTTGGTAGACTGTTTGGCAAAACAGCCCCACCTGTTTTATCATGCATGGTTGAGAGATGTCAATTGTCCAATATACCCATGTCTATTTGGCTTGTAGTAACATCAGGATAATAGAAGAGCCGGTGGCAGATCGCGTAAATTCACGAAAGTATAAGGGCAGTGGCATGCAGCCTGCGGATGGAGCCGGGTGGAGCTACTTTTTTCAACTCCATCTCGTACATATCTTTTGTCTCAGCAGGTTTTAAGGGACTCCTTGGGTGGAGCTATTTTGTTTTACCCCGTTTGGCATAAAACGGCTCCAAACAGCTCCCGGAGCCGGTGGTGGAGCTGTGCTAAACGGGGCCATAGTCTCACAGTCTCATTGACTTTTCCCTAATTTTTATGATGACATGGCTAACTATTTTGCGTGTTACAACGGTTCACTGGTACCGTATTATCATTATTATTTTGTCAATATCATCAATGCGTTCTGCTGCAATCATAAATTTTTGTACGGATAACCTATTTTTTATTCAAAAATACAGAAATATACCCGCGACAAAATTTTTTACACAAATAGGCTCGAGTCGCCAAACCATTGGGCGAATTACACTTGTCGCCCCACCAAAACGCGACTTATAAAGAATCTGGTAACCGTTGGGCGATTAAATGCAATCGCCTCCCCGTTAAGCGATTCAATTGAATCGCCCCCCCCGTTCGGCGACATAAAGAAGAGTCGCCCAACAGGGGGGGCGACTGCATGTGCATACAGCCCGACGGCCAAGCCCCTTTCTTCCCCACGCCTGCTCGCCAATCTACCTCTAGGCGACTGCATGGATCCTGTTAAGGGTTTTGTGAATTTTGTAATTTGAAACTCGTAAAAAATGTTTAATATTTGTCACATTACTTGATATAGAAATAATTTTCTATACGAAAAGAAGAGATAATAGCATTGTTTGAATTTAAATGAACTTTATAATATAACGCAGTAACATGCCGCGTATTTATCCATTACATGCATGACATACACCCCTCACTCCCCACCCTAAGGTGCTCCATCACCGCTGCGCGTCGCCATACGGCCCGCTTGGCCGTCCTCGGGCAACGGATTACGAGCGGCGGGGACGAGGGTCGAAAAAGTAAACGATCGGTGGGTTTCGCACCGCTGCCGCGGTGGAGTCACCTGCACCTCGGTGTGTGGCCTCCGTGCACCGGGAGGCCACCGCTGGAGAGAACATCCGGTCTTTGCGTCGGAGGGCGGCCCATGCCATCAAAAAAACGGGTCCACCTCGATGTGGCCGGGAGAAGCGTCCTGCTGCTGGTAAGGACCGCAATAGTAATATCGTTAGTTCGTTGCATGTCGTCTTAGGTTAAAAACAAGCTCGGACGATGCGTACCGTACATGGCGCCATGAAATCATCATGTGGAAGCCGGGGATGTGCGTAGGAGGCCGTGACCAGGAGAACTCCTGGCTGGTCCGGGAGGTGGGCGTGTCCACATAGAACTCCCGGCTGCTCGGGAGGTGGACGTGTCCACGAGAACTCCCCGGCTGCTCGGGAGGTGGGCGTGTCCACGCACTACCTCCGAGTAGTGCCACGCTGGTCGGGTGGCACCGGTGGTCGGGTGGCGGTGGTCGGGTGCACCGCCGTAGGTGTGGAGACCACCGTAGCCTCGCGGGAGATGAGGCCGACGATACGTCTACACCCCGCCTCCATCCGTCGCGCAAAGCCGACGGCCTCTCGCGGTCAACTCCCACTGTGCCCCACCTGCACTAGTGCGGAGGACTCACCACAACGCGCGCACCGACGTCAACCTGGACAAAAAGACATAGAATGGTCCATCATCGAAACGATATTGCCATTTGAGAATTTTTGAAATTACAAGTTACGTACCGCGATGTGAGCGTCGCGTGCGAAGTGCGCAGGGTACGCGTCTGTTGGTGCGGCGACGTGTGGGGCAGGTGGGTCAACGACATGTACCAGCCTGGTACGAGTCCGCGCCTGGTACCAAATGAGGTACTCCGCGTAGTCGGCTATGTCATATGGCCGGTCCTCCTCCACGCGGTCATCCAGCGCACCCTCCCACTGCGCAATCCAGGGCTGCATCCTCCTGGACCAGTCCGTGCCTTTCTTGACGCCCTTCGTGGTGTGCCTGTTTATGGAACCATTACGTAATGTAAGTACTTGCGATCACAATAGTAAGTACGTACAAAAATATCAGAAGCGATCACTCACGCGTGCACACGGGGCAGAATCGGCGGCCCGACCGTGCAGAAGTGTGCGCGAGCCCAAATCGCCGCATGACGCGCTGCGGTGCGTAGTCCTCGACGTAGATGTCGTACACGAGCTTCCGGCGGGTCAGCCAGAAAGTCTGGTCGCGCCCGGCCACAGCGAAGAGCCCGTCAGGAGCACGGGCCTGCACTGCCTCCGCTGCGTAAGGCTCCCAGCGCACGTCGAAGTCTGCGAGGCGGTCCAACTGCTCCACAAAGGGGTGGTACGCCCACGTGACCTGCACGTGCGCGAACTGTACCTGCAAGAAAGGCAAATTATTTTAGTACGACGATCGTTAATAAGTTGAGTACGATAAAATAAAACTCACTCGTCGACGACACCAAATAGAACCCATCGTCGGCCGGTCGATGTCTCCCCCCGGGTACATCTCGGCCCCGTAGGGACCCATGTCGTCTAGTACAGGTCGTCCGAGATTGAAGCGCTCGAACGACCACAACTGCAGCAGCAGGGGACATCCCGTGAGGATCGAGTTCGCCTTAATCCTCGTGCACGCATCGCACAGGCCGCGGTACGTCGCGGCAAGTGCGGCCGATCTCACTGATCCGACGGCCTCGCCGTCCGCAATCGCCTCGCATAAGCGATAAGCGCGCGTCAGCGGTGTTGCCGTGGCTGGTGGTGAAGAGCACCCAACCAAATAGCCACAGCAAGTAAGCCTCCAGGTGGCGCGCGACCTGGTAATCGTCAGCATCTGCAACCATGCGCTCAACCTGAATGCGAACAAGTTTTTATTAGTATGTAATTGCACAAATAAGAGTTTCGAAGACGCGATCGACATGAAACACCACGCACGATCTGTGCCGCCACCTCGGCGTCGGTCCATGCTTCGCCTCGTCGAAGATGTGGTGCTGATCGGCCGTGGCGGGACCCCTCGAATCGCCGAGCAGTCCTCGCACCACTCGGCGGAGCCTCCGTAGGAAGGCGGCGTCTCCGCGACCGGAAGGCCAAGGAGTACGGACATGTCCTGCAGGGTCGGCGCCATCTCCCCGACTGGTAGATGGAAAGTGTGCGTCTCGGGCCGCCAACGGTCCACCAAAGCCGTCAGCAGGGAACGGTCGAACGGGAAGCGTCGTGATCGCTCCACACCCGCCTCGTCCCCCTCCCCGGCCAAGGCACCTCCGTCCTCATCCGTGGCCTGCACCATCCGGGCAAGAGGGAGAAGTCCGGCTTTCCGCAGCCTGCAAATAAAGTGAAGGTCAGCATTAAATATTTTTATGGTAATACTAAAACGTTGGCGTAGTGCAAACCTGGCAGTCCAACGGGGGTCGAGTCCCCAGGCCACACGAGGTGTGCGTGTCCGGACCACTCCCAGCTCAGTCGACTCGTCCGTGCTCCCCGGTGGCGGCGCACGACGGGAAGCGCGGTGCACGCGGTCCAAGTGCTCGTCCAACAGCGTGTACCGCCAGTCACCCGCCATAACTGTAAAATTATCTAAATGTAAATTTGTACACTACATTTTCTACAATAATACATGAAAAATAGTATACAAAATTTCGACACAACAATTTTCTACATTTAAATTTTCTTCATTTCAATTTTGTAAACTGCATCTACATTTGTACATTGAATGATCTACAATAATACATTACAAATATTATACAAAAAAAACTATATTTTCCACAATAATACATTACAAATATTATACAAAAAAACTATATTTTTCTACATTTAAATTTGTACATCTAAATTTGTAAACTGCATCTACATTTCTAAATTTAATGTTCTAAACTAGATTTTCTAAACTAAATATGTAAACTAAATATCTAAGCTAATTTTCTAAACTAAATATCTCTACTAAATATCTAAGCTAAATTTGTAAACTAAATATCTACACTCTACACTACATTTTCTAAACTAAATTTATCTAAACAAATTTTCTAAAGTAAAATTTCCACAATAATGCATTACAAATAGTATACAAAAACTATATTTTTCTACATTTAAATTTATACATCTAAATTTGTAAACTGCATCTACATTTCTAAATTTAATGTTCTAAACTAGATTTTCTAAACTAAATATCTAAACTAAATATCTAAGCTAATTTTCTAAACTAAATTTGTAAACTAAATATCTACACTAGATTTTCTAAACTAAATTTATCTAAACAAATTTTCTAAAATAAATTTTCTAAAATTAGAAAAATACCTGCAAATCCCGCGGCTTCTCCTCCTCTCCCTCTCCTCCCCCTCTCCTTCTCTTCTTCCCTCCTCCCCCTCTCCTTCTCTTCTTCCCTCTCCTCTCCCTCTCCTTCTCTTCTTCCCCTCTCCTCCTCCTCTTCCTTCCTCTCTTCTGCTCTGTCTTCTCGCGCGGTGGAGAGAGTGAATGGCGAGCGAGCAGGCGTGGGGAAAAAAAGGGGCTCGGCCGTCGGGCTGTTTCACATGCAGTCGCCCCCCCCCCGTTGGGCGACTCTTCTTTATATCGCCGAACGGGGGGGCGATTCAATTGAATCGCTTAACGGGGAGGCGATTGCATTTAATCGCCCAACGGTTACCAGATTCTTTATAAGTCGCGTTTTGGTGGGGCGACAAGCGTAAATCGCCCAATGGTTTGGCGACTCGAGCTTATTTGTGTAAAAAATTTTGTCGCTGGTATATTTCTGTATTTTCAATAAAAATGAGTTATCCGTACAAAAATTTCCTGCAACTGCAATGCAAGTAAGGAACCAAAATTCGATGGGGGGCTCTACTTGGGACCTTCTCTTCAATTCGAGTCCCTAAAAAGACACAAAAGTTACGTGTTCAATTGGCTAGCAGAGGATCAGAAAGAGAACCGACAGCCTTACAGTGCGCTTAGTTAGATTTATTTTCTATGGTTTAGGACTAAATTTTCGCTGTAACGGATTAAAATTACATTGTAATTAATGATGACTTATTTGACATAATTAAATTTAAAAAAAAATAAAAAAAATAGATTAGCTCAACATGTATAATGTAAACGAAAATGGGAAAAAAGAATCAGCAAAAAACCTCAAAAAATCCGAAAAGTCAGAAAAAAAAATAAAATTTAGAAATAATAAAAAATAAATCGGAAGTCAGAAATCTAAGCCCGCCCAAACAAACAGGGCCTTAATTATTGTACTCTTCATCTTTTAGGACCCCTTTATCTTTAGCCCTGCGGATCCCTTTATCTTTAATCCCAGCAGCGAGATAGTTAGCTACTACAAGCAAATTAAAGGCACCGCTTTGCTTCGGTTCTGTCCAAGGCATTCATTCGGCATCTGCGCACATGGAAACATCTTCCATCTATCTTTGCTCTCCAAGACCAAGCATCCAGCTTGTAATCAATTGACTTCATTCACCTCAACGCTTGGCTTGCTCCATCTATTTGCCTTGGATCTCTTCCCACCAAACTTGACTTCCTCATCTACCTCAACGCTTGCCTTGCTCCATCTATTTGCAAGGCTTCTGTCTATCCAGCGACTATCTAGATAGCAAGGTACGTGACTATTACACCCGTGTTCGTCAACCTGCCTGCTTGTTTCTTCATATTTAAATCTAGTATTATTTATATATTCATTTATTTTGTAAGATGGAGAGGTCAATTCATGACTAGAAAGACAAAGGCCATAGATAAATCCATGACTTTGTAAAATCCCTACTAAAAATGTACTCGGTGTGCATGTGTGCGCGGTTTGCTAGCATGGTGGTACGTGTGTGTGTCTTCGTTGTAACTGCAGAAAAAAAAATAACAACTGCTCTTGCTGCTTGTGTATCAATGTATACAGGAACAGATCGGCGACGAGCAGTCGAGAAATTCACCTGAGTTTGCCAATAATGAGTTGACCGATCAATCTAGTGGTGGGGTAGATTATCGTCTAGAGGCTAGCTAGAGGTCCACGGAGCCGACCAATTCATCATGCGTACTGAGGTGTTACACTTATCAATCACCTCCCGTTTCTGCATGTTAAATTCCTTTCCATTCGAGCTTCAATTGCGATATATTTTTTTGACCATTATTTTTTATATAAATATGTTCATAAACTAATATAAAATAATTATATTATGAAAATATTTTTCATGACTAATCTAATGATACTATTTTTATACGACCTATACAAATAGTTTTTTTTTATATATTAGTGATCAAAATTGAGAAAGTTTGGCTCAAGCTTTCTAAAACGTCGTATATTTCCGAACAGATGGAGTAATGGTTAGATTAATAATAGTACTACCTTCCTTTTTAGGAGGATTACCGAAGCAAAGCATCTTTCTAATATACTATCAAGTTATATGTTGCGTTGTCTGTTTCATGCTCAACCTCTAGATCAGATTTACTCAAAAGGAAGAAATTAAGATCTCAGAGCTAACTGTGTTTGCTACGTCGCTATGTAATTTTTTTCTCCGTCTCTCTTGCGAGGAGAGACTTGATAAACTAAACTTCTCACGTTCGATGATAATTTTTTGAAGGTACGCATTAGTTTGTAAGCTTTGTTCTGACAACCTCGTACTATAATTATTCCTCAAATGATTCTGTGTATGAATAATTCGTGAGATTAAGGGAGTCTTCTTCGTCTTGAGGGCTAAAAATTTTCACAATAATTCTTAAATCAAGGAAAAAGAAAATTCTAGAAATTCTCACATTAGTCTAGAGAAAAGGAACAAATTTCATATGCGTCCATTAGATAGCCCGCATCTATTATAACGGAGAGGATGCGCAAGTGATAAAAACTAAATCTAGATGAATAAAATTGTATCGGCTAATTCATACGAAGCCAAAATAGAATTGTAGCGTCTGATAGAAAAGAAAATAAAGAAAGAGCAAGAACATTGCTCCGTCCAAACGTTTCCGGCCGTAGCTACTCACTACGCAATGGCGGACCCAAGATTTTTAAGATAGGTATTTGGACTTTAAAACTAGGTTGCTCGGATATGTTGATATCACGTCTAGCATTGGTGCCTTGGTGGTGCCAAGCAGCTCAGGCAGGCCGGCGTCCAGCGTGATTTTGACAGCATCGAACACATCGAGCTGGTGCGGCCGCGCGCTGGTGAATGGCGATGCTCGTGACGCGTAGTAGGTTCTGCACACCATGGCCCGTGGAGGTGTCGCAGAGTGACGGAGGAGGTCGGCGACCTCTGCAGCTCCGCCTTGATGTGCTCATCCCACCGTCCCGCGTCTTGGGCGCTGCCTGGGGTTTCCACAAGGGGTGAAGGGGAGATCTGAAGAGACCAAAAGGGAGTTGAGTAGATAAGTAGTTGAGCGGTAAGGGCAGGGGAATTGGGCTAATTGGGTCTAAAAATAATGAATTTGGCCCAACTAAGTGTATATATATATGTATTATACCTTTCATATACCAGTTTTTTTGCTAGAAAATTTAGGTATTTAGCTGATATCCTTGAATCACTGTAAGTCCGCCCCTGTCCCGACAGGTGCATCCCTAGCATTTCCAGCCACTGCTGCCGTGCGGCGACCAATCCCTAGCGTTTTGGGCCACTACCTCTGAGGTGGTAGTTGCATGTGATGGAAGATTGGAGGTGGGGATTTCCCTTGTGTCACCCGCATGTCCATCTTTCGTTGAGGACTGAGAGTTAGCTCAGTTCTAGCTTTATCGGTGAGCAAGCAGCCTGCTCAGGCTCGATCCTAGGTTGTCTCACTATTTTCGGATATTGTTGGTACTCTCTAGAGAGGTATACACGCTTGCAAATTCAGTTGTATTGTATGTGCCCATACTCCTGAGCCTATTAAGCCTCCGTTTAAATGTAACTTGTGTGGGCACTATTACGAAACAACCTATACTGGACGCCTCACCACAAACGGTTCATGTGGAGCCGTCTATGTTTTAATTATTACAGACGGTTCATGGCTAAAACTATCTCTGAAATTATAATAGACGGTTAGATTTAAAAGTCATCTATGATATACGCATTATCACAGATGGTTTTTAATTAGACCCGTCTATGAAATTATCATAGATGGTTTTTATTTACAATTGTCTGTGTTTTGTCCTTTGTCGTATGAACTACGAAGCTCTGAGTGGAGCAGTAAGTGTGCTAGTGTGACTAGTCACTTTATGAAAGACAAAATTGCAAATTTATTACAAAAGTCTAAAAAAAAAGAGATCCCCAGATCTTAGTCTTTTGGATTTCATATGCTTCCTCTTTGACTTTTGGAGTTAGAGGATTAGCCGCTGAGTTCTTGAATGCCGTAAAGATTGTCTTTACCCTCTCCACTTCCTCCTCTAGCCTGGGCAAATCATTAGCATGGCACATAATCCCAAAGAGAATGCCATGATAAGCTTCCTCAAAATCAGCCACTTCTGCTTGATCAGCAATGTTATCCATGTGTCTCTCCACTGCCGCAAGAGCTTCTTCCGGTTTGTGCACATTGCAGAGAAGAATGAGGCTGAGGGCGGTTTCCCCTTCCTAAGCAGCAATGAGACACCTCCATTAATGGCAGATGATGAGGTCCAGCTGATGCATGGAAGCAAGTCGAGGAAGGAGAGCAGGGCGTGAGCAGAGGAGCTACTCCAGACGTAAATTGTTGGCAGCCTGTGTAAAGTTGCGACCAAACAACTCATGATGGATAGATGAGAGAAAGGAGATCAAACGAATATTAGATGCCATGATTGAGAAATCTAGTGAATAAGATGAGGGAGAGGATAGTTTAGAAGAGTTAGAGTAGGGCACGCATATTTAAGTGTTATTAGAGACGGTTCGTATACCAAACTGTCTTTGATATTAATATCATAGATGGTTCGTATAATAAATATCTGATATGTGACTTATCACAGATAGTTTGTATAACAAACCATCTCTGATATGTGCATTATCATAGACGATTCGTATAACAAACAGTCTCTAATAATGACACATCACCGATCTGTGGCATATCCCCAGGATTTCGATCTCACCCGTCCATTCTCTCCGCATCGAATGGTAGGCACTCATTCCACCCACCGCTCGGCTTTTATTAATTACTCCCCCTATCCCTTTTGCACAAGTAGTCACGCGTGAGTTCATCCACTCCTAGCTTTCTGCATCCTCCCCTCGACGATGCCGATCTACCACCGTGAGCTAGCTCCTCCACCACCTGTTGTGACACCATGGTGCACTGCTCAAGATACTTTTGTCTTAAGTGTCGTAAGATTGTCTTGTGCAGTCTCACCGTCATGACACAATGGTGATGCTACTGCCGCCTCTCCATTGCTGGTGATATCCGGCCGCTATCCAATCCCCTCTCCTCTCTTCCTTGATGGCAGGCGTCAAGGACATCACGCGCTTCATCCAGCTTCTACTATCTGCTAGGGTCTTTGCTTCTTATATATTCTTACCGTGTTAAAGAGTTGGGTTCATAGGATTAGGAGATGTGTTCTTACCATGTTATTGTTGTGTTAGATGGGTAATCGTCTCGTTATCTTGTTATGCTATAATGCTGGATTCTAATCTTAATAGAAATAGAATGTGCTGTTGTATTTGCTACTGTATTTGGTTGCTTTCAAAGGGCATAGCTAACATTATTTCTTGATGATATCCAAAAAAACAGAAAAAAATTTTAGGTATAGAATGAAAAATGAAATATTATAGACAGTTTGTGCTTTAAACCATTTATAAAGGACTATCACAAGCGGTTCTATATACCAACCGTCTGTGACACTCGCCAATCATAGACGGTTGGTAACTAGAACTGCCTATGATGTGTGAGTATCACAAACGGTTTTTGGTTCAAGCCGTCTATAATAGTTTTCTTCACAGACAGTTCTAGTTACAAACTATCTCTATTGTTTTTATCACAAACAACTCACAAACCATCTGTGATAACCTTCGATTATCACTAACACATAATCACAGACAGTTCAGAAAACCGTCCGTGATGACAGTTTCGAACCATCTTTGATGATCCTTTTTGTAATAGTGAGGGGACGCACAAATGTGTCTATACGTGTAGTGTGAGTGGGTTGTGTGCGTCCGCCTTATATCCTTAAAAAAAGCCCATCTTTCGTTGGTGCACACGAAAGAAAGAACTAATTTCAAACATATGCGCATGCAAGAAACAAACAGATACGAACACATGCATCAAGGATTTTGGGGACCCGGATTTGAAAATCCGAATCTCCTATATATTCCGAGCTAGTTTGTGGATCAGTAGCTAGCTTACACAATAACATCGGTAAATATCACATCCATACATGCAAGTAAATAAAAGGAGTACTTCATATTACATAGACAACCGAATAGGTCTTATGACCAAGTTTCACATTACGAGCCGACCGGCCAAATAGTATTGTTCATAACAAAACAACGTAATAATACATAAAGCAACCTCTATGTCCTGCCACAAGCAATCAACTAAGGCTAAACCTAGTTCTAACCTTCATCTTTCATGTCAAAGCTAGAGATATGGGTGAACGCATACACATCATCTTTCATTTCCATTACTATGAGAGTGAAATCCCACCACTTACACTTCTATTTTTGAATTGGTTATCAAAACCATTACCAGTTTATTACTTATTTATGAAAATTACACAAGTGCAACGTTTCTACACTTTTGCCCATGTCGGGGCATGGCTATTCGAATATATTTTAACGCTCTACAGATGTTGTACAATAACTCATAATGTCCACCTACTAAGCTACTACATAGGATTCACACCAAAGCTAAATAAATTAGTGGGCTAGGTCTATCCCATAACCAAGCTTTTGGTTGTATGATTTGTGTGTAGAAAATATGAGCACAAGAATTTAGTTCTTAAACTACTCAGAAGAGACCAATCACATACCTAGAGCTAGTGCAATATTTGCATAGCTGTTCAAAAAAGGACATGTGTAATCCTTGCACGGCCCATCCAAAAATGACATGTGCAATCCCTACACGACCAATCCAAAAATGACACGTGCAATCTTTGCATGACCAATCCAATATGTGCAATCTCTACACTGGTCTTCAACCAACCACTCGTCCGAGTCTCCACCATTTTAGAAAATATTTTTTATTTCCAGTGGTAACCCATGTTACCATTAATATCATAATTTTAAATTTAGCTGGCAATGCTTCAGCCGCTCAAATGCTTTGATGAACGCTTGACCTCCTTTACATGCTCTCGATGAACGCTTTGATCATTAGACTGCTCGCTACAACCACCTTTGCACGTGTTCGAAAAATCTCCCTTCGCTCACAAGCTTCAGCCGCTCGAATGCTTTGATCGCTCAAACGAGAACACGCTAAAGACAACACCATGCTTTGCTCGGTTGGATATTGAACTGACGACTGAAGACACCAAGCTCATGGCACGTAAGATCGTGATGTGTTAGCAGGCCTCCAATCACACAAGAAAACGATGCTCAAAAAATACATCATCGACATCAACTAACTTTTCTTGGAATGGATCTGATCTATTATTTCTGGACCATGTTCTGTGGCTATAAAGTGCCCTCATTGCACCCCTAAAAACTCTAGCACAAAAAGCCTCCACAGAGTCACCTCCAAAGCCACCGCTAAAACCCTTTACCTACTTCTGCTTTTATATGCTAGAGTCCTAAATCATGTCCATCTCAAATACGAACACCAAGCTCTATCTTCCGAAAATCAAGGGATCCGAAACTCTTCCAAACACGAGTTTTTCAATATCTCTATTCCTTCCTGTTACAGACTCTATCCATAATGTTTCCAATCTCACCACATGATGAAGCCTCTAAGACAGCACCTCATGTATATTCATCACGCATTATCATCACATGTCAAAGCTTTCAAGGCAGCACCTCCCGTATCTTCTTCACACACCATCCACATATATTGAAGCCTCCAGGAATGCACCTCCCATATCTTCTCCATGCATAATCACCTCTCGTGTCGAAGCCTCCTAGATAGCACAGCCTGTAACTTCTCCACAAATCACCACTTTTGATCTCCACATGCACTAGCGTGAGCCCGACCACCTCGTGTGATATCCTCAACCGCCCGGATCTTAGATTTCCCTATCCTAGTCCTGGTCCTCCTCGTCACCGACCATGACTGCCTCCACACCAAGCTACACATGCAAAGACCAAAGAAACTATCTCTCGACATAAGTTCTCTGCAACTTGATTGGCATAAGCACACACACACACACGTATAACTCACCATCGTCTATCCATAGAGAAGAACCAAACCATCCACGAATACCAACCAAGTCGTCCACGACCATGATATCCAGCGCTCTCCTCACCTTCTAACCACTTAATATGACCAGTCTGACCGCCAAGCACAGCTGGTCAGACCACTGAACCATCGTGTTCTCAAAACCTCTGAGTACCGATCACAAACCATGAAGCTATGCCTTAGACCACTGATCACCGACCACCGAGTACCGAGCCCTTCCAACTACTGAGCATCGAATCCTTCAAGTATTGTTCCTCTTAGCACTGTTCACTAATAACCAATCACCATGCACTAGCCAATCATACTGCTGGACAATCACGAGTACTCGAAGTGCTCGAAGATCACAAGAAATGAAGCACTTGAACCAACAATGAAGTCTATGACTACCGAGTGTGAAGCATACGGCTACCGATCGCAAAGCTTTCGACTACCGACCGAAAAACCAAAGACAACAATAGTAGACCACAAAGTCTATGAGCATCGACTGCATAGTCTCAGACTATTGGTCACAAAGTCTATGACTATCGTCTCTAAAGTCTATGACTATCGATCACAAAGTCTACGACTATCAACTGCAAAGTATATGACTATCAATCCCAAAGTCTACAACTATCGTCCGCAAAGTCTATGACTATTGATCACAAAGTCTACAATTATTGGCCATAAGTCTACGATTACTGACCGTAAAGTCTGCGACTATCGGTCCCAAGGTCTATGACTATTGACTGTAAAGTCTATGACTATCTAGTACCGACCAGCGAAGTCCATGACTATCGAGTATAGAGTTCGTCCAACCACCGGGCTCCGCTATAGTACTCTTCTGAGTACCGATTATTGCTACGGTGCACTTCTGAGTACCGACCAAATCACTGTTTCTACAGTACTCTTCTAAGTACTGTTCACCTCTGATCACTATAGCTTTGCTTGTACAGTTTCAACCGTCGTGTGCTAGGGACCTTCGACATTACCGCTTGAACACCGTCCGATCTTCTAGTGGTACTCGAACACAGTTCGATGCATCAGTGCCACTCGAACACCGTCTGATGCTTTGTTTCCACTCAAACACCGTCCAATCTTCGATCTCACTTGAATGCCATCCGATGCTCCAATGCCACTCGGAAGCCGTCCGATGCGCCAATGTAACTCGGACACCGCTCGATACTCGCGCCACTCGAATGACGTCGATCCTCCGATGGCACTTGAATGTCGTCCGATCCTCCAATGGCACTCTAATATCGTCCGATCCCCAATACCATTTGGACACCGTCCGATACTGCGATTCCACTCGAACGTGCTTCGATCCGATACTACTCGGACTCGATCGACCGATCCAAAACTACTCAAGCAAACCAAAACCACTCAGAGAAGATCAAAACAAATCGTACTCGACCGAAACCACTGGACCCAAAACCTTCGATCGCGATCAACTAAAATTTTCACAAATGCAAATTCCAAAGCAATTCAAATATCAATTCATCGTCACCAAACTCATGACCATCCACGTGGTCTACCAGCTCTATCTCTTGTAACGTGTGGTAAGCACATGTAACGTGTTATGGAAAATATAGTTTTCATTGTTACAAACAACTTTCAACCAAGAGCTAAAAAACATTCAAAATCCATGAACTTTCAAATGAGATACAATAAATCACTTTGGGAAACTTCCAACAATTTGACATTCGAACAACTTTCAAAAACAAACTTCCCATTCATGCAAACCTGGATTAAAAGGTGATGTTTATGCACTAGTTCGAGAAAGCGGTGCGACGCTCACAAGCGTGATAGCGTTTTCACATGCCAGTATTAGTTAGTCATGCCTGAGGATAGTGCTTTCTTATTTTGAACTGAAGATCACCTCGATCACCGCTCTATATATCCATGCAGGTTATCCGGGCGGACACCATTGAAGCGGCTGTTGAACGAATTCTCGATGAACTCAAGGATCCTAGAAGAAGCAAAGAGAATGCCATCTACTTTGACGGCTGGGATGGACTAGGGGCGTCTGCTGTCCTGCGAGCCATAGCCCAATGCCTCACCGCGACGACGACGACGAGGCCTACGGGACTGGAGTTTGAGCAGATCATCCACATCGACTGCTCAAAGTTGGAGAGCAGAAGAGCCGTGCAGAGGGCAATCGCAGAGCAGTTTAAGCTTCCCAGCCGGGTGATGGACATGTTTGACAAACAAGACGAGGAGGATGATTTCAATGGCGTAGACCAGCGCTCCCGCGCAGAGTTAGCACAAGTTGTCGTGGAGATCAATAAAATCGTACAGAATCGCACATTCCTGGTGATCCTGCACAATGGAAGTAACGAGGAGATTGATATATCTAACCTCGGCCTCTCTCTGTATGGATATGCCAGTAAAAAGATGCTTTGGACCTTCCGAGGGAGGTCTCGTCTCGACCCCAAGATGAGAGACAAGGTGACCAGCAGTACAGCAGATGCTGTCCTTTCAGCTTCGCGCCATGAGCGAGATCCACAGGAGCTCTGGTCGTACCTGGTGCGCGAGGAGGCCACAGAATTAGTTGCCCACCACTACAAGCATGGCGGCATTACCGTCCATGATTCTGCGGCAGCCACACAAGTTGTTGAATGCTTGTCGTATATGTTGGAACGAAGTTACCTGAGCCAACACATCATTGATTATGGCTGGGCTCTCCATGCCTCAAACTACTTGCTATGCGATGGGATCATACTCACACAGCAGCAGCAGCAGGCACAGGACGACGGCTTTCATGAGGCCGCGTGGCAGCTGGGGGATGCTCTGCAAGAGTGCAAGGAGACATGGAATTGTATATAGACTACTTATGTAAAAAGTTGCCTCCTCGACAACAAGCAGCACGTAAGGAGCCCATACTGGATCATACTCGAGGGTGATCTCCTTCATTCTCACGTACGAAGACCATACTGGATCTCAAAAACAACTTGTGGATTTGTACTAAGCCCGGCTGGTGTTATTCTTAATAGCATGTTTCAACATTAGGATAGGCTCGGCGTGCTAAAGCTCTCAAGGTGTACCTTCAGATTCTCATCGCCTCCATTCCTCTGCTGCCACAGCCTTAGATTCCTATGGCTTGACCGCTGCCAAGACCAAGACCTCCTCCAAACAAGAAGCACCACAGACCATTATCATCGTGCAGATGCAGAAAAGGAGGACAACACCACCAACAGGTCGTTGTGGGCTGTGGGTGCTGGACCTGAGCTACACAGACTGGGATCGGATCTTGTCCGCACAGATGATGGATCTCATGACCCAACTCCGGGAGCTGAACATAATGGGGGGCAAGAACTGGGACATGAGCCATTTACGGGGACGGCTGCGTAACATTCGAAAGCTCCGGGTAACAAAGTCTACCTGCTGCAATTACAGCAGCAGCAGCTTCTTGTCAGGTATGGAAAGGATGGAGCTTCTTGAGTTTTCAGGAAACCACACCACACAAGATCACTTTGCAATTACAGCAGCAGCAGCAGTAAGCAGTAGCCTTAAGACTGTCATTATTGATGGCTGCGTTGAGTTCCAAAAGATCACCTTGCACAGCTGTGCTGAACTGAAGAATCTGTTGTTGAGAGGATTGTTCGGGAATCTCAAGGAGCTGGACCTGTCGGGCACGACACTGCGAACAATTGACCTCAGTGAAATGCAGATCCCGGACCTCAAGCGGCTACTTCTAACAGGCTGTGAGCATCTCCGTGCAATACTGTGGCCACCGGAAGGCAAGAGGCCAGAATTGGATGTGCTGCTTATTGATACCACCTCCCGATCAGCATCAACTGACGGCAGATGGGAAGAAAACTTGGCTGCTGCGAGATTACCATCCTTTAATAAGTGGCGTATTTCTCTGACGGATGCAAGGCTCCTTAGGTCGCTCGTGCCCGTAAAAGGTTTTTTCGAGACGCGAGACATATATCATATTGATATCTGTCCCGCAGCAGCTACTGTTGGTGGCAGCAGCGACGAACAAGTGCAAATCCAGCCGGATACAAGTATGGTGGACTCCAAGTACGCAGATTTCTTTCATCCAGCTCATTATATTTATTCTATTGGCATAGA
The DNA here is from genome assembly GCA_036346575.1 of Dendrocalamus sinicus. NCBI lineage: Eukaryota > Viridiplantae > Streptophyta > Magnoliopsida > Poales > Poaceae > Dendrocalamus > Dendrocalamus sinicus. The sequence goes on from JAYEVI010000551.1 coordinate 347,891, forward strand.
GATGTGGGAACCGTCAGGAGAGCAGCCGAGCTGTCTCATAGAGATGCAGGGGGGACAGGGCAGCAGCAAACTCTTGGAGGGTGCTCAAACTAGTACTACTAGTGGTGTAATACTCGTCCCTGATTTCATATGTGATGCGGCTACATCGCTGCACGTGTACGACAACTCGTGCATCACCAGGATCCCTGCACCTCCGGAAGGATCAAGGTGGACTCGTCTAAGATGGTGCCGAGTCGAGAGGTGCGCCAAGTGATGTGCGCATCTTTTTCTGGCTAAGGACATTCTGGGCGTCCCAGCTCCCGGCGGCGCGCTACGTCTGGAACTGGCCAAGTACTGCAATGCCCCAGTATGAAGGATGTTCCTTTGAAGACCTGGAATTCTTGCACCTGGACTACTGCCCCAGGCTCATACATGTGCTCCCCTTGTCCATTAGCACCTTGCCTAGCCTGCACACCCTCGAGATCGTGTGCTGCGGCGATCTCACGGAGGTCTTCCCTTTGCGCCAGGAGCAGCAGACAATAATACAATTCCCCAATCTGAGGCGCGTCCACCTGCACGAGCTCCCCAAGCTGCAGCGCATCTGCGGGCGCACCATATCCGCGCCTAACCTCGAGACCGTCAGGATCAAGGGCTGCTGGAGCCTCAGGCGACTACCCGCCGTCGGTGACTCCAAGCCTCCTCCGACGGTGGAGTGCGAGAAGGAATGGTGGGAGAGCCTGGAGTGGGACGGGGTGGAGGCCGAGCACCACCCTTCCCTCTACAAGACCCAGCTGCCCAGGTGACTGCCCGTGTCAATCCTCACTGAGGTATAACCCATTTTTAATTTCGTACCCATTAATTATGTTATGTATCCATAGGTACATACATACATACATACATACATACATACATACATATGTGCCAGCTGCCAAGCTTGATTCCTAGCTCCATAGGATTGGATTTATTGCTTTTCACTGACATATACACATGCTTTGGTTGCATTCATCCTGGGTGCAGGTAATTCCGTCCTTGGATTGGATTCATCCTGGCTGCAGGTATATATGTTGTCTGTTGTGCCGCGTCGCTCGCTGCCGTCAGTCCTGGTGCGTCGTCGTGTTATATATATAATGGTAGTCTGCAAGAATCATATCGATTCAGTGATTGATTTGTGTGTGACCAGTGGCTTGATTGCCTGTGTGTCAAGTGCACCCCATCTGCACTGCCATTCTAATAAACCATATATTGATCATCATGTAGCCTGTTGGATAGATGATACCAACCGTGTGTGCCTGTGTGCGAGAGAGAAATAATAAAACAGAGTTCAGCTGGCTTCTGTATGAGCATGTTTGTGTGTGACTTGTCAATTGTATATGGACCGATGTATTATTTTACTCCAGTACTTATGGATGATGGTGATCTATGATTAAGCGTCGGGTTTGTGCAATAGTTATGCTGCAATGTACTACTGCATGACTGGTTTAGCTACTTCTCCCTGAAACTGAAATGTTATCCACGGTCCTGTTTTTTTTGCTTTTGAAACCAGCTTTGGGTTTCTGCTATAGTATTTAACTTTCAAACCAATTATTTTTTTAAGATCAAATCTAAAAGTTAATTGTATTACATTGATACCACTTGTAGGATCGTCGATGGCAATCAGAGGGGGGTGAATGATTGCAGTGCACAGCGGAAACCCTTTTTTAAAAAAATATATTGTCTTTTCTTCTTTCAATCTGTTAGCCAAAGAAAATAAAAAGAGCCAAGACAGCAAAAGAAATAATAGGTATATTTTTGGGTGACTATTGCAACAGTATTTGGTACTGTAGCTTTGCCAAAAAAAAAGAAAAGAAAACTGACGCCGCCGCCGCAGGACCAATGGAAACAGCACAATGGCTTTCTCTGTTGATGTACTCAATGACCATGCAACGAAGAAAGCTAATTAGCAATTACTTAATTACCTCTCTCTCCTACTCATGTCTAATCACAAGAAGATAATATGACAAATTAATCACAGCACTTGGCTAGGACATGCATGCTCACCTACCTCCGTACACATGCACAAAAATCACAACGTTGCTTTTTCAATTGGGTGATGCATGAATTAATGGCTATGCCTCCTATATGTATGAGATGAAAGATCAACACCTTTGTGTACGTGCTTTTGCTGGTGAAAGTATTACCGAGGACGACACACCTGACCGAGACGTGGATAGAGGCGCTGTCTCCGCGTGCGCTGGCGAGGCGTTGCTTTTTCTTCACACCAAAACCGAGTACATTAATTCCTCTCTCATCATCAAAGATCACGTCGCCAAAGAATCTCCCAAATCAATGCATGCAAGCACAGTGCAAATTCCTAACAAAACCGCAGCCGCCCTCAAAAACAGCGCACGGCCAAAACTCTTCTTTTTTTTCTCGCTCGATCACGGCTACCCCGCCGCATACATGTATTTAGTTTTTATACTACCAACTCTCACCTATTCAATCTCTAATTGAAACCCTAATACAACTCCAACTAGAATTGGGCCTTTTACCTCAATCAGGCTTTTGGCCCACTAATTTTCAAGGGACCCGAAACCCTTCCTAACACGGGTTTTCATACTCACGACTTTTCTAACTCGTCTCGTCTCGAAGCCTCCAGGACCACACCTCCCGTAGCTTCTCCACGCATCATCCACCTTTAATCTCCATGTGCCCCAAGCATGAGCCCGACCATCTTGTGACCTCCTTGACCGTCCCGAACCTCGGATCTCCCATCCTAGTCCCGGTCCACCTCGTCACCGACCATGATCGCCTACATGCTCAACCCGCACATGCAAAGACCAAAGAACATTCTTCCGGCACAAATTCGTCCAAACTTGACCAACGTCAATCCGCACACACGCAACACAACTCGCATAACGCCGTTAAACAAAATTACCAAATATTCATCATCACAAATTAACCATTGTCAATTATTCATCACAACAATATTCTAGACCAAGCCACATGGTCTAACAACATGTTAAAAAACCCAACATCTGTACCATCCAACATGGCAAGCAAGTATCTCTCTCCGTAATCTCTATCGTAAACAGTTAAAATTCAAAACTTTCAGTCAAAATCTATATACCACAGCCATAAAAGAATAGCCCTACATTCACACATGAATGTAGAAAGATCTGAAGAAGAGTTACGCTTACGCTTCGTTTGGCGAGTTTGGGAGGGTTTGATAAAGTCACTCAACCTCAACGATGGCAAGACATCAAGGTGCGTGAGATGAACAATCGACCCAGATGTGGCAGTGACTGAGTGACCAACAATTTCATCACGAAGCATGTACGGATACCTTTTCCTGCATCTTCTAGCACATGCACATCTTGTTCATCTGTCCATCGAAAACAAGTACGTTTAAGCACACCCTCGGCCAATCAAAATCCTGCATTCTGCTGTCAGTGACTCGGTGAATACCTATTTTACTAAAGTGGTATTATTACCCATGCCTCCAAGACCAAGAATATCGTTGGACGAATAGTCGTCTTCTCTAAACTAATATACATAACTGTTCAGCATTCAAATTGTCACTGTTAGACTTTCTTTTTCGTTCACTTGGGAGAGATCAGATTTGATAACAGAATGGAAAGAACTGGTACTAGTATCTGAGTCGAACCACGTAACTGAAGTATAAAATATATATTACCGTCTTATAACCCTAATTGAAAAAAAAAAACTTTTCATATGGACGGAACCGCTACGGTTCGGCTCCAAGAGACGTAGGTATTATCGAACATTGTCAACAAATCCTTCGTCTCTTGTGTGTGCTTTTGCGTATGATCTTGTTCCTCGGTGCGCTGTCAATCGCCGGTTCCAACAGTCGTCAACTTCAAATAAAAAGTCTAGACGCACAGTAGCTACTAGTAGTAAGCTCTATAATAGATCATTCTTGGCTAGTGGTGCCATTTGCAATTAACTTGCAATTGGCATTGCTTTTTCCCGGGTGGTAAAGTTGTAAATCCATACGCTAGGCAACAACCAGGGATTTTAGCCAATCTCCAAAACTATGTAGATGAGTTGAAGCAAAAAAATTCTGTCCAAGCGAAGAGTTTACTCAATGGAGTCTTGAGCTCATGCATACATGAATGTTTGAGCCTTCTTAATTGAAGCTTTGTGTTTGTAAAAGTTAACAGACTTACCAGTGTTGTTCAAGATGGAAGCGATGAATAAATAAATAAATAATCAGGGCTCATGTACTAGTACTACTAGCACTAGTTTGACACACAAGTTAGGGCCTGTTTGGGAGAGCTCCACCACTGAAACGTGGATCTGGAGCAGCAGCTCCACCATGGAGCAGTTCCACCGTGGATCTGGAATCCCACCATGGAATGTTTGGCTTGTACAGCAGCTCCAGATCCACGAAATTGAGGTTTTGATGGGAATTGCCACTTTTGGTGGGATAGGGTGTGTAACCAGTGGTATTGGTGGGTAATTACCACCCAACTCCACGGTGGAGCACCCCTTGAGGAGCTCCATGAAATCCATGGATCTGGCCCTCAGATCCAGGAATTTGGTGGATCCAGATTTCGCGGAACTGGAGCGTTTGGGTAAAATTTCGTAGAGTGGAGCTGTTTTTCGTGGATCTGAAGCTGGTGGAGCTCTCCCAAACAGGCCCTTAGAGCTCATGTACACATTAATAGGTGGAGCTGTAGTACTACACTAGTATTATTGCAACTGAGTTGGGTCCCCTGGCTCAAGTCAGTCAGTCTCACCGCGAGAACCCGCATTTTCCTAATCCGTTTTAATTAACACATTAAGACTAATAGAAATTAATTAAGTAATTGATTAAAGCAATTGTGCAAGAAAATTTTTTATGCAGAACAGACCAAATGAATAAAAGCTTTCCATAAGACCAGTCGAATTAAAAATTTATAAGCCATCTCAAAATTCAAAATTTCAAATACAAATTCCTGTCAACATGATTCTACTCAATGCAGGTCAAGCAAAATATTAGTAGTCCATTTACACCAATTAATTCCATCAGTCAAGCAATAATTAAAATCATTCCTCGAATCAAATAAAAATATTAACGGTCTATATTACATCAATATAACAATCCAAATTACATAATTTTATATCTCAAATTATATTCAATTACAATTCTTGATCCCCAACAATTACAATTTAAATTACATCCATATTGCTTAACTACAGTAACCGGTATTATTTTAATTGGAAAGAAAACCAACAACAGAAGGCCGAAAAAGACCGAACAAAATAAATAAATAAAAGTCCAATTGCCATCAGAACCCATCTGGTTTTTAGAATACCAAAACATTCAGTGCTCATCGAGATACTAGGACCATCCAGGGCTGGCTGGCACCTCTCACTTAAATGGGTTTCATCATCTGACAAAAAAACGGCCTAGCACCCACTTTATTTTTCACTGACTAACCTCAAGCAGTAGAAAAAACCAAATTGCAGCTCTATTTTCACCCTATTTTTGCCCACTGCACAACAACAACAAAGAGAACCATGGATAAGGCCAAACCAAATCACAATGCCATTTCACCCCCACAGACCCTTAGTCAATGAGGGTAACTCCTTATTTTTACCAAGCTGAGAAGCATGGGGGATAAGACCAAACCACAGTGGGGGAGAGCCAGCCTCCCTCCTCTTCTTAAGCAAATCGAGAGAGAGAGTCAAGCACTCCCATCGCCATTTTGCCAATTCCATCCCCTGCCTAAAACAAAGCAAGACAAACCACAGAGAGATGTCAAGCCATTCTCACTCCACATTCCATTCCCTCCCTTGGTCATCCTGTTTCCAACCAAAGCCAAGCAACCACACAAAGCAAGCCGAAGCAATAGGTAGCCACAGAGAGGGAGCATATAGGAAGATAGTAGGAGAGCCTAAAAGGGAGTTGGGGAAGACCGATGGAGCGAGGATGGCAACCTCAACAACCTAGAAGCCAAGGACCAGCTGAGACCAAGCCAAGACCACAAGCAGCCAAGAGAAGGCAAGTCAAACCTTGTGAGAGTCGAAGGAAGTGCAACCCTCGGCACCATCTTCATCCACACCAAAGCATCCAACCATTGACGGCAAGCAAGGTGCCCCATATGTTCCCTCTCTCAAGAGTGATTCGATGCTTCCCCTCCTTATTGTAGTTTGCATCAATCTTGATATATTCAAGGGGTAAGTAGTTGGACTCAACCCTTGAATATGCATCAATATTAGTGCAATTCAAGAGGTAAGTAGTTAGACTCAACCCTTAAAGGCAGTTTGGTTGTGGATAAGATTTCTATGGCTGAGGGAGGGATGAAGTCAGGTAGTGTGGTTATATATTGTGTGTGGGATGGTGGGGCCTGTGATATTCATCGGTATATAAAATTTTGTGCTCTAATTCGCAGACGATTGGCATATAAAACTGTCTGTGATATTCATTCATCACAGACAGTTCTAGTTACCAACCGTCTGTGATAATCTGACCGCTAGGCCCGTCGATCCTCCTCAACCCAATCCTAGCCAATAGAAATCCACCAATTCTCACCCCACGGATCGTAGCCCCGCCTCTCCGTCCCCATGCCAAAAAATTTCGCACTCCCTCCCCTATAAATAATCACCAGAACACAGTCTCCTTTCTGTTCTCCTCTTCCTTGCTGTTCTCCTCCTCCTCCTTGACCCATACCATAATAGCCCCACGAAGCAGACGATGCACAAGGCAGCGCTCAATCAACGCCGACGATGGTGGGCGTCAAAGACATCCAGCTCGTGCGCTGCATCAGGGGCGAGAAGGCCTAGGCATAGATGATCTTTGTTTTTCTCTATTCTTGTTGTGTTAGTTAGATGGGCAACTTGTTTGTTGTTTTGGGAAATTGTAATGGTAGGCTCTAATATTAATAACAATAAAATGTGTAATGTGTTTCATACTATATTTGCTTGTTTTCATTTTAATTAATTGATTTGCGAAATAGATGTTTTATGTTTGTGAAATGAATTGAGATGTGAATTGGATGTATACATGTACATATTGATCTGCTTGTTTTAGAGGGCATGGCTAGCATTTCATAAGGCTAGCCAATAAACAGAAATAGATTTAAGGGTAGAATAGAATAGCACAGACGGTTTTTAACTAAAAACCGTCTGTGCTAGATATCACAGACGGTTTTTAACTAGAATCGTCTGTGATATTTAGATATCACAGATGTTTTTTAACTAGAACCGTCTGTGATATTTAGATATCACAGACATTTTTTAACTAGAACCGTCTGTGATATATAGATATCACAGACGGTTACAAACGGTTTTAGTTAAAAACCGTCTGTGTTATTTACACCATAGACGATTCGAAAGCCGTCTGTGATGAATTCGTATCATTACTGACCTATAAATTCAGACGACTCACAAAACCGTCTGTGATGACGTTTCTGAGCCGTCTGTAATACGGTTTTGTGTAGTAGTGAGGGGGTGGGCGGTTGTATCCTGAGGGAGAGAGAGCAGGAGAGAGACGAATGGTCCAGATCAAATCGGATGGCTGTAGAGAGGGAAGAGGAGAATGCACTGATGACCATTAACTCCTCTTTATATAATAGTAGAGATTATTATTATTATTATTATTATTATTATTATTATTATTATTATTATCATCGTACGTTACAGCTGCAACTGCAATACAAGTAAAGAACCAAAATTCGCTCGGAGGCTCTACTTGGGACCTTTTCAATTCGATGTCCCTAAAAGGACACAAAAGTTACGTGTTCAATTAGCTAGCAGGAGTAAGTTCGGTTCAAATAAGTTAACTTATGTCTTATTTTATATCGTAATTGGCTTGTTTTATAATATAGTTACCGTCTTTTTTGTTTAATTAAATTTAATAAATTTTAAAAATAGAGAAAAGGTTAGCTTATCACAGTTAATACAAATGAATATTATAGGAAAAAAAAAGAAAAGACAAAAAATCCAAAAAAATTAAAAGTAGAACAGCGAAATTAAGAAATAGTGAACTAGAAGCTAGATACTGAACCCGCATCGAGCGGGGTAAAACTGTCTTTTATCTTTTAGAATCCTTTTATCTTTAAGCCCTGCAGCGAGATGGCTGGCTGCTACAAGCAAAGCAAAGGCACCGCTTTGCTTCGGTTCTGTCCAAGGCATTCATTCGGCATCTGCGCACACGAAAACATCTTCATTCCTTTGCACACGAAGGCAATCAATTGACTTCCTCATCTACCTCAACGTTTGGATTGGCTTGCTCCCATCTATTTGCAGCCTCTGTCTATCTAGATAGTAAGGTACGTGACTGGTTCACCTGTACTCATCAACTTGCTGCTTGCTTATTTACTTATTTTGTAAGATGGAGGGGTTAACCGTATATAAAATGGTGGGAACGTAGTACGTTCGGTGTAACAGTAAATGTGTAAGTTAGCACAGTATCACCGTAGCACACGTCGAAAAAGAGACGGGGCCATAGATGAATCTATGATTTCATAAAATTTCGACTAAAAACATACCTGCGTGTGTTGTGCATCCATGATTATACGTGTGTATATGAGTCTTCACTGTAATTGCAGAAAAAAAAAAGGCGACGAGCCAATTCGTCTGGAGTTTGCTAATAATGAGTTGACCGATCAATCTATTGGTGGGTTAGATCATCGTAAGCCAGAAACGAAATTAATCTGCTGGATCGGAGGAGGCCGGGAGCTGATCATGGCCAGCTGGGACCTTGTAACAAAGTAAACTTGTGCCAATATTACTCAATATCTACTAGAGGCTAGAGATCCACGGAGCCGACCAATTCATCATGCGTACTGAGGTATTACACTTATCAATCACCTTCCGTTCCATTCTGAATGTTAAATTCCTTTCCATTCGAGCTTCAATTGCGATATATTTTTTTGGTTATTTTTCTCAACTCTTCCGTCGATCTAAATACCTATAAGCATATTTTCAGATTAAAGACATCTCATTCGTTTTGTGAATTAGAATTTCTTATAATAATCTTTAAATCAGAAAAGGATAAGTGATTGTTTTTGAAAATCTTAAGTATTTACATACTCCGTCTGTTCAATAATATACGATATTTTGGATATCAACATGGTTTTCAGCATATAACTTGGATTATTACTTTTTATATGAATATATTCATAAAATAATATAATATTATTATGTTATGAACATATTTTTCATGCCTAATTTAGTGATACTATTTTTACGTGAACAATACATACATACATACATACATACATACATACATACATACATACATACATACATACATACATACATACATACATACATACATACATATATGTATGTATGTATGTATGTATGTATGTATATGTATATATATAGGAAAATTACATAAGGCACCTAGGTGCCTAGGCACCCACATCAAGAACCATCCGATACACGTGTATGATTGATAATTTTTTTGAGTTTGGGTATGAAAATATTTTATACCCTTGATATATTTATGGTAAGTAAGTTTTGAACTCAGTTCAAACTAGTTTGAATTATTTTTGAGTTCAATGCGACTACAGTGAGTATATACCATAAAAATAGTTCAAACTAATTAAACTGAAGTTAAATTTAATTTTTTCGGAGTTTGACATCTCAAATATACTTTTTTATGGGTATATAAAGATACCCACATCTAACGTTGTGAATCTCAAAGAAAATCAACGGGTATTGATATAGGTGCCTAGGCACCTGGGTGCATGAAACACTCATGTGTGTGTGTGTGTTAGGGGTGGCAGTCGGGCGCGACGGGCACGGGTATTGCACACCCATGCCCGCGCCCGCGAGCAATTTTCATGCCCGTGCCCGTGCCCGCCACCCGTGACGGGCAAAAACCCGCGCCCATGCTCGCCGCCCGCGGGCGCCGTATGCCCGCGGGCATGCCCGTTTGCCCGCCAACAAATATCTGGAGCGGCGGCAGCGGCGCAAGGGAGGAGGAGGGAGCCGGCGACCGGATCTGGAGCGGCGGTGGCGGCGCAAGGGAGAAGGGAGGCGGCGCTAGGGAGGAGGAGGGAGCCGGCGACCGGATCTGGAGCGGCGGCTGCGGCGCAAGGGAGGAGGAGGGAGCCGGCGACCGGATCTGGAGCGGCGGCGGCGGCGCAAGGGAGAAGGGAGGCGGCGCAAGGGAGGAGGAGGGAGTCGGCGACCGGATCTGGAGCGGCGGCGGCGGCGCAAGGGAGATGGGAGGCGGGGGCGGCGGCGCAAGGGAGATGGGAGGCGGGGCGGCGCGCAGGAGGAGGCGGGGGCGGCGACCGGCGGCGCAAGGGAGGAGGAGGGAGGCGGCGACCGGCGGCGCAAGGGAGGAGGAGGGGGGGCGGTAGCGCAAGGGAGGAGGTGGGGGCGGCGGCGCAAGGGAGGAGGAGGGAGGCGGCGGCCTGCGGAAAAACTGGAGCCACAGAAGGAGGCAGTGGAAAAACTGGAGGCGCAGAGAGCCACAGAAGGAGGCAGTGGAAAAACTGGAAACCCTAAAGATTTTACCTCAGTGTATATATACCAAAGACTCCCCAGGGAGGTAGGGGCCCACTTGTCAGTCATGTTTGGCGGGTAAACGGGCGAAGCGGGCATGGGTAGTGACTACCCATGCCCGTGCACGCTTACCCTTTGGGCAAAGGATGTGACCCATTAGTATACCCATGGGCAAAAAAATTGGAACATACCCTACCGTAATAGGGTTTTTACCCATGGGTAAACGGGTAATCGGGCCCGACTGCCATCCCGTGTGTGCGTGTGTGCGTGTGTGTATTGCACACTTTCTACAACGTTATACACTTACGAACGGGGGAGTAATTGGTTAGATTAACAATGGTACTACCTTCTTTTTTAGGTGGATTACTGAAACAAGCACCTCTCTAATATCCTATAAAGTTATATTATGAATATTCTTGCGTTGTCTGTTTCATGTTCGTGATACTACAATATTACCTCTAGATTAGATTTATTCGAAAGGATGAAGTTAGAACCTCAGAGATAACTGTGTTATCTACGTCGCTATGTGTAGGATCGATACAGACAATCAGAGGGGGTGAATAATTATTGAAACTTTTCTTCAATAGTATTCAAAATCTTCACTTAAGTGACTCTATAAGTCACCAAGTTTAGATTATACTATGATTTACAAAATAAGGCTAGAGATCTAAATCAACAACCAACAACACAAGGTTGGTCATACCGCCATGGATTGGCCAGTTTGACCGTCACAACCGGGATGATCGTAGGGACAATGACTAACCGCTGGTGTCGGTCTGACCGGTCCTCTATTTCTAGACCTGAAAACCTCTTGAGACAAAGCTCAAATCTCAAAAACTTACTCAATTCTCATCTAAATACTTTCAAATTTTGCATGAGACTTGTTCAAGATATTATAAACCTAAATCAATTAAGAATCATAATGTTCTTTGGCTTAGGTTCAACAAATTAAAGAAAATCGAATCTAGATCGCAAGAACACTAAAAACTCTAAAACTCAACTTACTTCTTGCTCGTGAGGATCTTAGACATGAGATCTTTTAGATATATTCTCACATGTCATAGAAAGATAACTTAAGCAAGAGTTTGGGCTAGAATTCCCATGAACACGAAATTACAAATCTTGCTCGAGAATAACCAATGTCAAGCAAGAATTTAAAAACAAAATTGATTGAGATGAATATTTGATCTATTTCCAGTATAAAAATAAAGTTTACATACTCATGGATGACTACAAGGTGCAGTCAAAGTTTTACTCTTTCCTCTCTCTAGTTTTCTCTCATAATCACGAAGGAGACAAGGTGGTAGAATATAAACTTAAATCTTAGAATCCTTAGATCTAACACCTCCACTCCTTCCCTTTAATAACCAGCAACAAACTCTAATGGGTCCAATCCATCAAGACTACCAGGGAAGTTTATTAACCTCACTCCTTGTCCCGGTTGGGCTCGACGAGGTTCCGGCGGTCCTAGGCAGATTGCGGTCACCGTGGACGCCGTCCTCACGTCGTCGGTCCTCCTCAATCTCCCAAACCCCTCCCCTCCATCTCTCTCCCTCACCTTCTCTCTATGTTGCTCTAGCTAGCTTAGTCGTGCTTGGCTTGGGGCTCGCTCTGTGGCTGTTCTCGGTTGGGGAAGGAAAAGAGAGAGAAGGGAGGAGAAATGGAAAGGCTTAGTTTTGCTTCCTCTACTTGAGTTCTTGGCTGAGGGTAGAAAATGTGTACTGCACACAAGTGGCTGATGGCTTAAGAAGGGCTTCGGTTGACTCCCCTACTACCCTATGCAATGACCAGTTACCCTTTACTCCTCACCTCACTCCCTCTTAAATCTGAGGGTTTTAAGTACCTTTTTGATCCAAAGGCATTCAGTTTGGGGCTTTTTCTACGGTGGTAGGTAAGTCGGTAAAAGTGGGCATTGTTTATATTTTCGCCGAATGACGAAGCCCATAGTAGCGAGAGGCGCCGACCGGCCCCGGACGGTCTGGGAATCTCTGTGAGCGCTACTTTTATTTGGCATCCTAAAGCCGATGGGTCTGACGGCAAAATTCCACTCTCTTTCCTTTATTCCATGCATTTTCTTCCCTTTGCATATTTGTGGTATTACACAAACTTTCAAATTTTAACTTTCAACCGAGTGCTAAAAAACATTCAAAATCCATGAACTTTCATATGAGACACAAAAATCAATTTGGGAAATTCAGACAATTTGACATTCGAACAACTTTCAAAAACAAACTTCCGACAATTCTGTAGGATTTAAACCTACAGAATTCCAACAATACAAAACTAGCTTCATGTAGAAGCTAGAAAACAAATGAATTGATAGATTTGGTAAACTTGCGTTTCAGTTTTTAATTTTCAGTTTCAGCTCTCAGTTTCAGTTTTCAGTTTTTAGTTCTCAGTTGCAGTTTTCAGTTTTCAGCAGTTATTGCTTTCAGTTTCCTGTTTTACTGCCACGGTTCAGTTTCATGTATTGATGAGATCGTGGTGCAGTTTGTAGTTTCTGTTTTCTATAAATAAAGAGAAGTGGAAATCTGAAAAGCTGCGGAAGTTTGAGCAGCACAAATATGTGTATGTGTCTTGTGTATTTCTGTGATCGCGTTGTGTATTTCCTTTGCCTGTCGTGAGCAGCAAAGAGTCTCCAGAACTGAAACTATTCCGTTTCTGTAGCACAACCAAAAATACCAATTTCTTCAGTCGCAGATGGAGTGTTGTTGATCGATCTGGAGTGGCTCTAACATTTGGTATCAGAGCCTCGTCGATCTGCCGCAATGTCAGCTTCTATGAGAAGTGATGATCGCTTAAGGACTCCCCAACATTGGCGTAGAAGCTCACCTACGCCCGTGATTCCGCGCCGACTACAAGGCCGACCAGGCGCTCGCGACGTCGTGGTGCAGCGAACCGTGCGAGAGGTTGGAGGCGCCTCGTACCCGATGCTCACGAGGACTAATTACTCCGATTGGTCGCTCGTGATGAAGGTCATGCTCCAGGCCCGCGGCTTGTGGGAGGCTGTGGAGCTTGGCGATGCCGATCTGCAAGATGACCAGATGGCGCTCGAGGCTCTTCTCAAGGCTGTGTTGCTGGAGATGGTGAGAACGCTCGCCTTCAAGCCGAGTGCCAAGGAGGCATGGGACTACATCAGAACCATGACTTGGTTCTGATCGGGTCCAGAAGGCGAAGGTGCAGAAGCTCCGCACGGAGTACGAGAATCTCGCTTTCAAGGAAGACGAGAACGTCGAGGATTTCTCCTTAAGGCTGACTGGGTTGGTGAGCCAGTTGGAGGAGCTTGGTGAGACTATCGACGACACCAAGGTTGTAGAAAAATTCCTCCGCATCGCGCCACCAAGGTTTGGGCAAGTTGTTTACTCAATTGAAACTTTGCTCGACCTTTCGACCCTATCTATTGAGGAGGTCACTGGGTGGTTGTTGGGAGCGGAAGGTCGCTGCGTCGAGCCACCACCACCATCCGCAACTACTGGTGGCAAGCTACTCCTCACCGAAGAGGAGTGGACCGCCTGCGTGAAAGAGCGGCAATAGGGCGAGGGATCGTCCAGGGCAAGCAAGCCTGGCCGAAAAAAGAGCGATGACAAGGGTGGCGGTCGCGATGTCGGCCGTGACTAGTGCCGCAATTGCAGGCGTACTGGACACTGGGCCAAGGATTGTCGACAACCGAAGCGTGGCGATCAGGCGAATCTGGCGGGGCATGGTGTGTGGGCTGCCTCGGATTGAACGAGTCAACCAAATCTGTGATTGCTGCGTCGCCACCAAGCATCGACGCGCCCCATTCCCAGCGAAGGCCTTCTATCGAGCTGACGACCTCCTGGATCTTGTCCATGGCGACCTCTGCGGACCGATTTCACCACCAACTCCAGGCGGTAACCGCTACTTCTTGCTGCTCGTCGACGATCACATCCGCTATATGTGGCTGATTCTTCTCGCAGCGAAGAGCGATGCGGCGGCCACGATCCGGCGCTTTCAGGCACGCATCAAGGTGGAGACAGGGCGCAAGCTTCACACTTTGCAGATTGACCACGGCGGGGAGTTCACCTCCGTCGCCTTTGTCGAGTACTGCATGGATCACAGTGTCCAGCGGCACCACTCGGCCCTGTACAGCCCGCAACAAAACGGCGTCGTCGAGCGAAGAAACCAGACTGTGCTTGGGATGGCACGGAGCTTGCTGAAGGCGAGGAACGTTCCAGCACGGTTCTGGGGAGAAGCTATCACGGTGGCGGTGTATCTCCTGAACCGGGCGCCGATGAAGGCGCTCAACGGATTGATGCCCTACGAAGCATGGCATGGGAGAAAGCCGGCGGTCGAGCACCTTCGCACATTCGGGTGTGTGGTCCATGTCAAGAACACACGTCCGCACCTCTCCAAGTTGGAAGACAGGAGTACCCCGATGGTGTTTATCGGATACGAGGCCGGCGCAAAGGCGTACCGCGTGTTCGATCCATCGACGGGGCGTGTGCACATCACCCGCGACACTGTCATCGCTGAGGACACTCTGTGGGAGTGGTCGGGGTGAGGTCGCCCACGCGGGGCGACGTCTTGACCACGGCCGGCGACAACAACACCAGTGAGTTCGTCGTCGAGCGCACGGTTGAACGTGTACTTGGGCCAGCACCCGACACTGTTCCCGCCGTGACAGTAGGGCCATCGTCGCAACTGGAGGACTCAAACTATCCGTACGTGAGTGCGGGTGCGAGACTGCCAGGAGACACAGTCTCGCCACCGGAGGACGACGTTGCACACCTGGAGGATGACAACCTCGACGCGGAGCACGACAACTGTCCAACACGCTCCCACTCCATGGGTGACTTACTTGGAGACGCGTCAACCCCTGGTTTTGCCCCGCGCAACCTCAGAGAGGCTTAACTTCTTCTGATTGCTGGCGAAGAGCCTGCGACGTTCGAACAGGCTGAGCAGGACCCGGCGTGGCGACGTGCCATGCTAGAAGAAATGCGCGTCGTGGAAGACAACGGGACTTGGCGTCCCACAGATCTCCCTCCCGGGCACCGAGCAATTGGACTCAAATGGGTCTTCAAGTTGAAGAAGGACGCCACGGGAGCTATCGCCAAGCACAAAGCCCACCTTGTTGCGAAGGGGTACATGCAGCGTCAGGGAGTGGACTTCGATGAAGTTTTTGCGCCGGTTGCTAGGCTCGAGTCTGTGCGACTCTTGCTTGCTATGGCAGCGCACGAAGGATGGGCCGTCCACCACCTCGACGTCAAGTCGGCTTTCCTCAACGGCGTGCTCAAGGAAGAAGTCTATGTCGCTCAGTCCCTGGGGTTCGTGGTGACGGGGCAGGAACACAAGGTATTGCGCCTCGACAAGGCGCTCTATGGCTTGAGGCAGGCCCCACGGGCCTGGAACGCGAAGCTCGATGACTCTTTGTTGACGCTCGGAGATGATGGTGCAGTTCAAGATGAGTGATCTCGGATTACTCACCTTCTACTTGGGCATCGAGGTAAACCAGAGAGAGGACAGCATCACACTGTGCCAGGCGGGATACGCAAGGAAGATACTAGCTAGTGCCAGCATGACGGACTGCAACCCGTGCCACATTCTGATGGAGCACCGGTTCAAGCTGAGCAAGGTGAGCTCAGCGCCTCTTACTGACGCCACAGAGTATCGACGCATCGTCGGGAGTCTTAGGTACTTGGTACACACTCACCCCGACATCGCTTTTCTGTTGGATATGTCAGCCGATTCATGGAGGCACCAACGACCAAGCATTTGGCGGCGGTCAAAAAGATCCTTCGGTATCTGGCCGGAACAATCCAATTTGGGTGTTGTTTTGGTTGGGGGACTGGAGATGCACAACTCGTTGGCTACATCGACAGTGACATGGGCGGCGACGTCGATACAAGGAAAAGCACCACTGGCGTGCTGTTCTTTTTTGGAACAAGCCGGGTGACCTGGCAATCGCAGAAGCAAAAAGTTGTGGCGCTTTCGTCCTGTGAAGCAGAGTACATCGCCACCACTTCAGCTGCGTGCCAGGGGATTTGGTTAGCTCGACTGCTTGGTGAGCTCCAGGACAAGCAGGCCGAAGCCGTCGACCTGAAGATGGACAACAAAGCAGCCATCTCCCTCAGTAAGAATCCCATGTTCCATGAGCGTAGCAAGCACATCGACACCAGATATCATTTTATCCGTGACTGCATGGATAGTGGGAAGATTGAGGTCAAGTTCGTAAGCACTGAACATCAGCTCGCCGACGTGTTGACGAAACCGCTCGGGCGAGTGAGATTCCAGGAGCTCCGTGCAAAGATTGGAATGATCGACTCTGATACTGCACGCAAAGTTTAAGGGAGTGAATTGATAGATTTGGTAAACTTGCATTTCAGTTTTCAGTTTTCAGTTTTAGCTCTCAGTTTCAGTTTTCAGTTTTCAGTTTTCAGCAATTATTGCTTTCAGTTTCCTGTTTTACTGCCACGGTTCAGTTTCATGTATTAATGAGATCGTGGTGCAGTTTGTAGTTTCTATTTTCTATAAATAAAGAGAAGTGGAAACCTGAAAAGCTACGGAAGTTTGAGCAGCACAAATCTGTGTTTGTGTCTTGTGTATTTCTGTGATCGCGTTGTGTATTTCCTTTGCCTGTTGTGAGCAGCAGAGAGTCTCCAGAACTGAAACTATTCAGTTTCCGTAGCACAACCGAAAATACCAATTTCTTCAGTCGCAGATGGAGTGTTGCTGATCGATCTGGAGTGGCTCTAACATTTGCGCGTCTAAAAAAAATTGCATCTGGCTATATAACACTAGCTAGATGGATTGGGCGTCCAGAGCAAACGGAATAAGAGAAAATTAGCGACTATCCCATATCAACTAGCGTCTAATGGAAAAGATATATAAATACATTATCTTTACTATTATAAAAGGAGGAGTTGGTGGTTGGTCCATCCTCTCCTATCGTCCATCCTCTCCTATCCCTTAGAAAAAAAACTAACTGACATGTGGGCCTTATCCTCCTCACAAAACGCCCTCTTTTGCGTTGTAGGGAATATTCTGAAATTTTGTTAAGAGGTAGCACTGAGAAAATGCAGTGAGTGAAAATGCACATGATTGTTTATTGTATGGTTTAGGATTCTTATATTTATAAATCATCTATTTTTGGGATTTCGTTGCAACGCATGGGCAATGTATTAGTATATTTTGAAGACGTGATGGGAGGAGAGGTGCCATGGCGGTGGTGGCGAGAGACCACGGCGGCGGGGAGGTGGCAGAGGCGACGGCGCCAAATCGATAGGAGGAGATGGGAAGGGGAAAGAGGAAGCGTGTGCGAGAAAGCGACGCGACGCGCACAAGCGCGATAGCGTTTTCGCATGTTAGTATATGGATGGATAGTTAGTCATGCATGAGAATAATGCCGATATGCATATATCCATTTTGAACTGAAGATCACCTCGATCACCGCTGCGTATATCCATGCAGGTTATCTGGGCGGACACCATCGAGGCGGCTGTTGAACGAATTCTCGATGAACTCAGGGATACCAGAAGAAGCAGAGAGAATGCCATCTACTTTGATGGCTGGGATGGACTAGGGGCGTCTGCCGTCCTGCGAGCCGTAGCGCAACGCCTCGCCGCGAAGACGACGACGAGGCCTACGGGACTGAAGTTTGAGCAGATCATCCACATCGACTGCTCAAAGTGGGAGAGCAGAAGAGCCGTGCAGAGGGCAATCGCAGAGCAGCTGAAGCTTCCCAGTCGGGTGATGGACATGTTTGACAAACAAGACGAGGACGATGATTTCAATGGCGTAGACCAGGGCTCCCGCGCTGAGTTAGCACAAGTTGTCGGGGAGATCAATAAAACCTTACAGAATTGCAGATTCCTGGTGATCCTGCACAATGGAAGTAACGAGGAGATTGATATATTTAACCTCGGCCTCTCTCTGTATGGATATGCCAGTAACAAGATGCTGTGGACCTTCCGAGGGAGGTTTCGTCTCGACCCCAAGATGAGAGACAATGTGACCAGCAGTACAGCAGATGCTGTCCTTTCAGCTTCGCGCCATGAGCGAGATCCACAGGAGCTCTGGTCGTACCTGGTGCGCGAGGAGGCCACAGAATTAGTTGCCCACCACTGCAAGCATGGCGGCATTACCCTCGATGATTCTGCTGTAGCCACACAAGTTGCTGAATGCTGGTGGTATATGTTGGAACGAAGTTACGTGAGCCAACACATCATTGACTATGGCTGGGCTCTCCATACCTCAAACTACTTGGTATGCGATGAGATCATACTCACACAGGAGCAGCAGCAGCAGCAGGCACAGGACGACGGCGTTCACGAGGCCGCGTGGCAGCTGGGGGATGCTCTGCATCGAGACATGGAATTATATGTAGACTACTTATCTAACAAGTTGCCTCCTCGGCAACAAGAAGAGGAAGAGGATGACCGTGATGATCTCCTCCATTCTCAGGTACGAAGACCGTACTGGATCTCAACAACAACATGTGGATTTGTACTTAGCCCGGCTGGTGTTATTCCTAGTAGCATGGTTCAACATTCGGATAGGCTCGGCGTGCTAAAGCTCTCTAGGTGTACCTTCAGATTCTCATCGCCTCCATTCCTCTGCTGCCATAGCCTTAGATTCCTATGGCTTGACCGATGCCAAGACCAAGACCTCATCCAAACAAGAAGCACCACAGACCATCATCATCATGCAGATGCAGAAAAGGAGGACAACACCACCAACAGGTCGTTGTGGGCATGCTTCGAAAGCCTGTGGGTGCTGGACCTGGGCTACACAGACTGGGATCTGATCTTGTCCGCACAGATGATGGATCTCATGACCCAACTCCGAGAGCTGAACATAATGGGGGCCAAGAACTGGGACATGAGCCATTTACAGGGACGGCTGCGTAACATTCGAAAGCTCCGGGTAACAAAGTCTACCTGCTGCAATTACAGCAGCAGCAGCTTCTTGTCAGGTATGGAAAGGATGGAGCTTCTTGACTTTTCAGGAAACCACACCACACAAGAACAAGGCGGCATGACATGCTTATCTGGGGCAGCAGTAAGCAGTAGCCTTAAGACTGTCATTATTGATGGCTGCGTTGAGTTACAAAAGATCACTTTGCACAGCTGTGCTGAACTGAAGAATCTGTTGTTGCGAGGATTGTTCAGGAATCTCAAGGAGCTGGACTTGTCGGGCACAACACTGCAAACAATTGACCTCAGTGAAATGCAGATCCCGGGCCTCAAGCGGCTACTTCTAATGGGCTGTGAGCAGCTCCGTGCAATACTGTGGCCACCGGAAGGCAAGAGGCCAGAATTGGATGTGCTGCGCATTGATACCACCTCCCAATCAGCATCAGCTGAATGCAGAGGGGAAGCAAACTTGGCTGCCGCTGCTGCGATATTATCATACTTTAATACGTGGCGTATTTCTCTGACGGATGCAAGGCTCCTTAGGTCGCTTTTGCCCGTAAAAGGTTTTTTCAAGCCGTATTTCCGATGTCATATTGATATCCGTCCTGCAGCAGCTACTGATGGTGGACAAGTGCAAATCGAGCCGCATACAAGTATGGTGGACTCCAAGTACGCAGATATCTTTAAGAAGGCCGCTCATCCGGCTAATAATATTTATGATGATGGCCTTATGATGTGGGAATGCCCCGAGATGCCGCTACCGTCAAGCGGCGGCCCCCGGAAATGTCTCATAGAGATCATGACCATGCAGGGGTCACAGGGCAGCAGTAAACTATTGGAGGGGGCTCAAACTGATTTCATATCTGATGCGGCAACATCGCTGCACGTGTACGATGACTCGTGCATCACCAGGATCCCTGCACCTCCAGAAGGATCAAGGTGGCATTGGCTAAAATGGTGCCGAGTCGAGAGGTGCACCAAGTTATACACCGTCTTCACTACTCCCCAGGGCAGTGATGTGCTCATCTTTTTGTGCTTGGAGACATTCTGGGCGTCCCAACTCCCGGCGGCGCGCTACATCTGGAACTGGCCGGCAATGCCCCAGTATGAAGGACGCTCCTTTGAATACCTGGAATTCTTGCACCTGGACTTCTGCCCCAGGCTCATACATGTGCTCCCCTTGTCCATTAGCACCTTGCCTAGCCTGCATACCCTCGAGATCGTGTGCTGCGGCGATCTCACGGAGGTCTTCCCTTCGCGCCAGGAGCAGCAGACAATAATACGATTCCCCAAGCTGAGGCGCATCCACCTGCACGAGCTCCCCAAGCTGCAACGCATCTGCGGGCGCACCATGTCCGCGCCTAACCTCGAGACCGTCAACATCAGGGGCTGCTGGAGCCTCAGGCGACTGCCCGCCGTCGGTGACGACGACGACACCAAGTCCATGCCTCCTCCGACGGTGGACTGCGAGAAGGAATGGTGGGACAGCCTGGAGTGGGATGGAGTGGAGGCCAAGCACCACCCTTCCCTCTACCGGCCGAGCCACTCGCCCTACAACAAGACCCAGCTGCCCAAAGGCTCCCTGCTCAGGTGAACCCTCCCTTCAGCCCTGCCGTGCCCTGCCTGTGTCAATCCTCTAGCTTGCATATATTATATAATTTATCCATCCATTCCACACTGAGGTATAACCCATATTTAATTTCGTACCCATTAATCATACACGATTTGGCTATCATTATATTACATGATGATGCATCCTTATGTATCGATCGACACATACATATATGCCAGCTGCCTAGCTTGATTTATAGTCATGCATAATGAAGATTCATTCAAAGCTCCATAGGATTGGATTTATTGGTTGTTTCTTCACTGCCTAGCCTGATTTATATACACATGCTTTGGCTGGATTCATCCTGGCTGCAGGTAATTCCTTCCTTGAATTGCAGCTACCCATGCAGTTCTCTTGGACTAGTATATATGTCGTCTGCTGTGCCGCGTCGCTCTGTGTCATCCGTCCTGGTGCATCGTCGTGTTATATATATAATAGTAATCTGCAAGAATCATATCGATTCAGTGATTGATTTGTGTGTGACCAGCGGCATTATTGCCTGTGTGTCAAGTGCACCCCATCTGCACTGCCATGGTGCCACTGCGCTCGTCTTTCAAGTTCAATTTACTTTGGTCTGATTTGGTATGGACCTTAATTGCTCGATCAATCCAAATAAACCATATATCGATCATCATCTCGCCTGTTGGATAGGATAGATGATACCAACCGTGTGTGACTGTGCGAGAGAGAAATAATGAAACAGAGTTCAGCTAGCTTCTGTATGAGCATGTTGCTGCTGTGCTCTTTTGTTTGTATGCGCGTGACGTGTCGACTGTATATGGACCGATGTATTATTACTCCAGTACTTATGGATGATGGTGATGCATGATTGTGCGTCTGGTTTGTGCAATAGTTATGCTGCAATGAACTACAGCAAGACTGGTTTAGCTACTTCTCCCTGAAACTGAAATGTTGTCCAGATTCACACATGAATGTAGCGAGATCTTAAGAAGAGTTATGCTTGCGCTTTGCGTGACAAGTTTGGAAGGGTTTAACAGTCACTCAACCTCAACGATGGCAAGACATCGAGGTGCGTGAGATGAACATTCGACCCAGCTGTGACAGTGACTGACCATATCTGGTAGCCTCCCAGAAACCAACGATTTCATCACGAAGCATGTACGTATGTCCTTTTCCTGTATCTTCTAGCACATGCACATCTTGTTCATTTGTCCATCCAAAACAAGTCTGTTTGAGCACACCCTCGGCCTATCAAAATCCTGCATTCTGCTGTCAGTGACTCGGTGAATACCTATTTTACTAAAGTGGTCTTATTACCCATGCCTCCAAGACCAAGGATATATCGTAGGACGAATAGACTTCTTCTCTAAATTAATATACGTACCTGTTCAGCAGTCAAATTGTCACGGTTAGACCTTTTTTTTTGTTCACTTGGGAAAGATCAGATTTGATAGCAGAAGGGAAAGAACTGATACTAGAGTGTAACT
Source organism: Dendrocalamus sinicus (assembly GCA_036346575.1). Taxonomy (NCBI): domain Eukaryota; kingdom Viridiplantae; phylum Streptophyta; class Magnoliopsida; order Poales; family Poaceae; genus Dendrocalamus; species Dendrocalamus sinicus. Next base: position 370,249 of record JAYEVI010000551.1, read on the forward strand.
CGAACAATGTAACCGAGGTATAAAATATACTAGCTTTCTACCTGTGCGTTGCAACGGAAACTGAAACTATAGAAGCGAACATCTCAAAGTCAGTTCTCCTGGACCTCACAATTGCTGGCAAGTGCTATCGATACTATCTTCTTAACATCTGTTGGTTAGAAGAAATACTAACCAAAAGCCTATGCGTTGCAACGGAGTACCAAATGAGGGTGACACATATTATCAAATGTGATCCAAACTAAACAGTGAACATTAATTTTATCTTACAGGCATGTAGAAAAGTAGGCATAAACAGAGATTATAGTTTACAAAAATATTTGGTTTTCACTAAATAACTTGTACAAGATAAGTAGCAGAACTTTCAAAAGTTAGAAGACATGTCAATTACAATCTGAAAGAGCCATGAAGAATCAATACTGAGCATATTCAAAGGAAGAAAAGAACTCAAGCGTGAACACAGTTCACGCTTCACAACATAATTACTTGTGTAATTGTGTAAACAAGAAACAAGTCAAAATTGAATGTGCATGCTGGCTTAAGGCAAGTATTTCTCCATAAACTTGTCAACATGAAGAAATATGTCATTGATGTGAGGGCACATTGCAGGTTGTGGCTGAAACATCCAGGTAGCAAACTGATGAAGTGCATCAGGGTAAGGAGGGCTGGGTCCCGATGGCCACTTCAATTGCGCGTTGACAATGGCCAGTTGCAAACTCCCTCTAGATTCACCAAGATTATATTCAAATGGTGAAACACCATACCTAAAATAATCAAATGTGAACATCAGTGATTTATTAAGTACTTATAGGCTATAGCTACAATTGATCTGTGCTTCATGACTTGTATAAGATTGTTGACTAGATCACAAGGAACTTTAGGAAATAGACGGTCACGTTTAGCATTGGGAAGGGCTAGCATTGGCCATTGACACTTGGCAGTGGATAATTTAGGCAAAGGAAAAACATTAGTTATTACTTTATGTCATCATACTGCATGAATTTGTTTGTGAGGCTAGTATGCCTGCTCATGTCATGCAAGATCGGCTACTGCAAGGTGAAACCATGGTGTGTGTGTGCGCGCGCGCGCACGCTAACTCTTGCAAGTGGAAAAAGGGATTGAGAAGGGATAGTCATTTCTTCTTGTATGGGTGCAGCCGTGCAGGAAAGTTCGATTTCCTCGTTTTCAATAGCAAGGAAACTTTGCAGTAAGACACTAAAAGTTTGAAACTACAAGTCTACAACCGGTAAAAAAAATAGTAAAATACCCTTGGTGTCGATCTCATGCACTACCAGCCTGCCCAGCTTCTCTGCCAAGGAAACAGATGGAGCGAACTGACAAAACTGGACAAAGAAAGAAAAAGATTTAGAAGATCGAGTTATCCAAGTACTTGCATAATTGAAAGATGAACGAGTTATCCAAGTTCGTGTGTAATGGAACTATGAACCTAACATTTCAAGAAATTTCATACCTCAATTGGGACCATTGGAGCATTCACAGCTGTCACTGCTGTTATGAATAGCGCTTGTATTCATATGAGGCCAATGGGCCAGAATATATACACAAAGTACAAGTGGTAAATATGCAAAGAACCCCTCGAATAATGGGGAATAACAAACTATACATATCTCTAACACCCCCTCAAACTCATGGTGGATCAACAACACTGAGTTTGGAGAGGTAGAAGCTATGTCGTGTTTCGAGTCCGGGCCTTCGTGAAGAAATCCGCTATCCAAGCTCAAGGCACATATCAAGAGTAATCACCGATCATGCACACAAGACCTCATGAAAGAAGCATCAACACCAATATGCTTGGTGAGCTCATGCTTCACAGATCACGCGCAATACCGAGTAGCACTGCATCGTCGACAAGAGAGAAGTCGGTAGTAATGTAAACACCAAAATCCTCAAGTAACCACCGTGAGCCAAGTAATCTCCACGTCAAGAGAGCCATAGCTCGCAACTCACCTCTGCACTCGAACGGACATCGCACTGTTTCTTCGCCTTCCGCAATAAGAGAACCACCGAGAAAACACAAGAAGCGAAATAGACCGACGATCGAGGGATCGCCGCCCAAGTAGCATCCGAATAGGCGTGAAGCTGTAACGAATCGAACGTGGAAAGAAGAGACGGCGAGAGATAGTCCCACGAAGGTATCGCAGAACTCAAGAAGGTGGCTGAGTGAACCCGAGTGGGAGCTGAAACAAACCGACTCGAATATGAACCGGATAAGTGATATCCGGACGAGTAAACGCAAGGTAGACAAGACTCCCAACAAGATGACGATAGCGAGTCGGATCGTAAAGAGGCTCGCCATCGAGAGTCGGAGGTGAACATTGAGCTCCATGGGAGTCTCAACAAGATACCGATCGTGAGAGAGGCGCGATCAAGAAGATCCTGAATATATTTCTCTTGGGACATAAAGAAACCATCCGGAGTGGAAGTAACCTCAATCCCAAGGAAGTAACTAAGAGGACCAAGATCCGACATAAGGAATCGCTCACTAAGACGAGCCTTGACAAAGGCAATGTACTCGTAATCATCCCCGTAATGATCATATCATCAACATACAGGAGAAGAAGAGTCCACCACGAGACGAAGTGTGGACAAAGAGCGCAGGATCATGATCACTAGCTGAAAAACCAGCAGAAGTGACCACAGAGGAGAAGCGCCAAACCAAGCACGAGGGGCTTGCTTAAGGCCATAGAGAGAGCGAAGGCGCATGCACCATGCCCTCAGAATGTAATACCCTGTGGCGGATGCATGTAGACCTCCTCGCGCAACTCGCCATTAAGAAAGGCATTCTTGACATCAAGTCGAGAAATGCACTGGCGCAATGACGCCACCGAAAGAAGAGAGCGCACGATGGTCATGTGAGCCACAGAGCAAAAGTCTCGTCAGAGTCAACTCCATGCTCCCGCTGGAAACCACGAGCAACAAGACGCGCCTTATAGCGCTCAAGAGAGCCATCGAGCGAGTCTTAATCTTATAGACCCACTTACAAGTGATGGGATGAGAATGAGATGGACAAGGAACAAGATCCCAAGTACCAGTACGCTCAAGGGCAGCAATCTCCTCGGCCATGGCAAGCTGCCACTCGTGGTGAGTAACAAAGATCCCTGTAGGAGACAAAGCTCACGAGTAGCCACGCCAAAGAAAGGCAAACGGGCAGGAGGCCGAATCAACTGGCGATCGCGGAGAGCGTAGCGAGGAGAAGATGGCCCATCAGGAGAAGATGGCCCATCAGGGGAAGATGGAGCATCAGAAGAAGATGGCTCAGCTGGAAGATCCTCAAAACGAGGTCGACGAGTGTAGAAGATAAGAGGAGGAGGTACTATAGTAGGAGGAGCCTGGGGAGTCGTAGGAGACGACACAGGCGGTGACAACGGCGGAGAGGCCACAGGAGGAATATGTGGAGACTCAGTGGGACAGGTGGACGAGGGCAAAACAGATAGAGGTGTATCTGGAAAGGTCAAGAAAGACAGAGACTCCACAGAGGAAGTCGAAGGAGAGGCAGGACGTGGGTAGAATGGACGAGACTCGTCGAAAGTCACATCTCGAGAAACCCGCATCCGACGACCAACAGATCCCAACACCGATAGCCCTTGTGCTCGCATCAGATCCCGTAAAGACACACTCAACAGATCGAGCGGTCGGTTTGGTGCGCTCGAGGGGCGAGGAGAACGAGCAAACGCAGCCAAACAGATGAAGGGCGAGTAGTCGAAGAAGACTACAGAGACGCTCAACGTGGATCGCACCCTTAAGAGCGTAAGAGGGTCGATGTTGACGAGATAGGTGGCGTGGAAACAACCTCGCCCAAAAGTGAGGTGGAATAGAGGCGGCGATCATCGAGCACGAGCCGCTCAAGGAGGTGCCGATGCTTGCGCCAGCGACACCATTCGAGCATGAGCACCGTGACAAGAGAATCGAGCGAGAGTGCCTCGCTCAAGAAGGAAGCCGCGCAGTGACGAGAGAGGTACTCGCCCAGCAGAGTCGCACGAAGGACACGAATAGGAGTGAGAACGTGTGTGTATCATAGTGGCAAATTGTTTATAGATAGGCAAGGCCTCACTACGAGAAGACATGAAATATATCCAAGTGTGGCGAGAGAAATCATCTATAAAGATAATATAATAACGATGACCCTTTCAAACAAAGGAGCCGACCCCAAACGCCTCGAATGAACAAGATCAAAAGGACGCTGAGACACAGACTCACTATGAGGATAAGGAAGCTGAATCTGTTTACCTAACTTACAGCCCTGACAATCTAAAGATACGCCTCCGAGATGCACCGTAAGACCACGACGAACTAAGGACGACAGACGGATCCACACAGATGACCAAGACGGTGATGCCACCGCTGAAAGAGCCGAGACGGCGGCGGCGGAGAGACCGTGGCGGTGGTGGCGCGAAGGAAGGTGAAGCCAGCCAAGCTCCCAGAGACGCTGTGAGTCACGGCGCCGAGGGCCAGAACCAACCAGAGCTCCCGTGTGGCGATCCTGAACACAACAAGAGTCAGAGTCGAGAATGACCCGATAACCAAGGTCAGAATCGCCCACAGAAGAAGTCAGAAGGTAAGGCGAGGAACATGAGCAAATGTAAGGAACATGAAAGGATGAGTTGCTAAGAGATCCTCGACCAGAGACAGAAAGAGATGTACCATCGGCAGTAAGAACACTGACAGGAGAATCAAGAGGTGTAATAGAAGACAGAGTGGAAGGATCAGGAGTCATGTGAAAAGATGCTCCAGAATCAAGAATCCACGGGAGGTGCCTGACTGTGTAGGAGGTGGTCTCTCAGTGCCCGAAGAGTCGTGAGCGTAACTCGCAGAACTCGCCGAGGAGAACTCGGCGGCAAGTATGCATCGGGTCCGGCTATCTCCGCTCGGTGAGAAAAGTCTGAAGAAGTCGAGGTAGACGCCGCCGTAGAAGCACTAGTGCCGAGAAGAACGGCGTGAAAGATGCCGCTTCTTCTTGTAGCATCGGGACTCGTGTGGCCATCCTTGTCGCAGAGGAACAAGTGAGGACGACCACCTCCAGACGGAGGACGCCACCACCACCGTGGTAGCCGGAGGAGGCAAGTAGCAAAGCGACGAGCGGCGAGCACGAGAGGGAGTGGCATCGCACCAGCACCACTCAAACGAGTCTCCTCTCGCGCAGAACTCGTAGCGCCGACGAAGATGAGTCCACATCCGAAAAGCGAAGGAGTCCCACAACCTCGTAAGAAAACGAGGCCGACATCGCGATGAGGACAGAAGCAGCCCGAAGCGCCGCCATCGCATCACGAGTGTAGACGATCGACGATCCTTGTAGAAATCCGAGCCTCGTGGTAGGCAGAGGCGCTTCATTATCAGCGAGGCGAAGGGGCAGCAGCAGACCTTATCGGTGTCGGGGCAATGCCACGACGAGGTCTGGCGGATGAATAGGGCAAGGCGGGCAGTGACATCGCCGAGAGGACGCCCAGAGACGAAGACCACGCGTGTGGATGCGCATGTGAGACACGGTCGGTGTAATTGACACCATCAAAAATCACCGGCAAAGGAGGGAGGGAACGGTGCCCATTGGTAGGCGGCGCCGACGGCGCTGGCGACCAAGGCAACGGTCTAACAGCGGCGCTGGACGGCGCGGTTAGAACGACGTTTTTTTTTTTTTTTTGTCTTCTCCGCTCGGCAAAGCTCAAACGGGCCAGAGGCCCATTACGCACGCCGCAAGACTAGGGTTTGCTCGCGCGCGGCGCGTTCGCGGAAGGCGGCCGGGCGGCGGCGCGGCCGCGGCAAGCGCAAGCGGAGAAGGCCGAGCGCGACGGAGAAGGCGGAGCCGCCGGCGACGCGGGAAGCGCCGGCTGCGTCGGGTGGAGGCACGAGCGGCGCTCGGCGCAGGGGCGGCGCGCGAGGAGCGCCGGAGTCGCCGACGGCGACGAGGCGGCGGCGCGCGGTGGAGGAGCCGCGCGGCGCGGCCGGTCGCGAGGGAGCAGCCGGACGACGGAGGAGGCGGCGCGCCGGGCTGCGTCAGTGGAGGCCAAGCGCGGCGGCAAGACGGAGCGCCGCGCGAGGAGCGCCGGAGTCGCCGACGGCGACGAGGCGGCGGCGGCGGCGGGTGGAGGAGCGGCGGCGTCGGCCGGTCGCGGAGGGAGCAGCCGCACGAGGCGCGACGGCGACGCGGCAACGCGACGGAGGAGGCCGACAGCGGCGGTGGAGATGGCAGCGGAGGAGGCCGGGAGTCGGCGACGGCGGCGGAGGCCGGGAAGCGGCGACGGCGACACACGGGCGCGCGGAACCCTAGGTAAGCCAAAACCCTAATTTTGGCTCTGATACCATGTTATGAATAGCGCTTGTATTCATATGAGGCCAATGGGCCAGAATATATACACAAAGTACAAGTGGTAAATATGCAAAGAACCCCTCGTAACAATGGGGAATAACAAACTATACATATCTCTAACAACTGCGAGTTCACTTCTCAGTGCATCGATAATAGCTTCGGCTATTTCGATAACGACGCCTTCCTGCAATTCTAGTGAAGTTCAGTAATCAGAGACAAAGGTAAGTGGTTTAAATCAATGTAGTTCATGTATGGACAAGGTTGTAGGTAAGATGCAGACCTGGGCTTCCACTATGCTTGCTCCAAGGTGGGGTGTAACAGTGACATTCTCATGAAGGACCAGCTTGTTGTCCTTTGGTGGGAGCTCCTCTGTGAATACATTCAGAGTTGCCTGATCTAGAATAACCGACTAGAGGGGTGAATATGAGGTTAAAAAATATTATCTTTCCTTCTAAACCAATTACCACAATTTAGCCAAGCAAGATTTTAAAGCAATTCAAACCTACACAATTCTAGTATGTCTAAGGCACCACAAGCATACGACTCTACAAGAATAACTCTAGCACAAATAAATATAACAATCACAATATGCTAGAAATACAAAAGTGGAAAGAAATGACAAAGAAATAACCAATTTACACACGATGTTTTACCGTGGTGTTTGGAAACTTGCCAATTTCCCCTAATCCACATTGAGGAAAGCCCAAGTGATTTAGACCGGCTCCACGAATTAAGCATCAGCTCCTCGATCCACTAGTGGTTGTCCTTCCTCCGCTCCGGAGATAGTGGACAGCAAACCACTCACAAGTCGATGCCGGGCTTCTTCACAACCTTCTTGAAGAAGTCACTACGCAAGCTCCCGCCAAGCCATTTAGGTGTAGGTAAGCACCAAGAGTAATTGATCACATCTTCGCTTGGCAGTGATCAAGTATCAAAAGGATCAATCTAAGATGTATACACTTGATTTTGGCTCAACCACTTCAAATGAATGTATAATGTGAAATTGAGGTGTGGAGTGAATACTCAATGCTCAAGGGTGTTCAATAAAGTTTTATACATATGTCCTTGAGTAGGTGGGGGAATATTTATACCCCCACCAACCAAAACTAGCCATTACAGGGCAATCCCTGAAAAATCAGGACAAGTCAAAGTACCGCCGTTCATCGGTCGGTATTACCACACCTATTTTGACACAACAGTAACAGCCATTTTAGAGCTTCTGAGCTAGCCATTGAAAGTCGGTATGGTACTACCACCATTGTAATCGTGGTAGTTCTGATATTCGGAAGTTCTACAATTTCAGCACGGTACTTCCGTTTGCTTTGAGGCCAAAAGTTGGCGCTCCCTAGAAAATGTACCGCCCAGATTTTTGGAGCTTCTGTGATTCGGAAGTATCGTTTAAGGTTACGGTACTACCACTCTACAGTAGTTCTACCGTTGAAACTCTGGTACTTCCATTTTTCGCAGAGACAATAATTCCATGGGTGCTCTGTGCAAAAAACGTACCGCTCGTTTTGACGGAACTTCCGAAAAAAGGAAATACCATCGTTTACACTCCGATACTTTTGATTATCCAGACATAGCACAGTTTGACTATCAATTTTAGTTTTAAGAAAATGCATGAACCTAAATTGATTCAAATAGCACAAGAATATGCTATCAAGTTACTAACCATGATCTCTCTTTATAGTACAACATTTATCTTATAATCCGGTCTTCTACCTTTTCTTCTAAGACCGGTAAAAGAAAAATGGATCCTAGTCTACATATACATTTGTCTTGAGCCACATTGATCTTTATGTTAACCTTTAGCATCCGTTTCATCATCATTTTAGGGACTAAACCTTTTAAACACTCAGTAAATATGTTAGTCCTATATTCACATAAATTCATTAATTACCAAAACTATTTTTAGGGGCGTAGATGCTTTCAATTGTCTACAAAATCTTAATGGATGGTATGAAATACAATTTGCATATAATGCCATCAAGTATCATTAAATTGCAATGGAGTCCAAATTAAATTGGAACCTATAGCTAGCAAGGATATATATCTAATTTTCAAAATTTTTGGGGGTGCTCATGCATACAGGACACCGTAGCAGGTTCCATCGGTGACTTAATCTGTTTTAAAGCATTTAAGTCCGGATAGAGAATTAAAAATTACTATATATACACTCTAGATTATTTTAACAGATAAATATATTAAACCGGATACTCTCGAGACTATAGACAAATATAGCGAAACGGAAGGAGCACAGTCGTGGGGCATGCAGTCCCCTGATGTGATTTAATGCCTGCGGAAGTATATCAAGTTTTATATTATATTTCGCTAATAGTGTTGCACCATTAGTTTATTTTTATCTCTAAGTTTATTTTTAATTTTTCATGGTCTCCTGTAGGTAATTTGGGCTGTTATTTTTATCCCAAATATCCATCAACAAGTTGAAGAGCTATGCCTAGTGTTGTCATCTCTCCTTCCACCCAGAGCATTCTTGCTGAAGTATTCGAAATTTGGACACTATTGGACCCCTAAAATACCAAAAATTCCGTTTTGCCTTCAGACAAAAATTCCACTTTGGACCCCTTCCCACCGCGGCATCACCCCAGGCCGCCACGTCGATGCCGTGCGGTCGGGGACCGCACGACCGCCTCGGGCGCGCGCGCCGAAGCGCGCGAGCTCCGCGCCAGCGCGATCGCCTCGATGACCGCGCGCCCGCGCGCCGCCATCAAGGCCCCGCGCCGCGAAGGCGCGCGTCCCGCCCGCCACAAGGCCCCGCGCCGCCCAGCGCCGCGACCTCCCGCCAGCCATGGAGCGGCAGCGAGCGGTCGTGCGGTCCCCGACCGCACGATCGGGCCACGTGGCGGCCCGGGTGATGCCGCGGTGGGAAGGGGTCCAAAAGTGGAATTTTTTTACAGAGGGCCAAAACGGAATTTTTGGTATTTTAGGGGTCCAATAGTGTCCAAATTTCGAAGTATTCCTGCTTAAGCAAAAGGCGCCGATCGAAGAGGTAAGACCAAGAAAGAAACGGCGACGCATGACGGCGGCAGAAGCATGACGGCTCCAGAGCGAGGATCTGATGGCGATGCGCATTATTGGTTTTTTATTCTTCGTTTTTACAGAATCATTGTTCCTTTGTTTTATGGGAAGATAATTTTTCCTCATGCATGTTTCTTTTCCCCCGAAATCTTATATGAATAGATAAAATTCCAAAAGAATTGGAATGTGTAGTCCGCCACTCCAAATGCAGAAACGAAGGAGAATTGAATTGAATTTCTCCGAGGAAAACAATATGGTACGTGCTCATCGGCGAGGCCGCTTGTACCAGCGAGGTGCGGTGAAGATGGTGTTAGTGATATGTCATAGAGTCGATGATTGTATCACTCTTATGTTTTATGATCTTTTAAATAATGTGCTAGTTTATCCCTAAATAAATATCTTTTGTATTGATAAACATGTGATTTTTTGTATAACTCTTTATTAATTTTTGATATTATTCTAAATTATCCATGGTCTTATATCATTATATGGGACAATTATGATTTATAGATCAACACATATATTGATTGGTGATCATATTTCACGGATCATGTATATAGGGACATCAAATCAATAATATTGATATATGTTAAAGAACATGATGTTGGATTAACCCATTTTAAGATAATGTTGAAATTGTTATGTTTTCATATGTTATCAGTTGATCTCAAGTAATGATGATGTATAATTCTTGTACCTGAGATCAACATAGTTTTCTATATGTGTAATAGTGCACTTAGGGTTACCGAATGCTACTACGTAACTGGGTAGTTATAAAGGTAGCTTTTAGATACGCTATGAAATATACGAAGAAATGTGACTAGTCAGATATAGAATTTGCCTCTCTTACATAACAGGAGATATATCTCTGGATCCCTCGATATGGTCGGATAAAAAAAGTGCATGATCAATCCATGAGCAGTCGAAAAGTTGACCACATGAAGTTATCCATCACTAAATCAGAAAACGATTGAAATGACACATTTCTCATGTGGAGTTCGATCAAGTATCGTAAGACAAAAAGAGAATACGCAAACAAATCATTTAGTCTGAACAGATACAAATTAGTCATATGAGTATACTAATTAGTCGTAAACTAGTCGAACGTATCACAGATTGGTCTGCGAATTGGTCGTATGAGGATACGAACTGGTCGTAACCAGATATGAACTGGTCGTAAGGAGTTATGAACTAGTCATAAGGAGCTATGAACTGATCATAAGTGACTATTACCTGGTTGCAAATCATATTGCATAAGATTCACCCAATTTAATCTTTGTGTATATTTGGGAGTTGATATATTCTACTAGGGACCGCTACCGATAAGTGATTGGAAATGTATTTCTTGGTTACAACCAAGTATATATGAATCTACATGGTTACATACTTAACGGGTTGAAACAAGAAGGGTCTGGATGATAGACTCTGAATAGGATAGATCTTTACTCATATTAGATAAGAATTCGGTCAGAGACTCTCCAAGTGCCCTGCTATACACGTTGGTGCTAACACACCATAGTCACCTCCTTCCAAAGTCCCTACTATGCACGTTGGTGCTAACACACCAGCGCGCAGCATTCTATCACTGGACGTGTCGACTTCGATAAAGACGCTGCTACGACTGCGGCGCGGATCAGAACAATCCGAGAAGAAGACAATTGGCTCATGGAGATCGAATACCTCTAGAGGATGTTTGGATTTTGAGGATATCTTTTCAAAGACGTTAGACGATCGACTACTTCTACTATATCAACACGCGCTACATTGAACCGGACTGTTTTTAACTTTTTTACTATACTATGCGTCTTGTGATAACGATCTATGATTTTGTTTACTCACATTGTTTTCTATTTATTCGGTAAATTTTTTTAATTTATGTTAGTGTAGTCGATTTTATATCCCAACAGATGGTGGTTATGATGAGTTGATCCTATATCCCAACAGATGGTGGCTATGATGATGGCGAAGTCGGTGAGCAAAGGTGGCTTCTGAGCCAACGACGGGATCTGCTGCCAAAGGAGCCTTCAGCATGTGGCAAGGACATCCTTCAACGAATCGCCGTACACATAGCAGCGCTGATAAATGACTAGTCCGTAATCAAGCAGTTAATGAACCGAGGATGGCAATCACCGACACGAGTGCTCTCTGGCAAACAGATCTGACAAGCAACGATCGAAGAGGTGGCGCGTGTCGGCGTGGTGAAGTCTATAGCGGGAAGGCCAGCGGCAACGAGCACAAGATGGATAAGTGACTACCTTCCTCTGTAACAGCCTAACCTTTTATTTTAAACTAACTAAATATTTGTACGTTGCTATAGATTTAAAAAAATAGAACATATTTATATATATGTTCTAAAAAAATTTTATCATCCGTTAATTTTAAAACATGTAGTATGATAAAATTTTAAAATCCTTAGCAACGTAGGGGCATTCAACTAGTGTTTGTGTGTATTACCTCATACACCCACATGGTAAGCAAAACAGCCAAGTGTCGTCCATAGTCAGCAAATCATAAGAGAGCAAAGTAACCAAGGGAGCAAACATGACATGCAACTATGCACTTCATAAACAAAGGTGCTACAAAAAGAAATATAGCTAACTATATCTGCACATCAGACTTTTTATTGAATAACAAAGCCACCTAGCAAAAAAGACTCTATGATGTGCATTCAATAATATTCAAGGGGCTTTGTGTAACACCCCAGGACCCACATGTCGGGCCCCCCGGATTATCAAACCCGGACCCTCTGTGTATTTCTGCACTAGTCCCAGATCAAAGCTAGTGCACACAGATTAAATGAATGGAAAACATCACCATCAACGATTTATTACAATAATTAGAGTACTGACCAAAAGGTCTCATTATTACATTGGAGGTTTCAAGACCTCGCACAATCCAAACACAGCGGAAGCAAAGAAAACTCAAAGCAGACCCATCAATATGCCACAGGCAGTTGACTGGGGAAGCGCGACCTAGTCCTCCGGGAAGAATCCACAGCCACAGACGAAGCACAGAGTTGTAATCACCTTCTTGAGCTTCATGATCTTCTGAGATTTATTTTAAGTGTAGCATGTGAGTACATAAAGTACTCCGCAAGTCTTGGGAAAATGCATAGATGCAAGGCTTAACAAAGGAAGGCTATATGGTTCTTTTGCACAAAGCAACATTTTAAAATTCAATTACTACTAAATATTTTAGAAGGCAATATTTTAACCAAATAATTGTTCTAACAAAACTATCATTAATTCTCTAGTGAAGGTTCCAACTACCAAGACTAGCTAACAACTTGGACCAGTTAATCATCATGGGTTACTTCCACCCTCTCTGCTCCATCCGCCAGATACCCTTCCGAGAGTTCCTCCACTCGGAGTACAAAACTTTGATTTTAAAACCAATACCAGAAATCTACCATGTGAATGCATTCCTGCTCCGCCCTTGACCGTGGGCACGGCTATTCGAATAGTTTTACACTGCAGAGGTTGTACAACTTTACCCACAAGAGATAAATTATCCTAAAAGTCAACACGCTTCCTTTGGCATGAGACCCAGATAAAATATCACAAAGCCTTTACCTTACTCTAATCTAGCTAGATACCACCCACGAGGTTTCACCGCAGTAGGCTAACCGCCCAACCAAGCCCCTCTTGCGCCATATGAGTACAAAAATCTGTCCCTCACTGTGAATAACCACCCATCCTCGGCACCCACTTTCCATCGGTGGCACCTAAACTAGACTATCATAAGTTAGTCACCTAGGTCGCACCCATATAGACTTGTGGTTGTACGGTTAATGCTCACCGACAAACACAAGCGTCGGTCCTTAATTGACTAGGTGGAACATACACTTAACAAGATCTCGTGCGAATCGCACCAAGCTAAACCAACCATCCACCCTAATCTAAACCAACTTTCACATTTTATTTTATTTTAAAAGATCAGTGGCAACTCCAATTACCACTACATTTATAAACACAAAGGTTTCATAAACCATAATTTCCCATTTTCAAGAATTTCCAATGTATTAGATAGCATGACTAAGCATTATACTACTGCACTACTATTCACAAGTGGTTATAATAATCTCATTAATGAGACAAAGGAAACTTCTAGGGTTACAATGGTACATGGCATTCAATCTCAAAGGAGGGTATAACAAAGTTGGATTAGCTAACACCTTAAGATTTGAACTAAGGTTTAATGTAAATAGCAATGCACATAATTTAAATTATTTAAAAACATTTCAAAATCATGGGTTCAAGATGATCAAAGGAGACTTGCCTTCTTGCAGGGCTCTGGGTCTTCTTGTTGAGGAGTGGGAGGTCTTCTTCAACGTTGGATTCTACGCACGAGGAAAAGCAACAAAACAAATAAATTCAAATAAAAATTCAAACAAACTCAAAAATTCAAATAGAGGCCATGGTTGGATAGATCAGGATTTTAGATGAATTTAGAAATTTGAATGGCTGAATTTGGAGTTAAAATGAGAAAGTTATGCTTGTTTGAAGTTTTCAGTTTGAATAAATCCAGAAATTAAGAAATTTCTGACATGTGGGGCCCACGGGAATATTCAAATTTAATCTTTTATTTTAATTCCGAGAATCGACAGTGGGACCCATGAACAGAGACCCTCTGCGGTCGCCGACATGTGGGACCCTCTCGTCGCTGACCTCATCTGCTTTGGTCATCGACGGTGGGACCCATCGATCTGGACCCACTTGTCGACGACGCAGACGGGTGGGGCCCCGATGACGCGTGGCCCGCACACAGACACCGCCGCCCGACGGTGGGACCCACTTGTCGCATGAAAACAAACGAAAACTCAACCCAGTAGCGGAGCCGAGGGCCCGAACGCCGCACCGGGAGTTGAGAGCGCGCGCTGTTAACTGTGGGGAGGGGAGGCTTTGCCTACCCATATGGGGTAGCAAACCTTTGAGGGTACCTTCGGGTGGCCCGGCGGCGATGGTCTGAGGCGACGGCGCCGGCGCGAGGAAGGCCGGACGTGCCGGTGCTGCGAGATTGTAATCTACGTGCGAAGGGGGTTCGTTGGAGTAGTTGGCGAAGTCCGGATGAACGGAGACGGCCGGCGGCAAGGGCAGCGGAGGTAGCTCGGGTGCTCGGTGCGGCGGCGGCCCGGCGACGGAAGAGGTGGCCGAGGTGCCGGAGATTCCCGATGCTCTGAGAAGTCAGAGGTGGCGCTACGGCTCGGGAGGTCCGAGGCGCGGGAGAGCTCGTCTGAGTTGGGCGGGGCTCGCGGAGAGAAGCTCGGCTGCGGGCGTCTCGAGGCTCCGGAGGAGAGATGGAGGGTGCCGGACGGTGGTGCGGGAGAGGCGAGGTCGAGGGCTACTTATAGGGCTCGGGAGGGTGAGGCGGCGGAATTCCTCGCGAAGTCGCGGCCGGGTTCGGTTTGAATTGGGATGAGCCGTCGAGTCGACGCGAGCTCGGTTTTAGGGGATAAGGAGCGTATCTCCCGGAATTCAAATCCCGAACGAATCAAGATTGAGGCGAGTTCGGGTAGGATTGGCCGCGGTTTCTTCGGGAGAGAGAAAGGAGGAGGAGTCCGGCGTCTGCGAGACGACGGAATCGACAGCGAGGCCCGATCGTGCGAGAGCGGGGTGCGTGGTGCGGATGGCGGCCACGTAACCCGAAAGGGAAATCGGGCGATCGAGCCGCCTAAGTGGAAGGGGACGGTGGATTGAGGCCAGGCGCGGGGACGCAGCTCATCCGGCCGTCCACGCCCAAAGCGAGGAGGAGGAAGGCGGGCCGCCGGCCGACGGCCGCCCGCTAGACAATGAGGGAGAGGGGTGCGGCTGGATGGGCCGAGCGGCGCGTGGCGGTATTCCACCCGCCCATGTGGCGGCGGAGGAGAGAGTTGGAATTTTATTTTTAGAAATTGATTTAGATTTTCGAAAAGGCTAGAAAATTGTTTAGGCCTCTAAAAATATGAAAATACCTCCAAAAATTCCAGAAAAATTCACAGAAGCTTCTGGGGACATTTTGGACTGAATAAAATTATTCCCAACTATTGTTGATATTTAATTTTCATAGTTTGAATTACCTTTTTACTTTTTAAAATAGGTTTTAAATTCCAGAAAATTCAGGAAATCCAATAAAAGCCAAATAAGCTCCAATTACTTTAAAATAATTAACTTGAATTTAAATTTTCCAAAAAGCAAATTTTTGGGATGTGACACCACATTACCCTGGGATGCTACTAAAACCACTCCACAACTAGCCAATTTACAAAATAAAATAAACTGGCAATAATTATTAAACAAGATAATACAAACGGAAGCATAAACAACTAAGGGAAAACAGAATAGAGATGACAATTCAATATTCATAAACAACTCCAAAATAATAACCAAAGGTAACAATTCCAAATTTAACATCTATTATGATGAAACAATCATCGTTAAGATAGTTAAGCAAAAGACTAGAATCCTTTCAACTTTATTTCAGCATTAAAATATAATCCAAGTGCATCAGTGTGGTGCCGATCTACCCTTCCCATGCATGCTCAAAGTCCACCAGAGGAGGGGGAAACAAGGGTGAGATAAAAATCTCAGCAAGCAAACAGTTTAACAGGCTATTCAAACTACAAACAAGTATACAACATCATTTAAATTCCATACAACCACAATCACAATTCATGTCCACGATTATTAAACCACCACAATCCTCCATGATTCATACCTCATCAATTTCAGATTTAAACGGCATATGTATGCAGCCATTTTATCCACATTAAATGCATATGAATGCTTATGCTATGCTCCACATCACTCTTTCCGGGCAGGATTTGAGGTGCATCGACACGGCAATATACGATGCTTCCGCGGATAAGAGGTGCATCGTACACGGCAATATACGATGTCAGACTGCACTGATCGCGGCTAAGTGCGGCGACATCCACATATGCATATGACATGATATGACATGAATGATATGATAATCATAAAACACATTAATCCACCTTCAAGGAGCATTATCATGCTCGCAACATATCCACATCCACCACATGTTATTATCATGTTCCACATTATAGCACTAAGCAAGAATTCCACGTGTCTACTAGCAATTTATCAACATATCAATGGATAAATACTTGCTACCATCTTCACAATTATGATATCATGCAATCATGGCATAATGTACCAATTGTGATAATAATGTAAACTGAAAGTAGAAGGAATAACATGTTAAACGGTAGCAACCACCGCTACGCTTACTTGCCTCAATTCGACGGTTAAGTAAAATCAAGAGCGCTCAGGGACAAGACCACCTGTCCAAAAGGCATCTCTCAAAGACAAAGCCACAGATACAAACACAACATAAAAATTAAAGACGTCGCTAGAACCCCGAACCCGCACTTACTCCTCTCCGCTCAACAATTCAGCAAATTACCCTCTACAGCAGCGCTGCTTAACATTTTTAATATATTTTATTCCTTTTTCAATGTTCTACAATTTTTATTTTTCCCTTCCCGCGATTTGCCGAAAAACCGGCGACTCCGCGATTGTTTTTAAAAAACTTACGCCGTAACGACGTTCAGGATATTACATTCTCCCCACCTAAAAAGGATTCGTCCTCGAATCTAACTTCTCAAACCACAAAGCAAGAGAGCAACAAAGAAAAGAGCAATCCACAGAAAAACAGAGCCACAACTACGAGTACTCACCAGCCTCGAAGAGCTCGGGGTACTTCTTTCGCATCTGATCCTCAAGCTCCCACGTAGCCTCCCTCTCAGACTGAAACATCCAGAGGACCTTCACATACTTGATGGACTTATTCCTCAAGACCCGCTCTGTGGTATCCAAGATACGTTCTGGTCGACTCTCCACAGTGAGATCCTGGTCCACCGTGACCTGCCCTAGGTCAATCTTGTGCTCGGGATCCCGCAAATACTTCCTCAGCATAGACACGTGGAAGACATTGTGCACACCACTCAATGAGCTCGGCAACTCCAAACGATAAGCCAAACTACCCACACGAGCAACCACTGGAAAAGGACCAATGTACCGCGGACTAAGCTTCCCGGTGGTACCAAAACGAACAATGCCCTTAGTTGGCGACACTCGAAGGAGCACCAAGTCACCAACCGCAAACTCCAACTCACGGCGTCGAACGTCCGCATAACTCTTTTGTCGGCTCTGAGCAGCCAACAAGTTCTGACGAACCTCCCGCACTTTCTCAACCGTTTGCTGAACAAGGTCTGGACCAAGCAAAGACCTCTCACCCACTGCATCCCAACAAAGAGGGGAAACACACCTTCGGCCATACAAAGCCTCAAAAGGAGCCATCTTGATACTTGCCTGATAACTGTTGTTATACGCGAACTCTACCAAAGCCAGATGGTCCTCCCAACTGCCCTTCCATGACAGTACACAAGCACGGAGCATATCCTCCAAAGTCTGAATGGTCCGCTCTGACTGACCATCCGTCTGAGGATGAAAAGCCGTACTAAGGGAAACTGTCGTGCCCAACGCAGCCTGAAGACTCTGCCAGAACTTAGAGACAAACTTGGCATCCCGGTCGAAACAATTGACTTAGGCACACCATGTAGTCTCACCACCTCTCGGATATACAACGGGCGGATCTCGCATTGTATTGGTCGTCTTCATCGAATGAAGTGTGTGGACTTGGTAAGCCTGTCCACCACGACCCAAACTGCGTCTCGCCTCGAGGAGAGCGCGGCAATCCAACCACAAAGTCCATCGTGATAAGCTCCCACTTCCACTCGGTATTTCCAAAGGCTGCAACAAACCCGCAGCCGCTTATGCTCGGCCTTCACTGGCGACAAACACCACAAGAAGCGACATACTTAGCAATGTCCACCTCATGCGTTTCCACCAAAAGACTCGCTTCAGATCTCGATACATCTTGGTCTCTCCGGATGTACAGAGTACGGGTCCGGTGAGCCTCACGAAGAATATCATCCTTCACCTCGACTGGGTACACACACCGACCACTCGAACCGAACGCACCACTCTCATCCACACCGAAATCTCGGGAACGACCCTCCGAGATCCTCTTCCGCACCTCGAAAGGAGCCGGTCGTCTGCTTTGAGCCTCTCGAACACGCTCGGGAATGGTGGACTGGATAATCATCTGTGTCTCTGCCTGTGCAACTCCAGTGAGGCAGAAAGAGATACCCATCCGCTCAAACTCTGAGATCAAGGACATCGCTATCTGAGGTACTCCTGTCCTGCTCAAGGCGTCAGCCACCACGTTGGCTTTACCAGGGTGATACTGGATAGTCAGATCATAATCTTTGATCAACTCCAACCACCTCCGCTGCCTCAAATTCAGCTCTCACGAGTGAATATGTACTTAAGGCTCTTGTGATCGATAAAGATGTCACACTGCCGTCTGCATGATAATGCCTCCAAGACTTGAGCAAAACAACATTGCCAACTCCAAGTTGTGAGTAGGATAGTTCTTCTCGTGAGACTTCAACTGTCTAGAAGCATAAGCGATAACTCGCCCATCCTGCATCAACACACAACCAAGACCAATCCGCAAAGCATCTGTGTACACCGTGAAGCGCTTGCCACTCTCGGGCAAGGATAGGATAGGTGCATTCACCAGCTTGCTCTTCAAGGTCTGAAAACCAGACTCACAATCGTCTGTCCACACAAAAGGAACACCCTTTTGCGTGAGTCGGGTCATTGGCTTGGCGATGATAGAGAAATCCTGCACAAAGCGTCGATAGTAACCGGCAAGACCAAGGAAACTCCGGACCTCTGACACATTAGTTGGCCTCCGCCACTGCACCACCGCTGCCACATTCTTCGGGTCCACTGTAATACCATGCTGACTAATGGTATGACCAAGAAATCCCACCCGGATAGCCGAAAGCACATTTCTTGACTTGGCGAGAATTTATTCCTCCGAAGGGCATCTAGGACCGATCGAGGTGCAACTCGTGATCCTCCTCCGCTTTGGAATAAACCGAATGTCATCGATGAAAACCACCACAAAAGAATCCAGGTACTCATGGAGCATCCTGTTCATGGCTTCCATAAAGACAGCGAGGAGCATTTGTTTGTCCGAAAGACATAACGACAAACTCAAAATGCCCATACCTTGTGCTAAAAGCTGTCTTCTCTATATCCTCCTCCCGATCCATGATTGATGATAACGGATCGCAAATCAATCTTTGAGAATACCTTGGCACCTCTCGGTGATCGAAGAGATCTTCAATGCGAGGCAATGGATACTTGTTCTTGATCGTCACTTGATTAAGTGCTCGATAATCCACACAAAGCCTCTTGGTGCCATCCTTCTTTCCCACAAACAAGACCGAGCAGCCCAAGGCGACGTGCTCGGTCTAATAAACCCTTAGCTAGGAATTCATCCAAGCGCTTCTTCAACTCCACTTGCTCCACGGTGCCATCCGTCACGGGACTTGTAGATAGGCCGCGTGCTTAACAAGGTCTATGCGAAATCCGGTTCCGCTCGGTGGCGGACACAGAAGCTCGGCGGAAAAACATCCGGTACTGCAAGCCACAGGTATATCCTCTAGCCTCAAAACATCCTCGTGTCCCTCAACCATGGCCCATAGAAAACCTGACCTCTGCATTCGCCGATTGGGGAACAACTGGCACAGCAACGAGAGAGAGTACTGCGGGGCACTCCCTTGGAAGACAACCTCACATCCAGACGGAGACTGCAAAGTGACTGTCTTCCAGAAACAAGAGATAACAGCCTGATACTGCGCGAGCCAATCCATGCCAAGGATCACATCGAAAGGCTCCAGGGGTATAACCACCAAATTTGCCACGAACTCCTCATCTGCTAGAACCACCACACAACCAGGGCAAATACGAGCACCGAAATAAGCCCATTGGAAGAACTAACAACCACAGCTCTCCCAACAAATCGCACGGACAGACACTGCCACGAACAAAAACCTCCGAGACAAAGGAGAAACTAGCCCCGAATCGAAAAGCACAGAAGCATCAAAAGAATCAACAGATAAGGTACTGTCACCACATCTCCACGATCCTCGCCATCGACGCGGCATGGCATACGCCACAGAACAATCAAGAAGAAGAACCTCACACGCCCGGAAAGTCGCGAAGGAGTCCATCGAGGTATAGGCGCTGCAGAGTAGCAGGATGTGGACCCAGTATCCTCCAGTGGAGGCGCCGGGGCGAAGCGACGAAGGTGCCAAGGCGACGGCAAGTATCGCGGTGTAGGGACCGCGGGCAAGAATCGCGGGTTAGGAGCCGAGCCATCATCGCATGGTGCCATCATGACGGTAGAGCTCGCTGAAGGTGTAGGCGCCAACTCCCATGTAGCTTCCTTGGGATTCGCAAGACACCACATCCCCGTGGCTATTACTGAGATAGAACACCGCCCACTCCAAGTGCGCTCGCCCGCCTATGCGGGTCTCCACAACGAAACACACCAAGCCCGGCCGGGCCGCGCGGCACTGCAGATCGCAGAGCTCCCTCCAGAGAGCTGGATCGCCCGCACTACCACGGTAGGGCTGGTGGCGACGACTCTTTGCCTTCTTGTGCATAGGGCCTCCAGAAAAGCCCTTCTTCTCACCATGGCCTCGAGGCTGATCTCCTCCAGTGGCCTTGCGAATGTCATCTGTATAAGCCTGCTGCATCTCGATCCCCAAAGCCTGCTCCACCAAGGTACGAAAATCCGTGATCGGAAAAGCACCTAGCGG
The DNA here is from genome assembly GCA_036346575.1 of Dendrocalamus sinicus. Taxonomy (NCBI): domain Eukaryota; kingdom Viridiplantae; phylum Streptophyta; class Magnoliopsida; order Poales; family Poaceae; genus Dendrocalamus; species Dendrocalamus sinicus. Next base: position 391,290 of record JAYEVI010000551.1, read on the forward strand.
TGGCGGATCGGGTTTGAGCCCTCGACGAATCGCTGGCCTTCTCCGCATCATCCCGCGCCACATGCGGAACAAAGCGGACGATCTGGTTGAAGCCCACCTCAAACTCTGCCACAGATTGCTTGTCTTGTGTGTACCTGCTCAGATCGATCTTCATCTTGTCCAGGAAGGTCTCTGGGTAAAACCTCCTCTCGAACTGCCGAACAAATTCTGCCCACGACAACACTCCATGTGCAGCCGCGTGCAAAGCGCCTGCACTCCTTCCACCGATCCGAGCCTCTCCTTCGAAGTTGCGCCAAATAGCGCACACGATCGAGGCAACCACCTCAAATGCCTCCATCTTGTCCTCCACATAGGACAGCCATCTGCGGTTCGAACAGGAGTGGCTGCACCGCTAAAGCCGCCGACCTCAAACCTACCCACTCACGGAGCGAGAGGCCGCTAAGCGCGCTCCATCGCCGCAACCTCAAGACCGGATCGGCCACGAACACCGGGGCCGGTGCCCTCGCCTCAACGCACTCGGCTCTTGCTGCATGGCCCTCATAGTGGCCAACACTCCTCCTCGACTACACCGCCGACCGAGTAACCTCGGCCTCCTCGGGCTGGTCGCGCGCATCTGGCGTAGCTGCACGGCCAGGGCTACTACGCCTAGGCGGCATCCTGCAGCCACCACAAATCCACATTCAAACAAGAACAAAATCAACAAGCCAAAAAGGCACAAGCATTAATGCAATGAATTCAACAGGGTATATGCAAAATATACAAACCCTTCCCCAACCTACATGTGCAAGTGTGTCAATTTAATAATTTAATTACCACGGACCTAAAGCCCGCTCGATACTAATCAGAACACCCAGGACCCACATTACCCGGGATGCTACTAAAACCACTCCACAACTAGCCAATTTACAAAATAAAATAAACGCAATAATTATTAAACAAGATAATACAAACGGAAGCATAAACAACTAAGGGAAAACAGAATAGAGATGACAATTCAATATTCATAAACAACTCCAAAATAATAACCAAAGGTAACAATTCCAAATTTAACATCTATTATGATGAAACAATCATCGTTAAGATAGTTAAGCAAAAGACTAGAATCCTTTCAACTTTATTTCAGCATTAAAATATAATCCAAGTGCATCAGTGTGGTGCCGATCTACCCTTCCCATGCATGCTCAAAGTCCACCTGTAGGGAGGGGAAAACAAGGGTGAGATAAAAATCTCAGCAAGCAAACAGTTTAACAAGCTATTCAAACTACAAACAAGTATACAACATCATTTAAATTCCATACAACCACAATCACAATTCATGTCCACGATTATTAAACCACCACAATCCTCCATGATTCATACCTCATCAATTTCAGATTTAAACGGCATATGTATGCAGCCATTTTATCCACATTAAATGCATATGAATGCTTATGCTATGCTCCACATCACTCTTTCGGGCAGGATTTGAGGTGCATCGACACGGCAATATACGATGCTTCCCGCTGGATAAGAGGTGCATCGATACGGCAATATACGATGCTGTACAGCACTGATCGCGGCTAAGTGCGGCGACATCCACATATGCATATGACATGATATGACATGAATGATATGATAATCATAAAACACATTAATCCACCTTCAAGGAGCATTATCATGCTCGCAACATATCCACATCCACCACATGTTATTTTCATGTTCCACATTATAGCACTAAGCAAGAATTCCACGTGTCTACTAGCAATTTATCAACATATCAATGGATAAATACTTGCTACCATCTTCACAATTATGATATCATGCAATCATGGCATAATGTACCGAATTGTGATAATAATGTAAACTGAAAGTAGAAGGAATAACATGTTAAACGGTAGCAACCACCGCCACGCTTACTTGCCTCAATTCGACGGCATAAGTAAAATCAAGAGCGCTCAGGGACAAGACCACCTGTCCAAAAGGCATCTCTCAGCACAAAACCACAGCATACAAACACAACATAAAAATTAAAGACGTCGCTAGAACCCCGAACCCGCACTTACTCCTCTCCGCTCAACAATTCAGCAAATTACCCTCTGCAGCAGCGCTGCTTAACATTTTCGTAACTTTAAAAATATTGATCCAAATATAGCAAACAATACTGCTCTGGATTCATCACTTAAAAACCTACATTTTTCATGTAGAACACATATTTTTATTTTGATCACAGCTAGGTGTAATTTAATGCCCAAAACAGAGGAAGAACTCTGTTCTGGCAGATTGGACAGCGGTATTCCATTGCATCCCAGAAACAGTACAGGGGTCTAAAAATTCTGAATTTTATAAAGAAGCTAGAACTCTAAATTATCTACAACTTTCTCAATTACGTCCATGACCATATAAAAAATTTACTAACTCAAATTCACAGATTACCGTCGGTCTGTACCAATCTGCTCGCCTGACGAACAGCAGTATTTCCGAACCTGTAACTCCCAGATCCCACGGTACAAAATTCCGAAACAAATACATGAGATGCGTCTGGAAGTCCTCTACAACTTTCCTTTTGGGAGAGTCTGCAGGAAAATTCGTTTGCTAGGTCAAAACCTCGCGAACAGACATGCTGCGCGAATCAATCTACTGGCAGACCGCAGCTAATCTCTAATCGGGCAATTAATCTATTAACTACCTTCAAAATCCGTGCCAAGAACCCTAATTATTCATAAGAACAGAGGGTTTTGGATGATAAAAAAATTACCTAGATGAAGAATTACCCCATTTTTTCCTCTTCTTCTTCTCGCTCCTTCTTCTCCTTCTCCTTCTTCTCCTTCTTCTCCTTCTCCAAGGGCAGCAATGGGGCAACAATCCTTGGGAGGGGCACACCAGGGGGAGAAAGGGGAATAGGGGTGGCAGCTGGGTGTGGGAAAAGGGGAGGAGGAAGCCCTAGGGTTAATAAGAAAGGGGAAAAGGGGTGCGCCTCCCCCTTGGGCCTTGGCCCAAGGGCGGTTGGCCCACTCCCCAGACAGCCCAATCTGAAAAATTAAAAGTAATTTTTAATATATTTTATTCCTTTTTCAATGTTCTACAATTTTTATTTTTCCCTTCCCGCGATTTGCCGAAAAACCGGCGACTCCGCGATTGTTTTAAAAAAACTTACGCCGTAACGACGTTCAGGATATTACACTTTGCCAACATACCTTGGCTCAATTTCTGTACTGCAACACTTATAAATATGCTCAAAACCTATTTAAATACTCCAGCATAAAAGATATCGCGTGCCACCATTCCAAGCAATTATAATCATGGCCTATGTGAGATAAAAACAATAGAAATATCTTCATCTCAAGAAACTGTATAAGGAAACAAAAGACATCCAAAGAGTAACCAAAAGAACCCGAGCAATACAACGGTATGAAATCACAACTAACATGTAAAGATAAAATTAAGAAGCTCCACATCATGTCAAAGCTACGGAAGATGTGCCAAAATGATCGTATCTCGACAAAGTTGACTTTTCCCATCCAATGGTCACTACCAGCTGATATGATATCCTGGACCAAAATGAGAAAAGTCAATACTAGGAGGACCTATAAACTGCAAAATTATTTGGCTTTGTTACAAGATAAATCTATGTATACCTATTTAACCCACTGAAGTCTGTTCTCTATGCTAGCCTAAAGGCTAGAAACATATAAGCCAGCTCAATCTACTCATTTGTGCTGCGAAAAAAGATCTCCCCCTGCCCTTAACATAGATTTGTTTGGATGCGAACTTAAGCTTAACATAGGCTAAGAATCTTTGAAGGTGAAAATAACTAAAAGGGTTATAAAATAGGCAGCTTACATCTAGTCACATACTCATTGCTGCATACTCAACCACATTTTTTTCATTGCCTCAAAAAAAATGTACAAGTAGTAACAGATGAATCTAGTTCCACTGCTGCACAATCAAGAACATTTCGTATTGTCTAAAACTATGCAGTATCAGATTAATCTAGTTCCACTGCTCCACAATCAAGAACATTTCATATTATCTAAAAGACTATGCAATATCGATGAGATTTTTTCTTACAGATAATTAAATACATGCATCTTTGTCAAATTATTTGAGTGAAAGGTTTATTGATAAGGGGATGTACCTGGTTTTATCAGTTCTCTTATTCTGAAATGCTAACAGCTAGATAGACTAAGCTTCTACTCGTTTGCATGAAGGTAATGTAAGCAAATGCATCGTATCACAACTTACTCCATTATTGTGATCACAAGGAGCATCATCTGGAGTCTTGAAAAAATCTGCATCAGCTCTCATAGGCCATCCTAATCGGAAACAATCTCTTGATCTGAGAAGCAATCACTGCTACAGACAGTCCTATCACAAACGGATCGGAACCGTCATCACAGATGGTTCCTGAACCGTCAGTGTTTATGTGTCAGTTATAATAGGTGGTTATCACAAACGGCTTGGGAGCCGTCTGTGATAACTCACATTACAAATGATTAGTACCAAAAAATCGTCTGTGATACTCGACTATCATAGACGGTTAATAACAAAGACCGTCTGTGATATACAGAATATCACAGACGATTTTTGGTACTAACTGTTTGTGATATGAATAATATCACACACTGTTTGGAAGAAAAACCATCTGTGATATTGTGTATATCACAGACGGTTAATAACAACGGCCGTCTGTGATACCATTCATATCACAGACGGCTCAATCTTTGAAACTGTCTGTGATATATATCACAGACGGTTTTTAAAAATGAACCGTCTGTGATAGCAATTGCAACAGCCATTTTATTGGCCCTTTTTTGGCTAGCCTCAAGATATGCTAGCCATGCCCTCTGAAAACAAGCAAGCAGATTACAGATAAATGACAGATAAGTTAATTGCAACTCAAAGTGAATTACAACAAAATTCGCTACACAGATGAATGTAACAAGCGGCCAGCAGATCACATACATATATAGAATGAAAATTGTTACAATGATCTGACAAATGAATTAAATTAAATGAATTATTTGTACAATTGAATCCAATGTTTCAACATCTAATTATCACCATTGCCGGGGTGGAACTCTCCAGCCTTGTTTATGACCTCTGCTATTAAGAATTCGGAGAGGCTTCCACGAATTTCAATGAGTTTGTCAAGATCATATATACTTTCGTCGAAGTCTACCCGCTATCGCTAGGCGCAATGTTAAGTCATTAATTAGCATGTGTGTGTAAATATATATACATATATATAATCAAAAAATAATAATTATTGGAAGGACCTGACAAACCTCTGGATCATTGATCTTAGTATCCATGATTTCCTTCATATGGCGGCAAACGTAGAATCCACATATGTTGCCCTGTAGCTGCTGGTGGTACTGTAAAAATAGAATTACAAACATAGGTATTGTCAATTCTAGAGGCATTATAACAAAGTGTGATATAGGATTGTTGTGTTGTAGCGGGTATCGGAAATCGCGTGTTGTGTCGCAGTGTGTCACTGGATTTGTTGTGTCTTCCTCCTAAGGCAACATAAGCTATAAACGACCTACGTGATTCAAAAAAGTTAGCCTCGGCCGTTGCAAACGAAGGAAATATTACAATAGAGTTATGTATAGAGAAATAATTGCATTGGTTTCCAAAAAAAGACTCACAAAATTGTAAGAAAAATAACAAATTATGCTAGTGTATACCAAAAATACTCGATTAGATCATCATAATTTCTCGAATGTGAGTGCTTTGATTTTATTGTCTTGCTCCTTTCAGCTTCTTATGTAAAAATCTCAAAAGGGTATAAGTTGATTGTGCTTGAAATAAAAAAAGGAATGAAAATAAAGAAAACATACCTTCTCTATAACTTTGTATATTGGAGTCACAACTTTCTTCAAGAAGGCTTCTTCTTCGCCATCATATGCTGGTTTAACATTTTCACTGGTTGTTGGGCTCACATTTCCGGCCAACATACCATATAGTTCAAAAACCATCTGTAATGGAACAAAATAATAGTGTCATCACTCGCCAATAATTACCTAACGAGAATAGTTATGATCTACAAAATACAACACCTTACATGAAGCCCTCGCCTGCTTTCCACCTTCCCGGTTGGACACGCCATCGCTGCTCTCATGGCCCTTCCGCTTCCACGACGATTGCAGTGGCAGCTCGTGGTCGGTCGAGTCACAGTGCTCGATGGACTCCCGAGGGGCGCAGCTCGATGACCAATCCTGCTTCGCCGGCAACAGGGACTTCGATTGGGATAGCGACTGGTGGCATTGGCCGCGGCGGCGGTCACCCTCGCCGCTGCCGTTGCGGTGGTGGCTGTGGCGATAGTCCTCGCCGTCACGCTTGTGGTGGTGTCGTTGCTGTCGTGGTGGCAGCATCGGTGACGGTCATCGTCACGGGAGTGGTGGTGTATGCGGCAAGAGGAGCGGTCACGATCCATGGACAGGAAGGAGGAGGAGGAGGAGAGGGGATGGGGTTAGATCTGTGAGCAGTTGTGGTAGGCTGGTTACAAGGCAAGGTTAAACCGGGCTGGGCCGGGCACGCGGAAACATGGCCCCACATGGTGGCGCAAGTGGGACTGTGAGGGGACGGAGGAGTAGTAAAGAAATAATAATAATAATAATAAATTTAATTAAAAGTAAAAAATAAAAGTTTTATTTTGGTTTTCCTAATTTGCAAAATTATTTACCCTAATTTTCTGCTTTTAAAAAGCTTTTCTCTTTTCCTTAAATTAAAAGTAATTTATGAATAACAAATGAATAAATAGTAATTTGGTTTTCTGTAAAAGTTTCATTCAAATATTTGGATTTCATTTATAATCCTGGAAGGTAATCTCAAAATTCCAAATGCAATCCAAATTCAAAAATTAAAATATCAGAAATTCAAATCTCTATAAACATATCGGTTCTATTTTTTTTTGGATCGAACCCTTTTTCTTGGCCCATATTTTCTTTTCTTTTTCTCCTTTTTCCTTTATTTTTCCCTCTTCTTTCTCTCTCTACATGTGGCCACTGTTCTTTATCTAAGTTGAACCTATCAGCCGAACAAAGCCATGCGCCACCACTTGCCTCCCAAGCCAAATCTCTAACCAAACCTTATCTTCACGTCATGCTAAAATAAAAGATGCTCCAAATTATACGAAGAATCTATTCATTCCAATTTCTTCGCAATTCATTTATCTGATTGCCTTTTATCTTGTCTGTTCCCAAACTAACTCAAAATCGAAGCTGTCGAATTTAAGTCCATTTCTATATCTTACAAGCCCTTATATATGACCTTATTACCTCTCTTAACCCTTTTCAATCTTTGCCAAGCCTCCTCAGCATTCAAAGGATTATGTCTAACAAGGAGGGCTGTGTTGGACCTATCTCAGCCAATACCCATTATTTTATCTGTAAAGCATTTCGATTAAAATAAAAGAGAGTTCAGCATTTATTTTCAATTGTAGGGGTAACGATTCAGCATCCTCACGAAATTGCCACATTTTCAACCTTTTTCAAAAAACTAATTGTGCCTTGAGTTTAGGAATCACCCCACAACATAGCCCCATTGACCGAGAGCACGTCCATTGGAATGATTTATACTCTGCAGAGTTTATCCAGCTTTACCCACCAAATAACTAAGACTTGATCAGAGTCCGGATAACAAGATCATACTAATGTTTCTGCTAGCACTGCACAGTATAGAGGGATCCATCTTAATAGATGGTCCTTACCGGGCCTAGGCAAGAGTGAGCTGGTCCGTTGTTTACATAGGTCATATTGTGACATAGGTTAGTCTGTGGCCAACTACTATCACCGCACCTATCCGGTTGCAGCTTTCGTGAAGTGGAAGCAATAGTCAGATCAGGTTCGACTGATCAAGTGGATGAATGACATTTTTTTGTATTTCTTACATGGCACAAGGTTCTAGTACTTATATTATTGGAGCTGAGTCTAACACGGTGCCTCTACACATGGCCACTCAGTTAATTGGCATGTGCACACTACCACCACCAATTCCAGGCGTAAGAAACTGAGTGCCCTTCGCTGAGTGGCAGTGTGCACATGTAAGAAACTGAGTGGCCATGTGTACACAAGGTTAGGGCGTTGGTGGCGGTGGTGGATGACGGCTGGGTTGGCTTGGCCTAATTCGTGAGTTATGCAACATCATAGTTTTTTTTTTATTAATGTGTAAGCTCGGCAAAAGAAAAAGGAAGGATCTTGAAAGAAAGAAAGCTTCGGACGGCCCAAAATTCATACTGGAAGATTAGTTAGGGTACTTGGTGAGCCTGCAGTGGCCTCGGCTCAAGTTTGGCTTGATGTAACTGGTTCGGGCTCGATCAGGTTCGAATACATGGAAGTGAGTCCAACCAAATAGGGTTAGGTCCGGGTCAGGTTCGAATTAGACTCGGGTGGACTTGGTTGGGTTTAACCAGCTAACTTTGGACTCAGTCGGACTCAGGTCAGGATCGGGTCGGTTGGAACGGACTCGACTGGATTGGCACGGTTGAACCTGTTTGGCACAGCAATGAGCCCGATGTACTGTGCGTCGTCTTCCTCGTTGAGAAACAAAACAGAGGAGGTTAGGGCGTTGGTGGCGGCGGTGGATGACGGCTGGGTTGGTTCGGCTTGGCTTGGCCTAATTCGTGAGTTGTGTAACAGCATAGTTTTTTTTTTTATTAATGTGTAAGCTCGGCAAAAGAAAAAGGAAGGATCTTGAAAGAAAAGGAACAAATTACCCCGTCTACTCTACCGGTATCTGTGTGGCATGTGCGGGAGGGATATGCCGCATCGCAGGGCAGGCAACCGGACGTATTCATTGGAAGCGGAAAGGAAAGGAGGGAAGGAAAAGTTGGAAACGCAAGCTGAAGCCGCCCGGTGACGAGCTGTCCTAGTACAGAGCAAATGATTCTGCACTTGGGAGTGGGAGAGACTGTGCCAGTGGGCGCGCAACGCAAGATCCATTTGGGAAGGCGGGAGGGATAAGCTGCTAGCGCCAGTGACGGTGGGATCAGCTGCTGTGGCGGTGGGATCCAGCCAAGGTACTGGGCACGCGGCGCTCCGCTTCGCCACGCGCCGCTCCGCTCGATCGGTCGATCCGATTCCTCAGGCCTCAGCGCTACGGTTGACGGTTCCAATTCCTCAGCTTTTTTCAGTTGTTCTAGAATCCAGACATACCTACAGAATCTCCCAGTCTCTGCACATCCTTCTAGGTGATAATTGAATTGAAAATGTTTGCAGAATACATTTGGCATAAGTTTAAGAAAATGCTGAATATTCCTCAAATATGCGGAAACTGCTACTACATGGTTTTCATACGAGGTTCATAAAAAAATCACGATTTTTTTTAATATCAGCAATATTAATTGAACACTGATGCTTCAGTCCAGGATGGTTTTGGGATTTTCATTAGAAGCATCATGCGCTGGGAAATGGGTTTGCAAAGCAAACTGAGACATTGAAAACAGAGGCTTGTCGATGCTCACAAACTTAAACATCGACTGAAAAGAAAAAATCTCTTAATGAAACAACATTAGCATCCGTAAATTGAAAAATATATATCCACGTGACAAAGTATTATTAATTACCACCTCCCTCCATTCCTTCTCTGCTGCTACTGCTTCTTCTTCTTCTTCATCTTGCTCCTCCTCCGCTGCGGCGTCCGTCAGGCGCCTCTCCCGCCGCACCAACAAATCCACCACCCTCTGCCCCCTTCGCTGCTCCTGCTGCTCCTCCTCCTCAGGTATTATTATTATTACTATTATTTAACAGGGAAGCTAGCCTTTCTTCTCCTTCTACTTCTTTTCTTTTCCCATAATTTGGGCTTCTCCTTACATGTTGGATTGTATCGTATTATCATATTCTGAGTGCAAGGGCTGTCCATTGTTATTGCCTTATTGCCCTCTTCTCTTCTCCTTAGATGTTGGATTTTGGATTGGACACAAAGATTAAACTACGCAAATAAACACGAACGATCAGCACCTAAACAAAAATTTTAATGGATCAAAACTTAACAAAACTCACAAAATTAACTGATGCAAAAACTAGGGTTTGAATTTTTTTATTGCAATTTTTCAGTTTAATGGACTATAGGACAGAAATAAATTGATCTGAAAATAGAGGTAAATAATCCTACCGAGAAAACCGTGCTCTTATACTAAGATGATAAGAGGTCGCCCGATCTTCTCGACGTAGGATTGGATACTCACATGCAGCCTCTCGAATCGTAGCGATCCTCCGTTGCCAATGCAAGAACGAACGCTCTTTAATTCGCAAGATCACACGTGTCGAACTTTACTACCACCAAGCGAAAGCCATATCGCGTTTTCAATTCCCAGCGGAAAGATTGAACGATCTCAATTTGCAAAAACTCGCAAATTTTCTATTGGAATTGAATTGGATCTAAAGTGGCAAAATCATGCACAACTCAACTCATTATCTAGTCATGGCACTGTTCATCCTAACTTCTCGTCACTAGTGGTTTTCTTCATGGATTTCCTAGTCCGTCTTCTGATGCAGACGAGGCGTATATATGCAGCGACGGTTGTCTTCTGTAGCGTCTCCGTCCCCACACACGCGCAAATGTAATGGACCTAAGAGCATCTCCAAGAGATGCTCTTTCTCACTCCCTATCTTAAAATATTGGGTATAAAGCTAAAAACAAGCCTCCAACAGATACTCTAAAACAAGCCCAATAATTTTGGTACTCTAAAATTGAGGTGGATCACCATCAAATATACAGTGCCTAGATGGTAATTTTAGGGATCCAAGTTTAGAGGAGCTGCTGAAGGATGGGAAAGATTTAGAGGACAATTTTTTTAAGAAGACTCCCAATATGAGATTTTAGAGGACAAAATATTGAGCCTCTCTTGGAGATGCTCTAAGGCCAATTCAATCTAGTTTGGCCCAAAAAATATACATACAGGTTTAACCAGCTTAATAACAAACAAGGTGTCATAGCCAACTTAATGAAACTATACTAATTCACGTATGCATGACCACTAGAAAACACATGCAAACGTCTTGTCCTCAACTGCTTCATTAGCCCTTTCCTGTGGCTTGGCCTGGGTCGCGGTTCCAAAGTCTTCAAGTTGTTCAAATCTGAGAATACATACAGAGTTTGTATGAGGTAGAATATTGTTCTCATCAATATATGAAAATTCATTAAAAAAACAAATTCACCTGATAATATTTACTGATGAAGTGATATCGAGTCTCGATGTGTTTACTGTGGTCATGGAACCCGGGTTCTTCCAAAGAGAGATCGTAGACTTATTATCTACCTTGAGTGTCGCTTTACTGGGCTCCGTCTTTGTCAAATCAGCAAATAGACGCGTGAGCCAAACCCCTTGACATGCAACAATTGTAGCAGAAATATACTCTGTCTCACAAGAGGACAATGCTACCACCTTCTGTTTCTACGACTGCCAGCTGATAAGACCCTTACCGAGGAAGTACAAAACTCCTGTGGTAGTCTTACGATCGTCGACATCACCAGCCATGTTAGAGTCGCTGTATTCGATCGGCTTTGCTTTTTTCTTTTTTTTCTTGACATAAAAACATCCATAATTTCTTGTACCAGCAAATGTACGCTAGCTATTCTACCAGTATCTGTCTGGCATGTGCGGGAGGGATATTCCGCATCGCAGGGCAGGCAACCGAACGTACTGCTTGGAACGCAACGCGGAAAGAAAAGGAGAAGTTGGAAACGCAAGCCGCCTGGTGACGAGTTTGTACAGAGCAAATGACGCTGTGTCAGCCTGCGCCCGCAAATGGCGCTGCAAGGTCCACCATTTAGGTAGAAAATGCGTCCTGCTTGCTAGCGCCAAGTACCGCTGCTTCTTCTTCATCTTGCTCCTCCTCCGCTGCGGCCTCCGTCAGCCGCCTCTCCCGCCGCACCAACAAATCCACCACCCTCTCCCCTCCCCCTTTCGCTGCTGCTCCTCCTCCTCAGGTATTATTATTACTATTGTTTAACAGGGAAGCTAGCCTTTCTTCTCCTTTCTCTTCTTTTCTTTTCCCATGAACTAGATTAGATTGGGCTTCTCCTTAGATCTAGGATTGTATCGTATTATCATAGGTCCGCTCCTTCGAGTCGTCCATTGGTATTGCCTTATTGCCCTCTTCTCTTCTCCTCCCCTCTTCTTCCTGCCTGTCTGCCTGCATGGCATCATCGCTTCTTTTTCTTTAGGGAATCCCCCTTTCCACAGCACCAGATGTCATTCTCGCTCGTTGATATATCTCTCCTCCTCCTTGTCCACTAATCTATTTAGTTTGGTTTGGTTGGTTTGCTGGTGGATCGCATCATCTGTCTTTCTCATCCTCTCTTCTTTATTTCTTACCCTCTTTCCTAGGAAATGATGGAGACAACAGCTCATATTCCTTGTCTGCATTCTCCTCTCTTTCATTGCCGTTGAGATCACCAACAACATCATCTCTCTATGGAGAAAAGAATATATATTATGTACATAAAAGGAGATCATGACACATGCAAATAGATGCTGTGATTGTTCACCACCACCTCTTGTAATCATCTTTGTTACGTTACCTCAAAAGAACAGTCTTCTTGACCACCAATGAAACTCACATTTCACATTCTAGATCTCTCACGCCAAGGATTCATACACGCGGTTTAGTATAATCATTCCTTCTTCATGAGCAGACCTACAACCATAGCAAATTGCTCCGCACCCACTCAATACTTTTGATCTTGGCAATTCACTACCTGTGTTTTCGATCTGTTGCGAATTATCACCTGTGCTTTAAGTTTAGCAATTTGCCACCTATTATTTCCAAATCAACATCTGTTATTACCATGAAAATTCTTCATTTGCGTGAAACATTGGAAATATAGTGCAAGATATGTGCCGGTATGAGCATTCCTACTTTTTTTTTGATGTATCATTTTGTACCAGTAAAAACATTTAATCAACAAAACAACTGGTTTTTTGAACAAATAAAACAACTGATTTATTGCCATTCACTTAATAACATAATTAGTAAATTGAGTTAAATTTAAAAGTACAGGTGGTAATTTGAACCGACTCAAAAAGTATAGGTGGTGAATTGGCAGAATTTAAAATGCCGGTGGGGATTTGCAGTTTTAGGAATGTACAGGTTGCAACGATGCAATTTGCTCTTAATACTATTGTTCTCTGCCTAAAGCTTCAATGGATAATTTATTTATCTTGGGCAGAAATGGAGGCCAATGCCGGCACTGCTATGTATCCTCTTCACCGCTGCAAAACCGTATACCTGGTACTACACTTCCTCAATACTGCATGAAAAACTTGTAAGAAAGATACAAAGAATGTTGAATATGCTTAGTTGTAACCAATTGATGTGTGTGCAGGTGAGGCATGCCCAGGGTATTCACAATGTGGAGGGTGACAAGGATCACAGTGCGTATAAGTCACCTGCGCTGTTTGATGCTCACATTACCCCTTTGGGCTGGAACCAAGTAAGCTTTTCTTGTTTCTTTTGTGGAAAACGATCCCCATGCATTTTGTGGAAAACGGACCCTAGGGAGTTCGTTTGCATGTACGAGACGGCCATCGAGGCCGCCAACGGGGATGACTCCACCAAAGCGAAGGGGCTGCCCCTCGCGCTGCAGGGAGTAGCACTCTCTTGGTTCTTTACCATAGAGCTGAACTCCATCTATGCGTGGGAACAAATCCGCGACCGCCTGTATTACAACTTACAGGGAAACTACGTCGAGCGGGTCGACGCGGATCAACTCTCCGCTATCAAGCAAAAGCCCTCGGAGAGGCTCTGGGAGTACTTCAAGCGCTTTGCCAAGGTTCGCTGCCAAGTCAAGAACGTTAATGAAACAACGATCATCAATGCAGTGATCCAAGGCCTTCGCCGAGGCCACTGGTTGAATACAACGCGCGCAAGCCGATAAAAACGGTCGCCAAGCTCTTCGACAAAAATGGAGGAGTACGCAAGGGCAGAAGAAGACGCGCGGTAGCGCAGGGGCGACACTTCTGACACCAAGCAGGAGCAGGACTCCTCGAAGGACATCCCCAAGCGCAAACAGGGCTCCCCGAAGGACACCTCCAAGCGCAAGCAGGACTCCCTGAAGGGCAACTCTAATCGCTGACAGCGCAAATCCTAGGGGGCCCAGTATGTCTTCAACATCGAAGGCGGCTCCGATGACAGCGCTCTTGCTGGCCAAGGACGGGGTCGCAGAGGTCGCGGCGTGGACGAGGCCAGGGCCGGGATGATGGAGCGCGAGGCGAAGGGGAGCGCCAGCAACATGGCCTGTGGTGGTGCATGGCCACGACGATCACCTTACGCGGACATGCCCCACCATAGCGACGCTTCGCCAAAGCGTCGCTAGAGACAAAGCCGTTGAAGCGGTGGCCCACGTGCAGCAGCCCCAAGAAGGACTTCTACGGATACAGGCCCCGGAGAGAGGTCAACGCCGTGTCATAAACGTCATATCCGGAGGCTCCTTGCTAGAATTTTCATCTGCGCGGCAGTAGAAAGCCTATACTCGCCGACTGTACCATGTGGCGGCATATCCTGCCCAAGTGCCACCGACCTGGGCACAAAACGACATCACCTTCACCGTCGCTGATGCGGACAGGGACGATTTTCCTCACCAGGACCCACTGGTGATCTAGGCCGCCATCGCAGGCTGTGACGTCAAGCGTGTTCCAGTCAATGGGGGCAGCTCCGCCGACATTTTATTCATCACGGCCTTCGACCAAATGGGAATCCCACGGAGTAGGCTAGGGCCACCGGGCATCCCCCTCTAGGGCTTCGAGGGCTAACCGCTGAAATCCCTAGGGCAAATACGTCTACAGGTCTCCTTTGGGTAGGGGGATCATGCGAGAAGCAAAGATGTCAGCTTCAATGTTGTCGATCTTCCCTACCCATACAACACAATTTTGGGACGCCTGACCCTCAACGCCTTTGGAGCAGTCCTGCACCACAATTTCCTCTGTATGAAGCTTCCGGGTTCGCATGGCATTGTTACCGTGTTTGGGGACCAAGACCTCGCCCGTCGAATAGAACTCGGTGCACGAAGCCCCCTCTGAAAGGTGCACGCGGTCACAGACACCCTCAGTGCAGGCACACCCTTCGCCCTGGGGCAGCGCCCAAGCCCAAGCCGGACGGCGGGGTCAAGAGAGTCCCCTTGCATACCGCCGACCAGCAAGTCTCCATCAGCGGGGGCCTGTCTCCAAAAGTCGAGCAGGACCTGCTCCAAGTTCTCCGTAATAACGAGGACATCTTCGCGTGGTCACCAGCCGACATAAAGGGGGTGGACCACGCCCTCATCAAACACACCCTCGTGGTTCGCCCTGACGCTAAACGAACCAAACAGAGGCTTCGGCGCATGTCACTCGAGCAACAGCAAGTGGCTAAAGCAGAGGTCACAAAGTTACTCCAGTCTGGGGTCATTCACGAAGTTCAGCACCCAACTAGCTCGCGAATCCGGTGTTGGTTAAGAAGGCCAGTGGCGCGTGACGTATGTGCATTGACTTCACCGCGCTCAACAAGGTATGTCCGAAGGACAATTACCCGCTCCCCCAGATAGACCAACTGGTGGATGCCATGGCGGGGTGCGAGCTCATGAGCTTCTTGAACGCATACTCCGGTTATCATCAAATTCACATGGCCAAGGATGACGAGATCAAGACGAGCTTCATAATGCCGGTAGGGACATACTGCTTTGTCAGGATGCCCTTCGGCCTCAAGAACGCGGGAGCCACCTTTACAAGCCTCGTCGCCCACGCCCTCGCTTCACAACTCGGAAAGAATGTTGAAGCCTACGTTGACGACATGGTCATCAAAACTAGGCAGCTTGCTCCCATGGTCAGGACCTCCAGGAAACTTTCGACAACCTCCGGCAGGTGGGCATTAAGCTCAACCTAGACAACGTGTCTTTGGCATGCAAGCGGGGAAGCTACTCGGCTTCTTGGTTTTAGGGTGAGGAATACAAGCGAACTCGAACAAGGTCGACGCAATACTTTCCATGGCCGCCCAAGACGATGAGGGAGGTCCAGAGGCTCATCGGTCGCATGGCCGCGTTGAGCCGCTTCCTATCCAGGGCGGCTGAGAGAGGCCTCTCATTCTTCAAAACCCTACGTGGATGCGACAAGTTCCATTGGGACGACGACTGCGCGAAGGATTTCGATGAACTCAAGCAGCACCTCTCAAGCCTTCCCACTCTAGTCGCCCCGACACCAGAGGCTCCACTGCTGCTGTACCTCGCTGCCACCACAACGGCTGTCAACGCAGTCCTCGTTCTGGAGGAGGGCTCCATTCAGCGACCCATGTACTTCGTCTCCAAGGCTCTTCAGGGCGTCAAGACACGGTACACCGAGCTGGAAAAATTGGCCTATGCCCTCGTCATGGCCTCGAGGAAGCTTCGGCACTACTTCCTTGCCCATCATATCACCGTGCTTTCGTCATTTCCCCTAGCGGAGATGCTGCATAACAAGGAGTCCACGGGTCGTATCGGTAAATGGGCAGCCGAGCTCGCGCCCTTCCCTTTGGCGTACGCCTCGCGTACGGCCATAAAGTCTTAGGTCCTCGCGGACTTCCTTGCCAAGTGGACTCCACCGGCTCAGCCGCAGGCACAACCACCAACAGACCCAATGTGGAGCCTACACACCGACGGAGCCTACAGCGCCCCTGGAGCCGGGGTGGGCGCAATGATCACTACGCCGCAAGGACATCACCTATTGTACTCGACACGCCTTGGGTTCCCGACGACAAATAACACAGTCGAGTATGAAGTGTTACAATAACACAATGAAGGCCCTAGGCGCGAGAGGGTCCTTGTTCACACCAACTCACGTTTGATCGCGGGGCACGTCGACAAATCCTACCAGGCAAAGGACCCCGATCTGGCCAAGTACCTAGCCGCGGTGAGGGTGAAGGAATGCCATTTCTTGGGTGTCATGGTAAAAGCCATTCCGCGGGCGGACAATGAACAGGTTGACGTGCTTGCAAAGGCCGCCAGTCAGCAGATGCCTCCTTCTGCGGGGGCGTTCTATAAAGTTCTACCCACTGCAGCCATCGAGCACGACAAGCATGACACAGCTCTCACCCATCAAATCGTCCAGCAAGGCGACTGGCGAGAGCCCATCTACGACTTTCTGCAAGGTATAGCCGAGACAGACGATTCCCTCAAGTTGCGATGTTTACAATGTCGCGCCAGATCCTTCCAAGTCCTGGACGACGTCCTCTACAAGCGGGGAGTTTGCACCCCGCTACTGCGATGCCTTTCGCGCAGTGAGAGACAGTGGCTCCTCTCCGAAATTCATGCAAGGTTTTGAAGCTCGTACATTGCGCTGAGGTCCCTCGTCAGCAAGGCGTTCAGACAGGGCTTTTATTGGCCAACGGCCATCGCGGATGCGTGTGACCTCGTGCGCCGGAGCCAAGGATGCCACTGGATGGGAAGGGTCATCCACAGGCCTCCCAGCAACTTGTAGCCCATCCCTTCGGTATGACCATTGGCGTGTTGGGGCATCGACGTCGTTGGACCACTTCCGCGCACGCCAGGGGACCTACGATTCGTCGTAGTCGCCCTTGAGTATTTTTCCAGGTGACCCGAGGCGGTCGCACTGGCCAAGGTAACCTCTGCAGCAATGCAGTGGTTCCTTTGGCAGAACATCATTTGCCACTTTGGAGTGCCTAGGGAGATCACCGTCGACAACGGCCTGCAATTTGACTCCGCGCCCTTCAGGGCGTTCTACGACCGCATGGGCATTACGCTCCGATACGCCTCGGTCAGGCACCCGCAGTCCAACAGGGCCATCGAGCGGGAAAACAGCGCCATCTCCGTCGGAGTCAAGAATCACCTCGTCGGTCTTCCGAAGGGCAAATGGCCGGAGGAGCTCCCGAGTGTGCTCTGGTCCCTTCGCACGACGGTCACATGTCCAACAGGGTTTATGCCGTTCAAGCTTCTCTTCGGCGATGAGGCGGTCACACCAGAAATAAAGGCCGGTTCGAGGAGAGTCCTTGCCCAGGCACCGACGGAAGAGCGCGTGTTGTCCTTGGATCTTCTCGATGGCGACCAGGTCAGCGCCACTGCACTCGTTCCGAAGTACACGCGCCAAGCAGCGTGCGTACAATCGCAGCATGTATTCACGAGAAGTTTAGGAAGGAGACCTCCTCCTCAAAATAGCATTGCACGTGGCGACGATGGGCAAGCTAGAATCCAAGTGGGAAGGCCCATACGTCGTCATAGCACATGGAATGCAGATCGGTTGCGCCGATATTACGCATAAAGGCGAAGGGATGCTCAGCTTGTTGTTAGCATCCTACCATCTGTAATAGCTCACCCGCGCAAGCGGGAAATCAATAAAGCGTACCGTTCGTCAAGACATTGTCCCATTCCACGTAAGACACGCGGAGGCGAGCCTCCGCATGCACTCTTCGGAGCATAAATGCCTCCGCATGCACTCTTCGGAGCATAAATGCCTCCGCGTGCACTCTTCGGAGTATAAATAAGACACGTGGAGGCTATCCTCCGCGTGCACCCTACGGAGCGCACACGCCTACTTCATCCGGCCGCCAGCTCCGCTGCCACCACATCGAAAGGTTAGGGATGGAGCGCGCGCTTACTTCATCCGGCCGCCAGCTCTGCTGCCGCCACCTCAAAGGGTTAGGGACAGAGCGCGTGCGCCTACTTCATCCGGCAGCCAGCTCCGCTGTTGCCACTTCGAAGGGTTAGGGACGGAGTGCGTGTGCCTACTTCATTCGGTCGCCAGCTCCGCTGCCGCCATCTCGAATGGTTAGGGACGGAGCGCGCGCGCCTACTTCATTCGGCCGCCAGCTCCGCTCCCGCCACCTCGAAGGGTTAGGGATGGAGCGCGCGCGCCAACTTCATTCGGCCGCCAACTCCGCTCCCGCCACCTCAAAGGGTTAGGGACGGAGCGCGCGCGCCTACTTCATGCGGCCGCCAGTTCTACTGCCGCCACCTCGAAGGGTTAGGGATGGAGCACGCGTGCCTACTTCATGCGGCCGCCAGCTCTGCTGTCACCACCTCGAAGGGTTAGGGACGGAGCGCGTGTGCCTACTTCATTCGGCCGCCAGCTCTGCTGCCGCCACCTCGAAGGGTTAGGGTAGGGACAGAGCGCACGCGCCTACTTCATTTGGCCGCCAGCTCCGCTGCCGCCACCTCGAAGGGTTAGGGACGGAGCGTGCGCGCGCCTACTTCATTCGGCTACCAGCTCCACTGCCGCCACCTCGAAGGGTTAGGGACGGTACGCACGTGCCTACTACATCCGGCCGCCAGCTCCGCTGTCGCCACCTCGAAGGGTCAGGGATGGAGCGCACGCGCCTACTTCATCCAGCCGCCAGCTCCGCTGTCGCCACCTCGAAGGGTCAGGGATGGAGCGCACGCGCCTACTTCATTCGGCCGCCAGCTCCACTGCCGCCACTTCGAAGGGTTACGGACGGAGCACGCACGCCTACTTCATTCGGCCGCCAGCTCCGCTGCCGCCACTTTGAAGGGTTAGGGACGGAGCACGCGTGTGCCTACTTCCTCCGCGTGCACTCTACGGAGCGCGCGCGCCTATTTCATCCGGCCGCCAGCATCACTGCTGCCACTTCATGGGGTTAGGCATGGAGCGCGCACGTCTACTTTATCGCAAGATGAAGGGGCCTGTGTCGAGCCCTTGTCCCTAGCCTACTTCCCACATATTGCGCTTTAAGTGTCGAAGTCCTACTTATCGAGGATCGAAAGACAAACATGCTTACCAAGGGACATGGGACACAAATCATTCACCTTGGTCAACATTTCAATATATCATGCGAAGGATGGCATTTACAAGTACAGTTATTCGGACTTTTTCGGAGGCACTACTCCGATTTGTCTTCTACTTTAACGTACTCTTGAGTCGAGGTCTCTCCCGTCGAACTTCACTCCTCCCAAAAACACAGAGAATCCTCCGTCCAGCCCCAGTGTTGAAGGCGCCGCCGAACCATAAGGTCCGAAACTAGCAAGCAGCCCCTATCAAGCACCTGCTCGCCACAAACACCAGATATGAGCACAAGACGTGAAAATTTTCATTATATTGCCAAAAGGGAGGGGCCATGTAGTGTCGTTTTACAAGACATTGACACGGGATACATAGCGGGTTGCATGTGCGGGCGTGGGGTTTCGGCATCACACCTGCGGATCGATGTCGTGCTCGGAGCTGGCGATGCCACCTTCATCACACCGTGGGACTTCATCAAGCCAGGTCCCGAGCTCGACACCACCTTGCAGGCTCCGCCGCATGGCTACCTTCGCCGCAACCTCGTCGATGTAGTCCCAGATGCGCTGGTGGAAGGCACGGGCTGAACGCCGGACCACGTGCACCGCCCCAGACATTACCCCTCTCCCGGCAGGTAGCTCCAGCTGCGGGGTAGCCAGCTAGCCGACTTGCAGGCAGCCTCGGTGATGGAGAAGACCGAGGACGATCCGGGTCATCACCAGTGAGTAGTGATTGCCGAAGGAGTGCGCGACACTCAGTGTGAGTGCCGAAGCCTCTCCGATCCTCCGAAGGGTGCTCGACAGGTCCTCAGGCCCGAAGGTGCGAGGTGGCACCACGACAGTAAAGTCGGAGAGTGCACCCTCTAAGGTCTTCATTGAGCTCCACGCCACCACCAACGCGTCGCCTAGCACCCGGTCCTTCTCCCCTCGGGCTTTCTCCTCTTCCAGAGCGACTATCTACTGTAGCAGGCCCTCGCGCTCTTCGGAGGCCATGCGTTGGGTCCGCTCTGCCAGTGCCTATGCTTCAGAGGTAGCCTTCGTGCCCTCGCTTTCAAGGAAGCGATGCACTCATCCTTCGAGGCGCAGGCTGCACGAGCATCCTCAGCAGACTGTCGCGCAGCGGCAGCCTCTGACTTCACAGCGTGGAGTCGGTCCTTCAGGCCATCTCGTTTGCGAGCGCGGGCAAGGGCAAGAGCCTGTACAACACAGCAGTTAGCGACATCCCTATGAAGAAAAACACAATCGAAGAGTGGGTGCAGGTACCCTCATCTCCGCGGCTTCTAAAGTGCTCTCCAACAGCTTTGATCCACATGACGACAGTGTTCGCCGGTCCAAACCAGTGTTCGCGCAATCTGCGGCCCCTTACAAAGCTCGTAGCGTCTCCAGTCGAGGAACGAAGTCCGCCATTGTCAGGCACTGAGCTTCCGTGCCGGCGGCTCCCACGGGGGCAGACATCGAGTACACCTCCAGGGCGGGTATGCCAATCCCCTCGCGGCCGCTTCCGTCGCTGGAGCCCTATGTGTGCCCCGGAGACCGTGGGCCCGCTGATGCTGATGATGGTGTAAGCGAGCATATTGGAGAAAGTCTCGCAAAGTCGTGAGAGAAGGACGTGGTTATACCTACGCCGCGGATGGGTGAACATCGTCGAGAAGCCACCACGCCAGTGTCTCTAGGAGGGGCAACCACGAGGGCATCGCCAGCATCCCGTGCGACATACTCCGCTTCGGGCCCCGCGGCTTCCACCTCGGAGTCGGACTCCTCCGAGAGCACTGACACCGCCACTTGGAAGCGCTCGCTCACCCTCGTGGGCGAAGTCACGCGAGCGCCGCCTCGGTGCCCGGAGGCGCTCCTCGGCCTGCGCGCGGTGTAGGCGAAGCTTGCTGCTCATCGACGTTCGCGTCGGGTCCATGGTAGTCATCGCCATCGTCGCCTGCATCGCTCGCAGGTCCCTTGTCGTCGGTTGCGCCGTCGTCCGCCTCCGCCTCCGGCTCCAGGTTGAAGTTGGCATACTCCGCCAGGTCGGAGCCAGTAACCGCTGTGGCCTCAGCCTCGACGGGCCCTCCGGGAACAATGACCGCCGAGCTTGGTGCTTGGGCGGCAAATGACCGGGCCCTTTGGCGAGGGGGAGAGGCCTCCCCCTTGTCGTCGCCATCCCGGGGGCGAGCCCAACCAACGATTGGCACGGCACGCTCCGACACAGGAATGCCGAGAGCTTCGCACACGCGGTTGATCCGCCCGATGTTCGCCGTCACCGACTCCCGGAGACTGTGCTCCTTGGCCACATACGGCCCAAGGAACACCGTCGCGGCATCCTCCGCGTCCTCGAGGAGCAGCTATGCCAATGAAAAGCATTAAAATCATGACCTACAGAATAAATACTTCGTGGGTGACAAGTGCAGTCAAACACTTACTTGGCTCGGCGGGCCTCGATAAAGATGCAACCATTAGCCGAATGCCGTCATCACGGGCAGGCCCCGGTTGCACATGCCACAGACGGACCAGTGGAGCCACGCCAAACATGAGGTACTCCTCTGCGAGGTCCCTCATGTTAAACCGGAGGGCAATCGCTACCAGCCTCCGCACCCGATGTTCATCGTCGCGGTTGAGGGTCACCAAAGGCGAATTGTTGAAGTCCATTAGATGGCCCGTCCCTTCAAGCTGCTGCTGCCCTCCATGCAATGGTAGAACCATCGCCGCATCCAGTTTGACTCCCACCGCTGGGTCGCGTGTCGGGAACGACCGTGCATGCGCGCGCAAAGACGGTTGACGCTTCCAAAGATGGAATAGTCCCCTCCATCTAGCTTCTTCGGCTGGCAATGTGCATCATGGAGAAACGTGAACAGCGCGGGGCTAGGCCACACCGTCTCCGTCCGCGAAGCCCAGCAGTACACAGCCAGGTGAACCAACGCGTTCAGAGTTAGGAGCGCCAGCTCCAGCCCGTACACCTGCAGGACCTCGCCGACGAACAGAGCAGAAGGGAATCGAAGCCAGGCCTCAAGATACGCAATGAAGACCACAACCTTCGACTCCGTAGGGTACGACTCCGTCTCGTCGGCAGAGGATAGACGAAACGCATCACGGTCCGAAAGCTTCCCTTCGTGCAAAAGAGATCGGATGGTCTCCTCAATCACCAAGCTCTGCCCTAGCATGTTTGAGCAGATGCCGTTGAGCTTCCTTGCCGCGCTCCAGCTCGTACTCTATCTCTGTCGCCGACGAACTACGTTGGCTAGAAGAGCCGCTACGGCTCGATGACGCGCCACCACTCGGTTAGTGAGAACGATCATCACCATGGGCCATTTTCTACTGCAGAACTTCACACAACGGCGGGCAGCACACGACGGCGGGCTTCCAGCTCAACCTCTCACGACAACGGCTACCAACTGGGGCCGGAGAAAGGAGGAGGCACAGCAGCGGCAAATGGCGGCAACGAGCGGTGTATCCAGCAGCAGTGCGCACGGGAGTGGTGGTGGAAAACGCAAGGCTGTCACAACTAGTCAGGTGTGACCGTGTGAGGGACAACGACGCGATGGCGGCTGCAGTTTTAAAGCTTGTTCAGCTGCCCCCAGCATCGGGAAGCTCAACCGGCAAAAACTGACGCCGCACAACCTGCCAACCGTGGGCGCACACGTGTCCCATGACGCCGCGACGACTCCTACCGACGACGCACGACGCGCCAGCAGCTTTCTGCCACGTGTACCACTACGGGCAAAGGAGCGCTATGACTTCGGTCAAGCAACTTCATTATTTTAGGCCGTACTACCAAACACGGTAGGCATCACAGGCCGCAAGGACGGAAGGGGCCAAGGGGCTAGGCGGCATGGTTTCGGTCTGTGAGAAGCCATCTACCATGAGAGGCTCCTGTAGTAGGGGTGGCCCCCACCTGAGCCCATCCGGCCTGTTAGGAAACTGTAAGGTCCAATATGATATATGTAATGATATATATACCCTTATGGGAGACACATGATTGTAAGGGTAAGATTGTAATTATGCTTCATGGAGAAATATATATACGCCCTGGATATGGAGAAGGAGCGAGCATTGTTCATCCACTTCAACCACTCCACTACTCTCCTACTTTACTGTTTGGTCAGTAGCCACAACAGTTACATCTCCAGTTAAATGCAAGTGTAGCAGTTAACAGTTCTATGGCAATGTTCAATATTTTTATCTAATTTAAAGTTGTACATAATGCCTTCACTGATTGTTCTTTGAACCTTCCATGGCTGAATCCTGGAGGGATTGCCTCTCTATCAACCATGAATAATATTATGGTACTAATGGAAGGTGCAAAGTTCTTAATCTCCACAGCCATTTTAGATGCAAAAACTTATGTTTTTGTAAGTAATTCACAAGGTCCCTATCGTTAGCATCAACTTCTGATAAAATATATTAGTCCTGACCCTAGTTGCATCAAAACAGACTGACGGCATCTTTTTTGGATGACATTGAGCTGCCTTACAGAGTAACTTGTAAAAACGACATCTCATGATTCCTTTATTGTTTTGAGCCAATTTTTGGTCATGTTCAATTCGAAGTCTTCATCTGTGATTGTGTACATCACTTTGAGTTTTTTCTGGCCTGATAGATAATGTTTGATCGAAATATCACTCAATTGCTTTCATGTGGCATTTTCAAGTTCCATGGATGTTGATTTTTTACATGCATTTGTAGGTTGATTGCCTGCGAGAGCATGTGAAAAAATGTGGACTTGCACAAAAGATTGAGTTGGTTATTGCTTCCCCACTACTGAGGTATAGTCCTTCCTTGACCTTCTTTTATATGGTTTTTAGAGTCCTGGATCCTCTTCTAGGCTTCTTAATGTTTGAGAAATGTTGTTCTTCAGTGTTGGCATTGCTGTTCTTGTGAGAATATATTATCTCAGTTACTAGGATAAATTGTAGCACATCTTCCTAACCATATTTTCTTTTACTTTCCTTGAACTGAACATGGTATGTTGAAGGCCTGTAAATTCTGTCTGTATTCTGTAAGCCTCTGTTATGTATGCCAGTTTTACCATAGAATTATACACATTCAGTCACTAGTAGTGCATACCAAAACATGGCTTCTCGTTTGGGGTTAAGAGTCAAAACTGTGCAGCATTGGCTCCCATAGTTGGAGTAAAATTATGAGATTTAGACGTACATTCTTGCATACAAGCTTGATTTTGTGTAATGATCAAGCATAAAGTTTAGGTTTGTTTTTGTTTTCATTTTAAATGGGAATGATGAACATAATTTGGGAACTTTGATGTGTGTTACATACATACATACATACATACATACATACATATACATACATACATATACATACATATAGACATATATACATATATATATATATATATACATATATATATATATATACACACACACACATATATAGGACGTGAAATGGGGCACCATGGTGTCTGAGCACCAAGCCTCTTTGCTTTGGATTGCTTTTAGATGTGTACTAGTGCAATAGTATATAATATAT
Organism: Dendrocalamus sinicus; assembly: GCA_036346575.1. Taxonomy (NCBI): domain Eukaryota; kingdom Viridiplantae; phylum Streptophyta; class Magnoliopsida; order Poales; family Poaceae; genus Dendrocalamus; species Dendrocalamus sinicus. Next base: position 416,442 of record JAYEVI010000551.1, read on the forward strand.
TAGGTATACTAAATCAATCATAGATGGAAAGTCTTAATCATGGATGAAAAGTCTCAATTACACTAGCCGCATCTAAAAGCAATCAAAAAACAGGAGGTTTGGTGTCCAGACACCATGGTGCCCTATTATTTATACTATATATATATATATATATATATATATATATATATATATATATATATATATATATATATATATATATATATATATATATATATATATATATATATATAATGAGCACTATAGTGCTCAAACTCCATAATTAAGATTTTCCATCCACGATTGATTCAGCATACTAAATTAATGAATTCTTTTCCAAATCGATGCCTTTTCGAATTAACGAATGTTAACAGATTTACCTGATATATTATATATCATTGCATTTGCACGTATCTAAAAGCATTCCGAAGGCAGAGAGGCTTGATGTCCAGACACCACGGTATCCTATTTCAGCGTCCTATGGAATGCACATCACTCAAGCAACATGTTTGCATATTCTTGCTGCATGGTTTGCATGACCCATGTGTATAGGACCTAGTACAAATAAAATTCACTTCGTGCGCTTTTTTTGCACCCTTAATCATGTCCTTCATGTCAATAGTTAATCTGCTATTTAGTACTCCCTCTATTGATTTTTATAAGGCACCCACGTATTTCGAGATTCAAGCTTTGTAATGTTGGACCAACAATTAGATCAACAACATATAGGTTAGTGACACAAAAGTGATACCATTAGATTTGTATTTGAATGTACTTTAATATGATTATGATTTCATAGCTATTAACAATATATTGTAAAAATTATTAACAATCAAAGTTCAACTTTGGAGACCATACGAAGTCAAACCACGCCCTATAAAAATTCAACAGTGGGAGTATAGATTATTATCAGAAATCATGTCTGAGGCATACTATACTATGACGGTGAATTGCAGTAGTGTGTAATTACTAAATGAGCCTCACTGTGTTTCACTTGAACTAATCTCACAGGACTATGCAAACTGCAGTGGGGGTCTTTGGTGGTGAAAACTATACTGATGGAATAGGTGCACCACCGTTAATGGTGGAAAATGCTGGACACAGTGGACGTCTGGCAATTTCAAGTTTGAACTGCCCTCCATTTCTTGCAGTTGAGGCCTGCAGGGAGCGCATGGTATTTGCTTCTCCTGAAAAACACATGTAAAACATGAACAATCATTTGGTGACAAAGTTCTTATTGTACATATCTTCCTAAATAATGATATCATCATGCAGGCCTGATTTACCTTTGTTTGTGTCAACTAAGATAAGACTATTTTGGCAGTTGCTAGAATAACTTATTCAGCATACTATTTTCTAACTTCTAAGTAGAATATCCTTGTTTGAGAAATTGGATGCTTTGGTTTGTCTCTGTGGTTCTCTCATATTAGTAATGTTTTAATGAATTCTATCTATAAACATTCTTAATATTTTTATTTGATTTTAAAATGCAGGGTGTTAATCCCTGTGACAAGAGGAGGAGCATAACAGAATATCGGACTCTCTTTCCTGCCATTGATTTTTCCTTGGTAAGTACCTAGTGTTGCTAATTCATGAGTCGATTCATGGGACCTCGCCGTTTATAACAGCATTGCAACTGTGTATCATAACATATGTGTGCATGCTTTCATTACAGATAGAGAATGATGAAGATGTTCTTTGGGAACCTGGTGTCAGAGAAGCAGATGAGCCTGTTGCAGCTAGGGGCATGAAGTTCATTGACTGGTAATTTTGTTTTCTAAGATTGAGTAGTTCCTTTTAAGTAAAAGTCTTGAAACTGGTGATGCCTAAATGCCTAATATTTTGGTAATATGACCATGAAACACAAGGACCTGAAACTGACCATATATCTTACTTTATTTAGATCAACACTTGTTTGATGTTTTAGTGGAAATCTAGAGAAAAACTAGAACTGGTCGTGAAGGATTGTGCACAAAACGGAAGTTTCTGAATTGGATATACCCTCTACTTTCCCTACACCATATATGCTTGCTTTGAATGCTTGTTTCTCATATACCAGTGAATTGTCAGAGTGGACTTACTTGATATTAGAAAGGTCCTAGGTGCTGGAGCACCAGAACCTTTTACGTGTGGCATGTGTTGAAAAGGAAAACCCTTACGCTTAAATAATCCATTGAGTTGACCAGTAACTTTTTTTTAGCTGGATTCAATTGAACTATTCTTGAATATACATGCAGGTTATTGACAAGAGAAGAGGAGGAGATAGCTATTGTCAGCCATAGTGCTTTCTTATATCATACCTTAAGCATGTACAGCAGGGGGTATCATCCAACCATAAGACAGGAAGTGGGAAAGCAGTAAGTGTCTTGCGATTGACAAGTCTTTTTGCCTTGGTAATTGTCAACATAATCAACCCAGCAGTATTCTGCAAACTTATGCAGATATATTGTTGCCATGACAGTACTATATTCGCAATATATAGCTGTTAAAACCATAGCAAATAGTTAAAAACAGAGAGTTTCTTATGCTCTTTCTCATGATAATATGACCAAAAAGGATTAGTGTTTTTTCTTTATTTGTCTTGCACTCTCACCATGATGATTTTTGCGCTAAATGCTAGAATGTTCAAACCGTGGTTGATTGCATCGGAAGAACGTGTTGCTAACTTTCACTTGGTTGTATACAGATTTGCCAACTGTGAGCTCCGGTCGATGGTGTTGGTCGACAGAAGGTCAGTTTTACTTCCCTGTGTGTTTCTTCGGTGATTGTTTTGCAAATGATGTTTTGGACTGCTGTGACGTTGATGATCTTTTCAACGCTGCAGTATGCTTGGATCGGATTCCCCTAGCTGCAACTACCCTGGAAAGATACCAGCCGGACTTGATCTGCCTAGCGATGTCTCGGATAAGAAGCACCTTGAGGAAGCTCACAAGAACTGGACTGTTTTAGCACAGATGTCTTGATTTTCTATCAACCCATTTTGACACTGTTCAAGTTTGCATTGAAAGTCTGAAAGTGAAGCGAAGATAAACATCTACAGATAGGACTGACCATTTGTCACTCAAGTTTGTTATATTTGTTTTCTCAAACACCATCACGGTAATAAGGATACCATCACGGTAATAAGGATCATGTATACATGTAGCCCTTTTTTCAGAACGAGGACAATTGATTGATACAGATGCCTTAAGACTTGCACGATCAAGAGTTAATGGGATAATTCCTGGGAGCTGTATTATGAGCCTCTTCTATCTTGGAATACGTTTCTTCGTGGTTTTTTGCGATGCAGAAAAGCCAAATCTTCTCATGTCACCATCGTACTGAAACAGTCTTGTGGTTTCTCCCCTCTCCTAAAGTGACAGCCCAGTCTATCAATCCTCATAAGATGTAACCGATATGAAACTTTATTACACTTTGATTTCCGTCCTGTTAAATAAACATCTAATCTTAAATTCAGATGTTACGCATGTTATGAATATCATGCATATATTTATGAGGTCTAAAGAGCAAAATATATATAGGAAGTACAAAGAGATACATAAAGAAATATACCATACATAAATAAAAAAATCAAGGCATATAATGAAACAAATAAATCAATCCTATCCTATCATTAACATCCCCTCAAACTCATGATGGATCACACACACTGAGTTTGGAGAAAAAATACAAATGTTGTGACCTAGTCTGTGGCTTCGTAAAGAAGTCAGCAAGCTGTAACTTTGAGCGCACAAACTGTAAAGTAAGTACTCTTTCCTGCACCTGTAAGCAAGTGTATGAAGTATCCACGCCAATGTGCTTGGTGAGCTCATGCTTCTTGGGTCACAAGCAATACTAATATCACTTGTACTGTCAGACAAAAGGGTCGTAGGTCCCCTCGTAGGTACTCCAAAGCCTGTAAGTAGCCACCTCAACCAAGTAATCTCTGTTATCACTGTTGCCAGACACAAATAAGAAAACCAATGCATATAATAAAACAAATAAATCAATCCTACCCTATCCTTAACAACCCCCTCAAATTCATGATGGATCACACACACAGTTGCCTCGCAGGTACTTGGTGAGTCTGCAGTGGTCTCGGCTCAAGTCTAGCTTAACGTAACTGGATTGGGCTTGGTCAGGTTTGAGTACATGTGATTGGGTCCAACTAAATAGGTTAGGTCCGGGTCAGGTTCGAATTAGACTCGGGTGGACTTGGTTGGGTTTAACCAGCTGGCTTTGGACTCAGTCAGACTAAGGTTAGGATTGGGTCGGTTGGAACGAACTCGACTGGATTGGCATGGTTCAACCTGCTCAGCACAGCAACAAGCCCGATGTACTGTGCGTCGTCTTCCTTTATATGCAGCAGTCGTAGCAGAAATATACTCCGCCTCACAAGAGGACAATGCTACCACTTTCTGTTTCTGTGACTACCAGCTGATAAGACTCTTACTGAGGAAGTACAACACTCCCTTGGTACTCTTACGATCGTCGACATTGCCAGCCATGTCAGAGTCACTGTATCCAATTAGCTTTGCTTCTCCTTTCTTCCTAGGATAGAAACATCCATAGTTTCTTGTACCAGCAATGTAACACAGTAAATGCTTCACTGCATTATGATGTTCCACCATTGACTTCTTCATGAAACAACTTACATAGCCTACTGCATAAGCAATATCTGGTCTCGTGTGAACTTGGTACCAGAGACTCCCAACAATACTTCTATACCAAACATCATCTATTGGTGCAGCAGTACTTTTCTTGCTTAGCTTCAATCGTGCCTCCATCGAAACTTGACACAAGTTGCAATCAACCATGGAACTTCTTTCAAGGATCTTGGATGCATAAGCTCCTTGGCTCGGTGAGATCCTGTTGGCATTCTGATCAACCTCGATGCCAAGATAATAAGTGAGTAGTCCCAAATCACTCATCTTGAAAAGCCGCTTCATTTCTTCCTTGAACTTGGTGATCTCCAGTGGGTGTGATCTAGTGATTACCATATCGTCAACATATACCCCCACCACCAGGTGCAATTTGCCTACTCCTCGCGTGTACATGGCGTGTTCAGAGTCACTTCTGTGGAAACCAAGTGATAGTAAACTTACATCAAGCTTGGCATTCTACGCCTTTGGAGCTTGTCTTAATCTATAGAGCGCCTTGTGCAGCCGCAAAACCTTCTCTTCATGGCCCTCGCGCACAAAGCCTAGAGGCTATGCAACGTAGCCACTTATTCGAGCTCTCTATTCAAAAATGTAGATTTCACGTCTATGTGGTGGAGTTGCCAGCCCTCATGCGCCGTGATGGCAACCAGCAGTAGTACAGACTCCATACGGACCATCGATGCATACACCTTGTCGAAGTCCATGTCTTGACGCTGCACATAGCCTTTTGCGACAAGGCACGCTTTGTGCTTCACCATAGCCCCTTGAGAATTCTTCTTTATCTTGTACACCCATTTGAGTCTGATCACTTGATGACCTACTGGGAGATCAACCAACCTCCAATACCATTTTCTTCGATTGATTGTCTCTCCTCCAGCATCGCTTGGCGCTAGCTTTGGTACTTTTCAGCGTCGGCAAAGCTCACAGGCTCCCCGAATGCAAGGAGACTAAGCTCACTAAAGGAGTTGGCCAACCCGCACATCGAGGTGTTCTCATACAGATTCTCCAACGTGCGGTAGCATCGTGGCCCTTCAATCGTCGTAGACGATGAGCCGTTCGGTGGAGTGGCCCATTCCACCCCCTTTGCCGCAGGTGTGGTTGGGGTGAGGTTCTCAGCAATGTCAATGAGGACTCCTAGTGTACTTGTGTAGATTGCTCTGGTTCATTATCGCCTCCTGTCTCTAAATCTGGGTAAGACAAATACTGAGCTGTGAATGTCTCGCTGAATTCTGGAGTGAGCAAATCATCATGCTCAATCCAGTCCTATTTGGCCTCCTCATCAAAAATAGCATCATGGGTCACATGGACCCGTTTGCTCACATGATCATATGCCCGGTATGCCTTGGCACCGGGCTCATATCCAATGAAGACCATCGGCGTACTTCAGTCTTCAAACTTCTTCAGGTTTGACTTATTTGTCTTGACATGCACCACGCGCCCAAAAGTGCGAAGATAGTGCACGTTTGGCCGTCGGCCGTGCCATGCCTCGAACAGAGTTTCCCTTCAAGGCTTTGAGTCAAGGCATAGTTGAGAATGTATACTGCTGTCCCGACTGCCTCTCCCCCGAATGCGGCAAGCATGTCCTTGGCTTTCATCATGCTCCTCACTATCTCAACCACTGTTTGATTGCGTCGCTCAACCACACCATTTTGTTGTGGCGAGTACGGTGCTGTGAGATGATAGACGATGCCCTGATCTACATAGTAGTCTCCAAACTCCGCGGTCGTGAACTCTCCTCCACGATATGTGTGTAGCACTCATAGTTTCCGCCCGACCTCTAGCTCAACGCTTACCTAAAAGCGCTTAAGAGTTGTCGATGCCTCATCTTTTGTCTTCAGAAGCATCAACCACATGTAGCGACTAAGGTTGTCGACCAGAAGCAGGAAATAATGTCTGCCTCCGGGAGTTGGTGGTGTAATCGGTCTGCAAAGGTCACTGTGTACGAGGTCCATGACATGCTCAGCACGGTACTTAGCCTCCTGAGGAAACGAGGCTCGTCGTTGCTTCCTAGCCAAACAGCTTGTGCACAATTGATCCACCTGATCAATTTGTGGTAGACCTTGAACCATTTCTTGCTGGGCCAGCCTTCGGAGTGAGTGGAAATTCAGATGGTCAAAGCGTTCGTGCCATCTCCATGCCAATTCCCCACTCCGGGTTGACAGGCACACCGGCTATGCAATGTTGGGGTTAAGCACATAAAGATGGTTGCGTGTGTGGTTTACCTTAGCGAGAAGCCTCCGATCTGGATCATGAATCTGCATGATGCCATCCTGGATGATCGTCTAGTACCCAACCTCGTCGAGCTGCCAAACACTTTTGATGTGCTGGGCAGCTGCGGTATATAGTAGACGGTCGTGAGTTCACGATGTTCGCCGGTGCGACATGTGAACAAAACCGTCCCACGCCCGCAGACCTCCACATTTGATCTATCACCAAACTTCACCGATCCCTTCATAGACATGTCCAGTTCGGCAAAGGCCGTCCAGGACCCAGTCATGTGGTTGGTCGCTCCAATGTCCAGGAGGTACCACTTGTGGTCTTTCGCATCATCCACATGCCCAAGATTCACGCATGTGGACTTCGTTGAGAGAGATCTCAGTCAAGACAACCTCAGCTGTCTCAGCTATCTCATTGATCCCACATACCTCTGCCATGAGCACAACGGGCTCTTCCTCTTGAGATTGGACGAGCTTCGCCTGCTCCTTGCATTCTCAATGCGGCTTGTGACATTCCTTTGCAAAATGCCCAAAATTATTGCAATTGAAACATTTCACCTTTGACTTGTCGCTCCTGTAGCTCATGGAGCCACCATCTTTGCCGTCTGCTGATCCCTTCATTTGACCACCCTTCTTGTCTCGACCACAAGGTGGATCACGCCTCCCTCTCGCACCAAATGAAGAGGTTGATCTAGCCGACTTTTTGTTTCAACCAAGCCATCCACTCCTCGGTGAGGAGTATCTGGCTCCCTTCATCTCCACCACTATCCTCTGGTTCCCTCCAGTCCTCAACAGCTTTGAAATGACCAGTAAGTTCCTCAACGGACATGGTATTGAGATTAAGCAGCTGCTCTATCGAGATAGCTACATGATAAAACTTTTGCGGTATGACTCGCAAAAATTTCTTCATGACTTTATCTTCTTCCAGTGTATCTTCGAGTGTTTAGATGTTGTTCACCAGCTTAGTCAGCTACATGGAGAAGTCATCGACCGACTCAGTCTCCTTCATGCGAATGGCCTCGAACTCCCTACGCAATGCCTGCACCCAGGCCTCTAGGACACGATCGACACCCATACACATTGTTCTGATGGCTTCCTATACAGATCTGGCAGTGTTCTCTCCTCGACGTGAGGCAGTCTTCTCTTGAAGTGAGGCAGATAGTCGTTCCTCAAGTTATGCACAAAGCTCCTATTTTATTTGTTCATTGCAATAGGCCTTGGATCTCTTCCTACTCCCATATGTCTTAGAGTCATTTGGGAATCCGTGCCTTCAAGATATGTAAACCCCCAGGCCTCGTGTGTGACCTAGGTGCTCCTTATTTCCCAAGACCTGTGATAGTATATCTCTCTCCCTGTATACTTCAAAGGATCCTTGGGAAGATTCGGTAGTCAATGATTGCTGCAAGAGGCAATCATGCTATTTTCGAACCCATGAAGTTCAAAAGGTATTAACAACTATGTAGTTTAACATATCTTATCAGGCGTTAGGACACTTCCTCGTTTGTGAGGTTTTTGAAAGAGGAGACACCCGAAGACGTGGTTGATGACCTCGCTCTTAACCAGTTTTGGGCGCACTCATTTGAGATCCTAACAAATGGCGGGGAGGCCTCCAATCAGATTACAACCTCGTCCTACATCCTCCACTACGGGATTTTAACCGCATACCCAGTGGTGCCAAATCTATGAGGGTGAGTATTTTTTTACTAGAGAGCCTTGTGCGCCACTTTGTTGTTCAAATTTGGTCGTTGTCTTCATCTGCATAAAGGCCTCCCATGTTTTAGGCGACACAAAATGATACCTCGTAAAGGGTGTGAGATCCTTGGCCACATACTGCGTGACAAGAGTGCTCTTGAAGTTCTTCCATACTTTTCCCATCGTGAGGAGCGCCTGCCGTTGCATGAGTCCCTGTACTTCTGCTGGGATCTCGAACGAATTTGTTATATCTGCCCACAGCTGATTTTTCTGATCCTTTGCCAAATCTTTCCAGCTTGCTATGGTGATGGGGACCTATTGCCTTCTAATTATCCCGCAAGTAGTCCAAAATGCTACCACTGCTTTCTTCGGTTGCAGAGGGACCCCATCCGAAGAGACTACCATGATGGTCATTCAGCCCTCTAGCCTTTTCGATACTCCTTGGCCACGCTTAATTATCCTGATCTTCGGAGCGTGAGACCCCGATGACGATGACTGTGTGGACGTCATCTCTCTTATAAGAAAACACTAACTGCAGTGAACTATGAGTGTAAACAAATTAAGTTCTATGAATAAAATTACACACACCAGTGTCTCAAGATCCCTTTGGAACAGTAACATGCCATTCCAAACGGATCTTGTAGCTAACAAGTGAAGCATATATCATGAAGTACTAAAGGTCATAAAATAAAATTCTATGAATCCAATTACACATACCAGTGTCTCAAGTTCATTAAACCTGACATACTATAGTGTGTAACTTGCTTCATGCCCTTTAAAGGTCTATGTGGCATATATTATTGCTACAAGGTCCTTTTGGAATGGTAACATGCCATTGGAAATAGATCTTGTAGATAACAAGTGAAGCATATATCATGAAGTACTAAAGATCATAAAAAAGTTCTATAAATCAAATTACACACACTAGTGTCTCAAGTTCATTGAACCTGACACACTGGAGTGTGTAACTTGCTTCATACCCTTTGAAGATTTATGTGGCGCATATTATTACTACAAGGTCCCTTTGGAATAGTAACATACCATTCCAAATAGATCTTGTAGCTAACAAGCGAAGCATATATCATGAAGTACTAAAGATTATAAAACAAAGTTCTATGAATCAAATTACACACCAATGTCTCAAGTTCATTGAACCTGACACACTGGAGTGTGTAACTTGTTTCATGCCCTTTGAAGGTCTATGTGGCATATATTATTACTACAAGGTCCTTTCGGAACAATAACATGCCATTTCAAATAGATCTTGTAGCTAACAAGTGAAACATATATCATGAAGTATTAAAGATCATAAAACAAATTAGCCAACTACTGAAGATCACAAAATAAATTAGCCAACTATTGAGACAGACCTCAAGATTGACAAATGATAGTAATAGTAACAATTTAGAGATCAAGCTTGAATATCCAATTTTAGTATTAGATCTTGTAGCTAACAAGTGAAGCATATATCATAAAGTACTAAAGATCACAAAACAAATTAGCCAACTATTGAGATTAGATCTTGTAGCTAACAAGCGAAGAATATATCATGAAGTACTATATAGAGTAAAGTCCATTACCGGTCCTTAAACTTTTTATGCTGCGTCATTCCGGTCCATAGACTTTCAAAGTGTGCCATCCCGGTCCTTAAACTTTCAAAGTGTGGTAATTTCTTTTGAAAGTATATGGACCGGGATGACACAGTATAAAAAGTTCACTGCTACAACTACATAGGATATTGCAACACTTTGAAAGTTTAAGGACCGGGATGACACACTTTAAAAGTCTATGGACCGGGATGACACAGCATAAAAAGTTTAAGGACCGGTAATGAACTTTACTCTACTATATATCATGAAGTATTAGATTAGTATCATCATCGAGCTAATATCCGAACCTACTGTGGGATTTGGGTTTCGTACCATAGGGAGCAAAGGCAGCCGACGTCGGGAGGTAGAGGCGGCGTTGGGAAGGAGAGGTGGCCAACATCGAGAGGGAGGGGAGGCGTCAGGAGGGAGAGGCGGCCAACGTCAAGAGGGAGAGGCGGCCAGCGTCAAGAGGGAGAGGCAGCGTCGGGAGGGAGAGGCGGCCGAGAGAGGCGGCGTCGCGAACGAGTGAGCAGTCAGATCTAGCAAAACCTAGCAGGGGCAGTGGAGATGGAGTGCGTGAGTGAGGACTCTACAAGCAGAACCTATTCTTGGGGTATATTTATATGGAAACTATCACAAACGGTTCTTTTATAAAACCGTCTGTGATATGTTGAATATCACAGACGCTTCTATAAAAGAACCGTCTATGATAGTATTATCACAGACGATTTGTTTCGATAAACCGCCCATCATAGTTCCCTATTCTTCATCTAGCCATAAGAAATGCATGCTGGCCATGCAATATGAAAAATGCAAGCATAATCACAAATATAACTATTTCTTAGTTACTGAATTGATCACAATTACAATGGAATATAGTTCCATAATTACACGCCGAGTTTCCTAATTATGATTACATTGCAATAATTTCCAAATAGGTGCACGCTGTGTAGGATCATTGATTACATTTGACTATTTCCTTTTAAATAAAACCCTTCACGATGATCGACACGCATATAGCTTACTTCATCACCTTGTTCTTCCTCGAGCCTGATGCCGTCTCCGAATGGAGACAACTCATCAAATTGATTGTACTCTTCCTCATCCATGACATTCTCAACTCTGACAATCCTTATTTTTCCATGAAGAACTACATGGCGCTTCTTATTTGCCGGGTTGGTTACAGAAAATACTTGAACAACTTGCCTTGCTAGTACGAATGATTTGTCTTCGTACCCTACACATTCGAGGTCCACGGTAGTGACGCTATACTTGTCGACCTTTATACCCCGTGGGAGTTGGACCAAATGGCACCGAAATAGAGGAATCTTGAAAATTACGTAGTCAAGCTCCCAAATCTCCTCTACAAGCCTGTAGTATGAGCTTGGGCTAGTGGTACTGACGTGCGCATCAAAGGCATCTATACGGACACCTGAACTCTGCACTGTGCTCTTTCTATCCTAATCTATTGTATAAAATGTGTAGCATTAATGTCGTATCCTTGCCATATCACAATTGTAAATTTTGGCTCTTTTGCCAACCATTGTAGTGTTTCACTTGACGACCTCTCAGTCAATCGCACCTTCAACCATTTGTTGAACTGACCGTTGTGTTGTCTCGCGATCCAACCTTTGACTGGTCTGCATTCTCTTGGCGTAGCATGTCCTGGTGCTCTTCAATATACGGGGTCACTTCAGTCATGTGTTATAAAACCGTGAAATGGGCTTGAGCATATGTATCTCGATCCGGAGTTATTGCTTTCCTTCTAATAGTCCCGATACCCTCTAGCCTCCCCTCGTGACGAGATATAGGTACACCTATCAGTTCGACCTGAGCCATATAACCAATGCAGAATTCAACAACCTCTCGGTTGTATAACCTTCGACAATGCTACCCTCCGGTCGAGATTGATTGCGTACATAGGACTTGAGAATTCCCACGTACCTCTCAAACGGGTACATATGATGCAGAAACATGGGACCGCATATCTTTATCTCTTTCACAAGGTGGACAATGAGATGGACTATGATATCAAAAAATGATGTAGGGAAATACATCTCTAGATGACATATAGTCGTCACCACCTCGGTCTGCAGAGCATCTAGTCCATCGGGATCGATGACCTTCTGAGCAATTGCGTTAAAGAAATAATATAGCCTTATGATTGTCACTCTAATCGTGTTCAGCAAAATACTTCTAATTACAACATGTAGCATTTGTGTCATTAGCACATGACAGTCATGAGACTTCGTGCCAATTAATTTCAAATGTTCCATGGAAACAAGTTTCTTCATGCTGGTGGAGTGCCTGGACAGAACTTTCACACTATGCAAGAACTGGTACAGTTGAGTTCACTCAGTTTTAGACAGTGTAGCAAGCTGGAAGAAGGTACGTCCGGCCTTTTATCGGTCTCTATCGGTGCTAACTTGGTCCTGAAGTTCATAGCGACCAAGTCACGCCTTGCATTGACACCATGTTTTTTTTGTCAGGAATGTTTAGTAAGAGGCCAATCAAACTGTCACATACATTCTTCTCTACGTGTATGACATCGATGCAGTTGCGAACTTCTAAGTGCTCCCAATAAGGTAAGTTCTAAAATATTGACCTCTTCTTCCACATGTTCCTCTGATAGGTTCTCAATTTACGTTCCTTTCCAAGCACAACGTCGATATTCTTGACCATATCATAGATCTCTTTCCTGCTAAAAGGTCTTGGTACTGAGTCATCCTCTTTTTTCCATCAAATTGTTTCTTCATCTTGCAGTTTGGGTGATACTTTGGAAGGAACCTACGGTGACGCATATACACAGTTTTGCGCGAGTTGTTCAACCACACACTCTCGGTATAATCTAAGTAGTGCGGAAAGGCTTTGGCACCTTTTGTACTCAACCCTGACAGGTTACCAAGGGCAGAAAAATCATTAATGGTGCAAAACAACATGGCACGCAGAGTGAAGTTTTCTCGTTTGTCCGCATCCCATACATATACCCCTTCATTCCACAGTATCGTAAGATTTTCCACCAATGGTGCTAGGCATACATCAATATCGTTCCCAGGTTGCTTCGGCCCTTGGATAAGTAGTGACATCAAAATATACTTCCGCTTCATACACAGCCAAGGAGGAAGGTTGTACATGCATAGAGTCACAGGTCAGGTGCTATGTCGGCTGCTCATGTTACCAAAAGGATTCATTCTATCTGTACTCAACCCAAACCTTATATTCTTCGGTTCCGCACCGAGGTCTACAAATATCCTATTGATGTTCCTCCACTGGGCAGAATCAGCAGTGTGTCTTATCATTCCGTCTTTCTTACGCTCCTCCGAGTGCCAATGCACCAATCTTGCAACTTTTCAGTTTGCAAATAAATACTTTAAATGGGGAATTACAGGAAGATACCACAACACCTTAGCAGGAGGTCCTTGCTTCACCTTAATGCCCTCCCCATCATCGGAGTCATTTTTACACTTATATTAGGATGTTTTGCACACTAGACAAACATGTAAGCTAGCATACTCTTTACGGTATAGGATACAATCATTCAGACATATATGTATTATTTCTACTTCCATTCCCAATAGACAAAGAATTTTCTTGGCATGGTAGGTGGTTCTTGGCAACACATTTCCCTTTGGAAGCATGTCCGCTAGGAGACCTAACAATGTCGTAAAATTCTTGTTGGACCAACCATTGCTTGCATTCAATTTCAGTAGTTCTAGAATGGATGACAACCTTGTGTATTGCGGCTTGCAACCCGAGAATAAAGGTTTATTCAAGTCCTTTATCAAGCCCTCGAATTTACTAAACTTTCTCTGTCTCTCACTATAGTTCCTTTCTGCATCACGTAGCACCTAATCCAGATTGTCATCTTGTGACCTATCCTCATCAAAAGCACAGTCCACAACCAGCGTATCATTGTCTCCCTCAACGATGTCACAACTACCTTCTTGTGTAATCTTCTCTTCACCATGACTGGTCCAACATTTGTACCCCTTTCTGAAACCCCTTCGAATTAAGTGAGCTTCGATCTGCGCTGAGTTGCTAAACATCTTTAGATTATCACAATCAATGTATGGACAGTACATATATTTCATCCTCCTCTTCAACATATCCAGCTCAGCCGCTCTTCTAAAAGCAGACACGCCATTAATGTACTGTTCACTCACACGGTTCTCAACGTACATCCAGTTTCGGTCCATCTATGCTACACATGTAACAAATGAGTGTCAAATTGGATTATCAGCGCTACTATAGCAAATTAGATTAGCTGCTTAATTGCACACATCTATATTAGGTAGCTAGCTAACTAGCCACGTATTCATGAAACAATAATATTAAGTAAGAATATATTGAACTAAACTAGGAGTACTTACCTATTCTGAAATTAAGCAAAGTACCATTATCTTTCTAAACCTAGCTAGCTAGCTAGCTAGATCTAAACAAAAACATAGTTATCATATCTTTCTATGACAAGGCATATAAGTTATTAAAAGCAATTGAGTATTAACCTCTGATCACCAAGAAGAAGTATATAAATCTATAAGCGATATGTTTTCACCAAACTCCCCAAAGCCAGCCACCTCGCTCCACCGATGCAGCGCAATGGAGACAGATCTGTGTCGAGACCACATACACCTGCTATTTAATAGCAAATATTATCCCAGACGGTTCTAACAATAAACTGTCTGTGATACGACACTATCACAGACGGTTCGTATTAATAAACGTCTGTGATAAATTATAGATGGTTATTCATACAAACCATCTGTGATGTCTGCAATATCACATACAGTTTTTATACGAACCGTATGTGATGTCCGCAACCTTCATAGACGGTTATTAATACGAACCGTCTGTGATGTCTCAATTATCACAAATTGTTCGTGTTAATAACAGTCTGTGAAAATATCACATACGGTTGTTAGTATAAACCGTCTATGATAGTTTAATCATAGATGATTCCCTATGACCCGTCTGTAATATAGTCATTCAATATAGCCTCTTTTATAGCAGTGATAATGAGGTATCACAGTAACCAAACCTTCTTGTCATTTTTCTTTCTTGTCTTCAGTCCTTTTGCGATTGTTCTTAGGAGAATGGGTTCATTTTTTTTCTTCACTTCACTGTCCTAACTTTAAATAATGCTATTGTTCGCAGGGGTGGCAGTATCATGGCACATGGGCTTTGCCATGACATTCTCAAATACCTTCGGACTGGTGACGGGTGCCTTTCTTCTTGGTTATGGCTTGAGTGAAATTCCAAGAAATATATAGAAAAATGCTGATTAGACTCGCCGCCAAAAATTTCTATCTCACAGAGTTGTAAAGATGGCTGTAAAACTTGATAGTGCTCGCCAAGAATATTGCAATGCAATAATTGTATGCACTTTTCTAGATTCTTAAACGGTCATTTCATGATATATAATTGCATTTTGCTAAAGGCCATAATCAGTTGATTATTGCATTCAGCTAAACAGCTAAAGGTTTATTCCATTCCTTGTCTAAGGTTGTTAAATAATTGCAGCCTATAATATTCTCAAATATTTACTATTTAGAGTATTTACAATAATAAAAATCCGGAGTTACTTGTGTTCTTGTTAAATGATGGATATAGGCGTGAACATAGAGTATGTGTGCTCTTTGATTCTATCTGGATGTTTTTCTCTTGTCATAAATCACCCACGACCTCAATTTGCATGATTTCCAAGAAAACCATCAATAAACACGAATCAAATCATCCACAACATTAATTTCCACGATTTCTAAAAATCAACCTCAAACCACTCAGAAAGACCGGTCAGACTGCTTACCCAACAGACATAAGTACTCGAGGTACTCGAAGATTACAAGAATTGAAGCACTCGAAACCTATGAGTACCGATCATGAAGCCTATAGCAACCGATCGCAAAGCCTATGAATATCGATCACAAAATCTACAACAATAGATCGCGAAGTCTACAACTACCGATCACTGTCCAGGCACTGTAGCTCTGACTACCAAGTATTGACCAGGTACTACAGCTATCGACTATCGGCTACCGAGTATTGACCAGGTATTGGAGTACCAACTACCAATCATCGACCAGGCACTGTACCTCTGACTACCGAGTACTGACCAGGTACTATAGCTATCGACTACCGAGTATCGACCAGGTACTGTAGCACCAACTACTGATTAGTTATTGTAGCAATGACCACTGACCAAATACTATAGCTATGACCAACGACCAGTCACTGTAGCTTTGACCATCGACTGGTTCACTATAGCTCTAACTGAGTCACTATAGATTAGACCATTAGTGGTCGTTCTGCTCTGCTTGTTCTATCGTGGTCGTTCTGCCGTGCTCGACCAGCCATGGTCGACATGCCGTAATACTGTGGTCGATCTACAGTGGTCGATCTGCCGTGATCGACGCCTGTTGATCGGAGCACCGACTACAGACCGTGATCAAAGCCTGCCGATCACTAACTGTGGTCAACCGAAACTTTCACAAATGCAAATTTCAATGCAACTCAAAAGTCAATTATTCATCACTACTGTATTCACGACCTTCACATGGTCTAACAATCTCTCTCTTGATTAATACATTGACAACACCTCAAATTTTCTCGAATAAGATGAGTTTTGAAAGAAAAGCAAAATTTATGAAAAGAAAGTTTTAAAGCTGTAGAGAAAGAATTTGACAAACCACAACAGCAGATTAAACTCCGAAAAACTCCCCCTCAAACCGAGGGAAGCAAATTTCTTCAATTTCTCCTGTTTTTCTCCCCCTTTAGCAATGTAATCATCAAGAAACTCAGAGAAAGAATAATTCTAAAAAAGAGCCATGAGGGTAAAAATCGAGTAGCTTTGTAGATTATCCTAGTCACTTTGTACGTATTTATTTAATAAATTAACCAAGCTATCTTTTTTAGTAGACCTACCTGGATCATATAAAATCATATATCATATAGCACTGTCAAAGAAGTCTTTAGCATGATTAAGCAATTTAGATTAATGACAAGCATCTCAGTAATAACAAACTAATTATAAAGAGCACAATGAGATATCACAGTAACCAAACCTTCTTGTCATTTTTCTTTCTTGTCTTCGGTCCTTTTGCGATTGTTCTTAGGAGAATGGGTTCATTTAATTTTTTTTCTTCACTGTCCTAACTTGAAATAATGCTATTGTTCGCTGGGGTGGCAGTATCTTGGGCTTTGCCATGGCATGCTCAAATACCTTCGGCCTGGTGACGTGTGTCTTCTTGGTTATGGCTTGAGTGAAATTCCAAGAAATATATAGAAAAATGCTGATTAGACTCGCCGCCAAAATTTTCTATCTCAGAGAGTTGCAAAGATGGCTGTAAAACTTGATAGTGCTCACCAAGAATATTGCAATGCAATAATTGTATGCACTTTTCTAGATTCTTAAACGGTCATTTCATGATATATAGTTGCATTTTGCTTAAGGCCATAATCAGTTGATTATTGCATTCAGCTAAACAGCTAAAGGTTTATTCCATTCCTTGTCTAAGGTTGTTCAATAATTGCAGACTATAATGTCCTCTGGAGCTTCATCCACTGGCACTTTGGAAAAATATTTACTATTTAGAGTACTTAGCAATATTAAAAATCCGAGGTTGCTTGTGTTCTTCTTGCAATATTAAACATCCGAGGTTACTTATGTTCTTGTTAAATAATGGATATAGATATGAACATAAGAGTATTTGTGCTCTGTGATTCTGTCTTATGTTTTTTCTTTTTTCATAATTTACTAAGGTACTTATTTTTTGTAGTTTGTGTTTCTGTTGTAACTTTGGGATACTTACGGATACAGGACTAGTTGTGGTAGTCTGTCTGGCATGTGCGGGAGGGAGGGACGAGCATATGGAATGGATATTCCGCATCCGTTTCTAGAACCCATGAAAAATTCGTACGAATTTTGTGATTTAAAATTTGAATTTAGGCGGTTTAAAACCGGTAATCGGTCAAAAACCGGTGAAAAATCGGTAAAATCACTAAGAATCTGTTTTATCCGATATTCGTATCCGATAAAATCTGTATTCGAAAATATCCATATTCATATTTGAGAATATTCGTATCTGTATTTAAGAATATTCCAATTTATATTTATTTTAAAAATATATATTCATATTTATATTTGAGACTATTCGATCATATCTGATCCGTTTTTTTGCCCGAACTGCAAAATCCATTTGGGAAGGCGGGAGGGGTAAGCTGCTAGCGCCAAGTATTAATTACCACCTCCCTCCATTCCTCATCTGCTGCTGCTTCATTTTGCCTCCGCTGCGGCGTCCGTCAGGCGTCTCTCCCGCCGCACCAACAAATCCACCACCACCCTCTGCCCCTTCGCTGCTGCTGCTCCTCCTCAGGTATTTTTAGTACTATTATTTAACAGGGAAGCTTGCCTTTCTTCTCCTTCCACTTCTTATCTTTTCCCATAAATTGGGCTTCTCCTTAGATGCAGGATTGTATCGTATTACCATAGGTCCGCTCCTTCCGAGTGCAAGGGCTGTCCATTGTTATTGCCTTATTGCCCTCTTCTCCTCTCTTCCTGCATGCCTGCAAGTGTAGTACCAGGTATATGGTTTAGTATAATCATTCCTTCTTCATGAGCAGGCCTACCAACCTCTTTTTAACAAATGCACCGTCATGACTTGAGTTATGAGTTTAATACCAACCATAGCAAATTGCTCCGCACCCACTCAATACTTTTGATCTTGGCAATTCACTACCTATGTTTTCGATCTGCTGTGAATTATCACCTGCGCTTTAAGTTTAGCAATTTGCCACCTATTATTTCCAAATCAAGAGCAAATCAACATCTGTTATTACCATGAAAATTCTTCATTTGCATGAAACATTGGAAATATAGTGCAAGATATGTGCCGGTATGAGCATTCCTACTTTTTTTTAATGTATCATTTTGTACCAGTAAAAACATTTAATCAACAAAACAACTGGTTTATTGAACAAATAAAACAACTGATTTATTGCCATTCACTTAATAATATAATTAGTAAATTGCGTTAAATTTAAAAGTACAGGTGGTAATTTGAACCGACTCAAAAAGTATAGGTGGTGAATTGGCAGAATTTAAAATGCCGGTGGGGATTTGCAGTTTTAGGAATGTACAGGTTGCAACGATGCAATTTGCTCTTAATACTATTGTTCTCTGCCTAAAGCTTCAATGGATAGTTTATTTATCTTGGGCAGAAATGGAGGCCAATGCCGGCACTGCTATGTATCCTCTTCACCGCTGCAAAACCATATACCTGGTACTACACTTCCTCAGTACTGCATGAAAAACTTGTAAGAAAGATACAAAGAATGTTGAATATGCTTAATTGTAACCAATTGATGTGTGTGCAGGTGAGGCATGCCCAGGGTATTCACAATGAGGAGGGTGACAAGGATGACAGTGCGTATATGTCACCTGCGCTGTTTGATGCTCACATTACCCCTTTGGGCTGGAACCAAGTAAGCTTTTCTTGTTTCTTTTGTGGAAAACGATCCCCATGCATTTTGATCACTGCACTGCTCTTAGGGCTATCAGTTCTAACAAAGGTGCACATTGTGGCCAACTGAAGTTCTGTTTTTTTGTCAAAATTCTAAGTCGATCTACACCTCAGAAGTTGGATCCAAAATGCCTCTGTTTTGTTCAAATGAGCAATATAAATGTACTAAAAGATACAGTTGAAGCACAAATGCTCGCTAAGCACAGTAGAAAATCCCTTTTCCTTTCCATTGTTTTTGTATTATTGTTGTCCAATCATGACGTGACAAAATTGCCACATGATTGGATGGTAGCCTACATTCCACTCTCACCCTATCAAACACATCCATGATGAAATAGAATAAACCATTAAGATGGTTCAAATGGAAAATGCGAATGTGGCATCATGTCATTATGCTTTACTGATAAAAAACCATTTGGCTTTTTTTTTTGGTAATAAAGTGTTAGATACTTGATTCACTCACCTCCCATAGTAAACAAATCCTCACTTATGATATTCAATCACGTATTTTCATTATTAAACCTACTTTTGGAGCGAAAGGGTCTCTAGCCCAATGGTTAGAGGCCTGAGTAGCACCCCAGTCTGAGGTTCGACTCCCAGTGGGAGCGAATTTCAGGCTTGGGGAAAAAATCCTACTTTGCTACCACACCAAAGCACAGGTCTAAGGCCCGCCAAGCGTTGATCAAAGGATCCGCGGTAGTCTCACAAGGTCGGGCGATGGTGCCGCTGTGTAAGGGTGGAGCAGGGGTTCGGGGGTTTTCTCGGTCTGCGTGAGAAGACCTTCTTCTTAAGCAATGCCCGGGGGGATTCTTCCCCCCCGCAGGTCGAGTTTTTTTAAACCTACTTTTGGATGGTTACATCTCCAGTCAAATGCAATTGTAGCAGTTAGCAGTTCTATGGCAATGTTCAATATTTTTGTCTAATTTAAAGTTGTACATAATGCCTTCACTGATTGTTCTTTGAACCTTCCATGGCTGAATCCTGGAGGGATTGCCTCTCTATCAACCATGAATAATATTATGGTACTAATGGAAGGTACTAAGATCTTAATCTCCACAGCCATTTTAGATGCAAAAACTTATGTTATTGTAAGTAATTCACAAGGTCCCTATCGTTAGCATCAACTTCTGATAAAATATATTAGTCCTGAGTTCCTGACCATAGTTGCGTCAAAACAGAATGACAGCATCTTTTTTGGATGACATTGAGCTGCCTTACTGAGTAACTTGTAAAAACGACATCTCATGGTTCCTTTATGGTTTTGAGCCAATTTTTGGTCATGTTCAATTCGAAGTCTTCATCTGCAATTGTGTACATCACTTTTGAGTTTCTTTTTGGCCTGATAGATAATGTTTGATGGAAATATCACTTAATTGCTTTCATGTTGCATTTTCAAGTTCCATGGATGTTGATTTTTTACATGCATTTTTAGGTTGATTGCCTGCGAGAGCATGTGAAAAAATGTGGACTTGCAAAAAAGATTGAGTTGGTTATTACTTCCCCGCTACTGAGGTATAGTACTTCCTTGACCTTCTTGTATATAGTTTTTAGAGTCCTGGATCCTCTTCTAGGCTTCGTAATGATTGAGAAATGTTGTTCTTCAGTGTTCGCATTGCTGTTCTTTTGAGAATATACTCTCAGTTACTAAGATAAATTGTGGCACTGCTTAAACCTAGATACAATCGATCTTCTAACCATATTTTCTTGTACTTTCCTTGAACTGAACATGGTATGTTGAAGGCCTGTAAATTCTGTCTGTATTCTTTAAGCCTCTGCTATGTATGCCAGTTTTACCATAGAATTATACACATTCAATCATTAGTAGTGCATACCAAAACATGGCTTCTCGTTTGGGGTTAAGAGTCAAAAGTGCGCAGCATTGGCTCCCATAGTTGGAGTAAAATTATGAGATTTAGACGTACATTCTTGCATACAAGCTTGATTTGTGTAATGATCAAGCATAAAGTTTAGGTTTTGTTTTTGGTTTCATTTTAAATGGGAATGATGAACATGATTTAGGAAAATTGATGTACGTTAGCGAATATATATATATATATATATATATATATATATATATATATATATATATATATATATATATATATATATATATATATATATATATATATATATATATATATATATATATATATATATATATATATATATATATATATATATATGAAACCTCTTTTCTACTCCCGGTGTAATTACTCCCTATGTTGTATCTCATAATATAAGGAGTATCTCATGTGGAGTATGTATATGTAGTATACGAGTATTTAAGACCATCTAGGTGGTATGTACAATTTTTCAGAGGTGGTATATATATTTTTTAGACATACTCCTTTTTATATACGTATATGAAGGTATTTACAAAGTACGCTAAAAACTATGGATTCCTTTGCAATTTTTTCGTGTGGTTCACATTGGAGTATCTTATAATTAGTATACGAGTATATCTAAAGTGATAAAGGAGTATTTCAAGTTTATTTAGATGGTATATTAGAGGTGGGAGTAATTACACCCGGGAGTAAAAAGTATTTTTCCTATATATATGTGTGTGTGTGTGTGTGTGTGTGTATGTATCATTATTAGACATGTATAGTACATCTTGTGCGAAAGGGTGTCTGGCCGAGTGGTTAAGAGCCTGAGTAGCACCCCCTAGGTCCTGAGTTCGATTCCGAAAGGGGCGAAGGTGAGGACCTGGGGAAAAATCCTCGCCGCCCCACAAGCCAAAGCACGAGGTTAAGGCCCGGCCAGTCGCCAGACCACTGTTCGGGGTTGGTCGCGGGTTACGGTGCTCTGCGCGGCCCGGTTCTCACGGAACAACGGTGCCCCTGTGTCGAGGTGTGGGCAGGGGTTCGGGATTTCGGCTGCGTGAGAAGGTCTTCTTCTTCGTTTAATGCCTGGGGGGTGGCTTTACCCCCCGCAGGTCGAGTTTTTTTATAGTACATCTTGTACTCCAAGCCACATTGGGCTATATATATGAAAGGTCACCCCCCTAAGAGGGTGTGTGGTGTTTCCTCATCTCTCTACCTGTCTACATGGTATCAGAAGCAATTAGATCCTAATTTTCCGTCCTTTCCTAATCTTCCACCTCTTCCCTTGCGCGGCCGCCGCCACCCTGTGCGCGCCGCCACCTGCCACCTACGCGCCGCTGACTGCACTGCGCCGCCGCCACTCCCACGCGCAACTCCCTTGCGTCGCGTCCTCTTACCGTGGCTCGCATCTCCTCCTTTCCGATGGCCACCATGCCCGCCAACTCTCCTGCTGCGGGCGCCCCTGCCTTGCTGCTGCACCATTGCCTCGATCGTGGCTAGCCCCTCGCCACAATCAGCGTCAAGTCCCACATTCCGATCCGTTGGATCTTCACTCCAACTACTCGAAATGGGCGTTCTTCTTCAAGTCATTGTGCGGCAAATTCGGACTTCGCGCGCATCGGCGGCTCCGCTCCTCCCAAACCGAAGACCCTCGGTGGGATGCGCGAGTCTGCATCCGCGGTGGCTCTCGGGTTCGTCGGCGACTCGTCCTCGACCTCGCCATGGGCGGCGTCGATCCGATTGCCGCGATGCGTGGGTAGCCATCGAGAATATCTTCCACGCCAACAGGAACGCGCGCCATCTTCCTCAACGAGTTCCATTCCATGGTGCAAGGCGACTCCACCATCTCGGCGTACTGCCAACGCCTGAAGACCAAGGCCGCCGCCCTTCGCGACGTCGGCCACCCTGTGGAGGACTCGCAGCTCGTCCTCGCCCTACTGCGTGGCCTCAACCTCGCTTCTCCAATACCGCCCGGCGACATCGCCAACTCCGCCGTCCTTCCCAAGTTCGCCAGAGCCCACGACATGTTGGTTCTCAAAGAACTCCGCTTGGCAAACGATGAAAAGACCGTCGTCAACACCGCCCTTCTCACTACTGCCGGCTCTGGCTGCACCAGTCCGGGCGGGTGCCGCTCCACAACCGCCGGGGCCAACCTCGGCGGCTCCTACAACCCCCACATCAGCGGCTACGGCAGTGGCAACAAGGGAGGCAGCAGCGGCAACAGCGGCGGCGGCGGCAGCGGCGGCTGGAAAGGAAAAAGCAAGGGCAAACGCAACGCAGGCGGCGGCCAGTCGCGCGGCGGTACTGCCGCGCCTCAGCAAACCGGCCAGTACAGGCCCATGGGTCCCTGGATCTGCTACAACCCGTGGGCTCCACAAGCCCCTCCTCCGACCCAACAGGGTCTCAGCGGTTGGCGCCCAGGTCTCCTCGGCGCGCCCCCTCAGGCACACACGGCATTCGTGCCTGTACAGCCCCCCATGACCTTCGCGCCGCTCCAGGTCTCCCAGCCGGCTCCTATGTGGAACCAGGCTGGCCTCGTCGCCGCCCTCAACCAGCTCAACGTCCAGGATCAGAATTCCTGGGTGTTGGACTCCGGCGCTTCCTCTCACATGAGCTCCTCGGATGGTATACTCCTTTCTCGCCATCCTTCTTCTAATTCTTACATTACCGTTGGCAATGGTCAAACTCTTCCAATTTCATGTCGTGGCGAATCTATCCTTCAAACACCTGTGTCAAATGTTCCACTTAATCATGTTTTAGTTGTTCCATCTCTAGTGCACAACTTACTTTCAGTTCGTCGATTCACTAGAGACAACGATTGTTCTATCGAATTTGGCGCTCTTGGATTTTCGTAAAGGATATCCCGACCGGCGTGATGCTTCGCTGCAATAGTCTTGGCGACCTTTACACAATTCCCGCAGCACCTCCCGCTCCACACGCCAGCATCGCCACCTCCACCAACCTATGGCATCACCGTCTCGGTCATCCCAGTTACGCCACCATCGACATTCTTCGCCATAGTGCTTCTATCAGTTGTAATAAAATAGAGCATACTCTATGTCATTCATGTCAACT
This sequence comes from Dendrocalamus sinicus, assembly GCA_036346575.1. Lineage (NCBI taxonomy): Eukaryota > Viridiplantae > Streptophyta > Magnoliopsida > Poales > Poaceae > Dendrocalamus > Dendrocalamus sinicus. The sequence continues at coordinate 440,974 of JAYEVI010000551.1, forward strand.
CGGCAAACATGTGCGGCTCCCTTTTTCAAAATCCAGTTCATTCAGTTCTATGCCTTTTGAACTCATTCATTGTGACGTATGGACGTCCCCTGTTGCTAGTATCTCAGGTTATCAATATTATCTTGTTTTACTCGATGACTTTACTCATTTTTGTTGGACATTTCCCCTCGTTCGCAAATCTGAAGTTGCAACCCACATCACTAATTTTTGCAACTATGCTTCCACACAGTTCAGCCTCGCCATCAAAGCCATCCAAGCCGATAATGGCACTGAGTTCGTAAACAATACCCTCCACACTCTCTTTGCCTCTCGCGGTATTCACTTACGCCTCTCGTGTCCATACACTTCCCCACAAAATGGCAAGGCCGAACGCATTCTTCGCACACTAAACAATATCAGCCGCACCATGCTCATCCATGCGCACATGCACGCAACATCTTGGTGAGGCACTTGCCACAACAACACACACATTGAGCAGCGCGCGTGCTCGCCGTTCAACGCCATTCCATATGCTCTACTCTACAACAAAACACCCGATTACTCTCATCTTCGTGTTTTGGGTCTCTGCTATCCCAACATGACCGCCACGACTCGCCACAAGCTCGCTCCTCGTTCGACGGCCTGTGTCTTTCTCGGCTATCCCTCCTCGCATAAAGGGTACGCTGCCTTGATTTATCAACCGGCGCATCATCATCTCGCGCCACGTCGTTTTAGCGAAACTTGTTTTCCGCCGGGCTTTACATACGGGTCCTCGCCCGACCTAGATTTTTTGCTTGCGAGTTCTTCCATGCGAACACGCCTCCGCGGTCGCTCGCTCGTAAATGCGCCGGCGTTGAGCAATCGCAACCAACTCGAGCGGTCCTCGAAGAGCTGCAAGGCGACTCCGCGATCCTTTTCGCGGTCGGTGGTGGTTGCCGCCCTGTTCCTCGGCGCCTACAACACCTCCACCAGCGGCGGCCGCGCCGGGACTTCCACGGCGTCGATCGCGATCCGGTCGCCGTCGGCGATTGCGCCCGACACTGCGCCGTCGGCGGCCATGCAGCCGGCAGCTGCGCCATCACCTGCGCCACCGGCCTCACGGTCCCGCCCGCGGCGGCGTGCAGCTTTCTTTGCTACGCCAACACATGCGCGCGGCCTCGGATGGTCACGGTCCGCAGGCGGGACTATTCATCGATGCAGCGCTACGGCTTCTCCGCCACCCACTCGTCGTCTCGCGGTACGTGAGTGCGGAGTGCCTTGGCCGATCCTCAGTGGCGTGCTGCCATGGCCGACGAACACAAGGCGCTTGTTGACAACGGGACATGGCGCCTTGTTCCTCGTCCTACCGGCGACAACATTGCGACGGGCAAGTGGATTTTAAACATAAATTCCCTCGGGCGGTTCCCTTGCCGCCACAAGCGCGATGGGTGGTTCGCGGTTTCTCTCAGCGCCACGGCATCGACTACGACGAGGCGTTCAGCCCGTCGTCAAATCGCCTGTCTGAGTCGTCCTCAGCATTGCTACTTCGCGCTCCTGGCCAATTCACCAACTTGACGTGCAGAATGCTTTTCTTCATGGCAATCTAGAAGAGACCGTGTACTGCCAGCAACCCCTAGGCTTCGTCGACCCTGCTCGCCCTGACGATGTCTGTCTTCTGCAGCGCTCTCTCTATGGTCTGAAACAGGCTCCTCGGGCCTGGTACCAGCGATTCGCCACCTACCTACGGCAGCTCGGCTTCGTCGCCTCCGTCTCCGACACGTTCCTGTTTGTCCTCCATGAGAGGGACGCCACTGCCTACCTACTCCTGTACGTCGACGACATCATCCTTACGGCATCCTCGATTGCCCTCCTCTGGCGCATCTGGCGCCTCCCTCCAATTTGCCATGACGGACCTCGGCGACTGCACCACTTCTCGGCATCTCCGTCACGCGCTCGCTGAGGCTGTTCCTCTCCCAACGCCCGATCTGCTGTGGATCTCCTCCACGCGCGAGCATGGCGAATGTCACCTCTGACCACACGGTTGGCGCTCGTGCCAAGCTCTCCGCCACCGGCGGCTCTCGATCGCCGACCCTTCACGATATCAGTATTGCGGCGCCTGCGATGCCGCGCTCACCCGTCCGAGCTCGCCTCGCGCGTTCAGCGGTGTGCCTCTTCATGCACGATCGCGAGCCACATCTCGCGCGATCAAGCGCATTCTACGCTACGTGAAGGTACATTGTCCACCGGCCTCCACCTCAGCCCGGCCCGGTTGACTCTCTCCGCATACTCCGATGCGGGTGGGGCTGTCCCGGACTCCGAGCGCTCTACGTCCGCTCTGCGTCTTCCTCGGCGACAACTTGGTCTCTTGGGCCTCAAGCGCGAGCAGCGATGTCTCGTTCGATCTTTGAGGCTGAGTACGCGCGTTGCTCACGCCGTGGCGAGTCTTCTTGGCCGTCGGCTTCTCCAAAACTTCACGCGCCCGTTGCTTCTGCGACCGTCGTGTACTGTGACAATGTTAGCGCCGTCTATATGACCGCTAACCCTGTCCACCATCGTCGCACGAAGCACATCGAGATCGACATTCATTTCGTTCGCGACAAAGTTGCCTTGGGACAGTTTCGGGTCCTACATGTCCCTTCGACTCATCAGTTCGCGGACATCATGACCAAAGGCTTACCTGTACAGTTGTTTACTGACTTTAGGTCCAGTCTTTGCGTCCGAGATCCTCCCGCTGCGACTGCGGGCGGGTATTAGACATGTATAGTACATCTTGTACTCCAAGCCACATTGGGCTATATATATGAAAGGTCACCCCCCCTAAGAGGGTGTGTGGTGTTTCCTCATCTCTCTACCTCTCTACAATCATGTATGTATATATACAATGCACATCACTCAGGCAACATGTTTGCATATTCTTGCTGCATGGTTTGCATGACCCATGTGTATAGAACCTAGTACTAATAAAATTCACTTTGAGCGCTTTTTTTGCACCCTTAATCACGTCCTTCATGTCAATAGCTACTCAATCTGCTATTTTAGTACTCTATTGATTTTTATAAGGCGCCCATGTGTTTCGAGACTCAAGCTTTGTAATGTTGGACCAACAATTAACATATAAGTTTAGTGACACAAAAGTGATACCATTAGATTTGTATTTGAATGTACTTTAATATGATTATGATTTCATAGTTATTAACAATATATCGTAAAACATATTAACAATCAAAGTTCAACTTTAGAGACTATATGAAGTCAAACCGTGCCCTATAAAAAAATCAACAGAGGGAGTATAGATTATTATCAGAAACATGCCTTGAGCCATACTATACTATGACGGTGAATTGCAGTAGTGTGTAATTACTAAATGAGCCTCACTGCGGTGGGGGTCTTCGGTGGTGAAAACTATACTAATGGAATAGGTGCACCACCGCTAATGGTGGAAAATGCTGGACACAGTGGACGTCTGGTAATTTCAAGTTTGAACTGCCCTCCATTTCTTGCAGTTGAGGCCTGCAGGGAGCGCTTGGTATTTGCTTCTCCTGAAAAACACATGTAAAACATGAACAATCATTTGGTTACAAAGTTCTTATTGTACATATCTTCGTACATATCTTCCTAATAATGATATCATCATTCAGTGCCTCATTTACCTTTGTTTGTGTCAACTAAGATAGACTATTTTGGCAGTTGCTAGAATAACTTATTCAGCGTACTATTTTTTAACTTCTAAGTAGAATATCCTTGTTTGAGAAATTGGATGCTTTGGTTTGTCTCTGTGGTTCTCTCATATTAGTAATGTTTTAATGAATTCTATCTATAAACATTCTTAATATTTTTATTTGATTTTAAAATGCAGGGTCTTAATCCCTGTGACAAGAGGAGGAGCATAACAGAATATCGGACTCTCTTTCCTGGCATTGATTTTTCCTTGGTAAGTACCTAGTGTTGCTAATTCATGAGTCGATTCATGGGACCTCGCCGTTTAGAACAGCATTGCAACTGTGTATCATAACATATGTGTGCTTGCTTTCATTACAGATAGAGAACGATGAAGATGTTCTTTGGGAACCTGGTGTCAGAGAAGCAGATGAGCCTGTTGCAGCTAGGGGCATGAAGTTCATTGACTGGTAATTTTCTTTTCTAAGATTGATTAGTTCCTTTTAAGTAAAGTCTTGAAACTGGTGATGCCTAAATGCCTAATATTTCGGTAATGTGACCATGAAACACAAGGACCTGAAACTGACCATATATCTTACTTTATTTACATCAACACTTGTTTGATGTTTTAGTGGAAATCTAGAGAAAAACTAGAACTGGTCGTGAAGGATTGTGCACAAAACGGAAGTTTCTGCGTTGGATATACCCTCTACTTTCCCTACACCATATATGCTTGCTTTGAATGCTTGTTTCTCATATACCAGTGAATTGTCAGTGTGGACTTACTTGATATTAGAAAGGTCCTAGGTGCTGGAGCACCAGAACCTTTTACGTGTGGCATGTGTTGAAAAGGAAAAACCTTACGCTTAAATGATCCATTGAGTTGACCAGTAACTTTTTTTTTGGTAGCTCGATTCAATTGAACTATCCTTGAATATACATGCAGGTTATGGACAAGAGAAGAGAAGGAGATAGCTATTGTCAGCCATACTGCTTTCTTATATCATACCTTAAGCATGTACAGCAGGGAGTATCATCCAACCATAAGACAGGAAGTGGGAAAGCAGTAAGTGTCTTGCGCTTGACAAGTCTTTTTGCCTTGGTAATTGTCAACATAATCAACCCAGCAGTATTCTGCAAACTTATGCAGATATATTGTTGCCATGACAGTACTATATTCGCAATATATAGCTGTTAAAACCATAGCAAATAGTTAAAAAGAGAGAGTTTCTTGTGCTCTTTCTCATGATAATATGACCAAAAAGGATTAATGTTTTTTGTTTATTTGTCTTGCACTCTCACCATGATGATTCTTGCGCTAAATGCTAAAATGTTCAAACTGTTAGAGATATATGTATAGTTTGTTATTCCCCATTGTTATGAGGGGTTCTTTGCATATTTACCACCTGTACTTTGTGTATATATTCCGGCCCATTGGCCTCATATTGAATACAAGCGCTATTCATAACATGGTATCAGAGCGTACCTAGGGTTTTCCCGTCGCCGCTTGTCGCCTCGCCGCCGCGCCGTTGGCTCGCCGAGCCCGCTTCGCTCGAGCCCCTGTCCCCGTCGGCCCGCCCGACTCCGCCCGAGCCCGCCGCTCGAGCCCACCGCCGTCGGCCCGCCGACTCCTGTCGTCGTCGCCGCCGACTCCCGTTAGCCCGCCGACTCCGGATGGACCGCGCGCCCGGATCCGAATCGATCTGGTCAAGCCGCCGCCGCCGGTCGCCTCGCGCCGTCGCCGTCGCCGGTGCTCCCGCCGCCGTTGAAGTCCGCCCGTCGCCGTCACGGGCTGCCGTTGCCGCCTCCACCGACTCCGGCGTCGCCGGTGCCGCCGCCGCCGTCGCCGATGCCGCCTCTGCCGTCGCCGGTGCCGCCCCGTCTCCGCCGTTGCTCCGCTCCGTTCGGCGAAGTGGCGCACGACTCGGTCGTTTGTAAACCAACCGGGAAAAGAAAAAAAAAAAACCCGTCGTTCTAACCGCGCGCCGTCGGCGCCGCTGTTGAACCGTTGCCTTAGTCGCCGCGCCGTCGGCGCCGCCTACCAATGGGCACCGTTTCCCTCTTTCGCTGCTCGGTGATTTTTGATGGTGTTAATTACACCGACTTCGTGTCTCACATGCGCATCCATATGCGTGGTCTTCGTCTCTAGCGATGTCACCTGGCCGCCTTGCCCTATTCCTCCGACGAGCCTCGCTGTTGCATTGCCCCGACGGTAGATAAGGCTCTGCGAGGCCGCTCGCCTTGCGATGATGAAGCTGCGTTTGCCTACCGGGAGGCTCGGATTCCTACAAGGATCGTCGGCCGTCTACACTCGGTGAGTACGATGGCGGCGCTCGGGCTCTTCTTGTCTTCATCGTCGGTGTCCACCTCGATTTTCTTACGAGGTTGTGGGACTCTTCGGCTTTCGGATGTGGACTCATCTTCGTCGGCGCTCGAGCCCTCTGGTGATGCCCTATACCTGTCCGTGGTCGCCAGAGCACTCTCTTCAACAGGTGATGCTCTGTTGGCGCTTTTACGCTCGAGTTCTGGCATGCGGCGTCGGTTGGACTCACTGCCGCGCGCTCTTGTTCTGCCGTACTGTCCGTCTTGCACGGATGTACGTCTTGACACGGAGTTTAAGCGGGTTTACGAGTTCCTTACTCGCCGCCGTCTGAGTTCGAGCAAAGGCGTGTCCAGCTCCTTGCACGCCACCCTCGTGTCACTCTCACGGAGGCTCTTACCGAGATACGCGCGGAGGAGACTCGTCGAGTGGTCTTTGATGCGATGCCACTCCCCTCTGTTCTCGCCGCCTTTGCTACACTACCTCCTCGGTAGCTACCACGGTGGTGGTGGCCGTCCTCCGTCGGAGATGGCCGTCCTCACTGTTCCTCTGCGACAAGGTCGGCCACATTGAGTCCAGTGCTATAAGAAGAAGCGGCATCTTTCACGTCGTTCTTCTACCGGCACTAGTGCTTCTACGACGACGTTTGCATCGACTTCTTCAGCAGCTTCTCTCACCGGCGAGAGATAGCCGGACCGGCGCTGCTTGTCGCCAGGCTCTCCTCGGCGGGTTCTGCGAGTTACGCTCACGACTCTTGGGCACTAAGAAACCACCCCCTACACAGTCAGGTACCTCCCCATGGATTCTTGATTCTAGAGCATCTTTTCACATGACTCCTGATCCTTCCACTCTGTCTTTTATTACACCTCTTGATTCTCCTATCAGTGTTCTTACTGCTGATGGTACATCTCTTTCTGTCTCTGGTCGAGGATCTCTTAGCAACTCATCCTTTCATGTTCCTTCTGTTGCTCATGTTCCTCGCCTTACCATGCAGCTTCTTTCTGCCGGGCTCATGGTTGGACACATCATGTACTTGTGTAGACTGCTCTGGTTCATTGTCGCCTCCTGTCTCTGAATCTAGGTAAGATAAATACTGAGCTGTGAATGTCTCGCTGAATTCTGGAGTGAGCAAATCATCATGCTCAGTCTAGTCCTATTTGGCCTCCTCATAAAAAATAGCATCATGGGTCACATGGACCCGCTTGCTCACATGATCATATGCCTGGTATGCCTTGGCACCGGGCTCATATCCAATGAAGACCATCGGCGTACTTCAGTCTTCAAACTTCTTCAGGTTTGACTTATTTGTCTTGACATGCACCATGCACCCAAAAGTGCGAAGATAGTGCATGTTTGGATCGGCCGTGCCATGCCTCGAACAGAGCTTCCCTTCAAGGCTTTGAGTCAAGGCATAGTTGAGAATGTATACCGTTGCTGCGACTGCCTCTCCCCCGAATGCGGCAAGCATGTCCTTGGCTTTCATCATGCTCCTCACTATCTCAACCACTGTTTGATTGCCTCGCTCAACCACGCCATTTTGTTGTGGTGAGTACGGTGCTGTGAGATGACAGATAATGCCTTGATCTACACAGTAGTCTCCTAACTCCGCGGTCATGAACTCTCCTCCATGATCTGTGTGTAGCACTCATAGTTTCCGCCTGGCCTCCAGCTCAATGCTTACCTAGAAGCGCTTAAGAGTTGTCGATGCCTTATCTTTTGTCTTTAGAAGCATCAACCACATGTAGCGACTAAGGTCATCGACCAGAAGCAGGAAATAATGTCTGCCTCCGGGAGTTGGTGGTGTAATCGGTCCGCAAAGGTCACCGTGTACGAGGTCCATGACATGCTCAACACGGTACTTAGCCTCCTAAGGAAACGAGGCTCGTCGTTGCTTCCTAGCCAAACAGCTTGTGCACAATTGATCCACCTGATCAATTTGTGGTAGACCTTGAACCATTTCTTGCTGGGCCAGCCTTCGGAGATAGTGGAAATTCAGATGGTCAAAGCGTTCGTGCCATCTCCACGCCAATTCCCCACTCCGGGTGGGCCAGCCTTCGGAGTGAGTGGAAATTCAGATGGTCAAAGCGTTCGTGCCATCTCCACGCCAATTCCCCACTCCGGGTTGACAGGCACACCGGCTATGCAATGTTGGGGTTAAGCACATAAAGATGGTTGTGTGTGTGGTTTACCTTAGCAAGAAGCCTCCGATCTGGATCATGAATCTGCATGACGCCATCATCGATGATCGTCTGGTACCCAACCTCGTCGAGCTGCCCAACACTTATGATGCGCTAGGCAGCTGCGGTATATAGTAGACGGTCGTGAGTTCACGATGTTCGCCGGTGCGACATGTGAACAAAACCGTCCCACGCCCGTAGACCTCCACATTTGATCTATTGCCGAACTTCACCGATCCCTTCATAGACATGTCCAGTTCGGCAAAGGCCGTCCAGCACCCAGTCATGTGGTTGGTCGCTCCAGTGTCTAGGAGGTACCACTTGTGGTCTTTCGCATCATCCACATGCCCAAGATTCACGCATGTGGACTTCGTTGAGTGAGATCTCAGTCAAGACAACCTCAGCTGTCTCATTGATCCCACATACCTCTGCCATGAGCACAACGTGCTCTTCCTCCTGAGATTGGACGAGCTTCGCCTGCTCCTTGCATTCTCAATGCGGCTTGCGACATTCCTTTGCAAAATGCCCAAAATTATTGCAATTGAAACATTTCACCTTTGACTTGTCACTCCTGTAGCTCATGGAGCCACCATCTTTCTCGTCTGGTGATCCCTTCATTTGACCACCTTGCTTGTCTCGACCACGAGGTGGATCACGCCTCCCTCTTGCACCAAATGAAGAGGTTGACCTAGCCGACTTTTGTTTCAACCAAGCCATCCACTCCTCGGTAGGGGTGTAATCAGGTCGGATTCAGATGGATATTACTCATACCATATCCTAACCCATATTTTTTTCTCGGATTCGGTGTCGGATACAGTAAAACTGGATACGAATATGAATTTGGAATATTCGGAATTTCGAATACGGTGCCGCTGGAACGGATACTTGACGGTTTCAGATCGAAAACGGATAATGTAGACGGATAGTACATGCATACGGAAAGGAACATATGCTAAACCATACCACCATCATTTCAAGCCTTAAACTGTTAGACATAAGTACATAATAGTGATTATAGTTCATTAACCGAAGATGGTGTGGTGTTTCCCCCAAAATTGCCCATTGAGGTGTGGCATTTCAAGATGAATCTTGATTCTTGATGGATAACATTTTCTTTTTCTAGGCTAAAGAAATTTTACTAAATTAAGGTAGAGATAGTAGACAATTGGGGATAATAGACTTTGAGAAATTTACCTGTTCATTTACTAAAGCATGCCAAAGTTCATCGTTTAATAATACTCTGATTACATGCTTTTCATTCCATTACCTTGGAAGAGTGATCTTAATAAGCAAATTTAGGATTCCAATTGCACAAGCAGCAGAATTAGAAATAAAACACTATTTTAGTATTTGTATATTTATAATTGCCTCAACTGAATGTCATATTCCTTTTAGAGAACTTAAGCTTGCACGATCAGGAAAACTTTCTATAAACTACACACCTCAACCAACCAACATGACAAAAAAACAAATACTACCAAAATAAAAGGTGAATTCTTAGGTCTTACCAGATATCCGAATCCGAATTCGACCGGATAATTATCCGATATCCGAATACCGATACTATTCGGTCGGATAACAACTCTCCCGAATCCGAATCCGAATCCGACTGGATACCAAATTCCCTTCCCGAATCCGATACCGACCGGATTCGGCATCGGATCGGTCGGGATTAACCCAACCCATTTGCACCCCTACTCCTCGGTGAGGAGTATCTGGCTCCCTCCATCTCCACCACTATCCTCTGGTTCCGTCCAGTCCTCAACAGCTTTGAAACGACCAATAAGTTCCTCAACGGACATGGTGTTGAGATCAAGCAGCTGCTCTATCGAGACAACTACATGATAAAACTTTTTCGGTATGGCTCGCAAAAATTTCTTCATGACTTTATCTTCTTCCAGTGTACCTCCGAGTGTTTAGATGTTGTTCACCAGCTTGGTCAGCTGCATGGAGAAGTCATCGACCGACTCAGTCTCCTTCATGTGAATGGCCTCGAACTCCCTACGCAATGCCTGCACCCGGGCCTCTAGGACACGATCGACCCCCATACACATTGTTCTGATGGCTTCCTATACAGATCTGGCAGTGTTCTTGGTCGCCAATACTCCCAACATCTCCGGTGGCACCGCTTGGAGAATGGCGCCAATGCCATTCGCTCCACACGGTATTCGGCACCCCTGAATCCACCACATCCCAGACTCCCTGAGCCTATAAATTCACATGCATAAGCAACGCCCAATTGGTGTAGTTCATGCGCGTGAGCACGGGATAGCGTAGTGTGATGCCAGCCTCCTTCGGCGCCATCTGTGCCACCATCTCTTGACCGTTGCCAAGGACCACCGCGCGACGCTCACTGGCACCGACAGATCTTCCGGAGAGAGGTGATGCCGATCTTGCACCCCGTTGCATCTTCGCAAGACCTGTATGATCACTGCTCTAATACCAATTGTTGGATTTGCTTCACATGGTCGTGAGCTTCGAGTACTCAGAAGACTTAGACTGCATCATATCATTAGTAGACTAAGGAAGATCTGCATCATATCATTAGTAGACTAAGGAGGATTATAATCTCCTCCTTTTGGAAATGTTCCCGTGCCTCCGTTATCTCCCCCGCTGCTGGTAGGCCTCGCTGCCGCTCGGCTGAGGAAGAACACTATTCCCGTGTAATTAAATTATGTAATATCATTAGTAGCTAATGACCATGCTTAGCATTTGTTAATGAACCGATGATCGGTGGGCCCTAGGCCGGTTTAAATCCTTCACTACACTGACACATGGGCCCCTCTCGGTTAAAAATTTGTTTAAAACCAGATTATAAATCTAGGCCACTAACATATGGGCCCAAAATACTATTTACACAGTGCTGAGGCCCCACAGGTTAGCCTCTGGCCATTTCCAGAGAAGAAAATGATTTTTCTTTAATTAAATAAATCGTGGGCCCCACATGTCATACACTGAACATTTAAGATTTAAAAATATTTTGAAAAAAAATTAAAAATGGTGGGACCCGCCTGTCAGAGAGAACTCTCTCTCCTTTGTTTATTTTTGGGATTTTTCCTGGAAATAAACTTTGGAAAGCTCATTCTCTCTCATTGTAGCTCCAATTTAGTAAAACTTGTTTCTAAAATTTTCTAAATTTGACCTCTTTCTAATGGTTCTTGTTTTGTTCAATTTGGAGTTCTTTTGAATTTTTGTTTGGGAATTTATTTGCTCTCCTTTTCTGTCGTTTGCTTTCGGTGCGATCGTTCGAGTAGAGCTCAAGGACACAACCGAACCTCGAGTCAACGCATCTCAGGAACCGCAAGACCCACTGACCTGTGACCCAGGTGAGTCAACACTTTGATCATTCTGCTCGTATATTTCATACGGATTATGTTTATTTAATCTAGTCAATCATGCATGCTTTATTTTATGTACAAGCTTATGTTACTTGTAAGGTAGTTATTACCCATTTGTTGTGTTATTAATATATGTACACCACCCTTGAACACTCGAGGACCCTGGCTATTGTCACCTTAGTTAATAATAATAAGATGACTATAGCTATAAGTCTTAAATGAATGCCATGCTAGTTATGTCAAGTCTTAGGGCACTAGCATGCCCTATTCATCAATCTTAAAATATGAAATCTTGATTTAGAACAGTTGTGGGATGTAAGTGTCTGATAGTTTGAAACCACATATTTTATGCTTCTCAAAACTCTAAAAACTTACTATATCTGTCTGGGTATATGATAAGAGTGGTTGGTGCGGATAGAGCATGAGAATATGTGTTTTGTGGTAGGCACCGCTAGGACAAATTAATGACTTAATCCTGTGATGACCTCTCCGTGTAAAACAATACTACCACAAGCTGGCAAAGTGTATGTTTGGCTGACTAATTTACTAAACCCTTTAAGTCATCTCACGAAAGACCGGTGTGGGAGGATAATAAAAATCCGACTTGAATGGGGCACCTAGTAAAGGTGATGTTGCCAAGGCTAGCATATGTGGAGAGTGGAATCCGACTGCGCTAATCTATGGAGGAACATCCCGCACAACGTATAGGCCCACTACGTGTAGAAGCAGCACATATAGGTGAGATACTAGGGGACGAGGTATTGTAAAGGCCTCGTGAAAATCTCTCGATCTACGTGACTAAGGAATCGTGTAGGCCCATTGGGTTGATTGTCTCTTGTGAGTAAAGATGTGCAGATTCTGCGGAGTATAAACTGTTCGAACAGATGTGTCCACGGTCAAGGGTGGACATGGGACCTTCCTCGACTTAGTTCTATTTCCAAAAATTTGTGGATTGGATGAAAAACCTGTAGGGGGAGTACTCCAACTTTGACTTTTTCCTAGGGGAAGTATTCTAGTGTTATTATTATGGTTGATGTAACCTACTTATCAAAAATCTAGCATATGTGGACGGAATCATGTAACTGGTGAATGGATCCTGCACCACTATATATATTGCATGATTTAAACTCTTTAAAGCATATTTTGTTAACATGCTAGGTTATAGAATTTGTACTTATAATATTTGCAACTGTCGCTTTATGCAATTAAAAGAACCTAAGCCACCCTTGTTTATGCCTTGCATATCTAATTATCTGCATTCTGTGTGTTGGCTCGTGGAACACGGTTGTGTGTGCTCACCCTCACTCTCAACCCTCCCCTTCAGACCAGTATGCCTACTACTAGAACCAAGGTGACGAGGGCGTGAAGACGGTGGCAATTAGAATATGACCTAGTGTTCCAGCATTTTCTTACAGTTTAACCGACCAAGTTAACTGGTGGGTGAGTTTAATATTAACCAGGCCTCTGGGTAATATTAACCACGCCTAGGTTGTCCCAGTCGCTTGCTTGTGGAGAGATGAGCCCCTCATTTTGCTTCCACTATCACTATCGTTTTCCTGTAATGAACTCATTCGGCCTGACGGCCCTTTTGTACAACTTATCCCAATATGGAATATTTAAACTCTGGTATTGTAATTTTAATGAATTGTATAGTCTGTATCGTGTATGTGATGAATCAGCAGTATATCTGTGAGCACTATTTACTGATACAGGGAATAGTGAAGTAGTTTCCTAGAGGATTTTAGGTTTGCTAAATCCGGGTCCAACATTCTCCCAGAAACTGAAATGTTGTTTAAATTCACACATGGAGTTGGCCAAGGAAGAAAGGCTAGAACAATCTGCTGGCAGCCAAATCTTTGAATAGATTGGTCATGCATGCAAGCTTATTTTTTTGGTCGATGGCAAGCAATACATGCATCACATGGAACACGACTTGGGATTAAGCCTTTTATCATATCTCAACCCTCACCCACAACATGACGATAAAATTGATATCTGTCACCTGTAGAAATTATATATTTTGCTTTCTAGTGTATATCAAGAAAAATGCATGGCTTCATCACGACCACCAACTGATCGTTCTGTGTTAGAGTAAGCATTAATTGTTTATAAAGAAAGAAACATTTAGCAGCATTGTTAAAGTTGTTTTTCACCAAAAATTTCCTCGAGCGTCCGCGTACACACACATAGAGGTGGGACTTGGGCCGGGCTTCTTTGGGCCAGCCCGAAGCACGACTGGCACGGCCCGGCCCAAGCACGGTCCGGCCCGACACGTGGCAGGCCGTGCCGGCACGGCACGAATGGTGGGCCAGGCTGGGCCTCAAAATTCGGCACGGTGGGCGGCACGGCACGGCACGGCCCGAGTCCCAGCTCTACACACACAGAGTTTGCTTGACTAAAAACAACAGGAGCCAGGAATTGCCCTGCACAATAAGAATTTATTTATAGCAACTCAGCAAAGAATGTAGCGAGATCTGAAGAAGATTTATGCTTGCGTGGCAAGTTTGGGAGGGTTTAACAAATTCACTCAACGATGCCAAGACATCAAGGTGCGTGAGATGAACATTCGACCCAGCTGTGGCAGTGACTGACCATATCTTGTAGCCTCCTAGAAACCAACAATTTCATCACGAAGCATGTACGCATATCCTTTTCCTGTATCTTCTAGCACATGTACATCTTAGTTCATCTATCCATCGATAACAAGTCTGTTTGAGCACACCTCGGTCTATCAAAATCCTGCATTCTGCTGTCAGTGACTCGGTGAATACCAATTTTACTAAAGTGGTCTTATTACCCATGTTCTCTAAATTAAGATACGTACCTGTTCAGCATTGAAATTGTCACTGTTAGACCTTTTTTTCACTTGGGAGAGATCAGATTTGATAGACCATGTGGCTAGGTTTAGGATATTTTGGTGATGAATAATTGACAATGGTTAATTTGTGATAAATAATTGGTAATTTTGTTTAACGGTGTTATGCGAGTTGTGTCACGTGTGTGCGGACTAATATTGGTCAAGTTGAGACAAACTTGTGCTGGAAGAATGTTCTTTGGTCTTTGCATGTGCAGGTTGAATATGGAGGTGATCATGGTCAGTGACGAGGAGGACCGGGACTAGGATGGGGAGATATAAGGTTCAGACGGTCGAGAATGTCATGGGATGATCGGGCTCATGCTTGGGGCGCATGGAGATCAAAGGTTGATGGCACGTGAAGAAGCTACGGGAGATGCGGTCCTGGAGGCTTCGACACGTGATGAGTTGAAAAATCGGAAGTGTGAAAAACCCGTGCTAGGAAGGGTTTCAGGTCTCTTGAAAATTAGTGGGCCGAAAGTCTGTTAAGATAAAAAGACTTAGGTCTAGTTGGATGAGTTGGATTAGGGTTGAGAGCAGAGACTCAGACTCAATCTGAGTCGTGAGCGGCGGTTATAACCGTTTTGGTTTGGGACACCGTTTCCGTGCGAGATATGGTGATTAGTGCTGATAATAGGAAAGAGCGGCGGCATCCTGTTTTGAGAGAAAACAGAGAAAAAAGGTGTTTTGAGCAGGATGCGACGGTCGTGAGCGAAGAATCAATAGAATGAACAATATACGCATTTTTTAAAAGTTTGTAAGTTTTTTAATTCGTATATATTATCCTTTTTCTTAGTTTTCTGATTCCTATGAATTCTCCATGCATTGATCTATGTCTAGATATTTTTTTGCTTACATACATGAATCAGTTTTGATTAAAAATCGATTGCCAGATTGAATGAAAAAAGTGTTCTGCTATCGATCGGAATCAACTATCGATTAGATTTTTTTGTGCTACAGAAAATCGTCATAGTAATTGCTACAGCACGCTACAGTAATTGCTACAGTAAAATCAGAAAAAAAATTCTTTTTGTTTTGTTATTTCTGGTTTTTGCAGATTAAATAATTAAAAAGGCAGGAAATTTGAAAAAAGTTTCCGCTGTACGCTGCAATCATTTACCCCCTTTGATTGCCATCAATGATCCTACAAGATTTGATAGCAGAATGGAAAGAACTGGTAATAGTGTCTGAGTCAAACCATGTAAATGAAGTATAAAATATATACTACCGACTTTTATAACCCTAATTGAAAAAAAAACTTTTCATATGGACGGAACCGCCGCACTTGGCCTTCTAGCATGTAGGCATTGTCGAACTTTGTAAATAAATTATCGTGTGTTTGTGGCCGTGGCTGGTTCCAACAGTCGTCAACTTCAAATAAAAAGTGTAGACGTACAGTTGCTACGTGGCCTCACTCATTTCGGCTTGAGCTTCTTGCTTCTAACTTATTTTTTACTATTCATAAATTTCGTCTTTTCTGAACTTTTGGCCTTTTTTATCTTTTTTGCTGGTTCTTTTTTCCTGTATTTGTTTGCATTATACGTGATGGGTTAACATGTTTTTTCTATTTTTAATTTTTTTTAAATTTAATTATGCTAAATAAGCCACCATCAGCTATAGTACAAAATAAACCAGTTATAGTACAAATCAGCCATAAACCAAGCTTATTTAGCCCAATTGAGCACTGACAATATATCCATTCTTGGCTAGTGGTGCCATTTGCATTTGACTTGCAACTGGCAGTGCTTTTTCCAGGGTAGTTAAGTTGTATATCCATATGCACTACATCACAGCGAAATGTTCCCACAATGCTACAGTGTATGCTACAGTATTTTCAATACGTGCCACCTCTGATTAGCTTGTTACACACATCGAAATGTGTTACCGTTACACAGTAAAATCTCTCTACAAGTTGGAGCTCATCCACACAATAATAGGTGAAGCTGTAGTACTCCACAGGCTCAGTCCGTTAGTCAAGTCTCACCTACCAGACTCTGCCCCCATTTGCTCCTCGAGTCTCAAGTTCATCCCCTCGACTGAATGAGCTTGCCTGTTCTCTTTCCATGTTCTCCTCCATGTTCACTCCACATGTTATAATTTAATTGGCTCTTCAATGAATTAGTGAGGTAATTAATTAATATAAGTGATTAATTAGGCTAGTAATTAATTAGTATAAAAGATTAGTGTGAATAATTACTATAGATCAATTGGAATAAAAAGTAAGTATAGATTAATTACTATTATTTATTCCAATTGATCTATACTTACATTTTATTCCAATTGATCTATACTAATTATTCACACTAATATTTTATACTAATTAATTACCTACATTAATTAATTACCTCACTAATTTATTGGAGAGCCAATTAAATCATGACATGTGGAGGGAACATGCGGAGGAAACAGGCAAGCTCCATTCCCCTCGACTGTGGTGCTTATAGCTTAAACTTCTACCTATAATTGTTTTATTTTTAACTAAAGCTATATTGTAGTGGCTGTTAATTTTTATCAAAAAATTAAAAAAAAATAAAAAACTGCTATATCATTACAAACAATACATAAGAGGAAAATGAAAAGGTAAAAAAGCGAAAAAAACCTCAAAAACCTAAAATAAACCAAAATTAGAACCCAACACATTCTAAATGCCTTCTGACTTAAATAAGTCTCTTGGATTAGCTGCCCTTTAAAGATCGAGGCCGGAAGCCCAAGAGCTGTTCGATCTAGCTTCTTCTTGAGCAAACCCTACAATAGAATAGATAGATTCGGCCGGGTTCACATGCAGTACACATTTAATTATTAGTACAATCAGCCATTACGTTAGTTCATGTATCATAACATCCGAGAAATACATATGGTTTTTAATATATTTATACTTAGTAGGGTAGTATCGATACACCTATTTATGTCACACATAGTTTCAAAATTTGTAAGTAAAATATATCATATAAGATACTTAATGTTAGTTTAAATAATTGAACTCATTATGATGGTCGCAACAATACAAACAGATAGAGAATTGTATCGGCACTTTATTTTTTAGTTAGAAACTAAAGAATTTTTTGGGACCTAAATAAAATGAACTATTTTCCTACTATTCACACGTTGCCACATAGGTGGAGAGAAAAAAAAAATCTGATTGTTTACAAAATCTTAATGGAGGGTATGAAATACAATTTGCATGTAATGCCATCAAGTATCACTAAATTGCAATGGAGTCCAGATTAAATTGGAACCGTTAGCTAGCAAGGATATATATACATAATTTACAAATTTTTTGGGAGTGCCCATGCATACAGGACACCCTAGCAGGTTCCGCCCATGACTTAATCTATTCTAAAGCATTTAAATATAAATAGAGAATTAAAAAATTACAATATCTACACTCTAGATTTTTATTAATGGATAAATATATTGAAATGAATATTCTTCAGGCAACAGACATATATAGTGAAACAAAAAGGAGCACGGTAGTGGGGGCATGCAGTCAGTTATATAAGAAGAGTTGGAATATAAATGAGCGGAAATGCTTCCCGCACACGACGTTTTTGTTACGACGTGGGTACGACAATTCACGCCCCCCAGCTCCCCAACTCTCCCTCTTCATCAGCCCCAAATATCCATCAACGAGTTGAAGACCTGTGCCTAATGCTGTCATCTCTCCTTCCACCCAGGGCATTCTTGCTAAAGTATTCTATCTAATCAAGTCCCTGTTCCTTAAACACTCAAGACCAGAAAAGGCGCCGAAGAGGTGAGACCAAGAAAGAAACAATTGGAGGCTAGATGCAATCATGCAACGGCGACGCATGGCGGCGGCAAAAGCATGCATGGCTCCAGAGCGAGGATCTGATGGCGATGCGCATTATTGGTTTTTTTATTCTTCGTTTTTACAGATTCATTGCTCCTTTGTTTTATGGGAAGATAATTTTTCCTCATGCGTGTTTCTTTTCCCCCAAATCTTATATGAGTAGATAAAATTCCAAAAGAATTGGAATGTGTAGTCCGCTAGTCCAAATGCAGAAACGAAGGAGAATTGAATTAAATTTCTCCGAGGAAAACAATATGGCATGTGCTCATCGGCGAGGCCGCTTGTGCTAGCGAGGTGCCGGTGAAGATGGTGTTAGTGATATGCTCTAAAGGTAACTGTGAAGATGATTGTATCACTTCTATATTTTATGATCTTTTAAATAATATATTATTTTATCCATAAATAAATATCTTTTGTATCGTTCAATAAGCATATAACTTTTTATTCATGTTTTGATATTATTCTAAATTATTCTTAATATTCTATTATTATATCGGACAATTATGATTTATAGATCAGCATATATATTGATTGATAATCATATTTTATGGATTATGCATATACGGATATCAAATCAATAATGCTGACACATATTAGAGAATATGATGTTGGATTGACCCCACCTTGAGACAATGTTGAGATTGTTATATTTTTTATATGTCATCAGTTGATCTCAAGCAATGATGATGTATAATTCTTGTACATAAGATCAGCATAGTGGGTAGTTATAAATGTAGCTTTCAAGTATACTATGAAATATATGAAGAAATGTGACTGGTCGGATATGGGATTTGCCTCTCCTATATAACAAGAGAGATATCTCTTGGCCCCTCAATGTGGTCGGATAAAGAAAGTGCTTGGTCATGCCACGAGTCATCAAAGAGTCAAGATTGGGAAACGATTAAAAAGTCCATGAATGACATGTTTCTTACCTGGAGTTCGATTAGTTATCGTGAGGCAAAAGGAGAATACACAAACAGGTCATTTAGTCTAACCAGATACAAATTGGTCATATGAGTATACTGATTGGACATAAGCTGGTTAGACATATCATAGACTAGTCTGCAAATTGGTCGTATGAGGATATGGACTGATCGTAACCAGATATGGATTGGTCATAAGGAGTTATAAACTGATCATGAGTGACTAGTACCTGGTTGCAGATTATATTGCATAAGATTCGTCTAGTTTGATCTTTGTGTATATTTATGGGGTCAATATGTCCTACCAAGAACTGCTACCGATCAACGATTCAAAAGGTATTTCTGGGTTATAACCAAGTATGTATAAACCTACAGAATCACACACTTAACAGGTTAGAACAATAAGGGTCTGGATGATAGACTCCAAGTAGGATACAATTTCTACTCGTATTAGATAAGGGTCCGGTCGAAGGCCCTTCGAGTGGAATGCGATCTCTACTCGTGTTGGATAAGGATCCTGTCAGAGACTCTATATAAAGAGGTGCATTAGGCTATGAGTGAGAGAAATAAGCAGAGACATCGCAACACGCACCAAATTCTTAGCCGCCTCCTTCCAAAGGCCCTGATGTGCACGTTGGTATTAACACACCAACGTACGATGTTCCATCACTAGATGTTTGGATTTCGATAGAGGCACTGTTGTGACTGCAACACTAATCGGGACAATTCGAGGAGAAGACAATTGGCTCGTGGAGATCGAATACCTATAGAGGAGATCAACATTTGAGGATATCTTTTTAAAGATATTAGACAATCAACTACTACTATATTGACATATGCTACATTGAACCAGGCCACTTCAACTTTTTTTTGCTACACTACATGTCTTGTAGTAACTATAGGATCAAATACTACAATCAGAGGGGGTGAATGATTGCCTCCGTTTTTTGGAATCTCCCTCCACGTTTTGGAATCTCTTAATGCTCGATGAAGGTTTCGACCACTCGTGTCACATCCCAAAAATTTGCTTTCTGGAAAAATTTAATTTCAAATAAGCTATTTTAAAGTATTTGAATTTTATTTGGCTTTTATTTGATTTTCTGAATTTTTTGGAGTTTAAAACCAATTTTTAAAATCTAAAAAGTATTTTAAAGTATAAAAATTAAATACCAACATTAGTTGGAAATAATTTTATTTAGTCCAAAATATGTCCAGGAGCTTCTGTGAATTTTTCTGGAATTTTTGGAGGTATTTTCATATTTTTCTAAGGCCTAAATAATTTCCTAGCCTTTTCTGAAAAACAAAATCAAATTCTAAAAATAAAATCCCTCCCCTCCCTCCAGCCGATGCGTGGATGGCCCAGGACCGCCCACGTAAATTAGGGTAGTCCGACTGTAAGTTCAAGTTCCATTAAATTGGTTCTGGTAATTAATGTTAAATCTAAATATGAGACTAATTCATTTAATGACAAATCTAAATGTGAGACTAACTCATTTGGTAGCTCAATCTTGTTTGCTCTAACTCTCTGTGGCATGATACTATTATTTGTGAATGTGTTTTACAAATAGTTGAGGCCCATGCATATAATCCTTGTAACATATAACTATACTTTGCGAATATATTTTGCAAATGGTTAAATCCCATGTACCTACTCCTTGTGGCATGATCTAAGTTTACAAATATGTTTTGTAAATTGTTGAAGGTCATGCATTATCTCTTGGCATGATATAAGATTATTTGTTGCTATTTCTAGAGACATAGATCATGATAGTGACTCTTTGGATTTCTTATATCTTATGCATTGATCTAATATGTTTGAGATTATGCAAGTTGGTGAATTCTGTAGCCCTCTGAATAAACTTCTCATAGAGTCCAAGACCTCTAAATTCCAACATCGGAGTCAAAACTTATGACCATTTTTCTGAATGTTGTCTGCGTTAAATCCAAAAAACGGTAGTAATACATTTTTAGTACTGGCCCTATGAGTGCGGTAGTACCACAATAAACCCCAATGGATTGTTTTTTTAGCCCCCAAATAGCCATTGAATAGTAAGTGCGGTAGCACTGGCCATCCCATGGCGGTAGTACCACAAATACCCTTTTTTTTGGGGTTTTTGTTTTCAATAGCTAGTTTTTATGGTGTAGACTATAAATACCCCCTTGGTCGGTTAGGAGACAATCTTTGGCACTCTATTTTATTCTCTTGAGCTAGCATAAGCTTATCCTCTAAATTGTGCATGTGTTGTACCTTATGAACAAAGAGAGGTCTTTATTTGTATGTGTTGCATCTAGAGGTGGATTTCGTATTCACTTAAGTTTGTGCATTTATTGCACATGGTGAGAGTTAAGCAAGGGGTTTAACTTGTCATTCTTGGAGGTTGCTGACTCCTAGACGGCGTTGGAGGTGTCGTACCTGGTGATCTTCTCAAAGAAACTTGGGAGAAGGTTCGGCATATTGTGAAGGTTGAAGCTCACGTACCCGGAGTAGGAAAGAGCTACTACTAATAGAATTGAGGTGTTTGCCTTAACTTGTGAAGCCGATCTAATTCGTTTGGATTTATCTGAACGTGGACTATGGGAGACCGGTAAATCTTTAAACACCACGATAAAAAGATATTGTGTCATTGCATTTTGTTCTCTTGTGCTTAATTTACATTCAAACAATTTATATTCATAGAATTAAATTGATTGCTGGTTACCCTAGGATTGTAAACTATCAACCCTAGGATTGTAAACTATCAACATAGACTTACATTATTGGTGCACTTAATGAGATTAGTTGATTTAGGTCTTAATTGAGGAAAACTATTTTGATTTACGCTTCTGTATATAAACCTCAATTTTGGCCAAAGAAAAATTAAAACTATCTATTCACCCCCCTCTAGTGATCAGGCTCCTCGATTTTACACCACCCAATTGGTGCAGAGTATGCCATACGAGAGAATGAGCATGATGCCAAAATGTGCATGCCAAAGTCAAGCGTGCCCTTTCACATAACAAAGAATGTGTTTGATGAGACCGAGATGTGGCTCACGGGGGTCATACATGTACAGATAGACCTACTGGACTGCATAAGCAATGTCTGGCCTAGTCAGTGATAGATATTGCAAGGTGCCAGCAAGACTCCAGTACTAGGTAGAATCAGCAACAGGAGCACCATTAGAAGCTGAGAGTTTAGCATGGGTGTCAACCGAAGTAGAGATGGAATGACACTTAGATATGCCAGCTCTCTAGGAAAGCTTGGTGACGTATTGTCATTGAGAAAGAAAGAGAGCATCAGGAGTGCGAGACATGAAAATGCCAAGGAAGTAGTGAAGACCCCCTAGATCAGTCATGGAGAACATGCTGTGGAGGGAATGTGTAACATTCTGAAGTAGCAAAGGCGTCATAAGAATAATATCATCAACATATACAAGAAGATAGGCGATATCAGAACCATGCCAAAAGATAAAGAGGGACATGTCCGATACCAAAGGAGTGAAACCAAGTGTCCTAATGTAGGTGGCAAAGTGCTGGTACCATGCACGAGGTGATACGGGGAGCCCGATCTTCTTGAGAGAATGATGGATAATTAGCACTCTCTCATGAAGAACACTCGGCCGTTCACCACACACCAATGCACATACTTGTGGCTCTATGGAAATTCGCCCTACATGCACTTGGATGATCGCTGTAGACCACAAACGGAGATCGCCAAGCCCTCAATTTCCAGCAGAAAAGCAAACTTGACCTTGATCGCAAAACAAGATAACGTGTAATCCCTCTCAGACGTCCTCACATGAACTCTAGTGCTGAAGGAATAAGCAACTTGGCTATATTCTATTCTTATCATTCCATCTCCAATACGTTCTGTCAGATGTTTTCTTAAAGGGCAACGATAGTTGGCCAAGGGCTGATTAGGTCCTAATCGGTTTCCAAACTATGGTCAGCTAATACTAATAATATAAATCATTGCCTAATTTGTTACAACCGATCAGATCGATTCAACTTGCTGAATGGCGCACAGGGGCCATCTCACAATGATACAATTCCTTCCTGCCTTGTACGCATCAACACCTTCCTTCTGGGAACTTAAGCACTGATTTGAGTCAAGCCCAAAATGCAGTGTGCCTTCACATTGAACCATTGAGTTTGGAAAAACCGAAGCCGTGCTGCAGTCGGTCTGCTCCTGGTAGTCGATCTTCCATGCACCTTCCTGTACTTGTGCTTGAATCACCAATAGGCAAAGTGGCGCCGACTCTTATACCACCTGTGCTAGCTCTTCTTCTCCTTCCTCACAAGTGTTAGGTAGTATAAAACTCTCGCTAGAATTTATAACATTTTCTTTAAGAAATAAGTTCACCTGATCATGCATCTTCTTAGCTTGAGCTCGAGTGATAGGTCTTGGAGGCAAGTGTATTATAATATCTTCATCATGCGCCTTGGTAGGAGGCGAAGAAGATGGAGTGATAGGGAGACCCTCATCACGAGGAGCTTGCTTAAGTCCATACAAAGACTTGAGTAGGCGGCACACATGGTGTGGTTGACTGGGATCGACAAAGGTTGACAACTGCTAACAGTAAACTGTCTCATCAAGAGTGCTACGTCCAACTAATGGATAGGCCAAAAGTGAGAAATAGCAATGCTAAGAACAACATGAATGGTAGATGATTTGACAATTGTGCTGAAGGCTTCATCAAAGTCAACACTAGGGTGCTAAGAGTAACCACGTACAACTCAGTGAGCCTTGTATCGTCCGAAGAAACCATTGGTGTGAAACTTGTGTTTAAAAATCTATTTTTCTATGACTATGTTTGCACCGGGAGGAGGAGGTACGAGAGTCCAGGTGTTATTGGCGAGCCAGACTTGATACTCCTCAGTCATAGCCTGGTGTCAATGAGGATCATGAAGTGCACTTTGATAGGAAGAGGAAATAGGAGAAAGAGACACATGAGAGGCCAAAAGATTTAGGTGTTCTAAAGGCCGAACGATGCCCATTTTGGCCCTAGTTTTCATATGATGAGGACCGATGTTGAGGTGAGGAATAGGCCTAGGCAGTGGCGGTGCAGCCATAGGGTGCAAAGGAGCATCAACAATTGTTGCGGTAAGGACGGTGGAGTCTGCCACGGTAGGTGCAGGCTTGCGGCAGGGTCTACCACAGCTAGGGAGCACACTAACGTGGCACGGGGCAAGTTCTTGGTGGGGGCTGCTGTGTCAGGCAATGAGCCATCTGCAGGAAACAAGGATGCGACAAGGGCTTTTGTCTTCGATGTGGTGGCAAGAACCAGTGAGGTGGTGGGAGAGGTGGAGGCGACGTCCAGTAAGATATCGAGGACTCCGATCCTTAGGAACGATGGGATGGCGGGATGCAAAGGAAAAAAAGCATGCTCATCAAATTTAACATGGCAGGATATTATGATGCGATGGGTGGAGAGATCAAGGCAACGATAACCATAGTGATAGGTAGGATATCCAAGAAATACAAATGCCATAGAATGAGAGGACAATTTATGAGTGGCAGTGGAGGAGAGATTCGGTAGCATAGGCAACCAACAACTCAAACATGACTACATGTGGTGGTTTTGTGGTAAAGACACTCAAATGGGATGGCGGATTTGGCTAACACGGTCAGCAACTGGTTGAGATGGTAGGTGGCAGCGGCGAGTGATTTTGTCTAGTAGGAAGGTGGCATGTCACTGTTAGATTGATCTCAGCCGATTAGCCCAATGGCTAATCGGGCCTTGATCCGCGCCCTGATCGGGGGCGCCCAGTCCATCTCTTGGCTGGTGGGCCCCTGTCGCGCTGCGCAATAAATAGAGGGTGGGGGCCGGCGGCTCGACTTACGAGGTTCGCCTGAGCCGCAAAACCCCACCGACACACAAACCCTAAACCGATCTAGAGGCGCGATCGGCGGCGGAAGCTTCATCGCCGTCTCCTTCACCAGATCCGCTCCGCCGGCACCGTCTTCCTCTTCCCCGACCATCGCTGCCTGTGCGCAGACTTCACCGACGAACCGGTGATGGCCAGCTCCTCCTCCAACGCGTTGGATGGTTAGTAATGATGCCTACTTCTCTCTCTCCCTCTCCCCTTCTCTCTAGAACCCGAATCAAGAGCAAAAGTCTCACAATGGTATCGAGCGGGCAAAGGGGATCGGGACTTACGGCATTGCGCCGCCGGCGCCGTCGCTGTGCGCTGCGCGCGCGCGCGCCGGCCGCCGCTGCTGCGCCTCCCCATGGGCCTCCGCCTTGCCGTGAGTGGCGCGCGCCCGCCGCCATCGCCGCGCCGTCGGGGGCAGCGCTGCCGCTTTTGCACGCACCGCGCGCCGTCGCCTCGCGAGTGCGCGCCTCGCGCTTCCGGCGACGCGCGCTCGGCTGGGCGCGCCGAGATCCGCCCCCTCTAGCGCGCATGCGCCGCCGCCGTCGCCAGCCCGTTTCTTGTGGGTGCAGAGGAGCCAATGACCATTAGGGTTAGGATTTTTGGGGGCGGCGGTATTTTGCTCGGGCGCAAAACGCTCTAGGCCGTCCGATGAGAATCAACGGCCGTGATGAAAAGGGGGCTGCGGGCTGGGCCGGCGGTGTGTAGGCCTGGGTGGGGAAGTTTTTAGTTAGGCCGGTGGAGCCGGCTGGCGGATGGGCCGGTGGAGCCGTAAGGCTGGTTCACGGGCCAAATTGGCCATTTGCACAGTATTCGTTTTATTTTTTTTTTCAGAAGCAGTTTTGAAATGTTTTTTGAATCAAATTTGCATCAAATCTCTGTAAATTTTTTGCACCAACGTGTTAATTTTCCAGAGATTAGATGAGTACAGTAATAATGCTTCTGAGGAAAGAATTTTATAATAATTTATTGTTTCTGCTGCAAAAGTTAATGTTGATTAATTTTTCATTATTAAATTCGAACCAACGGGAGAATTTAATTTTGGAAAAATAGATATAATTTCCAGATAATTATGATATTGCTATTTTCTGACCAACGTTGATAATAACAGTATTATAATTTTTTAATTGATGATTTTATGCATTATTTCTATTTCTGCCCAACGGTGATGTAGATTTAATGTATAAATAAAATTGTATGTCGTATTTTTGACCAACGTTGGAAATAAGGCATATAATTTTTGCTGTTATGTTCTCACTTTATTTGAATTATTTTTTAGGCGGATACAATTTGATGAGTTGTATCAAAGAGATCCCCACCCTCAAAGGAGATAACTATGGGGACTGGAAGAAAAAGATAGACTTAGCGTTTATCTTGGCTGAGGTGGACTGGGTCCTCACCACAGCACGTCCCACTGAGCCTGTGGCACCAGTGAGGGAGGAAAATGAAGCTGATGCTGCTTGGCAGACCAGACAGAGGGACTATGCTCCCATAAAAATGTCATATAATCTTGATCATAAAAAGTGGGTCACTGCCAACAAGAAATGTATGGCTGTGATAAAGAACACGATTGAGCCTGCAATTGTGGGCTCAATCGCAGAGTGTGACACTGTCACAGAGTACCTTGAGAAAATAAAGAGTCAGTTTACGGGCTCTTCAAAGACTTATGCTACACAGCTGATTAAACAGCTAGTGACAGAAAGGTACTCTGGTGGTGTGTCGAGACCCGAATATACAAATTCGGACTCTACTGTGTACTCTGCACTAGTCCAGGATCACGCTAGTGCACACAGCGTAAACAAAGATAAATATCATCCACATCACGATATTCTAAAGGAAATCCAAATTATATTAATAACCACAGTGCGACCTTATGGCCAAGCTTACAATTATTAGCTTTGAAGGGCTTTAAAGAAACTAGCGGAAATCCAAAATTAAGCGTAGTAGCCACTCGACATGCCCACAGCAATCGCGGGAGCGAAGTCCTAATCCGTGAAGTCCTCGTAGTAGCCTCCTTCTAGCAACTCCTGCTGATCTGGTCCCTCCTCCTCAATCTGAGCAACATGGGCATAAAGCCGTGAGTACATTGGTACTCGGCAAGTCGTTTGTAACAAATGAATGCAATATAATATGCAAAGCTTAACAATGGATGGCTGAAAGGTTAGTTTTGCATGAGCGACAATTTGAAGTAAATACAATATATAGATTGAAAAGCATATTTAACAATGGACACTAAGTAAATATATCAAAGGAATTGAATATAACCACAAGTGAACTAACCATTCACTTCCCATCTCAAACCAATCAAATTTTCATAAAGACTCTACCCTCGTGTGAAATCACCGAGCATTGTCCATGACCGGGGACACGGCTATTCGAATAGTTTTACACTCTGCGGAGGTTGCACAACTGTACCCACACGATGTGATTAGCCTCGGCAAGGAAATCACAACAAGGCTTTTACAATGATCCATCTCCACCCGATCCCACTCGCTAAGGATTCGCGTCGAGTAGGGTAACCCCTAGTCGATAATTGCCCCTCTTGCGCCACACAACATCGTAGTAAAACCAAAGTAGAGACTTCTCAAATTATTATGCCAGTCTATCCCATACTAGACATGTGGTTTGCACGATTAAGCTCGGATCAATGGCGCACAAAGTTAAGTCCTTAACAATTACCCGGTGAAGCATCCACATCCCAATGTGCATCGGCACCCCCTTTCTTGCACGATCATTCGCCCAAGTGAAAGCCAAGTTTGTATAACCAATGCCCATGACACTTCCCATGTCATGACATACCAATTTATAAGCGTGGCTAACCACCACGTTCAAGTAAATCATTAAGTCGGATTAATTAACCACATGTGATGCGGATCGAACTAATAAGGAAGCGAGGCTAAGCGATCGAACGTAACCCCATGTGACAATTATTATTTTATCACTAAATAATTCCCAATCCTAAGGTGTCAATGGATTCATGGTAGTCAAATTATCATGGAGGATTTAATCAATTAGGAGTATAACTACCAATACAAGGTTTTATTAATAAATAGCAATGCATGATAATTTGAAACAAAATAATACATAATAGATTGAAATCTGGGTTCAACATGATCAAAGAATACGACTTGCCTTGGCCTTGCTCAGATGAGGGCTCTTGGTCTTCAAATCCAACTTCCGCTCCCTCGAACACGCGATCTAACGAGAGAAAGCGAGACGAAAAGAAAATAAATTCAAATAAAATTCAAATGAACTCCAAAAACTTTCAAACCTGAACCAAAAGGTAGAGCTCAATTTTAGATGAATTTAGAAAAAGAACGGGTCAATCGGAGCTAGGATGAGGAGAAGCGGGCTCTTGGAAAATTGGATTTTCTGAAAATCAGGAAAATTGGAAAAGTGCCATCTTTGTGGACCGGCGCACGGGAGGCTGAGTCTCACGGTGAACCGGCGCACGAAGCAGATGCGGGCGGCGGCGGTTGCTTGGCGCGGCGACTAGGGTGAGTGGCGGTGGCGTGGCGACACATAGCGTTAGGGGCGGCGTGGCGCGCTTGCGTGGCGGCTTCGGGAGCACGGCGCGGGCGTCGGACGGCGTAGTGCGGCGGCGTGGGCGCATCCGGGCCGTCGGCCCAGATCGGCTCACGGGTCACGGCTCGGGCTGGCGGGCGGGACCCACAAGGCAGCGCGGCACGGCTCACATGGACCAGCGCGCGGGAAGCGAAGAAGGGCGCGGCGCGGCGTCGATCTTGGCGTCGCGCGTGCGGCGCTGGCGCGCGGCGTGGCGGCAGCGCGGCGCGCGCGCGCGTCATGGCGGCGCGGCGGCGCGGTGCGGCGGCGGCGGCGGCGAGGTGACGGCGGCGGCGAGGTGGCGAGGCGGCGGCGGCGGCGGGGCTCACCGCGCGGTGGCGAGCAGCGAGCGGCGGCGGCGAAGCTCTGGCGGCAACGCCGGCGCAAAGATGACGAGCGGCAGCGCGGCGGCGGCTCCGGCGGCGGGCGGCGAGCGGCTCGGGATGCGAAGCGGCGGCGGCTTTATACACGGACCGAGGTGTCGCAGCAGGGCGGCGGCGGCGAGTCCGGCTCGAGCAGGAAAACGAGTCGGTCGGGGCGACGACAGTGGGCCCCACCGCCGGTGGCGCGGAGTGGCGAGCGGCCGAGATGCGGCGCGGCGCTGGCGCGGCGGATGGCGGCCACGTGGCGATCATCGGGAGGCCAAGCGGGGCGCGAGCGCGGATGCTGACAGCGTGCGCAAGCGCGGCGCTGGCTGGTTTGGCGAGCCGAGGCGGGTTGGGCGGTGGTGGGTTTCGACCTTGGCGGTTGGGGATTTTGGTATTTTCTTTTCATAAATTCATTTAAATCCTTTTGAGCTCTAGAAAATAGCAAATAAATCCAGAAAAATCCAGAAAAAATCCAATAAATTCCTTGAGACACAAGGAACTCAAATAAAATAACTTTGGCAAATGTTCATGTTCAGATTATTCATATTAAATCCTTTTAATTCATAAAATTTCATTTAAGCTTTAATTAATTTCAGAAAAAATTCAAATGGTGAATTTTATTTTAAAAGCTTCAAAATACTCTGAAAATCAGGATGTTACAAACCTCCCCTTAAGCGGAATCTCGACCCGAGATTACGGCTCTCTAAAGAATAGGTTTGGAAACTCCGCTTTGAGATCCTCCTCGCTTTCCCAGTTGCTTCCTCCTCTGAATGATTGCTCCATGAACTTTGCAAGAACGAGCGACTCTTCTTCTAGTGACTCGCTCGACACTTCCAAGATTTTGATGGGATGCTCTTTATAGGACAGATCCTCTGGAGATCCACGGCCTCAATTGCACTTTGCTTCCTCGCACTCGCAAGCACTTCTTCAATTGAGACACATGAAAAACATCGTGTATCCGCTCAAGTTCTCGAGTAGCTCCGGTGATAGGCAACTTCTCCTTGCGCTCAAAATCTTGAATGGCCCCACATACCTTGGTGCTAGCTTTCCCTTCATTTGAAAGCGCTTAACACCTTTGAAAGGTGTGATCTGAGATACACATAATCATTGGGCTCAAAGCTTAAATCTCTTGGCGAGTATCGGCATAACTCTTTTGCACGGCAGTGCTTTCAGCCTTTCTTGAATCAAGCGCACTTTTCTTGGCTTCTTGCAAACACTCTGGCCCAAAAATTTGCCTTTCTCTGTTTCTTTCCAATTGAGAGGGTCCTACACTTCCGACCATACAAAGCCTCAAGCGGTGACATCGCAAGCGGCACAGTAGCTGTTGTTGTAGGAAAATTCTGCAAAGGTAGGCAATTGTCCCACTTAGCTCCGTGATCCAAAACACATGCTCTCGGCATATCCTCTAGGATTTGATTTACGCTCTGTCGACCATCGGTGCAGTGGGTGATAAGTCGTGCTGAAATTCAGATGAGTACCCATCGCCGTGGAAACTACTCCAAAATCGTGAAGTGAACTGCGATCCACGATCCGACACAATCCTCTTAGGAACTCCATGGAGACTCACAATTCGGACATATACAATTCGCCAACTTATCTCGAGAATATGTGGTTTTTTTGGAAGGAAATGGGCTACCTTTGTCAATCGATCCACAATTACCCATATCAGTCGTAACCTTCCTTGGTCTTGGGTAGACTGTGATGAAATCCATGCCCACATCTTCCCACTTCCACTCGGGAATTTTCAGCGGTTGCAACAATCCTGCGGGTCTTTGATGCTCTGCTTTCACTCATTGGCAAACATCACATAGTGCTACATACTCTGCTATTTCTGCTTCATACACAGCCACAGTACTTATCCTTGATGTCTGATACATCTTGATGCTGCTGGATGAATTGAATATAATGACTCGTGTGCCTCTTTAAGCAACAATTGCTTTAACTCTTCCTTATTGGAGTACGCACAATCGCTTCTTGTACCATATGATACCACGATCATCCTCCACAAAACTGTCGCTTTTCCTTCCTTCAATCCAACCTTGATCCATTGGATATTTTCATCCTCGGTTGCGCTTGCGAATCGACTATCAAGGTCGTTTGCAAGTCCAGCGGCCAACATCCCTTCTTCAACCAACTCCAAAGCGAGCTTTTGGAATTCCTCGTGCAATCTTTGGTTGACTCTCCTTGACCATAATTGTGTTGCAATATACCTTCTGCTCAACGCATACGCCACTACGTTGGCTTTTCTGGGTGATAGTGGATTCCAATGTCATAGTCCTTTATCAACTCCAACCATCTTCTTTGTCTTAGGTTAAGGTCTGATTGGGTGAAGATATACTTCAAGCTCTTATGATCCGTGTAGATCTCACATCTGTTACCCATCGGTAGTGTCGCCATATTTTGGGGCATGCTGCTGCTGCTAACTCCAAATCGTGCGTAGGGTAGTTCTCCTCATGTGGCCTCAAGCGACGCGATGCATAAGCTACCACTCTTTTGTCTTGCATCAATCGCACCTAAACCTTTGCGGGAGGCGTCACAATAAATCTCAAAATCTTTCTTGATGTCGAGGCAAAATTAAGGTAGTCTTTGTTGTCGGACTTTCCTTTAACTTCCAAAACTCTTCTCGCACTCTGGCGTCCATTCAAACTTCTTTTCCTTCTTTAGTAGCTGGGTAAGGGTGGGCTACACTGGAGAACCCTTCAATGAATCTCAGATAGTAACTTTGCCATTCCTAGGAAGCTTGGACTGGGTCAGCGCGTGGGTGCCTTCGGTGAGCACATCTTGTACTTTCACTGAGTCAACGGACACTCCCTCTGCTGTCAACACATGACCCAAAAGGCAACTTCCTTCATCCAAAATTCACACTTGCTGAACTTAGCATACAACTTGTGCTCCGCAATCTTTGCAATACCAATCTCAAATGCTCCTCATGCTCCTCCTCATTCTTGGAGTAGATCGAATGTCATCAATGAACACAACGACAAACTTGTCCAAGTAGTCCATGAACACCTTGTTCATCGGTACATAAAGTAGGTGGGGCATTGGTTAGGCCAAAGGACATCACGGTGAACTCGTATAATCCATAACGAGTTGAGAAGGCTGTCTTGGGTATGTCCTCGGTCGAATCCTCATTTGGTGATACCCGATCTCAAATCAATCTTGGAAAACACTCCAGCTCCTTTTAATTGATCGAGCAGATCATCAATTCAGGCAACGGTACTTGTTCTTGATGGTAACTTCATTGAGAGCTCGGTAATCCACACACATCTGGCGGCTACCATCCTTCTTCTTGACGAACAATCACGGTGCTCCCACGGAGAGAGTCTGGGTCGACATACCCTTTATCCAATAACTCTTGTATACGCTTCTTTAATTCTGCTAACTCATTGGCGGGCATTGGTAAGGTCTCTTGGAAATTGGTGAGGTGCACAGTGCTAACTCAATTGCAAACTCTACTTCTCTTTTGGTGGCATCCGGGAGATCATCGGGAAAAACATCGGGATATTCTCTGGCAACTGGTACTTCATTTAGGGCAATCCCTTTACTTTGGCACACCATCACTTTTTCTGGCTGCTTCATGTCGGCTTCAAATCTAACCTTGCTTCCATCGGGACCGTCCAAAGTGACTGCTCGGCTTCCACATTCCAATCTTGCTTGATGCTTCTTGAGCCAATCCATACCCAAAATTACGTCCAAAGGCGGATATTCAGCACAACCAAATCTGCGGAGAACTCTACTCCTTGGATGGCTATCCTAACTTTGGGGCATCCTAGGTTTGTACTCATCTCAGAGCCTGGGGATTGAACCAATAAAATGGAACCAAGTGCAACGACTTCCAACTTATGCTTTAGAGCAAAACTCCGAGAAACAAACGAATGTGAAGCTCCAGAATCAAACAAAGCGTGGCGGTCTGAATTTCTGGGAACTTACCAATCACCACATCGCGCTGCTTGAGCCTCCTCCATGGTGGCGTGGTTCACTGCCACGCATCACGATGCGATCCTTTGTTGGGTTGATTTGATCCTTGAGGTGCTCGCGTCCCGATCTGCTGCGAGTGCGATGCAGTGTGGCTCCCAAGCTGAAGCGGCCCGGTGTCAATGCGGTATTTTGCGGGCATTTGTTGGCATAATGTCGTCTCATTGCATTTGAAACAAGTGATGCGACATGGGCTTGGTAATCCTC
Source organism: Dendrocalamus sinicus (assembly GCA_036346575.1). NCBI lineage: Eukaryota > Viridiplantae > Streptophyta > Magnoliopsida > Poales > Poaceae > Dendrocalamus > Dendrocalamus sinicus. The sequence continues at coordinate 473,976 of JAYEVI010000551.1, forward strand.
TGCTGTTGGCTTCCCACTGGATTTGGTTTTGGCGAAGAAAAGCGGCGGGAGGCTGGTGCGGGAGTTTTGAATCATTCTTTGAGGAACTCGAGCTGGCTGAAAATTACAGCGGGCTCTCTGAGCTTGGTGCATCTGTGATCCTTGCTGCATCATTCTTCTCTTGCGAGATTCTTCCAACTCGCGATGACTTTCCTCAATGAGCATTGCTTTGTCCACCATGTTTTGAAGCGGCATAATCATGTCCCACTACTGAACTTTCAATCACAGGTTCAATCCTTTCTTGAACCTCTTAGCGCGAGCATCATCGTGGCGACATCTTACGGAGCATAACGGGCCAAGCGAGTGAACTTGTTGAGATATTCACTCACGGACATGTTCTTCTGCTGCAACTCGAAATTCTTCCTTCTTCATTTCGATCACCCCATCCGGGATATGGGCATGACGAAAAGCTCCTGCGAACTCAGCCCAAGTGATGCTCTCGGATCCTCGTGGCGGCACAATAATTTTCCCACCACTCATTTGCGGCACCCTCAAGTGATGGGTGCATACAACACCTTCTCGCGATCATACCTTTGGGCAAGGTTAAGCTTCTTTTCCATGGCGCAGCCGGTCGCCGGCTTCTAATGGCTCGAAGACCGTGAATAGGTAGGAGGCCTTGTTCTCATAAATTCGCAAACTTGGGCTCTTTGGCGGATTGGGGGAGGCATGGCCATGTCTTGATCTGTCGATTCATCATGGCGTTCATGTTCGCATCATGGTGTTCATCAAGCGATGCAGGCTGCCATGAGCGACTCAAGGTTGGATCGATCCAGCTGGGTTTGCATCTTTGCTCGAGTTGCTGGCGCCTCGGGATCTCGACTCATCGACCACGTCTGCGGAGCTCGGGTATCAACCATCGAAAAGAAAGATCACTTGCTTGAGGCGGCTTCACAGGCTTACGGTAAGAGGAAAAGCAAAGATAAGTGGTAAGTTCGTCTAAGGGGATATTCTAATGGTAAATCCTAAACTAAACAATCACTTAGCGAAAAGCTAACAAAAGAACAAATAAATCACTTCAATAAAAGATTTGATATGAGCGCAACATATTGCTTTTGAGGCAAAGCTGCAGCTCACATCACACTCAATGCAAACAAAACCACTTCCTAACCGATGCTATCCTATGCTACGGTCTACTCTTCGGCTCCCACTCGGTCGCGCGAGTGCGGTGTGCGATCTTCCTCTTCTTCCTCTGCATCGTGTAGAACGTCCATCGGTTGCGGAGCGCATTGTAGCGCTGCTGCTGGAATGACGAGTTGAAGGTACTCTCGGCGATCATCGCCATGCGTTGCCTTTCCTCATTTGGGTGGCGTGGCGAAGGTGGAGGTGTTGGCGTCCGCGAGTGTACTCCTCGAGTTCATACTTTCTCTTGTATTCTGGATGAACTTGGTCATCACGATCTTGTACCGTCGCGAGTTGAGCAACGGCCTTGCGTGCAGTTGCTATGGATTTGAACCTTTGAAGTGTGGTGTACGACGTGACCTCCAAGCTTGATAGTGAAGTACAACCGTGTGAAATGGTACCCTCTTACTTCATCATCCATGGGCGTACATTGGTGTTCTTTTGAAACCAAGACTTCTTAGCGATGCTCGAAGCACTCTCCTCCATCCTCGACTGCTATAGTTGCTTTGCGACATCTCTGACACGGCACAAGATAAGAGTCGATTTAAAAATTTTCATTTTCGCAGAAATTTTAAGGTGAGAGGCAAGAGTCCTAAGAATAAGGTAAGAGAGTAAAGAATTTGCTAAATATCAGGTTTGGTTGTTTTGTCTTTAGAAAATAGGTTTTTGAATTTTTGAGACAACGACTAACTTAGGTTTTAGATCCTCTGATCGATATGGCTCGATACCATCTCTGTCGAGACCGAATATACAAATTCGGACTCTACGTGTACTCTGCACTAGTCGAGGATCACGCTAGTGCACACAGCGTAAACAAAGATAAATATCATCCACATCACGATATTCTAAAGGAAATCCAAATTATATTAATAACCAACAGTACGACCTTATGGCCAAGCTTACAATTATTAGCTTTGAAGGGCTTTAAAGAAACTAGCGGAAATCCAAAATTAAGCGTAGTAGCCACTCGACATGCCCACAGGCAATCGACTGGGGAGCGAAGTCCTAATCCGTGAAGTCCTCGTAGTAGCCTCCTTCTAGCAACTCCTGCTGATCTGGTCCCTCCTCCTCAACCGAGCAACATGGGCATAAAGCCGTGAGTACATTGGTACTCGACAAGTCGTTTGTAACAAATGAATGCAATATAATATGCAAAGCTTAACAATGGATGGCTGAAAGGTTAGTTTTGCATGAGCGACAATTTGAAGTAAATACAATATATAGATTGAAAAGCATATTTAACAATGAGACACTAAGTAAATATATCAAAGGAATTGAATATAACCACAAGTGAACTAACCATTCACTTCCCATCTCAAACCAATCAAATTTTCATAAAGACTCTACCCCTCGTGTGAAATCACCGAGCATTGTCCATGACCGGGGACACGGCTATTCGAATAGTTTTACACTCTGCAGAGGTTGCACAACTGTACCCACACGATGTGATTAGCCTCGGCTTAAGGAAATCACAACAAGGCTTTTACAATGATCCATCTCCACCCGATCCCACTCGCTAAGGATTCGCGTCGAGTAGGGTAACCCCTAGTCGATAATTGCCCCTCTTGCGCCACACAACATCGGTAGTAAAACCAAAGTAGAGACTTCTCAAATTATTATGCCAGGTCTATCCCATACTAGACATGTGGTTTGCGATTAAGCTCGGATCAATGGCGCACAAAGTTAAGTCCTTAACAATTACCCAGCGAAGCATCCACATCCCAATGTGCATCGGCACCCCCTTTCTTGCACGATCATTCGCCCAAGTGAAAGCCAAGTTTGTATAACCAATGCCCATGACACTTCCCATGTCATGACATACCAATTTTATAAGCGTGGCTAACCACCACGTTCAAGTAAATCATTAAGTCGAGATTAATTAACCACATGTGATGACAGATCGGCCGAACTAATAGGAAGCGAGGCTAAGCGATCGAACGTAACCCCATGTGACAATTATTATTTTATCACTAAATAATTCCCAATCCTAAGGTGTCAATGGATTCATGGTAGTCAAATTATCATGGAGGATTTAATCAATTAGGAGTATAACTACCAATACAAGGTTTTATTAATAAATAGCAATGCATGATAATTTGAAACAAAATAATACATAATAGATTGAAATCTGGGTTCAACATGATCAAAGAATACGACTTGCCTTGGCCTTGCTCAGATGAGGGCTCTTGGTCTTCAAATCCAACTTCCGCTCCCTCGAACACGCGATCTAACGAGAGAAAGCGAGACGAAAGAGAAAATAAATTCAAATAAAATTCAAATGAACTCCAAAACTTTCAAACCTGAACCAAAAGGTAGAGCTCAATTTTAGATGAATTTAGAAAAAGAACGGGTCAATCGGAGCTAGGATGAGGAGAACGGGCTCTTGGAAAATTGGATTTTCTGAAAATCAGGAAAATTGGAAAAGTGCTTTGTCTTTGTGGACCGGGCGCACGGGAGGCTGAGTCTCACGGTGAACCGGCGCACGAAAGCGATGCGGGCGGCGGCTCGCGGCGCAGGCGACTAGGGTGAGTGGCGGTGGCGTGGCGGAACGCATAGCGTTAGAGTGGCGTGGCCCGGCTTGTGTGGCGGCTTCGGAGCCACGCGGCGAGCGTCGGACGGCGTAGTGCGGCGCGTGGGCGCATCCGGCCGTCGGCCCAGATCGGCTCACGGGTCTGGCTCGGGGGCGTGGCGGGACCCACAAAGCGGCGCACGGCTCACATGGACCAGCGCGCAGGAAGCGAAGGGGGCGAAGCGCGGCGTCGATCTTGGCGTCGCGCGTGCCGCAGCCTTGGCAGCGCGGCGGGGCGGCGGCGCGGCGCGCGCGGCCAGCGGCGGCGAGGTCTGCGGCGGGCGGCGGCGGCGAGGTGACGGCGGCGGCAAGGTGGCGAGGGCGGCAGCAGCGGCGGGGCTCACCGGCGGTGGCGAGCAGCGAGCGAGCGGCGAAGCTCTGGCGGCAACGGCCGCGCAAAAGATAACGAAGCGGCAGCGGCGGCGGGCTCCGGCGGCGGCGGCGAGCGCGCTCGGGATCTGAAGCGAGCGGCGGCGGCTTTATACACGGACCCGAGGTGTCCGCGGCGGGACGGCAGCGGCGGCGAAGTCCGGCTGAGAGCAGGGAAAGCGAGTCGGTCGGGGCGACGCGAGTGGGCCCCACAGCCGGTGGCTTGTGAGTGAGCGGCGGCCGAGATGCGGGGCGCGGCGCTAGCGCGCGCGGATGGCGGCCACGTGGCGATCATCGGGAGGCCAAAGCGGAGCGGCGGCGCGGATGCTGACAGCGTGCACGAGCGCAGCGCGCTGGCTGGTGGTGGAGCCGAGGCGGGTTGGGCCGGGTGGTGGGTTTCGGCCCACTGGCCGGTTGGGGGATTTTTGGTATTTTTCTTTTTCATAAATTCATTTAAATCCTTTTGAGCTCTAGAAAATAGCAAATAAATCCAGAAAAATCCAGAAAAAATCCAATAAATTCCTTGAGACACAAGGAACTCAAATAAAATAACTTTGGCAAATGTTCATGTTCAGATTATTCATATTAAATCCTTTTAATTCATAAAATTTCATTTAAGCTTTAATTAATTTCAGAAAAAAAATTCAAATGGTGAATTTTATTTTAAAAGCTTCAAAAATACTCTGAAAATCAGGATGTTACATGGTGGCAGTGGCATAAGAGAGCACATACTAAGAATGAGCAACTTGGCATCCAAGTTTAAACCAATGGATTTGGCTCTCAAGGATGAGTTCCTTATTCACTTGATTTTTGCTTCCTTGCCGAAAGAGTTTGACACCTTTGTTGTCAACTACAACATGCAGCCCGAGAAATGGGACTTAGAAAAGTGCATAGCTATGTGTGTGCAAAAGGAGGAAAGAATTAAATCCTCACATGGTGGTTCTATCAACTATGTGAAGGACAACAAGAAAAAGAACTTCAACAGTAACTCCTTCTTAAAGAACAAGGGAAAAGCCCCTGTCCATCAACCCCAACAGAATAAATTTGCAGTAGACAAAGATCAGTGTCTTCACTGCAAGAAAACGGGACACTACAAGAAGAACTGTCCTGATTACTTAAAGATGATAATGGCAAAGAAATGTGAGAACATTATTACCTTTATAAATGAATCCCTGTATGTGCAATATTCGAAATCTACTTGGTGGATTGATTCAGGAGCAACAGTTCATGTTGCTAATTCTTTACAGGGATTCCGTTCGACGAGGACTACGCAAAGAAAAGAAAGATGCATTAGAGTCGCAAATGGAGTCCAAGCTGAAGTTGAAGCCGTTGGCGATCTTTCATTAGAGCTAGCTGATGACTTCACTCTTTTACTTAGAGATGTTCTTTATGTTCCCTCTTTACAGAGGAATTTGATTAGTGTTTCATGTTTGGACAATGATGGTTATGATTGTCATTTTGGAAATGGCAAGTGTGAAATAATGTTTAATAAAGAATGTGTTGGTCTTGCCATCTTACAAAATGAGCTTTATTTGTTATCATTATGTGATGATGTGAATGTCATATGCGATAATGGGAATGTCGTGTGCGAGAAAGTGAATGAATCCTCGTCTACGAATGTAAACAGAAAACGAAAGAGAACTCTAGATGCGTCGTCGAAATTATGGCACTGTCGTTTAGGCCATATTTCGATGGAGAGAATAGAAAGACTAGTTAAGAATGATATTCTTCCTCCATTAGAGTTCTCAGACTTAGAACAATGCAGAGAATACATTAAAGGAAAATATGTAAAGAAAATTAAGAAAGACGCCAAAAGAAGCACATGAGTTCTACAAATTATTCACACAGACATTTGTGGTCCTTTTTCTGTGAAAAGTGTGGATGGTTATGACTCGTTCATAACATTCACGGATGATTACTCCCGTTATGGATATATTTATCCAATCAAAGAAAGAAATGAAGCCTTGGATAAATTCAAGATATTTAAGGCTGAAGTTGAAAACCAACACGATTTAAAGATTAAGATAGTCCGATCTGACCGTGGGGGGAGTACTACGGTCGACATACCCCATATGGACAAGTTCCTGGACCTTTTGCAAGGTTTTTACAGGAAAATAGAATAGTGGCCCAGTATTCTACACCGGGCGAACCTCAGCAAAATGGAGTAGCTGAAAGACGAAATCGTACCCTGATGGATATGGTGCAAAGCATGATGAGCTATTCCACACTGCCATTGAGTTTATGGATGGAGGCGTTGAAAACCGCCATTCATATTCTCAACAGAGTACCTAGTAAGTCGGTGCCCAAAACACCGTACGAGTTGTGGACAGGAAGAGTTCTCTCACTAAACCACTTACGTGTGTGGGGGAGTCCCGCTGAGGCTAAAGTATTTAACCCAAACCTTGGGAAGCTTGATCCCAAGACAATAAGTTGCCATTTCATTGGCTACCCGGAAAAGTCAAAAGGTTTTCGTTTCTACTGCCCAGACAGATATACAAAGTTTGTAGAAACGAGACACGCTGTCTTCTTAGAGGATGAGATGATGAGGGGGAGCATGGTAGCTCGAGAGATTGACCTTGAAGAGAAGCGGGTGTATGCGCCCACTCCGATGATTCAAGAGCCATTCTTCACACTACTGCTGTCATCCTGCACCGATGGTGCAAGACCACTGTGGTGCAGCACTGTTATTGTTCTTCTGTGGCAACAATGAATGATAATGAGGAACTGTTCTTGAGATCCTATAGAACCCATTGCCACGGATGAGGGAGTAACAACGAGTCTCAAAAGAAGATGTACCAAATGAGGAGGCCCAGGAGGTCTCAAAGAGTAAGAAGATCGGCTATTTCGATGATTATCAGATTTATCATACTGAGAGGAATTTCAAATGGAGGATGATCCCACCTCATTTGAAGAAGCCATGAGAAGCGAAAATTCTTCAAAATGGCTTGAGGCCATGGAAGAGGAAATGAGGTCCATGAAGGCTAATAAAGTGCAGGACTTGGAAATTATTCCTAAAGGAGCCAAAGCATGAGGTTTGTAAATGGGTCTATAAGACAAAGCTTGACTCCCAAGGGAATGTAGAAAGATACAAAGCGCGACTTGTGGCAAAAGGCTTTACGCAAAGAGAAGGGATTGATTACAATGAGACCTTTTCTCCGGTCTCATGTAAAGATTCCTTGAATCATAATGACATTAGTAGCACATTATGATTTAGAGTTACATCGAGATGGATGTAAAGACGTCATTTCTTAATGGGGATTTGGAGGAAAATGTTTACATGGCACAACCGAAAGGTTTTGTCGTGGAAGGAAATGAAAGAATGGGATGCCGCCTAAAGAAATCGATCTATGGGTTAAAGCAAGCTTCAAGGCAGTGGTACTTGAAGTTTGTGATTACAATAAGAAAATTTGGGTTTAAAGAGAATGTAGAGGACAAGCTGTGTTTATGTAAAGTTTAAAGATGGGAAGTTTATCTTTCTAATCATGTATGTGGATGATATCCTCTCGGCTAGTAGTGATGTCGATGCACTCTGGAGACAAAGAAGTTTTGTCCTCAAACTTTGATATGAAGGATCTTGGTGAAGCTTCGTTTGTTCTAGGGATCGAAATTCACCGGGATAAAAACAAAGGGATATTGGGACTGTCACAAAAGGCATACATAGAGAAAGTCTTAAAGAAATTTGGTATGCATAAATGTAGTCCTTCACCTGCACCTATAGTCAAGGGCGCAGATATGGGGATTTTCAATGCCCCAGAACGATCTGAGCTCGAACAAATGAAATCGATTCCATATGCTTGGTTGCGGAAGCTTGCGGTATGCTCAAGTGTGTACATACGACTTAGCGTTTGTTCTGGGTTACTTGGCGATTCGAGCAATCTGGAATAGAACATTGGAAATTGATAAAGAAAGTCTTGCGTTATTTGCAAGAAACAAAAGGCCTCATGATGACATACAGAAGATCAGATTCACTCCATATAGTGGGGTATACAGACTCTGATTATGCGGGAGATGATAGAAAGTCGACATCCGGATATGTGTTCACTCTCGCTTGGAGAGCTATATCGTGGAAAAGCTCAAAGCAAACCGTCACTACATCGTCCACAATGTATGTCGAGTTTGTAGCATGTTATGAGGCTAACGGGGCAGGTGAGCGGCTAAAGAAGTTCATACCGGTTTAAAAGTGGTTGGCGACATCAATAGACCACTTAAGTTGTCTTTGCGATAATGAACCTGCGATAATGTATGCCCACAACAATAAGTCAGCGGTGCTGCCAAACACATTGATATAAAGTACTATGTTGTGAAAGACAAAGTTCGGGATCAAATTATAAGTCTTGAGCATATAAGTACCGCAAAGATGTTAGCGGATCCGCTTACTAAAGGCTTACCACCCAACGTGTTGAGAGAACATGTAGCGGCATGGGTTTAAGGAAAGCCTATGATTCTGGACTAAAAGATGGCCCAAAAGATTAAAGTAACTATTTGAGAGAGAGGTGTATTGTAGTGTTAAATCTATCGGCGATTGGCCGTGACGATGAGACATGTTTTGTGCACTAATGCGTGATGGAATGAGTAAAGTCAAAAGTAATTAAAGTTAAAGCATAGATTGAGATCAAGGGGGAGAATGTTAGATTGATCTCGGCCGATTAGCCCAACGGCTAATCGGGCCTTGATCGCGCATACGATCGGCGCCCGGCCCATCTCTTGGTGGTGGGCCCCGTCGCGCTGCGCAATAAATAGGGGGTGGGGGCCGGTGGCTCGACTTACGAGGTTCGCCTGAGCCGCAAAACCCTACCGACACACAAACCCTAAACCAATCTAGAGGGGGCGCAGTCAGCAACGGGAAGCTTCATCGCCGTCTCCTTCACCAGATCCGCTCCGCCGGCACCGTCTTCCTCTTCCCCGACCGTCGCTGCCCGTGCGCAGACTTCACCGATGAACCGGTGATGGCCAGCTCCTCCTCCAACGCGTCGGATGGTTAGTAATGATGCCTACTTCTCTCTCTCCCTCTCCCCTTCTCTCTGGAACCCGAATCAAGAGCAAAAGTCTCCACAGTCACATGTGGGCATGAAAAAGAAGTGTACATGTCATGTTGTTGATGGTGCAAATGGCACATTGGGCTTTCCCATTTTGCTATGAGGTATATAGACATGATAAACATAGAACAATGCCACTGTGAGAGAAGAAATTTGAGGTCCGAGAATTGACAAATTCCCTAGCATTGTCCGTCTAGACAGATTGGAGGGAAGTCTGGAATTGAGTGCACAGGTACGTCGCGAAGGAATTGAGTGCACATGTACTCAATGGCGACCCACAGAGCATGGGTGTTTTGGTTGGGCTCCATGTTGATGTCAAGTATATCATCGGAGATGCAACCCTACGGCCACGTAAGGATGGTGAAGTCCTGCTGTGCCCAAACAGCGTCGTCCGGGTGGGAGTCGCTATCGTCGATGTGGTGAAGTAGGTGCCCCAATTGGAGTGGTTGGAGGCCTTGAGGTCGAGGATAACCGGGATATGCATGACCTTGATCGCTTGTGTCGGTAGGGGGAGGATAGCGGCGACAAGGGCTTTTGGTGGAGCTAGGATGGGAAGGGATGGTGAGGTGCTGAGGGAGCGGTGGAGCTGCTGCCCAAGGCGTTGGTGCTGTGAGCGGGAGAGGTCCTCAAGTCATAATTTTGATGTAAATAAGATGCGTGACATGTTATAATGAGAGGTGATGAGTAGCAGTTATGTTCATTTGGCCGATCCCAAAGGTCAGTGTTCAGAATACCTACATGTACTATATGATTGGATGATAATTTCTACATCAATATATGCTTTTTTGTGGCTTTGAGTGTCATATTTGTTTCACAAATTCATCGGATGACGATTAACTAAAGAATGTTTGTGGACGACTAATCAGTCAATTTGTTATCATTGCTGCTTCATTTATAATAACACTTTTTAAATATGATTTATTTGTGGACGACTAACCTATGAAGATCATCGCCATCCTCCATCCCTTATGTAAGTCCAATTTGTAACCAGTTCATAGCAATAAAGATCATTTTATTTCTCTTACTGAATCATTCCAATGAATTCAGCCTCCTTTTTTCACATTTTTGTAAGATCGACAGCTTGATCATCGATATCTAGCGCCGTCCGTAGGGAAGAAGGTGCTAAGTCCTTAAAGTTTCTCATCAGCAGACATCATCCTCTCTTGTTTTCTATCAACATCGTCCATGCGATCATGATAGGAACTTGGGACGAGGAGAACTGGTTCGATCTGGCCGACTACATCGACCTCGACATAGGCGCATGCATCTGCACCATCGAACACGATGCTTCTTCATCATTGACCTCCATCCTAGGCTTGCCAGCCTTTGAGACCAGCGAGATCGATTGGGTGGAAGAAGACACATCGCCCCCGTCATCAGCGTTACCAGGGGAACCGATCGCTCCGACCTTGTTGGAATGCCCAAGCAGTGCGGCAAGCTTGGTACTTTCGACTGACAAACATGGCAGCAAGATCACAATGTCACAATCCAAGGGTTAGAGTACTCTCAATGCAGTTATGAGCGACCACTATTTACCAACGACTCTTAGTATAGCTGGAGCCAGACGGCAGTTAGTCACGGTGTCTGTTAGGAATAGTCTGACAGCTTAGAAGTGTGAGAAGAGCCTCCACCCATTGAACTAGTCTTTTGGGGGGAAAGCCCAATACCACTTATAAGGTTGTTGCTTGAGGGGCTTGCTTGCGGGCAGCCCGTGGGCTTAGGTGCGCGGGGTGCGTAGCCCATTTAGGACCTGTGGCCCTAGGGAGTAAACTCGGTTAGACCTGGCGGAGTGCCAGGGTCCGGATTTAACCAGTGGTATCAGAGCATGGGTGACAAGGCGAAAGCTCAGGATGGACTAATTTCCCTCCAGTATCCTCTCCTGACGACCGATAAATACCCGGTGTGGGTAATAAAGATGAAGGCAAACATGCACACCTAGGGAGTTTGGGGTGCAGTCGATCCGAAGGGGAAGGACAAGGAGGTGGACGACAAGGTGGATCAGGTGGCTTTGGCCCTCATCTACCAGGCAGTGCCAGACGTAATGATGCATCAGCTCATCGGTAAGAAGACGGCACGAGAGGTGTGGGAAACGCTTCGGACAATGCACGAGGGCATTGATCGAGTCAAGGAGGTGCAGCTCCAGAATTTGCGAAGTTAGTTCGAGAACCTGAAGATGGGAGAGACCCAGTCGGTGGACGAATTTGTTGGCAAGCTGAGTTTGTTGTACAAATAGATTAACTCTCTTGGTGATAAGATAGAGAAATATGTGGCGGTGAAGAAGTACCTGCGCGTGCTTTCAGAGAAGTACATACCTGTTATCACAATACTAATGTACTCCCCCGATCTGGACAAGAAGATAGATGAGATCACTATCTCTCTCAAGGCGCATGGGGAGTTACTAAAGGGGTTTCAGTCGTGTAACGAGTAGGGATCTCATAACGAGCAGGCATTGCTAGTAAAGGGAGATCTAAGAGACGGTCGTGGCTCATCAAACAATTGTGGGAGGTGGCGCGATCGAGGTGGCCAGAGTGGCCGAGGCGGCAGGGGTGGCCGTGGAGACAAGGCTGGGCAAGGTGGTGGTGAGGGATCCTAAGATAGGTCACATGTCAAGTGATTTGAATGTGGTGAGTACGAGCACTATGCGTCAAGTTGTTGTAGCCATATAAAGTGCTTCAACTGTAATGAGTTTGGGCACTATGCTTCAGATTGCAGAAGCAAGAAGAAGGACGGGGAGGTGAACCTTGCCAAAGACGAAGAAGAATATGATGAAGAGGTAGTACTTATCTTCTCATATGTTGAAAGGAGCTGGTCATGGTGGTACTAAATGAGGAGAACGTAGTTCCAAAACTACGCATGAAGGAAGGAAGCCACAATTACACAGATGAATGGTACTTGGATAATGGAGCGAGCAATCACATGACGGGAGATCGCTCCATATTTCACAAGCTCGACCATAACGTTTGGGGCAAGGTCAATTTTGGAGACAGCTCCATGGTGGATATAAAGGACAAAGGGACAATGATGTTGCAATGCAAGAACGGAGATAAGAAGTTATTGACAGGAATTTATTATATACCAAGTCTATGCAATAACATACTTAGTCTCGGGTAGATGACAGAAAGAGGGTGCAGGGCGATGCTGCAGGATGAGTTCTTGCGAGTGTATGATAAGAACAGAGATTTGTTGATGAAGGTGAAGAGATCACCAAATCAGTCGTACAAGATTTCTTTGAAAATTTGTAAATCGGTTTGTGTGAAGAGTGGTCTGGAGGAACCAGAAGATGGTGAAATTCATAAATGCGCAGTCAGCGTAGAGGAAGGAAAAGGCTTTGAGGGTGGTGAACCCCACGTTAGCGCAGCATGCGGTGGCTTGGGTGCTCAAGGCGGCGTGACCCGAACACAGCACAAAGTAGTCATAGCAGACACTGGTGGCGTTGGCACAGGTGGTTGGCATAGACCACATGCAGAAGGCATAAGAGTGCATACAGTCGTAGTAAGTAGCAGCTCAGAAGGAGCTCTCATGCGTGCAACAGAAGGTAGTCATTGGCTTGGAGCATGGATCCCAAGAAGGCGGGAGGAAGCACAGCGTGGAGGGCAAGACCATGGCCGTCATGGTCACAAGGGGTCGAAGTAGTCGAGTAGGTCCAAGGGGTGTCATGCAGCAGGAGCGGTTAGCTTAAGTGGACAATCTTGGTCCAAGAGAGATGAGCAGCAAGGCTTAGGAAGAAGCGGAAGCAAAAGAGGAGATCGGCGTGATCAAGATGGAAAATCAAGATTAATGAGGTGATTGTTAGAGTTTGTAATCTTGTTTTCAGTTTAGAAGCCATGGTCGGTAGTCATGATCGTGCTTGTGGTCGTGTACGAGTGGTCGGAGTCATGTACAAGTCGATAGTCATGGTTACGTATGAGCTTGGTCATGGTCGTGTACGAGTTCGTGTCGTAGTCATGTTCGAGTCCGTCTCAGAGTCGTAGCTCCCTCCGAGATAAAGTTGTAGAGCAAGGTATAAAGGCAGAGCATTGTACCAAGAGGTTGTGCAGAGAGTTGAGGCCAATACAATCGGTGTGATCGAGAGGCAAGGCAATAGAGAGAGCGATCAGGGTGATCGTAGCGATCAGTGTGATTGAGAGAGAAAGAAACAAAGAAGAGAAGGGCGGTTTGGCTCTGGGAAATCTATCAAGTTCATTGTGTTCACAAACGTGGTCGTAACCAGAGTTACGACCATGATGATCAAGCGGAGGTGTCCGTAGGAACAGCAGACGTGGTCGTAAATGAGTTACGATCACGGTCGTGAAGCAGCTAACGTGGTCATAAGGGTTACGACAACAGCAGTCGATAGAGGCTTCACAGTGGTCGATAGAATCACTTCGTGGTCGTAAGGAACTACAACTACGGTGATCGACCATGGTTGAAGGAAGTGCAGCGCAGCGGTAGTGAACATAGTCGTAACTTCAACTAAAGTTGAAGTTACGACTACATGGTCGGAGCAGTGAGGAGTGATTGGAGAGGTCACAACATGGTCGTAACGACTGTCAGCATTGTCGGAGAACCAGCAGAGCAGTCGTAACAACTCAGGCGGTGGTCGTAGCCTCTTCAACATGGTCGTACGGCTGCAGGAGGTGGTCGTAGCGGCTACAAGGTGGTTGTAGTGATCCTACGAACAGTCGATGGGACTGTAACAAGTGGTATCAGAGCCCAGGCGCCTAACATCTTCTAGGAGTGCGATGTGCACAATCCATGTGTAATGGGAAGATTTTTAGGAATAGTCCCACATAGATTGTGGGAAAGAAAAAAGCACAGCTTATAAGTGTGAGGAAGTCTCCACCCATTGGACTAGTTTTTTGGGGGAGAATGCTCAATACCACTTATAAGAATGTTGCTTGAGGGACTTGCTTGCGGGCAGCCCGTGGGCTTAGGTGCGTAGGGTGCGCAGCCCATTTAAGACCTATGCCCCTAGGGAGTAAACTCGGTTGGACTTGGCAAGGTGCCAGTGTCCAGATTTAACAATGTCAATGAGATTGCCTCTGGTGGAATGCTAGGGGAAGATAATAACACTCATTATTCGATCGGTAATTCACCAGATTAGATTGAGTCCATTGTATAGTGTTCTAGAAGTGGTGGTCTCCAACCGTTCCTCGTCGTGGAAGCTATTTGCTGAAGCAATGGAAGGTTCTCCCTCAGTTTGGACTGGAGTTTGTTGGGGGATTCTAGTTAGAAGCACGAAGTTAACGCAATCAGAAATACCACTGCAGATAGCATGCATGATTCTCCATGGCAGACTCCCCCATGACACATTTGTTAGAATGGTACAAACGCTGCTACATCACCTAGAGGAAATGGAAATAACAGAACTGGTCGCTTGTTTCTACCCCTCCGCGCTTGCTAAGTCGCGTGGAATGAGTAGGGAAATCAGGGGACTGCCGCACCTGAGCCTCCTGTCATGCGCCACCAGACCTACCGAGCTAGGGGTTGCGGCAGGTGACACGTATCGTTTGTCGCGTCTTTTGAACTCAAGAAGGGATCATTTTTTGCCAAAAAAAAATGCTAGTGGACTAAAATTGAAAAAAAACCGTTGCCATAGGTCATACGTGTGAACGGTTCAGAAGTGAGCTTCGGCCAGGCTACTCCAACGCACAATGCAACGGGACATTGGACCCCTCTACTTGAGTCAGCACCGATGCGGAAAACGGACTTCACTTTGGTCTTTCCGGAGCCAAGCTCACACCGTGTGGGACATATATTATTGAGCAGAGGAAATAAGTTATATAGTACTAGGCCAATCTTATATTTCCAAGGCAGATCGTCATTATCGATCCATCATTAGCAACGACTGTGATGATTCATCATGGCATACTTCCACCTGTCTAGGTATTAATGATGCCTTATATCAGAAAGTGACCATTGAGTTTCGTCGAGAATGATTAAAACTCTCATTTAGACACGAGGAGCTTAACCTTTCGGTTGTACGGTACTGTATTAACACAATTACTACATATTGCTCGGTCCTATATATACATATCCAAACGCAATTGTGGGTGGCGTACTTCCCTTAGTTTTGCATCCGAAATCTCTTGTGTTTATGTATACACACATGCTTGCCCCCCTTTTTATTTCCTTTCAAGGACCTCACTCCCAGGAGGGACCATCTGTTTGCATTAACTGAGAAACATAGTACAAACATCACACCGTCTATTATATTACAAAAGCTGACGACAGGTGATCTATAGCTGCTAAGAAATAAAAGAAAATATGCTAAAAATTCTCATAAAAAAATTAGGTCCTCAATTTGGCAGATCCTTATTTTAAAGGCTTAGATTTGATAGTTGACTTAGAGATATCGAAATTAGAAAATAATTATCACTTTAAAGAAAATTATTTAGCTCTTAATTTGATGGACCCTGATAGTCGGCTTAGAGACATCATAATTTTTTAAAAAAGTAGAGTGCGTAAATTTTATAAGGACCCACTGCCGAATCCTCTATTTCACGCTGAGGGGTAGAGATCCCAAATAATTTTGGCTAATTAAATATGAAATCAAATACCTCAATTGTATTTTGTTTACAACATAGAATTTCAACATTTGGGATTCACAAGTAAAATTTTATACGCCGCACACTATACCGCGCAATTGCGGGAGCCAATACGGTAGTTTGACGAAAGAAACAAGGACTAGCTAACCATCAATCAGAGCAAGTACAATAGTATAGCCAACTAGTGGCTATAACATTTATCCATTTCATCTATAGTCTTCAAAAAAATAGTTCATACAATAAGGTAGCTATTACAATAACTATTTGACCCCACGTGTAAAAGAGTGAAATGCATATTTTTACGTGCTATAGCTAGCTGTAATTTAGTAGTCGGCTTCCTTCTCTCTCTTCCTTTCTCTCTCTGCCACGTAAGATTTTGTTGATATTATATTTGCTATAGCCTGCTGACTAAGCCTTATTGTACCTGCTCTGCTATTTTTTTCTCTAACAATAATTGAACTATGAGATCATATCTTGATATTTGTGCCAATGATAAAGTTAATTATAGGGTTCACCGTACCGTAACAATGAATTTTGGAATAATTGCACATTGCCGATGCGAAGTTATGTAATTTGAGATCTGCCAATCCAATCGAGCTAAGAAGGGAAATAGGATTTATTTGCCATTGCCGAGACCAATTTTGAGAAATTGCCCAAAAAAACTAGGGGTGGAAACGGTAACAGATAATCTGTTTTATCCAATATTCATATATGAGAAAACGCGAATGTGGTAAGCAAAATCTATATTTGAAAATATTCATATTCGTATTCGAGAGTATTCGTATCCGTATTTGAGAATATTCATATTCGCATTTGTATTCGAGAATATTCGTATTCGTATTCGAGACTATTCGATTCGTAGATCCGTTTCCTATGCCTATCGGCCGGTTGGCTCAACCCAGCGGCCCAAGCCCAGCAGTCGGTAACAATAACAGACCAGTTATTGGAAATCCCAGGAAAAACCTGGATGGATTTTTTGATTCAAAATTTGAATTTGAGCGGTTTGAAACCGGTAACTGTTATGGTAATTGGTCAAAAATCGGCAAAACCGCTAAGAATTTGTTATACCGAGATTTGTTACATAAATTTAGGAGGATATTCAATTCGACCGAATTAAGTACATATTTGATTCGAATTCATATCTGTTATGACATTCGATTCGTATTTGTATTCGAGATATTTGAATTCGTATTCATATTTATTTTAAAAGTATGGATTCGTATTCATATTTGAGACTATTCAATGGTATCCGGTCCGTATCTATCCCTACAAGGAGAAAGTTCGATATTTGACACTGAATACGTGCGCCTCTCAACTTTTAACCCCCAATTCGCACGCCTTTGGAAATTTAACCCTGTCACTGCGAATTCTTTTGATTCAAGGGATTCTCCTCATTTTCTCTCCTTTTTTATTTTCTTTAATGTATTATGCAACCTGAATTGACTAAAATGCCCTTGCAGTAAACCCTTGAATCAAAATAAAAAATTCTACGAGAAACACGAGTTGAGCCATGGAGGATGCCCATGACAAATTCTCACAAAAACAGATTGTATGAGCTGCAATCCATGACAAATTTAAAATGCATGACGTTGCTGATTGTACCATGAAATATTTGAATCAACAGCACGGATAACCAACAATACTGGGGGCCTTTTGGAGATTCGTAGAATTTTCTCTCCTTTTTTTATTTTGATCCAAGGGTTTACTGCAAGGGCATTTTAGTCAATTCAGGTTGCATAATACATTAAAGAAAATAGAAAAGGAGAGAAAATGAGGAGAATCCTTGAATCAAAAGAATTCGCATGATGTGGTTAAATTTCTAAAGGCGTGCGAATTGGGGGTTAAAAGTTGAGAGGCGCACGTATTCAGTGTCAAATATCGAAATTTCTCCCCTACAAGAAACCCTCCTTTTCGGAATTCCTCGGAGCGCTCTCTTCCATTCCGATGCTACCGGCACCAAATCCGCCGGCTCAACAGTCGACGGCGGCCATGCCCCACCTATTTCCTCACTGCTCCACCTCCATCTCCCTTGTATGGAGCCACCGCCGGTTGAAATGTCACCACCTCGTCCTGCAACATCGCGTTGTGTCCCCGTGAGCTGCACTGGCACAATGCTCGCACAGCAGAGGAGGGTGGGCCCAACATCTGCGGTGCGACGGCTTGAGGCGATGTGTGTTAGAAATTGGCCCATTTTCTTAATTCCAAAGCATGCATGGTTTAGTACCATATTGCTAAGATGAGGTTAGAGAGACCAATTTATAAGGTGGAATCCTCACTACTCCTTGAATATAGATAGAGATGGCATGAGGAGGGTTTTGGCTAGTCACACAGCGCGCTTTGTACTGCGCTGTCTGAACATCGCCAACCTTTCTTCCCAGCGTGCACCTGGAAGGAGGGAGAGCGGCTATCTCTGAACCATTGCCGCAGAGAGTACCTGCACGGGGCGGCAATAAGGTTTCTGGGTAGCCCACATCTGCGCAACTGCTCGCTTCACTGCATCAAGCCTACACTGCTTTCTGTTCTTCATCAAGCTCAAAAGTAAGACGTTCGCGCATTCGTTCGACTTTATTACTATATTTTCCTTGCGTATATTATGAAGTATGATGAGTAGCCTGCTGTTAATAGTAAGTTTTGCATCACTGGTTTATTATTTTTGTCTCCTTGTAAAATTTGGAATTAAAATATTGCCCACATTTCCAACAATCCAGAAATTTTATTACGAATTTTGTTGCAATACAGCAATGGCTAGTGCTTCTGATGCGATGAAACCTGAGAGGTTTTCTGGTCAGAACTTTCGTAGATGGCAAACTAGAGCCAAGTTTTGGCTCATATCTTTGGGGCTGTGGCGGGTTATCCACCCACAGTATCCATTTACGATTGAGCAGTTTATGCAGGTTGAAAATGCGAACAACACTACT
Organism: Dendrocalamus sinicus; assembly: GCA_036346575.1. NCBI lineage: Eukaryota > Viridiplantae > Streptophyta > Magnoliopsida > Poales > Poaceae > Dendrocalamus > Dendrocalamus sinicus. The sequence goes on from JAYEVI010000551.1 coordinate 492,553, forward strand.
CTTGGCTGCATTCTGTCTGTTCTGGCAGATTAGCTCTATGATGTGTACATGGACTACAAGTCCACCACAAAGTTGTGGGATGCACTAGAGCACAAATATGCAGAGGCAGAGGCAGGTTGCTGGCTCTACATATGTAAGCAATTTTTTGACTTTAGCATGGATGAGGCTAAGTCCATAGTTGGACAAACTCATGACCTCCAGCTATTAGTCGGTGAGATTGCGCACCTGGGCTATGTGTTGCCTCCAAAGTTTGTGGCTGCGGGTATTGTTGCTAAACTCCTTGCCTCTTGACGGGATTTTGCTACTAGCTTGAAACATAAGAGGAAAGAGATTTCTGTTGAGGATCTCATTGTAGCCCTCGATGTGGAAGAAAAAGCAAGAGCAAAAGATGCACCTAGCACCTCTGGCGAGAATAATGCAAATGTCATAGAGAAAAAGACTGTTGCAAAGAAGTACAAATTTAACAAACTGAACAAGACAACTAGCTTTAAGAAGAACAAAACTGAGAAAATGGATTTAAGGGACATCACCTGCTTTGTGTGCGGAAAAGACGGTTATATGGCGTAGGACTGTCGCTTCCGCAAGCTCAGAGGTGGTGAACAGCCAAAGAAGAAGGCTGTTAACATGATTATAGGCAACGCCTCGACTTCATGAGGGTATGGTAATCCACCTGTTGTCTTTTCAACATGTCAATCTACTCATTGGTGAGTTGATACTGGTGCTAATGTTCACGTATGTTCTGATATTTCCTTGTTTTCTTCTTTCCAGGCAGCAAGGGCTTCCTCCATCCTAATGGGAAATGGGTCACATGCTTCTGTTCTTGGTGTTGGCACGTTGGATCTAAAGCTTACTTTAGGGAAAACTATCCACTTGAAGAACATGCAACATGCTACTAAAATAAACAAGAACCTCGCTAGTGGTTCTCTCTTATGCAGAGATAGTTATAAGCTAGTTTTTGAGTCAAATAAAATTGTAATGTCCATGTTTGGAAAAATTTGTTGGTAAAGGCTATGAGAGCGGAGGCTTGTTCCACCTAAATATTTTCGAGTCTTGTTATAATCTGAATGTTGCAACTAGTTCAAATAAATGTGAGGCAAATATTTGGCATTCTCGTTTCTGTCATATTGGTTTTGATAGTATTGCTAGAATGTCCAGATTAGATTTAATTCCAAAATGTGAAATTGTCAAAGGATCAAAGTGCCAATTATGTGTGCAACCAAAGCAACCTCGAAAATCCTTTAAGAGATTAGAGGATGAAAAGAACTTGGCACCTTTAGATCCTGTTCATTCATATTTGTGTGAAATGAATGGATTATTGAAAAAAGGAGGCAAAAGATATTTTCTAACTTTTATTGATGATGCAACACGCTACTGCTATGTGTACTTGCTAAAATCTAAGGATGAAGCTTTAAACTACTTTAAAACTTATAAAGCCGAGGTTGAGAACCAACTAGAGAAGAAAATAAAGAGATTGAGGTCTGATCGTGGAGGAGAGTATGTCATGAATTCTCCCAATTTTGTTCTGAGCATGGAATAGTTTATGAATTTACACCATCATATTTGCCCCAATCAAACGGGGTAGCTGAGAGGAAAAACTAGACGCTAACAGACTTGGTTAATGCTATGTTAGAAAGTGCCGGTATGCCTAAGGTATGGTGGGGGAAGCTATACTGACAGCAACTTTCATCCTAAATAGAGTAATCACTAAAAAGAGTGAGATTACTTCGTATGCGGGATGGAATGGGAGAAAACCTAATGTTAATTTTCTGCGAACTTTTGGGTGTTTGGCAAAAGTCAATATACCTTGCAGAAAAAGAGAAAACTTGGACCAAAAACAATCGATAGTATTTTTCTAGGATATGCTAAAAATAACACAGGCTATAGATTTTTAGTAGTAAAATCAGAAACTCCTGAGATTATTGCTAATACAATAATAGAGTCTAGAGATGCTTCATTTTTTGAGAATATCTTTCCTATGAGAACAGCAGGTAGTACTTCACAAACAGAGAATGTTCAAACTGATAATATTGGTAGTGAGAATAATCAAACTTCTGAACTTCCCACTATTTCTGATCCAATATGTGATATCCCTGAGGAGGATAACAATCTAATCGCAAAAGCTCCTCGCAAGAGCAAGAGACAAAAGGTTGAGAAAACCTTTGGTGATGACTTTATTGTATACATTGTGGATGATGTGCCAAATACTCTTTCGGAGGCTTATGCATCTTCTGATGCTGAGTATTGGAAAGAGGTAGTCCATAGCGAGATTGACTCTATCATGTCTAATGGAACTTGGGAGATCACAGATCGTCCTATCGGATGCAAATCTGTAGGATGTAAGTGGGTCTTTAAAAAAACAAAGCCTAATGGTACTATTGAGAAGTACAAGGTAAGAATTGTGGCTAAGGGTTACACCCAGAGAGAGGGAGAAGATTTCTTTGATACCTATTCTCCTGTCACCGGACTAATCACCATCAGAGTGCTCCTTGCATTAGCATCTTCCTATGGTCTACATGTTCATCAAATGGACGTGAGGACAGCTTTCCTTAATGGAGAGTTGGAGGAAGAAATCTATATAGATCAACCGGGCGGTTTTGTGATTTCTGGACAGGAAAATAAGGTATGCAGATTATTTAAATCTTTGTATGGCCTAAAACAAGCGCCTAATCAATGGCACGAAAAGTTTGACAAAACTTTAACATCTGCTGGCTTTGTTGTAAATGAAGTTGATAAATGAGTGTATTATCATTATGGTGGGGGTCAGGGAGTGATCTTATGTCTGTCTGTAGATGACTACTTATATTTGAAACAAACACTGCCATAATTGACGAGGTCAAATCTTTCTTATCTGAGCAGATGTCATTCTGGATATTAAGTTGATCAAAAGTAAGGATGGGATCACTTTGGATCAATCCCATTATGCTGAGAAAATACTGAGTTGGTTCGGTTTTGAAAACTGTAAAGTTTCTCCAACACCCTATGATGCGAGCATTTAGCTTCGAAAGAACTAGGGGTTAGGAAAAGATCAATTAAGATATTCACAAATTATTGGGTCACTTATGTATTTAGCAGGTGCCACAAGACCTGACATTTCATTTGCTGTGAGCAAATTAAGTCGGTTTACTTCTAACCTAGGAGATGATCACTGGGATGCACTTGAAAGAGTGTTGCGCTATTTGAGGGGCACAACATCTTTTGGAATACATTATACTGGATACCCTTCTATATTAGAAGGATATAGTGACTCTAATTGGATCTCTGATGTAGATGAGATCAAAACTACAAGTGGTTATGTATTTACTTTAGCCGGTGCTGCAGTTTCATAGAGGTCTTGCAAACAGACTATATTGACGAGGTCAATCATGGAAGCATAATTTGTAGCACTTGATACAGTCACTATTGAGGTTGAATGGCTGATAGAGTTTTTACTGGACTTGCCATTGGTAAAGAAACCAATACCTGCAATACTGATGTATCGTGATAATCAAACAATGTTGGCTAAAGTCACAAGTACAAAGGATAATATGAAGTCCTCTAGACATGTGAAGCATAGGTTTAAATCTATCAGAAAACTGAGAAACTCCTGAGTGATTGTTGTGAACTATATTCACACAGAAAAGTCTGGCAGACCCTTTTGCAAAGGGGTTAGCATAGAAAACGATTTTGTTGCGTCTATGAACATAAAAATGAGGCCCATTTAAGTTACATTAAAATGGAAACTCATACTTTCTTGATTGGAGATCCCGTGACTTAGGCAATGGGAAAAACAAATTGATATTGTAACAAGAGAGTACATATTTAGTATACCCATGTCCTAATAAACAAAGTACTCTCGACTATATGGAAGGTTGGCATAAAACCTTAATGTATTCTGTTGTCTAAATAAGGAAAGATATTAGCCTGCAGGATACCTAGAAATAATACACCTACTTGAACTTAACTGTGTGTCGTAGTTCATGAGAATGGGGCATTCTCTAGAAAGCTCACGAGCAGATAAGGGAGCATGACCATATAACGCTTCGTTTAGGCGTGGTTCATTGGCAGTCTAGTACTAGTTGAGATTTCAAGTGAAATCTAATCACGAAAAGTTGTGAATTCAAGGCATAGTCCATTCATCACCTGTGAGATTGTTAAAAATTGGTGGGGGATTGTTAAAAATTGGCCCAAGGCCCATTTTCTTAATTCCAAAGCATGCATGGTTTAGTACCATATTGCTAAGGCAAGGTGAGGGAGACCAATTTATAAGGTGGAACCCTCACTACTCCTTGAATATGGATAGAGATAGTAGGAGGAGGGTTCTGGCTAGTTACACACGTGCGCACAGACGCACATGCATGTATTCGTGTATTTTCACGTGAAAATCGCGTGACTTGTGACTTATAACCGTGCGGTGACATGGCACGCCACTTGGCAGACCAAGTCCATCTTCTTTTTGCTGAATACTGCACCACTCTCTCTCTCTCTCTTTGTTTGAATGTGATTCAAATGTTTGACTTTGAGGCTTTATTAGGGTTTTGATGACAGACAGTTTGAGATACCATGTGGAGGTCACCCTCGTGTGTGTCATGAGTAATTGACATCGGTTTAGGAAAGTTGAGTTTGGTTTGTGTGATTCAGACCATGTCGTTGCATGGTGCAATCGGTTTCGGTCGGACTTGGTCAAACTAGGTCGAACGTGCTTAAGTCGTTTATTTTTCGCTTCGGTCGGTTTGGGCTTTGAGTACTTCTTTTCATGTTATTTGCTTACAATATTTCGAGCGGTGCTATGTGATTTGTTTCTTGTCTGTGATGGCTGCGGGACGTCGAGGTGGAGTCGTGGCTCGAGGTTTTCAGCTTTGTGGGGAGAGCTTGGGGTGGTTTGTCCTTATGGACTGTTGTGAGGGGGAGCTTTGTGCTTTACTGCTTTATTATATTTCTTATGCTCTTACACCTTTCTATTGCATTGCATATGGGTGCATTTGGGTTAGTCCTTCTTGCATAGATTAGTGTGTTTCTCTTGTCTAGTTGTTTAGACTTCTTCCTCTCATTTTGTGATTCTAGGATGCTGCTTGTTAGTTGTTTCACTTCTCACTAGGTTGAGTCCACTTACTACTTATAGGTTCTAGCAAGGGTTGGGCCACCCTTGGGTAGACAGGGTACGTGTTTGCTACTTAGTGTGTTAGATGATCAGTTGATAGTCTTAGAGTCATATGGGGTAGATGAGAGTCAGTCTGAGCCATAGTATCCTCTATATCTTGTCTATGCTTTAAGGACCGCCTTTTTCTGTTTTTATCGCCAACTTCTCGTATTTATTGCTTTGGTTCAGGGGGAGTTCTTTTGGGAGTTTCTAGATCTTAATGATGACATAACTCAACTTGCACTAAAAGTTGCATCACATGTTGAGGGAGAGCTGGATTTTCTTGCATTTTCAGCATTTTGCATTGCAATATAACTACATGGAGCCTTGATTATTATCCTTTTATGACATGTTTACAATGCATTACATCTTGCCATGATTTGTACTTATTTGCTAGATTTATCATGACTTTATATGTGTAGTCAAGTCTTTGCCATGATAGGTTGGTTAAAATGCTCAACTTGAATTCAAATCATGTTATGTTAGATCTTGAGACTAGTCTGTTTTAGTTACCCTCTTATGATTCATACCATGTCAAATAGGCAGACTTGAGTCTTGAGTCTTTATTGACCTTTAGATTGAGCTATGATAGTTTCTTGATGAAGCATGAGTTGGTACAATCTTTAAGTAAGCAAAAAGATCTCTTTTGTGCGAAAAAACTGATCTCACCAATTCTTTCTCATGAGACGGCTTGCCATTGCACTAGGCATGAACTTAGGGAGAGTTTTGGATGACCAAGATCATCTCCTTAAGCTTATTGCTTGGAGTGGTCACATAAGGCTTGAGATCTAGCACATGACTAAACAAAAGTCTGGTTGGAAACGACCATAAGATTTCTAAAGAAAAATGTCAATTGTGCTAAATTTGCTTAATTACACAAATATCAAGTACTTAAACAAATGTCTCATTCTTGAACTTTTAGCACTCTAAATTGACTCAATACTAGCTTCATGGTTCCACTTAGATTATTGACATGGCCTGCATCATCTTTAGATACCTTTAGCTAGACTATAATCATGGTTGACTTGATATGCTAAGAAATTTGACTAAACTTCAGATTATGACTTTTTTGGCTTAGCTTGTCTATACATACATTGTCATGATCTTGATAGCATTCCTATATGTTATGGCTTGATGTAATTCTCATATGGTCATTTTGGATAATCTTCATGGCTCTAAATGCTTAAAATAAACAAACTTCAGCCATTTCATCCATCATCATGACCTATTCTCTCTTTTGCATTCTTGATGTGTTTATTGCCAAAAGGGGGAGAATAGTAGGAGAAAAAGCCATTTCGGGAGCTTTGAGGAAAACTTGCTCTTTCTGTTTTTGCTCCTTTGTCGACATGGTCATAAGCTTCATTTTCTTCCTTTGGATCATGCTTGACTCTCTTTTCATTTTCAAACAAACTCAACTTCACGCTTTTTCTGGGTTTGTCAATATACTCATCAAGGGGGAGATTGAGTGACCATGTGGAGGTCACTCTCGTGTGTGTGATGAGTAATTGACATCGGTTTAGGAAAGTCGAGTTTGGTTTGTGTGGTTCAGACCATGTCGTTGCGTGGTGCAATCGGTTTCGGTCGGACTTGGTCAAACTAGGTCGAACGTGCTTAAGTCGTTTATTTTTCGCTTCGATCGTTTGGGCTTTGAGTACTTCTTTTGATGTTATTTGGTTACAATATTTTGAGTGGTGCTATGTGATTTGTTTCTTGTCTGTGATGGCTGCAGGACGTCGAGGTGGAGTCGTGGCAAGGCACGGGATGACCGGACTAGGCGCGGGCGGTGTCGAGGTCAGAACGGTTGAGGTGTGCCGAAGACAGCGAGGACTCGAGGTGGCTGCGTGGCTTGGACGGCAAGGAATGAGGAAGCTTCCTGGAAGGTGCGCGAGGGGCGTTTTGGTAAAAGCGTAAAGCTGCACAAAAGGAAGCGGGTTTGGATAAAGCATTGAGTTGGTGGAGGCTTAATGGGTAAAGCATGGTGTGAACCCATTATGGAGGCTATAAATAGAGAGGTGCTCTCTAGTGCTGAAATTGAGAGAGTGGGTGTAAGAGTTAGGGTTTTATTTGGTTCTCTCTATGCATGAAATGAGGAGATGAAAAATGAGAGATGGATTAGGGTTTTACTTCTAGTCTTTGTTTGTTGAGAAAGAGAGAAAGAGAGAAGGTGAGAGTTTCTCTCTATACTCTCCATGCGTATGGGGATGTAGGGTTTGATTTGTGAGATGGTTGTAAGAAAACTCGTTTAATCATTCATCTCTTTGCATCTTTGTTGTCGGAACCCGGAGCAACAACTCCTGGATCCTCTGTGTAAATCGCACTAGTCCAGGATCAGCTAGTGCACACAGTGAACAACAAAGATAAATATCAACCATAATGGTATTTATTTAAGTTAAAGAGTACGGCCTTATGGCCAGCGTTTACATCATCGCACATTGGCAAATATAACAAAAGAAACCGCGGAAGCGAAGCTGAAAAAGCGAAGCCCAAGCCTGCCCATAGGCAAACAACTGCAAGACGTGGCCTACTCGTTCTGGTCTTCACCGTAGTCGAAGTCATCTTCCTCTGTGTGGAGATAGCAACAATGAGTACAAACTTGTACTCCGCAAGTCACACGGAGAAATGCAATATAATGATAAAGGCTTCAATGGAAGGCTCATAGGGTTAGTTTGCATAAAACATCATTTAATGAAATATAATAAATAGATTGAAAAGGCTGAAGTTAATACAATACGTAAATACAGTACTTGTAATTGAAAATATTACCGTCAGTGCAGGCTCCGACCAAACACCAACCTATCCACGGGCATCCCACCCGGACCATCTTTTCCAAAAGATCACGTATGGATTCCATCTATCCACACGCTTTCACTGCGCAACTCTGATGAATTCCATCCATTCACCAGATTTCAAACTCTTACGGATTCCATCCATCCGTAAGGTTTTCATCTCTCGTGAATTCCATCCATCCACAAGGTTTTCGAAAACAATTTTGAAAAACAAAGTCTAATCCATGAAAAACTTTACTCAGCATGCCCATGACCGTGGGCACGGCTATCCAGGATAGGTTATACACTCTGCAGAGGTTGTACAGCTTTACCCACAAGACACGATCATCCCATATTGCCACCGGTTTACACACTTCCTTAGGTGTGCGGCGAGGAGTCGTGACAAGGCCTTTACAATGCAAAGCCTTCAACCTGGTCAAGCCAACTCTAAGGTTTCACCCCAGTAAGGAATCCACCAGACCGGGACCCCCTCTTGAGCCGAGTGAGACTTCTCATGGCCTACGCCACGCTCACTTTCAGCCTACGAAATGGCTCAGGTTGGGACCCGCAAATTATTCAGCCAGGGCTGTCCCATACCAGCTTGTGGTAGTACGTTTAGGGCTTTGCAACGGTAGCTCACAGACTAGTCCTTAATTTGACTTAGGCTCAACCACATACCCCTTGTGCCCGGCAATCAACACTGTGTCTCCGAACAAAGTGCATGCCTGCACCCACCACCTAACCATTAGCCTAAGTCTAAACCAGGTTTTATATTTTATTTTGAAAATGTTGCATAATCCCTCTTGACTCACCGAAGTCAAGAATACCGATCAAAAGCTTATCATTTTATGCGAAAAAGTTCATCATTTTATGTGAAAGATATCCCAAAACAAAATGATATGACTAAGCAGGGGCATTTGATTTAAAATTCTCTAGCCAATACTAGTGTACTAACTAGAGTTTGATTCTAAGGTGACAAGGTATAAGGATTTGCAATGTCAAAGGAGGTATTAACAAACAGGTATTAACTAAAGTTAAAACTGAATTGAAATACATTGAATAAAATTATGCATGCAATATAATTTAAATCAACATAATTTTATTTGCAATCTGGGATCAACATGATCAAGGAGTGTGACTTGCCTTGCTCTTCAACTTGGTTTGAATCTTCGTCGTTGAAATTTCCCGAATCGTCGAAGTCTACACGTGAAAATAACCCACCAAATTCAAATAAAATTCAAATTGACCTCAAATATTTGAATTGAGGCCATAAATGGATAGAGTGGAATTTTTGATGAATTTAGAAATTTGAATGGGCTAAATCGGAGTTAGGACGAAGGAGAACGAGCTCCGGGAAGTTTGAATTCAGAGAAAAAGAAAAAGAGGAATTTCTGGAATTATTTTTCTAAAAGAAATTGGGTTTATGGCGTCAGCATTGCGTCAGCCTGGGATTTTCTATTTTTGGCCGAATTATTCTTCAGCTGAAAACTCGGCTAAGGGGCTGACAGTGGGCCCGGGTCCATGTGCACCGAGTCCACGGCTCATGGGGAGGCTGAGGTGGCGGGGTGGAGTAGGTGGCGCTGACGGGGCAGGTGGAGCCGAGGTGGCCGGAGACGTGGCGCCACACGGCTGTCACCCGGCCGCCACGCCAAGACCGAGCAGCACCGCCGCCGGGGCGACGGAGACGACGGCGGCGGCGGTGCTCGGTGCGGCGGCCGCGGCGGTGAGGCGGGACCGGGAGAGGGGCGACGAGGTCTCGGGGAGGGGCGCAGCTCACCGAGGTGGCCGAGACGGGCCGGCGACGAGGAGGAGGCGGCGCGCTCGGGTCTCACGCGACGGCGGCGCTCCGGTGGCGGAGGGGCGGCCGGGGTGCGCACGGACGCGGTGAAGGCGGCGGTGGGGTCGGCAAGGTGAGGTGCTGCCTGAGCCGGCGCCAATTGCTCGCCGGAGGAGCTTGGTGGCGGCGGCGATGGGAATTCACGGCGCGGGGACGCTCAGCTCACCGAGGAGAGGAGAGGAGGGCGGAAGGGTGTGGTGCGAGGGGAGGAGAGGCCGACGAGGCCCTTATATAGGGTCGGAGAGGGGGCAATCGGCGAGGATTGCTCGCCGTAGATCACGGGCGGCGGCGACTGCGGAGGGTAAAGAAAGGAAAGGGGCGGCCGCAGAAGGAAGGGAATCGGGGAGGGGGAAGAAGGAAAGGGCGCGGGTCGCACGGGCGGCGGAAAAAGGAAGGAAATCCGGCGGGGCGAGGGGCGGCGGGGTGGTACGGCCGAGCGGGAGGAAGGAGACGGCGCGCGGGGGAAGAAGACCCTGACCGGTGGGCCCACGCGCAGCGAGAGGGGGAGCGACGCGCGGCTGACGGACGGGGCCACGGGCAGAGGGACGGAGGCGGGGAAACGCGTGCCGACAAGTGGGGCCGGAGACGCAGAGAGAGAGGGAGCGGGGAGCGGCGCCGACAGGCGGGGCCCGGGAGAAGGAGAGAGAGAGGAGTGGGGGCGCGGGCGGACGGTCGGATGGGCCGAGGGGGCGACGTGGCGGCCATCGGGAAGGGGTAGGCGGGGTGGAGGCGACGACCGGATGGTGGCGGCGTGGAGCAGATCTGGCCGTCCACGTGGCGGCCGGAGGGGGAAGGAGGAGATTTTATTTTATTTTCTGATTTTTGGGTTTTTCAGAAAAGCATAGAAATTCCATTAAGCCTCAGAAAAATACAAAATAAACTCCAAAAATTCCAGAAAAATTCAGATAACCTTCTGGAGACATTTTGGACTTAATAAAAATATTTTCAACTAATTTTGGTATTTAATTTTCATACTTTAAAATACCTTTTAATTTCAAAAATACATTTTTAGACTCCAGAAAATCCAGGAAACCAAATAAAAGCCAAATAACTCCAAATAATTAATTTGACATAAGAGTTTTATATAGAATCAAAATATCATTTTATTTAATAATAATTTTAGGATTTTTCTGAAAATGCTTTTCAAATCCAGCTTTTCAAAAACAGAAATTCAAGGCAAATCCAAATTTAAACTTTTGGCACAAAACACTTATTTTATTCAAGATTTTATTTTGATTAATTTAATTTTTTTTATTTACTTATTTATTTATTTATTTTATTTTTTTTGCAAAAATTTGGGATGTTACATTTGTCAAGTTCGATCTCTTGTTTGTTATTTGTGTGTTGTGTTCTTGGCGTTCTTTCTGTTTTTGATATATTTTTGTTCCTTTGGCCTCTGTTGGTTTGTCTCTGAAGCTCAGTCTCTCAGCCGAATGATTCTCTGGTTATTTCTCTTGGGCAAGACTGTTTCTTGTCTGATTGTCACTCTTCTCAAAGAAACAATTTGCTGTTTTAGTTGGAGCTCCAACTAAGTGATCAGAGAAGGGCTGCACTAGTTTGTTCATTTCTGTTTTTTTGGGTGCAGCTTCTTGTATTTTCTTGATCTCTGTGTTTCGGCAGCTGGATGCTTCTTCCTTTTTTTAGCAAGCTATTCAATCAGCAGTTCATTCGGACAGAGTAGTTCTCGTTGTTTTCATTTCAGGTTAAGTCAGTTTTATGGCAGCTTTTACTCATTGTTTTTCTTTTTTTTTGTCTAACTGATTTTTACTCTGTGCTAGCTGAAAAGCATCATCAGTAATAATTATTTTTGTTGACTGTTTTCGGACAACCTCTTGCAGCGTGCTGCTGTTTTGCTTAGTCAAAAATGTGGTCTCGGCAGTAAAGACCTTTCTCGGCCAGCAGTAAAAATCTGTTTTGCTCTTTTTCTTTTATGTGGTTTCGCCAGCGCTTCTGCCGCTCTCTTGTTTTATTTCACTGCATCGCGTCCCGCTCAATCTATTTGCGATCGCTTGCTTGCGTCGCTTTTCCTTCCATTTGTTTGTTTGCTTTCCTTCTTTTTTTTTCTGTTTCAGTATTGTAGCTCTTTTCAGTGCAGTCAGTCTTTGGGCATCTTTTCTCCCTTTTTAGTCTGGTTCTTCTCCTGGCTAGTGTATCTCTTTTTAGGGGTTAACAACATCACCACAAAAGGTGCCCCAGGGGCAGCAATCATGCTTGGTAAGTTTCAATTTAGTTCAAAGCAAGAAGCAGCTTGAGAGCACAGCAAGGAACCAAGAGTTGTGTTTTCCTCTCCTTTCTTTTTTCTAGTCCGTCCGAATCTCGGGGACGAGATTCTTTCTAAGGGGGGTAGATTTGTAACATCCCAAAAATCTTCTTTCTGAAAAATTTAATTTCAAATTAATTATTTTAAAGTATTTGAATTTTATTTGGATTTGCCCTGAATTTCTGTTTTTGAAAAAAGCTAGATTTGAAAAGTATTTTAAGTAAAACCTAAAATTATTATTAAATAAAATGATATTTTGATTTTATATGAAAATCCTAGTTCAAAATAATTATTTGGAGTTATTTGGCTTTTATTTGGTTTCCTGGATTTTCTGGAATTTAAAAATGTAATTTTGAAATTAAAAAGTATTTTAAGTATGCAAATTAAATACCAACCCTAGTTGGAATTATTTTTATTAAGTCTAAAATGTCACCAGGAGCTTTTGTGAATTGTTTTGGAATTGTTTGAAGTAATTTCATATTTTTCTGAGCTTATTTGGATTTTTTAGCCTTTTCTGAAAATCAAAATCAAAAATCAAAAATAAATATCCCTCCCCTTCCTCCCGCCGACGCGTGGACGGCCCGGATGGAGCCACGTCCCACGTGCCTGGCCCATCCCCGCCGCTCACCCCATCCCGCCTACCCCCTCTCGGTGACCGCCACGTGGCCGGCCGATCCACCGTCCACCCCCGCCCTCACCTCGGCCGCCCAATTTCCATCCAAACGCCCCCACTTCCTCCTCCCTTTCTCTCTCTGCTTCCCGGCCCCACCTATCGGTGCGCCTCCCCTCTCTCCGTCTCTCTGCTCCGCGGGTCCTGCCAGTCAGCCGCCCCACCGCTCCCTCTCGCTGCCGCCCGGGCCCGCTTGTCATCCCTTCCCCCCGCCTCTTCTTCCTCCTCCCGCTCGGCCGCCTCCGCCATCATCGCCGCTTCTCCCGCCCCTTTCCTTCTCCCGCGCGACGCTGATTCCCTTCCTTTCTTCCCCCGCAAGTCGCGCGCTCGCCTCCTTCCCCAATCCCCGCGCTTCCTTTCCTTCCTCACCCCCCGCACCTTCCCTTTTTCCCCTCCGGCTGTCCCCGCCGCCTGAAATCTACGGCGAGCAATTAGCGCCGGCCTACCCCTCCCCGACCCCTATAAATACCCCCACTAGCTCCGCCTCCTCCCACTCCACCTTCCGCCGCCCCCCTTCTCCCTCTCCGCCACTCGAGAGCCTCGGCACCGTGCGCCCTTGCCGCCGTCACCGCCCCTCCCTCCAGTGAGGAATCCCGGTCGCCCCGGTCCCCCTCGCGCCTGGCCGACGCCTTCCCCAGCTTCACCGCGTCACCCTCGACGTTCCCCGTCTCTCGGCCGGACCGCAACCCCATCGGAGCACCGCCGCCGCTTGGACTCGAGCGCCCGCCGCCTCCTCCTCGTCGCTGCCGTCTCCGACCACCGCCGGTGAGCCCGCGCCACCCCGGTTCCCGCGCCTCCTCTCCCTCTCGCGCCACTCGCCGCCGGCCGCGCCGCCGGAGCGCCGGCGAGCTCCTCCCGAGCGCCACCACCGGCCGACCTCCCACGCCGGCGCCCCGCGCCCACATGGCGGTGACGCGCGCCACGGCCGCCACCTGGGCGCGCCCCTTGCCCCGCCGGCGCCACGCCCGCGCCAGTTGCCCTCCTTGCCACCTCGCCTGCCGCCTCCACCCGTGGACGCGGTCCATAGACTCGGGGTCCACCGGTCAGTCAAACCTCCCCAATGCTGACGCCAGCATGGCGCATTAATTCGATTTTTCAGTTGGAAAATAATTCGGCCGAAATTAAAAACCCTGCTGACGCAATAATTCATATTTTCCTTTAGAAAAATAATTCCAAAAAAACCCCTTTTTCCATTTTCTCTGAATTTAAACTTCCCGGAGCCCGTTCTCCTTCATCGTAACTCCGTTTGAGCCCATTCAAATTTCTAAATTCATAAAAAATTCCAAACTATCCATTTCTTCCATCCTTTCAAATATTTGAAATTTATTTGATATTTCAAAATTTAAATTTCAAATTCCAATACCTAGTTTAATTTCAAAGCCTCAGTTCCATTCCAAATTTTCTGTGCACTTTCAAATTTTAAATTCAAATCTTGAAAAATCTCCATAAAATCCATTCTATTGTTCTTGCTCCAAATATTGTCTCAGTAATTTCTTTTCCCAACCGATCTTCCCGATATTCGTTCTCCCTCGTGTGAACCCCAAATCCGCTGAATCTTTCTCCTAAATTCGTATGAGATCATAAACTTCCTTCCAATGTATATATATATATATATATATATATATATATATATATATATATATATATATATTATATTTTCTTTATGATTTTATTTGTATTTATTTGTTCGTCTGTTTTGTCGTTTCACACGTAGAACCCGATGTCGCTGAAGAATTTGTCGAGCCGCAGCAAGAAGGACCAAATAGCGCACAAGAAGGCAAGTCTCCTTTGATCATCTTGAACCTATTATTTTGAAATGTTTTAATTATTTTAAATTATGTGCATTGCTATTTATATATAAAACATTAGTTCAATTTTTAAGGTAATAGTTAATCCAACCTTGTTATGCCCTCATTTGAAGTTGATTGCCATGTACCTTTGCAACCCTAGAAATTCCTTTGACTCATTAATGAGAGTAATACATTTAATTGTTGGTATTAGAATGGTAGTACAATGCTTAACCATGCTATTGATTACCTCATAAACCTTGCAAATGGGAAATTATGATTTATTATAATGCCCTTGTGTTTATAAATTTAGTGGTGATTGGAGTTGCCACTGTTCTTTTAAATTAAAATAAAAATAAAATGTAGAAGTTGGTTTAGATTAGGGTGGATGGTTGGTTTGGGTTGGTGCAGCAAGCACGAGATCTTGTTAAGTGTATGTTCCACCCTAGTCAATTAAGGATCGACGCTTGTGTTTGTCCAGACTGAGCATTAACCGTACAACCACAAGTCTATATGGGTACGACCTAGCTGACTAACTTACGATAGTCTAGTTTAGGTACCACCAGTGGAAAGTGGGTGCCAGGGATTTACTAGTTATTCACAAGTGAGGGACAGGATTTCATCTGTACTCATATGGCGCAAGAGGGGCTTTGATTGGTGGATTTAACCCTCCTGCGGTGAAACCTCGTGGGTGGTATCTAGCTAGACTAGAGTAAGGTAAAAGCTTTGTGATATTTTATCCGGTCTCATGCCAAAGGAAGCGTGTTGACTTTTAGGATAATTTATCTCTTGTGGGTAAAGTTGTACAACCTCTACAGAGTGTAAAACTATTCGAATAGCCGTACCCACGGTCAAGGGCGGGCAAGGAATGCATACACATGGTAGATTTCTGGTTTTGCTTTTAAAATTAAAGTTTTGTATTCCGAGAGTGGAGGGAACTTTCGGAAGGGTATCCTGGCAGTTGGAGCCAGAGAGGGTGGATGTAACCCGCAGTTTTAAACTTGATCAGTTAGAAACTAGTGTTGGTAGATGGAATCTTCACTATGGAATTAATGATAGTTTCTGTTAAAATATTTACTTGGTTAAATTGATGCCTTCGAAAATAACTAGTAGTAATTGGAATAAAAATTTGCTTTGTGCGAAAGGACCATATAGCCTTCCCTTGTCAAGCCTTGCATCTATTGCATTTTTCTCAAGACTTGCGGAGTACTTTATGTACTCACATGCTGCACTCAAAAATAATAATCAGAGGAATACGAAGCTCAAGAAGGAGACTACGACTACTTCACGTGTGGATTTGATGAAGGATTCCCGGAGTTCTAGGTCGCGCTTCCCCAGTCAATTGCCTGTGGCGTATTGATGGGTCTTCATCGAGTTTATCTTTTGCTTCCGCTTTATTTCAAGTGTGCGAGGTCTTGAAACCTCAATTGTAATAATGAGACCTTTCGGTTAGTACTCTCAATTATTGTAATAACACGATGCTGGTGATGTATTCATTTCTGTTTAACTGTGTGCACTAGCTTTGATCTGGGACTAGTGCAGTAATACACAGAGGGTCCGGGTTCAGAAACCCGGGGACGACCATCACTGGTAGAAGTAGGAAAAAAGAACCAATAGTTGTTGCTCGCCATAGCCGTTTCCATCCATACAAGCTAGGCCTACTCTGCAAAGATTGCTCAGTAATAGCCATTGCAATGGAAACAACAATAGTGTTGCACCAAGCAGACCCTCAAAGTGTGTTACTTGTTTTCATTATGGAAATACCAGACACTATGCGAGAAGATGCCCCCGACAGAAACCAGAAAAACAAGAAAAGAGTGCCATCGCCCCAACTCCGGCTTTAGCAAAGAAGAACATATCCATCTCAAGAGCCCCAACAAGGAGCAAGCTGCACCTGCCAAAGTTTTACTACTAGACTTAGAAGCTTTGCCAAATGCTACATGCTTCGAATGCAGCAAGACAGGACATAAAGCCCAATGGTGTCCTCCACTATGATAGATTACAAGATGAGCTTGCTTCACATGCGGGCAAACCGGATGTTACTTCTGTGAGTGCCCAATTCCCTACTGTTCATACTACAATAGACACCATTACCCAAAAGACTACCTCTCGAACCTAATAGCATGTAGACAATGTTGAGAAAAGGGGCGTCACGAAAGCTAATGCTCCATAAACTTCCCCAACTATGATGAAGATCACCAACCAAGAGATTGCCTAATGGACAAGATCACATGCTAAGGCAGCCAAGATACAACGGATGAGCCTCCAAATCGCCATAGGACTCGTCATGCCTGGAGCTAGAAAAGACAACTAGTGTTGGCTACCGTTTAAAAGGGGGTAACAAGAATGCACAAAAATGTTGAAGGATTTCTATGATGTATAATTACTGTTTGGTAGAACAACAACTTGCATTAAGACTAATCGGACTAGTAAGAGAAGGTTCGCACAGTCAAAGACCTATGGTAAGGATGATAACAAGGTGACACCTAGAGTTTAAATCACCATAATTAGCAAGCTGAAGAATAAAAATAGGGATTCCAGTAAGGACCAAAGACCACCATATAGATATGTCAATCATCGTATCCACGTCCCCAAGACCATCTATCCCATCGGGTATAGGCCATGGTCATTCACTTATCGATAGGAAATCTATAACTATTAGGAGTGTAACAAACGATGTGACCATTCCATTCTGTAGTGATGTGAAGATGACGATGCCAAGGAGCAAGCAGTTGGAAGCCTATGACTTACCTAGAGGAATAAGATCTCTCTCCTCCCTATTGGCTTCTTCAAGTGTTAACCCTTCGTTGTATTGATTCTCTCTTTCTCCGTCTAGTCCGAGGAAGAACACAAAACGTCAGGCAAAAACCCTAAAACCGACTGCTAGTCAGTATACCCCACTTCCTTTCTTTATATTCTACTAGAATTTCGTTGTTGAGATTTATTTTAACGAGGTAGGATTGTGACATCCTGAAACTTGGATGTTCGAAATTGTGAAAATTTTAAAACCTTTCATTGCATTCAGTTTGCATTCGAATTTTCTTCCGGAATTTCATTTGGGATTTTCTAAATTTCATGCTATGCAAATTAATAATAGGGAAAAAATCCCAAGTATAATATAATGATCACAATAATAACGAAAAAGAAAAATTTGAAACAATGAAATGCAAGTAAAAAAATCTGAGAACCAAAATTCAAATTTTATTTCACTAACATAAAACCCGAATTTACATGAAAATGGAAAGACAGTAATCTTCACCTGAAAGTTTAATTTAAAAATTAATTTAAAATGTTGTATTCCTCAAAATACTGATAAGGGAAAATTTTAATTCATAATTTGTTCCCAAAATCCAAATTAAAAAATTTCTAAATTAGGCTTGACCCAAGTCTTTATTCTTCTTGGTCATCTCTCCTTTTTCTTGGGCCCACTGGCAAGACCCTACTCCCCCATATCTCTTTCCCCTGCTTTTGGCCTGGCTGGGCTGACCCATGCGCAATGTGCCCGCATGCTATGCTGCCGGCTGCACCCGCGCTATACACCACATTAACGCCCGTGCTTTTCTGTTGCACCCCGAGCCAAAGTTGCCACCTGTGCGTGCCTGATAGCTACACTATACCCAGCACATCGCCCCACCCTATGTGCAAGTGGAGCATCACCTTGAAGTCTCGTAGCCTTCCCCAACACCGACTAGAGCTACCATAGCTCACCGACGCCGTGAGAATTCCTACGCCACCAAAGGCCACCGGCCCCTCCCCACCTCCGCTAACTACACCAGCCACTCGCTGTGACCCCTCTAGCTCATCCTCTCCCTACTTTCTTCTCCCATCACTTCGGCCGCCGCCACCTCGTTCGGCCCTTGCCTTCAGCTGCCAAGTGCACCACCTTACCCTACCTCGGCTTGCTCCATCACCTCCCCTAGCTGCTCCTTCATCTTGGCATCTCGTTTTAGTGGTTAGCTCTGCCTCGCCATGGCCAAGATGCCATCGATGAGCCCCCTTCGCTGGTGCCGCCAACTCCCCTATTCCGCTGCCCATGCGCCATGTCCTCCTTTGTTTCTTTTATGTGGTGACTCCCTCTCTCATACATAGAGCATGTGGGCCCAACTAGATAAAGGTGCAACCAATACATGTATGCCTTAAACACATGATTTGCAAAAGAAAATCCAAACTAGAAGTATGTTGAAAAGTAATTTAGTTATAGATAGAAATTTAATTTTGAAATTGGGACCAAAGGCAATCATATAGTTAGTTGCTAACCAAAATAAGGGATACCCTACAAGCCTATGACATATGGGCCTACTTCTAAATTAGAGGTGACTTGGTTAAATAGCCAATCAATAACTAATGAAATTAGTAGGAAATTGACATGAGGAATCCATATTTTGGCTAATGTCCCATAAAATAAGGAAATGATGAGTTGGAAAATGCCTAAAAGAATGGATTTTAAAATTATTGGCGTATTAAAAGAAATTGTGGAATCAATCAGGATACAGTTAAGTAAAAATCATGAGGCCCTTTTTCTAAATAGTAAAAATGTCAAACCCAAATACTACTTGAAAGTGCATTATTAACATATAACCTAGAATAAATGTTCAAATATCATAAAAACCCTATCTAGCATGACAATCAAGTTAAAATCAAGATAACTGTCTCATGTGTCATTAACACTCGAATTTAAATACATGTCTACATTAAAGGTGATATTAGAATATAACTATGTATAAAAATAGTCAAAGGTATTAAGGGTAAATAATGACCACTTGGGATGAGAAGATTAACAAATATAATGTTAGGATTTAATGGGAGTGCCCACTATACATTGAATGTTTTCTCAGAGAATAATTATTTAGAGTTGAAAGTCAATCGTGATCTCAATTGTACTTGTATTAGAAGCCCAAACATTAATTGAAGGCCTATTAAAATATAATCCCTGTCATTGGCATGCCTCCAACAATTATAGTATTAATAGTAGATGTAATTAAAATTGAGATTTCAATATAATATATATAAGGATAGATAAAATAGATTTATTTTCTAGAATTAAACTATATTGAAAAATGATTAAAGATACATAGAATAACAATGGCATTTAATCAAAAGAACATCTTTAAATGAAAGATAATGTTAAAAGATAACTTTTTGTGTGTAGTAAAAATATAATAACCCTTGGGTCGTGGATCATTAAGAGTAGCCTCATTAGTCTACACTTCAATGAACAACGTGATGGTCGAACCAATTAATTAAGACCTTCATTAAAATAAACCTCTAATATAGCAGCAGGGTGTAACCTGAAGTCTAGTAATACCTAGACCAAGTTAAGAGTTGCAATTTCACCCAAATGCATTTAAACCCTAGGATTGTTCGACAATCATGGGTTGATTATGAATAGTAGTCGAATTAATGTTGAACATTAAGTGACAGTGATTAAATGAATAATCCCATGCATTAGTCGTTTAACTAATTATGTGATTAATTGATAATTAGGACCACATAAAATATTGTATCTCGCATTGCTAGAAATATGAATTAATTCGATAAACTAAAGGTTATGTATATCGTATTGGGAACTCAAGCCCTAACTTTCAAATGTTAGCACTTGACAAATAAATACTAAATATCCCAGGTAGACTCTTACATCTGTCCATAAGTCTACCCTGACTCACAAAACTTCCTTAATAAATATAAAATTATTAAATAAGTTATTAAACCAAAAAGGATCAAGCTATGGTAATCCATAGTCGGCTATGCCTAGCTATCTCCGAGTCGAAGTGGAGTATTCTGATGAATATTCTTTTGTCATTGGACCATCCTTGACTCAGCAAGCTATTCCTCGGTCATCCCCCACTTCGCTCAAACCCCAGTTGATCCTATCAATATTTCGTGTTCACTAAACCTTGCCCAGATCACCCATTTAACCATAATAAAACGTAACTAAGTACATTCGGATTTATTTGGAAATTTGAGTTAATTGCATTTATTTGGATTTCGATTGTTTATCATGTAATTAGAAACCGAAGTCTTGAAGAATCAATAGATCAAGCAAGGTCAAGATCTAGGCAAAGATGAAGACCAAGAAATAAAGACAATGGACTGAAAATTTTTTGAGTAAGATCAAGTCTGTGGTAAATTGAGCAAGGCAAGTCATTACTTTTATTATATTGTACCTACCCTTTGGAATGCAAGTATTTCATTTGAAAGTATCAAATTGCATGCTCTACTTTATTATGCAAAGTGTATCCGCATTAGTTCATAGTTAATTCCTTATAAATACCTGCTTAATTATGTCTCACTCCTTGGCTTTGAACATGAAACCTTGTCGCCTTAGAATTAATGGTTAACATACTAGTAATAAGTGTATATCTAAGCGTCATGCTTAGTCTTGTTTAGATACTCGGGGCATTAAATTGCCCTGGCATTATTTTAAACATAAAAACTTGGTTTGGGCAACGTGAGTGGAAAGTGGCTGATATGTTGTAACATGGAAATTTTATGCTCTCAAAAAATCCCAACTTGCTTAACTGTCGGGGCAGATGGTATAGGGGCTGGTGCAGTAGATGCATGAGAGTATTGGATTGTGGCAGAACCGCTCAGATAACTTAAGGACTACATATTGTAGCATCCACCCATGTCAAATAGTGTGACCACAAGTCCAGAATGGTATGACTTGGCTAACTAATTTGTATCGACTCGGTGGGGGCTGCGCCAGTGTGAACTCATGCAAAGGAATGGATGTTCACATCCTCGCCTTTGCCGTGACGACACAAGAGGGGCTTCTCGAGGGGTAATTACATCCTACAGAAGTGAAACCTCAGCGTGTGTGGCTTCTCTAGCAAGATGTGTTGTAAAGGCCTTGTGGTGACTGTCGTAGCTACAGACCAGACAGAAAGAGAGAGTATGGTAGTGGAGAGTTAGGTGAACAATGGCTTAGGGTTTGTTCCCCATGGCCTGTGTGGTATATATATATCCTCATGGGGAGTGCTTTTACAAGTATACCCTTACATCTGAGTATTCCCCTTAGGGGCATTTATGTCCTTACACGTGTCCCATTTCGGGCCTTACATTCTTCTAACAGGCCTGTTGGGCTTAGGTGGGGGTCACCCCTACAACAGGAGCCTCTCATGGTGAAGGGCTTCACGGGCCGAAGCCATGTTGCCGAGTCCTTTGGCCTCCTCTGTCCCTGCGGCTTGTGAGCTTTCCCAACGCTTTGGCGAAGCCTTATTGCTCGGTATAGAGTTTTCCACGGCGCAAGGGTGTAGTGCTGGGTGGGTTGGCGGAGCCGTACCCGTGCATGAAACCCTTCAGTAATGGGTGCGAGGCCGAGGCTCGCCTGCCCGATCCCACCGAGACGGAACCGCATCCAGCGGAGGCGGAGGCTATTGTCTTCATCGCATTCTTTGATGCCGGGCTGCGGATGCCCTCAACACTCTTCGTCGGCGAGGTCTTGCGGGCTTACGAGCTGGAGCTGGCGCAGCTGACCCCTAGTGCAATAGTCCGCCTAGCTGTGTTCGCTTGGGCCCTGTGAACAGAGGGTCATCGTCCCAGTGCGAGCCTATTCGCCATTCTGCACGACGCGTGTTGCCAGCTGAAGAAACTCGAGGGGGGAGTAGAGTCGAACTTCGGCAGCGTCAACTTCGTGCTGAGGAAGCCGTGCGCGGTGCTCTTCCCTGCATGGGCCGCGCGAGGGAAGTGGGAGTCTGGTTGGACGCGTCAGTGGTTCTACTACCTTGTGACGAGCAAGAGCGGCTTGTCGTGCCGGGGACAGCCGATATCGTTCAACAGCTCGCCAGATGTGGAGCCGATGGCGGACGACGCGCAGAAGGCGTGGCGGCTTGCCGGCATCGCCCGCCGGTTCAACATGCGCGATCTTGCCAAAGAGTTTACCATGTACGGGCGCGCCGCTTCTAGTCGGTGGCGACGCAGTGCGTGGCGATGTCCGGAAGGATGGCGTCCATCCGACTGTGTCCTGCCTTCGGAGACCTCCCACTCCTTGTAAGTCGTTCGACCGTTGGATGTGTGCGTGTTTGCGTGATCACGTGGTTCCTTATGGATGATGCTGCATTTTTGTGCGTAGTGCCCCGGCTAGAAGATGCAGAGTGCACTATCATTGCACTCCTTGGGCCGTACTCGGCCAAGGAGCATAAGCTGCGCGAGGCCGCGACCGCCTTGGCAAAATAGGGGCGGCTGAACCGGGTGTGCGAGGTCCTGGGGATTAACGTGCCCGAACGCGCAGTACCCATGGAGGCCTCGGGTCGCCATGATGGCGATAGTGAAGTGGAGGCGCGGCCCCGCCGATGTAAAGCTCAACCTGGAGCCATCGTACCTAGCCCGCAGGCCATACCGCTAGGAGGTGTGACTGAAGCGGTGGGCGCAGCCTGCGCCGGGTCCAAACTTGCCGGTTCGGGGGGAGCGCTGCTCCTGATGGGGGAACTTGCCGGGTCCGAACTTGCCGGTTCGGGGGGAGCGCTGCTCCTGATGAGGGCTGGAACTCTCGCGGGTATACAGAACGACCGCGAGCGCACACCATCTGCCGCGCATACTTCATGATGTGCTGGGTTGCGCTTGCGCAGTCTCCATCGAGGAGGTCCAGGGACAATTGGCGCTCTTCTTCCGGTGCTTGGACGAGGACCCTTCTCGAGCCTGCTTTTATTTCCTCGGGCGTTACCGCCTCGTCGCCGAAGAGGAGCCTGAATGGCGTGAACCCCGTCGGGCGCATCACCGTTGTGTGGAGGGACCAGAGGACACTGTGGAGTTCGCCCGGCCACTTGCCCTTTGGCAGCCCGACAAGCCGCTTCTTGACCGCAGCGAAGATGGCGCCGTTTGCTCGCTCTACCGCACCGTTGGACTGCGGGTGCCCAACCAAGGCAAACCGGAGCGTGATGCCCATGCGCTGCCGCGTAATTCTTTGAACGGCCGCATCGAATCAGAGGCCGTTGTCGACGGTGATCTCCTCGGCACGCCGGCGCATAAGATGTTCTACCAGAGGAATCGCTGCATGGCTGCCGAGGTAATCTTAGCCAACGCTACCGCCTCCGGCCACCTGGAGAAGTACTCCAGAGCGACCGCTACGAACCGTAGGTCACCTGGAGCCCTGGGAAGCGGCCCCACGACGTCGATGCCCCCATCATGCCAGCGGCCATACCGGAGGTATGGGGTTGAGGCACGTTGGGGGCCTGTGGATGGCCCGCCCCATCCATTGGCAGCCCTAACATCGTCGCACGAGATCTTGGGCGTCGGCAACGGCTGTCGGCCAGTAAAAACCTTGCTTAAACGCCTTGCCGACTAGCAACCTCGGCGCAAGGTGCAAGCCACAAAGCCCCGCATGAATTTCTGCAAGGAGCTACTTCCCGTCTTGGCGTGAAAGGCACCACAGAAGCGATGCGCAGACCCCTTTTTTGTAGAGCACCCCGTCAAGCACCTAGAAGGACCTAGCGCGGTGTTGTAAGTGCCGGAGCTCGACGGGGTCGTCCGGCTCCACGATGCCCTGTAAAAAACCGAAAATAGGTTCTCGCCAGTCGCCCTGCTGGGCGATCTGGTGGACGAGGGCTGCATCACGGTTGTCCTACGCAATGGCTGCCGCTGGCAGGAACTCGTAAAATGCCCCCTCGGGAGTTGGAAGCTGCTGACTGGCTGCCTTTGCGAGGGTATCGGCTTGTTTGTTGTCCGCCTGAGGGATAGCTTTCACCGTGACGCCCAGAAAGTGCCGCTCCTTCGCTCTTACAGCCGCCAGGTACTTGGCTAGCTCCGGGTCCTTGGCCTGGTATGACTTGTCCACATAACCCGCCACCAGTCGTGAGTCAGTGCAGACGAGGATGCGCCGCGCTCCCAGCACCTTGAGCTTGGCGAGGCCAAAGAGTAACGCCTCGTACTCAGCCGTATTGTTGGTTGTGGGAAATGCGAGACGCGCCGAGTACAGTAGGCGGTGCCCCTCAGGTGTAGTAACGACCGCACCGACGCCCGCGCCTGCGACGCCATAGGCTCCGTCAGTGTTGAGCATCCACACCGTGTCTTCTGGCTGGTGGACAGGCTGAACTGGGGGAGTCCACTCCGCGAGGAAGTCCGCCAGAACCTGCGACTTGATTGCCGTTCGGGAGGCATATGTTAAGGCGAATGGGGCAAGCTGGGCAGCCCATTTGCTGATTCGCCCTGTAGACTCCTTGTTGTGTAACATCTCCGCCAGGGGGAATGAGGATGGTACTGTGATCGGGTGGGCCAGGAAATGATGCCGGAGCTTTCTTGAAGCCATAACCAGTGCGTAGGCGAGCTTCTCGAGCTCCGTGTACCGCGTCTTGGCACCCTGAAGGGCTTCGGAGACGAAGTATACGGGGCGCTGGAGAGCGCCCTCCTCGAGGACGAGGATGGCACCACCACCGCTATGGAGGCGACGAGGTAGAGCAGGAGAGGGGCCTCTAGTGCTGGGGTGACCAGAGTAGGAAGGCTTGCCAGGTGTGTCTTGAGGTCATCGAAGGCCCTTGCGTAATCATCGTCCCAATGAAATTTGTCGCAACTGCGGAGAGTCTTGAAAAATGGCAAGCCCCGCTCCGCCGCCCTGGCGTAATGAAACTGGTTTTGTCTTTGTCATCCTTGGCCATATAGATCTGGTGGTAGCCGGAGTAGGCGTCCAGGAAGCTCATGAGCTCACACCCCGCGGTGGCGTCGACTAGTTGGTCTATGCGCGGTAAGGGGTAGTCGTCCTTCGGGCATGCCTTGTTGAGAGCGGTGAAGTCGATGCACATACGCCAGGCTCCGCTGTCTTTCTTGACCAGCACCGGGTTGGCGAGCCAGTCCGGGTGCTGGACTTCACGAATAACTCTAGCCTGGAGGAGCTTTGCTACCTCCACCTTGGCTGCTTGCTGCCGGTCCATGGACATGCGGCAAAGCTTTTGCTTGACCAGCTTGGCGTCGGGGCAGACCGCCAGGTTGTGTTCAATGTGGGAGCGGTCCACGCCCTTGATGTCCTCTGAAGACCACGCGAAGACATCAGCGTTATCCCGAAGAACCTGGAGCAGGGCTTGCTCCACCTCCGGAGGGAGGCCCTCGCCAATGGACACAAATTGCCCCTCCGCTTGGAGTGGCACCTTCTTGACTCCGCCCTCTGGCCGAGGCTTAGGCATCCACCCCAGAGCAGACGGCGCGTCCGCCTGGAGCTTATCCGCGAGGGCGTGCACCCTGCGGTGTGGACTCCTAATGCTAGCCTCCACATGCCTAGCGAGGGATTGGTCGCCGAAGACGGTGATAACAACCTTCGGGCCTGGGAGCTTCATACACAAGAAGGCATGGTGCGAAACCGCCCCAAAGGAATTGATAGCGGGCCGACCTAGTATGGCGTTGTACAGGTGCGGGATGTCTACGACGTCGAAGACGATGTCCTCGCTTCTGACGTTGTTTGCTTGGCGTAATGTGACTCGGAGACATACTTGACCCAGGGCCTCCAGCGGTTGGCCCTCGAAACCCTGGAGCGGAGCTTCCGACGGGCCCAGACGACTCCGGGGAATCCCCATGCGATCGAGGGCCTCCGCGAACAAGATGTTTGCGGAGCTTCCCCCGTCGATGAGGATGCGCCTGACGTCACAGCCTGCGAGGTCGGCCTGGATGACTAGGGGGTCTTGGTGGGGGAACTTCATGCCCCGGGCGTCATCCTACGTGAAGGTGATGTTGTGGCGCGGCATCTCCGGGGGTGGTTTCACCGAGGAGGTCCCTGGCAGGGAGCCTTCGGTGATGACGCTGATGATGCGGCGCGATGCCTCCTCCGTGACTGTGGCGCATAAGGGGCTTCCCTGTGGCTGTTGCACATGGGCTACGGCGGGGAGGGCGAACGGTCGGGGCCCGAGATCTGGCGGTCGCTAGTTGCAACTCCATGACCGCGATGCACGCCCTCATGAAATGATCCCCGCAGCCATGCACCTCGCACCATCTGCCGTAGTCTAGAATCTCCTGCACCGCGCGCGGTCTCTCATCACGGCTCAGCCCGCGTCCCCATCCTCGACCCCCTCCACGCGAGGTGGCGGTAGGTTCCCGGAGGGCCTCCTCGACGCCCAGGACATGGCGAGTTCTTTGGGGCCTGCGCTGGTTGCGCCGGGGCTTACGCCTGCCTCTTGACGAGCCCTCCTGCTCCCCAGCGCTGCTGCTTTTGGGAGTGTCTTCTCAGGACTCCTGCTTATGGCCTCGCTTTGGGGAATCACTTCCCGCACTCGCTTTGTGCGACGACCCCTCCGCTCGAGTATGGCTGGGGCCGTCGCCCCTGCGTCTTCGCGCATCTTCCTCCGCCCGTGCATACTCGTCCATCTTGTCGAAGAGTTTCGCGAGTGTCTTGATGGGCTTCCTTGCGTTGTACTCGGCCAACGGCCCCGGGCGAAGACCCTGTACTGCTGCATTGATGATGGTTGTCTCATTGACATCCTTGATCTGGCAGCGTACCTTCGTGAAGCGCTTGAAATATCCCTAGAGCTCTTCCGAGGGTTCTTGCTTGACTGCAAAGAGCTGATCTGCGCCGACCCACTCGATGTAGTTCCCTTGGAAGTTGTTGTAGAGGCGGTCGCGGATCTGCTCCCATGCATAGATAGAGTTTGGCTCTATGGTAAAAAACCAAGAGAGTGCCACTCCCTGCAATGCGAGGGGGAGTCCCTTCGCCTTCATGGTGTCATCCCCGCCTGTGGCTTCGATGGCGGTCTCGTACATGCGCACGAACTCTCGAGGGTCTGTGTCGCCTTTGTACGATTCAATGACGCTGGGAAACTTGAAGTCCTCCGGCCACGCCGCCTGCTGTAGACCCGCTGAGAGCGAGGATTCTGGGTCGACGCACCGCGAAGGTACGCGGCCGAAGGTGGGAGCATCGCGGTCATCCATTTGTTCCAGCGTGGGCTCCAAATTGACTACTGGCGGGGTCTGCTGGCTCCGAGCCTCTTGCATATCCTGCACGGCCCGGCGAAGATCCACCAGCTCCTGGTGAAACGCACTGAGGGCCGCTAGTAGGGCGTTCTCCCCCGCTGGTGCGGCGTCTGCATGGTCGGTGCTACCAGCGGTGGCTGTGGGGTTACCTGTTCCGTGCAGAGCGGTGTCGGTCGTTGCAGCGGTGGTGGCGGGGTCGACGGTCGTGGACACAGTGGCGGGGTTGGCCGTCACAGCGGTGGTGGCGGGGTCGACGGTCGCGGACGCGGTGGCGGGGTCGGCCGTCGTAGCGGCGGGAGCGGGGCCGACGGTCGCCACACCGAGAGCGCTGACACTCATAACGCCCGCGTCGCCGTCCACGCCCACGACGGCCAATGCCGAGGCCCTGGTGTTGGCACGAGACGCTGCTGCGCCTGCCTTCTTCTTCATCGCCGACGACGAAGCTTTTTTCGGTGCCATCCTTCTTTGGATCTTGAGGCTTGCTCTTGTCTTCCCCACGGACGGTGCCAACTGTCGTGGCTACAGACCATACAGAAAGAGAGAGTATGGTAGTGGAGAGTTAGGTGAACAATGGCTTAGGGTTTGTTCCCCATGGCCTGTGTGGTGTATATATATCCTCATGGGGAGTGCTTTTACAAGTATACCCTTAGGGGCATTTATGTCCTTACACGTGTCCCATTTCGGGCCTTACATTCTTCTAACAGGCCTGCTGGGCTTAGGTGGGGGCCACCCCTACAACGATAACCTTCATGATCTGCTTGTCCAAGGAAACGGGCAGAACATAACATGATGGTTGTCTCTTGTGGGCAAAGTGTGCGACCTCTGCAAAGTGAGAACTGTCGAACAGCTATGCCTACGGTAACGAGCGGGCATGGGAACCTACTAGAGTTAATTCTATTTACAAAACAAACTTGTGGGTTGGAATGAAAGCTGATTTGTGTTGCCCTTGGTGGTCGGTCCCAGTGATGATAATAAGTGGATATGACACCGAAAAACTAGCATATGATGCAGGTAACATGTAACGGTGGATGGAATCTGTGATACTATTACTGTAATCTTTTCCACACTTTGTAAAACTCTGTTTTAGTTAAAATTACTAAGTTTCAGGAATTTTCTACATGTATATCACAATTAGTGGTATTTTGCAAATAAAAGAACCTCAGGCCTCTTGACGTGACCACACCCCAAACGCATACAACCGTAGCTCCCAAGATTGAACACAAGGTGAATTCATTTCTTCAACTTCAATTTGTTTTAAATGAGAATATGATGCTACCTAATAATGACAATGTATATTTGAGCAGCTATATAAGGAAGATTGTATCAATACTACGTTCTCGTGGTTGAGGTCAACCTAAAGGGATGCCGACCAGCACATCAAGCCCATGTTAATGCCTTCCCCCAACTCTTTCTTCAGGTTTCTCGTCACTTTGGTAACAGGTCAAGCAAGAGTTCAAGTTGGACACGTTCTAGAATCCAATTTGTCTTCTGAAGACAGCACTAATTTCAAACATGCATAGAATTCGCATATGAACTCCTTTTGAGGTGTATGAGTAGACCATGGAAAGGTTATCTTGTCCTCTTGCCAAGGGATTTAGACCTACCTCCAAATTCCTTTTGAGTGCACCATAATGGGCAAAACAAATCGAGGCTGATTCTGAATTTGAGTCAAAAGGTATTGTGCCAATTTAGCCCCTTGTGTGCAAACTCCACACGTCAACAGATTTATGTTATAGAACCTCAACTATCCTTGTGCGTCCTTTATATCTAACAATTATTAGATTGCTCTTTACTTGAATTCTTGCTCGTTCTTTGATTTCTTATAGGAATTGATCTTCGTGATTTGGTCAACTATCATTCTTAGCGAGGTTGATAATGACAAGAGTGTGGTGTAGTGATTGCAAACTTGGTCATTTTAGACAAGTAGCCTCATCGTCAACGTAACTCTCTACCAATCGAATTATCATTCACTGAAAGATCGGGACCAATCTACATCAAGTGGTATCAGAGCACAGATTGTCCAATGAGATTTTAGTTTCAGATTTATTTTTCATACCTATAACCAGAAAATTGCCCTACAAAAAGAGTTAATTTTCGTTGTCCAAACCCCATTTGTGCCTTTCAATCTGTTAGTTTTCATTTGCTAAATTGAATTTGTGTCCATCTTAGCATTGTCTACCTATTGGTCATATCTTTCCTCCTAAAAAAATTAAAACAAAAAATCCCCACATCAAAAATCCATATAGAACACACCAAACCCTAATTTGCTATTTTTGGCCAAAAGACTCCCTTTCTACCTCTACCACATAAAACACCATAACTTTTGATTCCATATTACTTTTCTAGTGAAACCATCGCCATTCGATTCATAACGTCATTATCCATGAGCATGTAAAATTTCATGTCATTCTAGTAAGGCAGTTAAGAGATATCTATGGTGAAAATTGACCCAAATTTCTAGTTTGAATCTACAACACTCAACAGTTGTGATTTTTGTACGAATTTTTTTGTTGGTATTTAGATTGTGTATCCAAAATAAATATTGTATAAAAAGCTGTAAGGAAACAATGAAAAAAGAATCATTGAAAAAGAGTCATTTGACAAAACATTATGACCAAAATACCGACATACTGTCCAATGGATAGAAATCTTCAGTTTTCATATTTGGGTCAATTCTTGTGCTTTTGAATTCCATATTGTATTCTATTGAATTATCTTATATCTAGCACTCCTATACACTTGTTCTAGCCTTCCTCCAACCTTGGTTGATCAACAACATAGGCTAAGTGCTAGATACAAACTATAATTCAATCTTATTAAATTTTCGATATTAACTAATTGTTCTCTATTGCTACATATCTAAAGCCTTCCAAGCTACAACTACTAGTAATCGTTATAGATCTCGATGTACCGGCAATCACTATACTCATTAATCAAGTCGGATTTATCATGAATCAGCCACCAGTTGCGCCACCTATTTCCTTTGATAAGAATTTGGTAAGAGCTTGAGTGTGTGTGACTTTTGTAAACCTCCAGCACCTAGTAGTGATAGGGAACTAATATCTTTTGTGTGAGTTTCTTGTTTCCTACTAACAATGGTAGGATCACACACATCTAGGCATGGTATCAAGGATGAAGAGCAATTTTTGGACTTGAGGGTGTAGGGCCCCTCACTCTTCGTACAAGAATGCTTGTGCAACACGTTTACCATATGGTTAACAAGAAAACTATGGACCTCCACAATGTGTTGTATTGGATCAATGGCACCCTTACCATGATCAACAACCATGTTGAGCTCCTTGAGTGACGAACACCCCCACTGGCAACTACTACAGCTCCTAGTGAGCTGAGGGCAGGGAACTCTTCCCTTCTTTGTGCTCTAACCCCCGCTTGCTCTTGGGCGGATGAGGTAGATGAAGAAGAAAGTGATAGCTACATCGCTGATACGGAACTTGAGGGTTCTGCTGATCGTGATCGCTATTGACTCTGCCACAATTAACGAGGTATGGGTAGAGTTCAGCGAGAGTTACATGATGAGGCATTAACAAAAATTAAGTTTACAATACCTCCACTTGTTGGTAAATATGATCTTGATGCATATCTTGATTGGGATCCAGTAGTCAATCAGAAATTTGTATGCTATGATTATCTTGAGAGCAAAAAAATTAGGGCTACTACTAGTGAATTTACTGATTTTGTATCAATTTGGTGGAGCGAATATTGTACAAAACACCATATACCTAGAACTTGAGATGACATGAAATGAGTCATGAGATCTAGATTTATTCCTTCATATTATTCACGTGACTTGTTAAATAGATTGCAACATTTAAAACAAGTTAGTAGAACTGTAAGGGAATACTTTCATGAATTGAAAATTTGTTTGTTGCATTGTGGCTTAGAGGAACATGTTGAAGCTATAGAGAATATATTCTTAAGTGGGATTAATCAAGAAATTCAAGACCTTCTTGTTCACAAATAATATAATTCTCTCTCTCGTTTGTTTATACTTGCTTGTAAGGTTGAAAGTTAAATTGAGGAGTGTTGTAGGGGTGGCCCCCACCTAAGCCCAGCAGGCCTGTTACAGGAATGTAAGGCCCAAAATGGGACATGTGTAATGACATAAATGCCCCTAAGGGGAATACTCGGATGTAAGGGCATAATTGTAAAAGCACTCCTCATGTGCACATATATATGCAACACAGGCCGTGGGGAAACCCTAAGCCATTGCTCACCTAACTCTCCACTACCACTCTCTCTCTCTGTTTGGTCTGTAGCCACAACAGTTGACGCCGTCCGTCGGGAGGACAAGAGCAAGCCTCAAGATCCAAAGAAGATGGCACCAAAAAAAGCTTCATCGACGGCAGCGAAGAAGAAGGCGGGCGCGACGGAGCATCGCGTCAGCACTCGGGCTTCGGCGTCAGCTGTCGCAGGTGTGGGTGGCGACGCGGGCGCAGTGGCCGCGAACATCGACATTCACGGTGTGATGACCGACCCCACCACCACCGCGGCGACGACCGGCCCCGCCGCCATCGCTGCGACGACCGACCCCGCCACCATCGCTGCGACGACTGACCCCGCCATGACCACAAGTACCGCGACAGTCGCCGGCAGCGCCGATCGGATGGCCGGGGGCGGCAGCGTCGGCGTATCGGTGAGCGGCCTCGGCGGCAACGCAGGTCTCGTCACCGGCCCCAGAGTCCACCGCACCAACGCGACGGGCAGCCTGGGGGCTCAGGTAGTGGTTGCCGCTGTCCCCACTAGCCCGCCAGGTGCACCGACGGCCCGACCATGTCCACAGCGGAGAACGCCCTATTAGCAGCCCATAACGCGTTTCAGCGGGAGCTAACGGATCTCGGCGGGGCCGTGCGAGATATGCAAGAGGCTCAGAGCCAGCAGACTCCGCCAGTGGTCGCATTGGAGCCTACGCTGGAGAGGGCGGATAGCCGCGACACCCCCGCGTCTAGCCGTGTCCCGCTGCGACGCGTGGACCCGGAGTCCCCGCTCTCCGCGGGTCTACAGCAGGCGGCATGTCCGGAGGACTTCAAGTTCCCGAGCGTCATCGAGTCGTACAAGGGTGACACGGACCCGCGGGAGTTCGTGCGCGTGTACGAGACCGCCATCGAAGCTGCGGGTGGCGATGACACCACGAAGGCGAAGGGGCTCCCCCTCGCGTTGCAAGGGGTGGCGCTCTCTTGGTTCTTCACCATCGAACCAAACTCCATCTACGCGTGGGAGCAGATCCGCGATTGGCTCTACAACAACTTCCAGAGAAACTATGTCGAGCGCGTCGACGCGGACCAGCTCGATGCGGACGAGGCTCAACAGAAGGCCTAGGCCGGTTGTGCAAGTGCGAAGATCCTCGGCGGCTCCGGAAGGCACCCCGCCAGGCTCCCGCGTGGATTGCTCCAGCAACAGCGACTCCCACCACGCGCCGCCTCGCGACCGGGCAGTGACAGCTACGGGTGGTCAGTACCTCGTCATTTGTAACCACTCACCCACGCAAACGGGAATTTAATAAAGTTCACCGTTTGCAAAAAATTGTCTCGCTTCCCGCAAAAGCGCGCGAAGGATCGCCTTTGCGCGTACTCTTCATGAGTATAAACAAAGACACGCATTCGTGCACGCACTCTCCGTGAAAAACATGGGCATGAGTATAAATAAAGACACGCGTTCGCGCGCGCAGTCTCTGTGAAAAACACGGGCATGAGTATAAACAAAGACGCGTTCGCGCGCGCACTCTCCGTGAGAAACACGGGCATGAGTATAAACAAGGACACGCGTTCGCGCACGCACTCTACGTGGAAACACACGGGCATGAGTGTAAACAAAGACACGCGTTCGTGCGCGCACTCTCCGTGAAAAACACGGGCATGAATATAAACGAAGACGCATGGGGGGACGCCTCCGCGCGCACTCTACGGAGTATAAATAAGACGTAGCGTCGAGGTCCGCCTCCGCACACAACTTCACTACCCGCAACGCGCGGAGGCTTGCCTCCGCGCGTAGTCTACGGACTCTAAATAAGATGTAGCATCGAGGTCCGCCTCCGCACGCTATTTCACCGCCCGCAACGCGCGGAGGCTTGCCTCCGCGCGCAGTCTACGAACTCTAAATAAGATGTAGCATTGAGGCCCACCTCCGCACGCACTCTACGGAGTATAAATAAGACGCGGAGGTTGTCCCTGCACACTCTACTGAGTATAAACAAGACACGGAAGCTCCCGCGCACGCATAGGGATTATCCCTATGCGTACTCCCTGGAGTATAAATATGACGTGATTGATAGTCCCACGCACTCTACGGAGTATAAATAAGACGCGGACACTTCCGCGCACGCATAGGGAGTATCCCTACACGTACTCCCCAGAGTATAAATACAACGTGGTTGATAGCCCCACGCACTCTACGGAGTATAAATAAGGCGCATCGTCGAAGCCTACCTCCGCGCACACTCTACGGAGCATAAATAAGGCGTGGGTGACGCTTCCACACACCTCGGGTCTTGATAAGACACGCTAGAGGATCGCCTCCGCGTGCACATCGCAGGGCTAGCGTGAGAGGCAGCAGAGGCTTACCTCCGCACGCACCTCGCAGTGCTAGTGCGAGAGGCAGCAGAGGCTCGCCTCCGCGTGCACATCGCAGGGCTAGCATGAGAGGCAGCAGAGGCTTACCTCCGCGCACACCTCGCAGTGCTAGCGTGAGAAGCAGCAAAGGCTTGCCTCCGCATGCACCTCGCAACTCACAGGGGATACAGCCGAGGCGTACCCCCATAGGCACTTCGCAGCAGTCGCAGGGGCGCAGCCGAGGTGTGCCTCCGCGTGCGCCTCGTCAAGTCGGCATAAGACACAACAGCATCCCACACTTATGGGCAACCCGCGGAGCACCAAACAGCCTCAACAGAGGCTAACTGCGATGTGCGTTCCGCAGAGAGCAAGTACGCGTCCTTCGAAGGGTAGAGGACAGAGCGCTCGTGCATCTACTTCGGTTAAGGTGCCAGCTCTGCTGCCACCACTTCGAAGGGTAGGGGATAGAGCGTTCGCGTACCTACTTCGACAAAAGCACCAGTTCCGCTGCCACCACATCGAAGGGTAGGGGACAGAGCGCTCGCGCATCTAATTCGGTTAAGGCACCAACTCCGCTGCCACCACTTCGAAGGGTAGGGGACGGAGCGCTCGCGCACCTACTTCGACTAAGGCGCCAGATCCGCTGTCACAACTTCAAAGGGTAGGGGACGGAGCGCTCGTGCATCTACTTTGGTTAAGGCACCAGCTCCGCTGCCACCACTTCGAAGGGTAGGGGACGGAGCGCTCGTGCACCTACATCGACTAAGGCGCCAACTCCGCTGCCACCACTTCGAAGGGTAGGGGACGGAGCGCTCGTGCATCTACTTCGGTTAAGGCGCCAGCTCCGCTGCCACCACTTCGAAAGGTAGGGGACGGAGCGCTCACGCACCCACTTCGACTAAGGCGCCAGCTCCGCTGCCACCCCTTCGAAGGGTAGGGGACGGAGCGCTCGCGCGTCTACATCAGTTAAGGCGCCAACTCCACTGCCACCGCTTCGAAAGGTAGGGACAGAGCGCTCATGCACCCACTTCGACTAAGGCGCCAGCTCCGCTGCCACCCCTTCGAAGGGTAGGGGACGGAGCGCTCGTGCGTCTGCCTCGACTAGAGCATCTACTACTGTTGGGCCTGGATCGCGGCAGGCAGGCGAGCTTGCTGTAATCTCGAGAATATACCGCGGGACTACGTAATCATAAGCGAAGATGGAGACGCGGACAATATTTTTCAACTAAAATTCCTCGCCCCTGTTTGTATTCATCGAAAGATTGTTATAAAAGCACGCACAAAAAGTATACAAGTATCCTTGAGTGCTCGGAACCGCTACTCGCCAGGCTCCGCCTTAGTGCGCGTTTGCGTCGAGGCGTCACTCGAAGAAGCCCGCCTTGCCCAAAAATCCAGCGACTCCTCAGCCCTCCGCCAGCGCCGAAGACGCCGTCGGGTCACAAGGTCGGAAACTAGCAGCTGGTCCCGGTCGGGTAGCTGCTCGGGACACGAGGACACACAAGTTAGAACATCGGTGAAGCAATTTATACTTTATTCATAAGGAAAAGGGCCCCGCGTTTTACAAAGCACACCAACGCACGGAAACCGCGGCGTCAGACCTGTGGGTTTGCGCCGTCATCTGAGCCTGCGGGACCGTCCTCCTCGCGCCGCGGAACCTCATCCAAAAACAGGCTGAGGTTACCCTCGTTGTACAGGCTGTTCCGCAGCTCGACCCTCGCCGCAGCCTCCCCGACGTACTCCCAGATCCTTTCATGGAAAAATCGCACCGGGCGGCGAATAGTACGCACGGCATCCGACATCACCCCGGCCCTGGCCGACATCTCCAATGAGGGTTAGCCAGCTCGCTGACGTGCTGGCAGCCCCAGTGTCGCAGGAGCACGCCTATCAGGCACGCGGTCACGTAGGAGAAATGGTTGCCGAAGGTCATCGCGGAAGTGCGGGCAATGTTGGCCTCATCCCCGGTCTGGCGAAGGGTCCGCGACAGCTCTTCGGGCCCGAAGGAGCGCGGCGGCACTTCGGAAATAAAATACTCGTGGGTGCCCTCTAGGGCCAGCATGGCATCCCATGCGGCCACCGAAGCATTGCCCAGAGCCCGGTCCCGCTCTGCTAGAGATGCGGCGAGTCTGCTCTTCTCCTTCTCCAAAGCGGCGATCTGCTGGAGTAGGCCATCCCGCTCTTCCGCAACTTCTCACCGCGCCGCCTCCATGGCCGACAGCTACACCGCGGCCAAAAGCGCTTCAGCGCGCGACTTCGCCTCTGCGCATTTTGCTTCTAAGCGGCGGTTGCGGTCGTCCTGGCCGGAGTGCGCCCCCTCGGCAGCATGAGCCACCTACAACGCCTGGCCCAAGACAAGCGTCTGTACGATAAAGTGGTCAGAAAACCTCCAACCGACCGCATATCATCATAAGGTTAGACAGATACCTCCATTGCGTCCCCAAGGCGCTTCGTCCTGTAGGTCAACGACACCTGCTGATCAACGCTCGCGGCTGCGTCATTCGCGATCCTGCGCCACGCCGAAGACGACGCCGGCCCTCGGGGCCAGGGAGTCTCCGCATTGGGATCCGATGCCAGCCGTTCCTGCGCCACGGCAGTAGCGGCCGGAGGGGCCGGAGGGACGCGGGGCATGGGGACTTCGGTGTAGGAGTCGGAGTCCCACAAGCTCCCAACACGGGCCGTCACGGTGAACCCCCTCGGAGTCTGGTGAGGGGGGATCGTAAGCACGGCCGCTTTGCCTTGGGAAGAGGTGAAGGCCCTACCTCGGTAACCGATACAGGAGGCCCCGTAGCGGCAACACTCCCGGGCGGGGACCCCACCCTGGTAATCTCCACGGGGGACACCTTCGTCTCAGCCAACACTGTCGGCGGGGACCTTGTGCCACCTACCCCCGCGGGGGATAGTTCCAACACTATCGCCGTCGCAATCGAGGACTCCACTCCGGTGCCACCGGCAACCGTTAGCCCCACTTCGGCAACCGTCGGGGGCGACGACACTTCCCCCTCCCAGTAGCCCACGGTGCGCTCTTGATCCCTGGCACCGCCCAAAGACCCTTCGCCCCCGGTGCCTGCGCCCACCTCTAAGTTCGAATCGGCGTACTTTGCCGAATCAGACCCCGCACCTGACGCACCGGTAGGGGCAATTGCAGCCGCCACGCCGGGTGCGGTAGCAGCAGTCCGAGCCTTCCTGCGAGACGGTGTTTTCTTTCCTTGGGTGCCGTCATCTTGGTGGCTCGGGGCCGGAGGGGTGCGTTCCGGCATGCGAAGGCCCAAGGCCTCGCACACGCGGTTTATCCGCCCCAGCCCTGCCTCCGCAGTCGCAGCTGTACGTTGCTCGTGCTCCCTGGCCGTATATGGCCCAAGGAACACGCGTGCTGCGCGCTCCGCGTCCTCCAAGCGTGTTCCTGCGTGAGGCACGAAGCACGGTCTAAAACGATGCGGCAAGCAAGAATGAAAAGGAGGGCACGACAGAGGCTTACGACGGCCGGGGGCGCGGCAACAGCAAGCGGACGCGCGGGCGTTGTCATCCGCAGTTTCGGCGATCGAGCGCCACACATAGGCAAGCGGCGCCACACCGTACATAATGTACTCCTCGGTGAGGTCGCGCATGTTGAAGCGGGCGGTGACCCCCACGAGTCTTCGCACCCTTCGCCTATCCTCGTGGTTGAGCATTATGCTGGGCGTGTGTTGAACGCCATCGACCGGCCTATACACTCGAGGCCGCTACCGCTCTCCATGCGGTGGTAGAACCACCGCCTCGTCCAGCTAGACTCCCATTTGGCACGACTTGAGTTCGCGGGGAAGAGCTTCCCGCACGGCGACTGCAGAATGAAGTTGACGTTGCCGAAGTTCGACAACGTCCCATCCTTCCGCTCCTTCGGCTGGCACCATGCATTGTGCAGATATGCGAATATCGAGGCGCTGGGCTAGCACACCTCCGAGCGCAAGGCCCAGCTGTACACGGCAAGATGAGCCAGCACGTTCGGAGTTAGTTGCGCCAGCTCTAGACCGAAGGTCTGCAACACATCGCCAACGACCATCGCAGCCGGGATGCGGAGCCCGACTTCGAAGTAGGCGACGAAAACGATCGCCTCCGACTTCTCAGGTCGCGGTTCCGCCTCATCATCGGCGGGTAGCCGCACCGCCTGGCGGTCCGACAACTTCCCCGCACGCAGCAGTGCACGGATCGTCTCCTCTGTCACGAGCGTTGGGCCCAAGACGCTGGAGTACGGCTCCTCCTTCCTCTCCGTCGCCACCCACCAGTCGTCTGTCGCCGCCGGATCGCGCTCCTCCGGCGAATGGCGTAGTCGCCAGCCATCTGAGCACGCTCATCGCCAGACGCCATCGTTATCCGAAAGCTGAGGGACGGCGGAAGGGAAGCGCGGTGGGAAGAAAAGCAAAGAACCGCAAGAAACGCGGCAGATGATCAAGAAGCGTACGGGGGAGGCACCCACATGATACCACAGGGGTATTTAAAGACCCCTCACCTTCCGCACCACCGATAAGCGTAACCAGTGAACCACAAACCGCTCGCCTCCCCATGACCGAAGCCGAAGCGTCGCGACCACCCATGCGTGTCACATACGACCGCAGTCGTACAAAGACCTGTCAGCGCACGACGTGCCAACAGCGCCCCGCCGCGCGTCGGCTCCCACAGGGAGTAAATGCAGGTCATCCGACGCGACACAGCTCCCGGCGCGTGTCGGCGCAATTCCCGAGGCCAAGCAACCGCAACAATCTTGACGGGGCCTCCGCCCAGTAGCGAGGCCCCTACCTCAACTTTGGTCGCGTCCCCGCGGAGGGGCACCTCGCTGGGATGCCACAGAGATGCCGGAAGCCACTACGACCCCGAGGTCCGCACAATCTTCCGGCTTCGACCAGCGAAGGCCCAACCCTGGCGCCCTCACGACTGAGGGGCACGATCGCTCTCCTGCAGCAAGCTTGATATCCCTCACAAGCGGGTCGCCTTTCATCCGCCAACGCTCGCTGGTATTGGCAGAAGGCGCAATCATTGAACGAAGACGAACAGAAGTAGGCCTATTTGTGCGAAGATAACCGTATACCGCAGCGGAGCGCACTCAGTGGGCCACAGCTCAACATCAAGTCCAAGATAAGAAAACGACGCACATACACTTGCCACGCCGCAGGCCGATGAAAAGCTCAACCGGTGGCACTGCAATCGACAACGTTGTACAAGCCGTTGGCTCGGCAGTTTGGCTCCCCACGGCCGAACAGCCACAGACGCCAAACTGCCGGGCACCGCATAGCGCACCCATACCACACCGCCGCGTGTCCCGCCCTTCTGGGGAAGGGGCGGATAGCCATGGTTGTGCGACTGCTGGCAGACCATGACTTGCCAATTATGGCCCGCCGCGTGTACACCCGGGTGGAAAAGCACATACGGCTGCGATGCTTCGCTCTGCCACTCAGGGTCGCGCGATTCGGGAATCGTTAAAGCGCACTACCGGACCGCGGAGCCGCAACCACCCCGCGCCTAGGGAAATCTGTGGCGTGGGGTTTGCCCCCGCTCCGGCTCCGACTTCGCAGCCCACAGAACCCGTGCCTGACGGTGGCCTGGGCATCTAGCAGCCCTGCTAAGGCAGATGCGACCTTGACTCCAACTTCGCCTCTGACTTCTACGTCAACTTCGGCTCCGTCTTCGACTCCGACTTCTGCGCTGACTTCGGCTCCGTCTTCGACTCCGACTTCTGCACCGACTTCGGCTCCGTCTTCAACTCCGACTTCTACGCCGACTTCGGCTCCGATCACGACGTCGAATTCAACTTTGACCTCTGTTCCGGAGGGCAACTTCGACCTCGCCACTGTAGGGCCCTATGGGTGACGAGGCCTTCGCCAAGCCACCTAGGGTCATACCCTCACGGCAGGACAAATGCTACACCAGGCAATAAGGCTCCGCCAAATGTCGAGGGAACTCACAGGCCACAGGGACGGAAGGGGCCAAAGGGCTCGGTAATATGGCTTCGGCCCGTGAAGCCCTTCACCATGAGAGGCTCCTGTTGTAGGGGTGGCCCCCACCTAAGCCCAGCAGGCCTGTTAGAGGAATGTAAGGCCCAAAATGGGACATGTGTAATGACATA
The DNA here is from genome assembly GCA_036346575.1 of Dendrocalamus sinicus. Classification (NCBI taxonomy): domain Eukaryota; kingdom Viridiplantae; phylum Streptophyta; class Magnoliopsida; order Poales; family Poaceae; genus Dendrocalamus; species Dendrocalamus sinicus. Next base: position 532,530 of record JAYEVI010000551.1, read on the forward strand.
AATGCCCCTAAGGGGAATACTCGGATGTAAGGGCATAATTGTAAAAGCACTCCTCATGTGGATATATATGCAACACAGGCCGTGGGGAAACCCTAAGCCATTGCTCACCTAACTCTCCACTACCACTCTCTCTCTCTCTCTCTGTTTGGTCTGTAGCCACAACAAGGAGAAATTGAGAATACTTGATGATAGAGAACATGAGAACAAACATGTGTTTGTGTCTTTTTCTATGACTATAAACTTGCAGGAAGTTGAGAATCATGCGGAAGAGGAGAATGAGCTAGTTGAACCATTGACTTCATTGCTTGAGAAGGAAGATGAGGAGATAGATGTAGCTACATCATCTGAGGAGAGCCAAAAAGGTAAAGATAATTATGCTATCATCACTCAAGCTGAGTATGCTTGTGAACAACTACAATTGTCGACTTTCATGCTACTTTAGAGTAAAAATTAGTGGAAAATAATTTTGATATCACATGTTGCAAGTAAAGAATATAGACTGCATTGATTTAAATGTTGAGAATAGGTTGTATGCTATTTCCTTGCATATATATTTGACTCAACTAGAAATTAAACCTGATTGTCTTGTTGTAATTCTAAATCCATGTATTAAAATAAATCTTTGATTCTGTCAATGTGTAATTGATACATGCTAGAGATGAGTTGAATAAGATTTCTTCTTCGAACACTTTAGGTTATGTTGAGATTGATCATGCTTTTGAACTGAGTTGTTTAGAGAAGAAGTTATTTGAGATTTCCAATTTGCTTTCATTGTTTCGTAATAAATTTTACCTAATAGACAAGTATGATGAAAAGAGAAATTACATGGTTCATAGAATTTGCATACCTTCAGAACTGAAAGGTTCAACTTTGGAGAAGGAACACTGTCATGTAGAGGAAACTAATGGCACTAATCTTAATATTTCTAGTTCATCTAGTGTTATTTATGAGCTACAGGAAAGCTTTCAAGAAGGCGAGCATCGTGGGCTACTTCCATACACAACAACTATTGCTCCATTTGCATTAGAAAAGAATTTGCCTCTCATTGAAATCATCAATATCAAGGAAGATTTCTCTAAAAAAAATTTATTCAGTTATATACTTAGACAGATTTGTTGCACTTGTGAATTTATCTACTGTCCAGTAAGGCAATATTGGTGAAGATCCTTTTAAATATGATACAAGATCAATTTGCTGGGAGAATATGATAAGAATGAATTTTATGTGTCTCATGTTTGCATTGAAAGTTCTGTAGTGCTGCCCTTCACTTGTTTTCATGTGAATAGGTCACAGTCCAATACCCTATTTTCTAAAGAAGGGGAGCCAGACGAGACACATACATACATAGTTCTAACACCATCCAGTGAGAATACTTCTAATTAGATACACTTGTTTCAAAGAGATTTTGTTTTGTTTCACAAAGAACTTATGATATTACATAAGAAAAGTTCATTGCGTCCTTTGTCATGTATTGAGATTTATGATCAAGAACATGCAAGACATGAGGCTACACATATGTTAAAATTGAGGATTGTTTTTTGTCAAGAAGGGGAGAATGATGTGACTACACTCCAAACGCATACGACCGTAGATCCCAAGATTGAACAAAAGGTGAATTCATTTCTTCAACTTTAATTTGTTTTAAATGAGAATATGATGCTACCTAATGATCAAAATATATATTTGTATAGATATACAAGGCGGATTGCATCAATACTGCTCGCTCATGGTTGGGGTCCACCTAAAGGATGCCAACCAGCACATCAAGACCAAGTTGAAGCCTTCCCCAACTCTTCCTTAAGGTTTTCATATCACTTTGGTTACAATTCAAGCAAGCGTTCAAATTGGACATGTTCTGCAATCCAATTCGGCCTCCAAAGACAGCACTAACTTCAAACATGCAGAGAATTTGCATACAGACTTCATTTGTGGTGTATGAGTATAGCATGAAAAGCTTATCTCATCCTCTTTCCAACAAATCTGGCCCCACCTCCAATTCCTTTTGAGCGTGCCGTAATTGCCAAGACAAGTCAAGCCTGATTCTGAATCCAAGTCAAAATGTAGAGACCCGAATTTGCAAATCCGGACTTTCCTGTATATTCTGCAGTATTCCAGGATTACGATAGTGCACACAACATAAACAAAGATGAAATATCGACCATATCATGATTTTCTAAGAAAGAACACAAATATTATTAATTATTTGTGTTGTGACCTTATGGCCAAGCTTACAGTTAATAGCTAAATGCCTTAAGAAACTTACAGCGGAAACACAACGAATACGAAGTGGCCATTCGATATGTCTACAGGCAATCGACTGGGGAGCGAAGTCCTAATCCTCGAAGTCGTTAAAGTATCCTCCTTTAGGTACTTTCTGTTGATATGGTTCTTCAATTGAGCGAACGTGGACCTAGCCATGAGTACATAGCGTACCCAACAAGTTATTTCTAACAAAGATGCAATATAATATCCAAGGCTTACCAAAGGATGGCTAAGTGGTTATTTTGTAGAAAGCAACAATTTGAAGTAAATACAATAAATAGATTGAAAATGCAATTTTGGAAAGGACATACATAAATAATTAATGAATTAAAGGATTGAATAAACCACAAGTGAATTAACATTCACTTCTTGAACAACTTACTCTCAACCCAACCAAGATTTTATGAAAAACTCTACCCCTTGTGTGAAATCACCAAGCATTGTCCATAACTGAGGACAGCCGTTTGAATAGTTTTACACTCTACAGAGATTGAACAACTTTACCCAAAGACATGATAATCTCATATTCCCACGCGATTAACACACATTCTTTGGTGTGAGGTGGAGAAATAATGACAAGACCTTTACAATGCTCAATCTCAACCTAGTTTCGCCTTACTAAGGTTTCACCATCGAGTAGGTAAATCCCCTAGTTGATTGCGCAAATGTGGATCCATGGTTAAGGCCAAACCACATTCATCTCAATGACGGAACCAAAATTGAAATATCACAAATTAATCAGTTAGGCCCATCCCATACTAGACATGTGATTTGTACGATAGGACTCAAATCAATACCGTACAAAGTTATGTCCTTAGACATTGTCCAGGCGAAACATCCACATCCCTGAAGTGCTAACCACACTCCCCCCTTTACTGCATGATCATTCGCTCAAGTGAAAACCATTTTGTATAACCAACACCAATGACACTACCCATGCCTAGGTATACCAATTTTATAACTGTGGCTGACCACCATGATTCAATATCTTTAAGTCAAAATTAATTAATTGATCACATATGATAATAAACCCAACGTAACTATAAGCATGGCTAAGCAATTTAAACGTACAACCCATGTGACAACTAATTTGTATCATTAGATAGTTACCCATCCTATGGTGACAATAGAATCATGGCATTCAAATTATGAAGGAGGGATTAATCAATTAGGTTATTAACTACCAATACAAAGATTTGTAATAAAGTAGCGATGTATGATAATTTAAAACAAAATGATACATAAAAGATTTGAAAACTGGGTTCAACATGATCAAAGAATACGACTTGCCTTAGACTTACTCAGTTACAAATTATTGGTCTTCTGGTCTTGCTTCTGCTCTTTCGAAGACATTATATAACGGGAGAGAAAACGAATGAAACACAATTAAAATCAAATAAAATTCAAATAAACTTTATAAGCTTCAAAACTAGAACCAAAAGATGGATCAATTTTAGATAAATTTAGGAAAAAGAATTGGGTCAATCGGAGTTCAGACGAAGGAGAACAGCCTCTCAGAAAATTTAAATCTAAAGAAAAAGGAAAATAAGATTTACTGGAATTATTTTTCTAAAGAAAATTCTAATTATGATGTCATCATTGACGTAGCATGCTGACTGAGCATCTAGGCTGATGTGGCATGACACATGGCATGACACGTGTGCACTAAGGCTGATGTGGTAGGTGGAACGGCTCTAGTGATAACATCATCGCTGACGTGGCCAATGACGGGACAACACATGGCAAAAGATACTAAGGTGGTGCATTGGGGCTTGCATGGTGCTATCATGGTGGTTGTGTGGCTGCTGTGTCACTCCAAGTATTGACGTGGCACCCACCCGATTGTTGACTTGGATGGATCTAACAGCCGTAGGCACTCCGGCGGGGGCGGCAGTGAACGACAGCGAGCAGCTGACCGGCGAGATGAGCAAGACTACCATGAGATTCACTAGAACCTGACGAACTCAACTACCGGCTTGGATTGGCTAGGGAAACACCACACGGTGGTCGGCAACGAGAGGTGATGACAAAGCTCAGATAGTAGTGGAACTCCAGCGAGAAGCCTTGGCGAAGGTCAGCGAGACTTGCACTAGCTTCCTGGTGCGATTGCAATGCTAGTGATGTTAGGCACGAGGACCAATGGTCGATGAGCTTACCGACGGTAAGTGTTATGCGGCGGAACCGATAGGCTTCATGGTGGTGGTTTGCTCTAGGGATTTTTGGGCCTCGGCATTAAGCGAAGGAGGTAGCTCTAGTCATGGCAAAGCTGGTGCGCTGGTCGATGTCGACAAAGGAGTCCCGAGGCACATGGAATTGCTCGCCGGAGCTAGATAAGGCACAAACGGCAAGTTTGTTCCAACTCCAAGTGGGACAACGCAGTTGGGGCAATGCGGCTCAGTGATGCCTTCCCGTGCTCAAGCGCGGCTATTTATGGTGCGCGGAGGCAGTGTCCTCGACGTGCATGCCAAGTCGTAGAGGGAGTCCATGACGGCTACGGCGCGGGGTGTTCAGAACAGAGACGGGGAGGAGAGTCCGAAGGGAAGATGGCTCGGCTAACAACAAGACCACACACGTTAGCACCACACATAGAGACAGAGAAGGGATGGATGGCTCGATGCAAATGCGAGCGAAGCGATTGCACAGATGACCGCCATTTGCCCTGGGCACCTTCTTCTTCCTTAGATTTTGTTTAGATTAAGTTAGACCCTTGTGTGCAAACTCGACGTATCTCTTATATCGATTAAACCAACAGATTTATGTTACAGAATCTCAACTATTCTTATACGACCTTTATATGTAGTAATTTTCAGATTGCTCTTTACTTGAATTCTTACTTATGCTTCAATTGCTTGCAGGAATTGATTTTTATGATCAGGTTAACCATCGTTCTTGGTGAAGTTGATAACGACAAGAGCGTAGTGTAGCGATTGCAGGACAGACTTAGTCATTTTGGTCAAGTAGCCTTATTGTCAGCGTCACTCTCTACCAATCGAATTATCATCCCCTAGAAGATCAGGACCAATCTATATCACCTCTCTTTGTTTAGCCTTTCATCTATTATTACCACATTCTGTATGGTGGCTTATTGAAAACCTTTATACTCATTATTGCTCAATTACTATCATTTAGTAAATCAAGAAGAAATTCAAGCCCTGTGATCATCTAAGGGTGTTAACAAGACTGGAATACGATGAGGCCAAAAACTAGGTCACAAACCCCAATTGGCTGGCTGTGGGCACATCTTGGGGGTCTCACATGTGTGAAGTTTCTATTTCCGCTGATGCTCTTTATTGATTTTAGTCTGATCAAGCCATGTGTAAGTCTATTATCATATTTACACTTTTGCATGATATGTATTTTGATGTTCAGTATTGTATATGTGAGCACTATCTACTGATCAAAATAGTACAATAGAACCATAGAGGATTCTGGATTGAAAAAATACGAATCCGACATGCGGCTTGACTGATCATCTCACTCATGTCTCCTTTCTAAAATTTGTACATGCTTGGCTGAGAAGTCAAAATCTGTAGAATAGATGAGGATTGGTGATAATTGAGAGGTTTCCGCCCCTGGGGACGATCTTTCCATCACGCTTTTTGGCAAAGCATTGCCGATACTTCAACTTGAGCATCTGTTCTTCTTCAGTGATTTACAGTTGAATTTCTTTAGGAAGCTCTTTGAGATCCAAAATGATGATATGATCCTCGTTGACATCAGACGAATTTCTTGGAGGCATCTTGAAGATCAGATGATGTCCTACTCGAAAAGTGTTCTAGGCGCAACAACCACCGTAACCCTATGAAGGGTACCTCTTAGCGGTGTGTACAATGTGCCAACCAATTTTCTAGCAAACTGAAAGGGTCAACAACAGATGATGTCATCAAAAGAGAGTTCTTGGCGCAACAAACACGAGGAAGCCGATGGTAGTAACTCGAATTGATTAAGAAGGTGAACATATATTGAATTACGGAGGAAGTGTTCTACTATCAACAAACTACTCATAAGGAAGGTACATGGCAAAGTAAAGGTAAAGCTAAAGATAAAAGTGTTTGGTTGATTGGATGTATCTCTCCTGTCAACCTATACAGGGTTGTTATACCCTATGCTACAACTCCTAAACGCGACCGACTAAATCATGGATTTCATTTCAAACTACTATTTGTATCAGCCCAACTCCGACTTCCAAAAAAAAAAAATTATCTGCTTCTTGATCTCCCTGTTTAAATCTCTGCCTCCGCATCAGAGTTTCCTTCCATCAAGAGAACTTTCTGTATCAGCTAAACCTTCATTTCTCAGTCTTTCTAAAATCAGCTTTCGTTTCTTGTTAACCTTTCTGGATTCTTCTGCATTGATCTGGTCTCATTGACTTTTCCCCATTTTTATGTTGACATGGCTAACTATTTTGCCTGCTACAACGGTTCGCTAGTACAGATTATCATTATTATTTTGTCAATATCATCGTACGTTACTGCTGCAACTGCAATGCAAGTAAAGAACCAAAATTCGATCGGGGGGCTCTACTTGGGACCTTCTCTTTAATTCGAGTCCCTAAAATGACACAAAAGTTACGTGTTCAATTAGCAAGCAGAAGGATCAGACAGAACCGACAGCCTTAATTGTTGTACTCTTTATCTTTTAGGAACCCCTTTATCTTTAATCCCAGCAGCGAGATAGTTAGCTACTACAAGCAAAGGCACCGCTTTGCTTCGGTTCTGTCCAAGGCATCCATTCGGCATCTGCGCACCCGAAAACATCTTCATTCCATCTTTGCTCTCCAAGCGTCCAGCTTGCAATCAATAGACTTCCTCATCTTCCTCAACGCTTGGCTTGGCTTGGCTTGGTCCATCTATTTGCATGCCTTCTGTCTATCCAGCGACTATCTAGATAGCAAGGTACGTGCCTATTACACCTGTATTTGTCTACCTGCCTGCTTGTTTCTTCATATTTAAATCTAGCATTATTTATATATTTATTTATTTTGTAAGATGGAGAGGTTAACGATATGTCTAAGTTAGCACAGCATTATCTTAATACTGGACTAGAAAGACGAAGACCGTTCATAAATTCGTGACTTTGTAAAATTCCTACTAAAAATATACTCAGTGTGCATGTGTATCAATGTATACAGTCTTCGTTGTGACTGCAGAAAAAAAATAACAACTGCTCTTGCTGCTTGTGTATCAATGTATACAGGAACAGATCGGCGACGAGCAGTCGAGAAATTCATCTGCAGTTTGCTGATAATGAGTTGACCGATCAATCTATTGGTGGGTTAGATAATCGTAAGCCAGAAATGAAATTAATCTGCTGGATCGGAGGAGGCCGGGAGCTGATCATGGCCAGATGGGACCTTTTAATTAATTAACCTTGTGCCAATATTACTCAATATCTACTAGAGGCTAGAGATCCACGGAGCCGACCAATTCATCATGCGTACTGAGGTATTACACTTATCAATCACCTCCCGTTTCTGCATGTTAAATTCCTTTCCATTCGAGCTTCAATTGCGATATATTTTTTTTGTGTTCTTTTTCCCATCTCTTTTATCGATCTATATATCTATAAACATCTTATGATATTAAAGACAAATTCCGTGGATTAGAAATTTCTATAATAATCCTTAAATGAGAAAAAGAAAAATGGTTGTTTTCAAAAATGGTACGCATTGTCTCCAACATGTAACTCTAACCATTATTTTTTTATATAAATATGTTCATAAAATAATATAAAATAATTATATTATTTTAATATTTTTCATGACTAATCTAATGATACCATTTTTACACACGTTTCTATACAAATAGTTTTTTTATATATTAGTGATCAAAATTAGGAAAGTTTGGCTCAAGCTTCCTAAAACGTCGTAAATTTTCGAACAGATGGAGTAATGGTTACCGAAGCAAGCATCTTTCTAATATACTATCAAGTTATATCTTGCGTTGTCTGCTTCATGTTCAACCTCTAGATCAGATTTACTCAAAAGGAAGAAATTAAAATCTCAGAGCTAACTGTGTTTGCTACGTCGCTATGTAATTTTTCCCACCTCGGTGAAAATTCTTCTGTTTTTTCCGCCTCGGTGAAAAATTCCCCGCCTCCCACTCCGCCAGTCCGCCTCCCTCCCACTCCGCGTCTCCGCCAGTCCGCCTCCGCCGTCCCCCTCCCTCCCACTCCGCCATCCACCTCCTCCTTGCTCGCCCCCGCCGCCGCCTCCTCGCCGCCCCGCTCCCCGCGCCCCTTCCCTTCCCGGCGCCTCACCCCCACCGCCGCCTCGCCCTCTCCACGACGTCGGAGGTGTCGACGTCGGGTAGGGCTTGTACGCCGCCACGGAGAACATCCGGAACTAGCCGCCTGCGCGCATCGTCGACCTCGCCGCGCCGCCACCGTGCCTCCGCCTCCTCCGCCTTGGACGAAGGTATCTGCAGCACACCACGTAACCAAGTCGATCCGGACGGAGATCCAATGTGAAGAGACGAGAGAAGAGAGGAGGAGATCTGCTTCGACCGTCGGCGTCGGTGGGCGGGCGGTAGGCGCCGAGATCTTGCCCTTGGCCTCGGGGCGGGAAGGTGCGGAGGTTGGAGTCGGCGAACTTGATGGTCTGCGGATCCGCCGTCGCGCACTGCGCGGCGAGGAGGAAGTGAGGTGGTGGTGTGCGGCGGCGAGGAGAGAGGCGGGGAGGTACTTACCAGACGGATCCGACGCCTAGGGTCGTTGATGGCGAGTAGCCACCGCCGGACATCATCTTCGCCGGCGAAGGCGGCGGCGGTGAAGCGAGGAAAGGAAGCTTCGGTGCGAACAGCGAAGGAGAGATGGATGGAGGATTGTCTGGGATGTGGCGTTGGAGTTGGACTGAGGGAGAGGGAGAGAATGAGAAGTGGGTCCCATGTGTCAGAGAGGGAGAGAATGAGAAGTGGATTTGAGGATCGAAACCCTGGCCAGTACCCTGGAACCCTCCAAAGGCATGGCGCTCCTCTCCATCCTCCAAGCTACGCCCAGCATTAAAACCGGGTCCGTCTTGACTGCTGCCATGGCGGCCACCGAAGCTCCCTCGGCTCATCCCGAAAGCTCGGTCCTGCGGCTGGCCACCCGCTCCAGCACCCGTTCCCGCTCCCTGCATGAAATTTGGGGGAGGAAACGAATCGACGCAGACAGTCGGGCAACTGGGAAGAGCATGGAGCCGTCCGCCTCTGCCAAAAAACTCCCAAGACCAGCCGAAAAAGGTGAAATGGGCCAAACGAGCCCCATTCCGAATAGGAATAGTACGGCCCAAAACATTAGCTGTTGGCCCAAAAGCCATCCCGACCGGTCGACTGCCACACCTGTGATCCCGCTGGCTCCGACCCTTGCGTTCAAAATTTGAAAACCTTGGGCGCCGAACCCCTGCTTCACAGGCCGGAGACGGTGAAGAAGCCGGCACTCCTTCCACTGGACAGGAGTGAGGCAGAACAATCTCTTGCAAGCATGTCCCAGCACCCTTCCTGGACGGTGAAGCCTTCGTCTGCGCACCGGCGAGGGCATCACCGAGGGTTAAACTCGGCGAGGATCTCGGCGCCGGCAAAGGCCCATGCCACGGTTTTGGGAACAACCGCCGTTCAGCCACCGCGTCGACCAATCTGCTTGCAAGAAGACCCACCTTCTTGCCTGCGGCCCGGCCAGCTGAACAAACCTTAGGAGAAAAATACGAATCTACCCGGAGATGAGCTTCCGCCGTAAGGATATCCTCCATCGAGAAGCCTGCCGCTAGTGCATCGCCAAGAAGATCCTTTGTAGACACCAGATTCTCGAGATCGCCATTCGTCTCCTCCTCCTCGTCCGAGCTTAGCTCGTCCGCTAGAGCCCAAAACTTGGATCCAGAGGAGTTCCTTCGCTCACCCGATGCCGAGCTCCCCACTAGCCCCTTCGCCGGCGCAGAGTGGCGCCAACTTGCGCCGAGGTCCGACAGGCCCATCGCGAGCTCCTCTGTCATGCCTGAGGATAGTGCTTTCTTATTTTGAACTGAAGATCACCTCGATCACCGCTGTATATATCCATGCAGGTTATCCGGGCGGACACCATTGAAGCGGCTGTTGAACGAATTCTCGATGAGCTCAAGGATCCTATAAGAAGCAGAGAGAATGCCATCTACTTTGACGGCTGGGATGGACTAGGGGCGTCTGCCGTCCTGCGAGCCGTAGCCCAACGCCTCACTGCGACGACGACGACAACAAGGAGGCTTACGGGACTTGAGTTCGAGCAGATCATCCACATCGACTGCTCAAAGTGGGAGAGCAGAAGAGCCGTGCAGAGGGCAATCGCAGAACAGCTGAAGCTTCCCAGCCGGGTGATGGACATGTTTGACAAACAAGACGAGGAGGATGATTTCGATGGTGTAGACCAGCGCTCCCGCGCAGAGTTAGCACAAGTTGTCGTGGAGATCAATAAAACCGTACAGAATCGCACATTCCTGGTGATCCTGCACAATGGAAGCAACGAGGAGATTGATATATCTAACCTCGGCCTCTCTCTGTATGGATATGCCAGTAAAAAGATGCTTTGGACCTTCCGAGGGAGGTCTCGTCTCGACCCCAAGATGAGAGACAAGGTGACCAGCAGTACAACAGATGTTGTCCTTTCAGCTTCGCGCCATGAGCGAGATCCACAGGAGTTCTGGTCGTACCTGGTGCGCGAGGAGGCCACAGAATTAGTTGCCCACCACTGCAAGCATGGCGGCATTACCGTCGATGATTCTGCGGCAGCCACACAAGTTGCTGAATGCTTGTCGTATATGTTGGAACGAAGCTACATGAGCCCAGGCATCATTGACTATGGCTGGGCTCTCCATGCCTCAAACTACTTGGTATGCGATGGGACCATACTCACACAGCAGCAGCAGGCACAGGACGACGGCGTTCATGTGGCCGCGTGGCAGCTGGGGGATGCTCTGCAACGAGACATGGAGTTTTACATAGAATACTTATCTAACAAGTTGCCTCCTCGACAACAAGCAGCACGTAAGGAGGAAGAAGGTGATCGCCTTCATTCTCTCGTACGAAGACCGTACTGGATCTCGAAAACAACTTGTGGATTTGTACTAAACCCGGCTGGTGTTATTCCTAGTAGCACGTTTCAACATTCGGATAGGCTTGGCGTGCTAAAGCTCTCAAGGTGTACCTTCAGATTCTCATCGCCTCCATTCCTCTGCTGCCACAGCCTTAGATTCCTATGGCTTGACCGCTGCCAAGACCAAGACCTCATCCAAACAAGAAGCACCACAGACCATCATCATCATGCAGATGCAGAAAAGGAGGACAACACCACCAACAGGTCGTTGTTGGCATGCTTCAACAGGACCTGGGCTACACAGACTGGGACCGGATCTTGTCCGCACAGATGATGGATCTCATGACCCAACTCAGGGAGCTGAACATAATGGGGGCCAAGAACTGGGACATGAGCCATTTACGGGGACGGCTGCGTAACATTCGAAAGCTCCGGGTAAAAAAGTCCACCTGCTGCAATTACAGCAGCAGCTTCTTGTCAGGTATGGAAAGGATGGAGCTTCTTGAGTTTTCAGGAAACCACACCACACAAGATCACTTTGCAATTACAGCAGCAGCAGGAGTAAGCAGTAGCCTTAAGACTGTCATTATTGATGGCAGCGATGAGTTACAAAAGATCACTTTGCACAGCTGTGCTGAACTGAAGAATCTGTTGTTGAGAGGATTGTTCAGGAATCTCTGGGAGCTGGACCTGTCGGGCACAACACTGCAAACAATTGACCTCAGTGAAATGCAGATCCCGGACCTCAAGCGGCTACTTCTAACAGGCTGTGAGCAGCTCCGTGCAATATTGTGGCCACCGGAAGGCAAGAGGCCAGAATTGGATGTGCTGCTTATTGATACCACCTCCCGATCAGCATCAGCTGACGGCAGAGGGGAAGCAAACTTGGTTGCTGCGAGATTACCATCCTTTAATAAGTGGCGTATTTCTCTGACGGATGCAAGGCTCCTTAGGTCGCTTTTGCCCGTAAAAGATTTTTTGGAGAGCGAATACCATCATATTGATATCGGTCCTGCTGCAGCTACTGTTGGTGGCAGCAGCGATGAACAAGTGCAAATCCAGCCGCATACAAGTATGGTGGACTCCAATCCGGCTAGTAATATTTATGATGATGGCCTTGTGATGTGGGAATGCCCCGAGATGCCGCTACCGTCCAGCGACGACTGGAGCTGTCTCATAGAGATGCTGATCAGGCAGGGCAGCAGCAAACTCTTGGAGGGTGCCCAAACTAGTACTAGTACTACTAGTGGTGTAATACTCGTCCCTGATTTCATATGTGATGAGGCTACATCGCTGCACGTGTACGACAACTCGTGCATCACCAGGATCCCTGCACCTCCAGAAGGATCAAGGTGGTATCGTCTAATTTGGTGCCGAGTCGAGAGGTGCCCCAAGTTATACACCATCTTCACTACTCCCGAGGGCAGTGATGTGACCGTCTTTCCCTACTTGAGGACATTCTGGGCGTCCCAGCTCCCGGCGGCGCGCTACGTCTGGAACTGGCCGGCAATGCCCCAGTATGAAGAAAGTTCCTTTGAAGATCTGGAATTCTTGCACCTGGACTACTGCCCGAGGCTCATACATGTGCTCCCCTTGTTCATTAGCACCTTAGGTGACCTGCATACCCTCGAGATCGTTTGCTGCAGCGATCTCACGGAGGTCTTCCCTTTGCGCCAGGAGCAGCAGACAATAATAGAATTCCCCAGCCTGAGGCGCGTCCACCTGCACGAGCTCCCCAAGCTGCAGCGCATCTGCGGGCACACCATGTCCGCGCCTAACCTCGAGACCGTCAACATCAGGGGCTGCTGGAGCCTCAGGCGACTCCCCGCCGTCGGCACGCAGCCTCCTCCGACAGTGGAGTGCGAGAAGGAATGGTGGGACAGCCTGGAGTGGGACGGGGTGGAGGCCAAACACCACCCTTCCCTCTATAAGACCCAGCTGCCCAGGTGAACCCTCCCTTCAGCCCTGCCCTCCTCTGCCTGTGTCAATCCTCTAGCTCCTTGAATTGCACCTGACCTACCCACGCAGTTCCCTTGGATTGGATTCATCCTGGCTGCAGGTATATATGTTGTCTGTCGTGCCGCGTCGCTCGCTGTGCATCGTCGTGTTATATATATAATAGTAATCTGCAAGAATCATATCGATTCAGTGATTAATTTGTGTGTGACCAGTGGCTTGATTGCCTGTGTGTCAAGTGCACGGTGTGCACCCCATCTGCACTGCCATCCTAATAAACCATATATCGATCATCATGTAGCCTGTTGGATAGATGATACCAACCGTGTGTGCCTGTGTGCGAGAGAAAAATAATAAAACAGAGTTCAGCTGGCTTCTGTATGAGCATGTTGCTGCTGTGCTCTTTTGTTTGTGTATGACTTGTCAATTGTATATGGACCCATGTATTATTACTCCAATACTCTAGAGCCTTTTCCCTCATTTAATTTTGTGATTCATGCCGATGCTCATCGGAATTGAACCATCATCTTTGTCTTCAGCAAAAACTGCCACCACCAGCTGTTCTTCCTCTCTAGTGAGCCCTGACCTAATTCTTCTCTTCTAGAGCATCCTTGTTTCTTCCCTAATCTCATGCTACCGAGGAGCTCCCACATCTTGGATGCCATCTGCGATGCCATTGCTCCTCGCCGTCCGGGCACTCCATTGCCTCTCCGACGTCTCAATCCCCTTAGTAGACCCCTAGTAGTGCCTAGATGCTCGTGCGCTTATTTAATTTGGGAATACCCCACCGTAGCATGGTCTTCACCATAGCTTTGCATGGCGCCGCCACAAAGGTCGCCATCGGCACTCTCTAGTGACCATTTGGTCCCAACGTCCACTGCCTTTGGCTTCGCCAGGCTTTGTACAATCTATTTCGCCCATGTTAACTCCCAACCATTGCTTCCCTCACTGTCAGTGAGCTTGCCAGAGCTTAGCTCCACTTGCCTCTTATTTGTATATATTTTTAGATTTTATCGAATAGACACCATCATGTCGGGCAATTTCGAAAACGCTTCCGAATCATTCTTGAAGCAACAAGAGCAAGGCAAGTACCTTATTTGACCATGTTGATTCCAATATTTCAATTATTCTATATTGTTTACAAAATCTATTATGCATATGTGGGTAACGGTAGTTATGTCTACTTGTATGCATTGAATCTCCTTACAAATTTGATATACTTACTGTAGTAACCTTTAGTACATGGTTACACAATAGCTAATATTATTGTGGGTATATTACATTAAGTATGTAGTCTAAATGCTTAGCCATATAATAGTTTTCACTAAGTTTCATGTTGATGTGACCGACTGTTTTATGTGTCAAAATTAGACGGCAATTGTTCGTAGCACATTGTTGCTGTTGCTGTTGTTGTTGTTATTGTTGTTGTTGTTGTTATTATTATTATTATCATCATCGTACATTATTGGTGCAATTGCAATGCAAGTAAAGAACCAAAATTCGATGGGAGGCTCCACTTGGGACCTTCTGTTCAATTCGGGTCCCTAAAAAGACCCGAATCAATTGGGATGCTTTGCTTGGGATGCTTTGCTTCGGTTCTGTCCAAGGCATTCATTCGGCATCTGCGCACATGGAAACATCTTCCATCTATCTTTGCTCTCCAAGACCAAGCATCCAGCTTGTAATCAATTGACTTCATTCACCTCAACGCTTGGCTTGCTCCATCGCATCCTTCCCACCAAACGTGCTAAGAGTGTGTTACCACTGGAAATGCGTTTCAGGCGCGACAAGCATCGCATCCCTATGAAAGGTGCCTTTTAACGACGTATACAATATGGCAACCGATTTTTCAGCAAACTGATAAAGGATTGAAACAGATGATACTGTCGAAAGAGAGTTCCAGCGCGACAAGCACGACAAAGCCGACGGTAGTAACTCAAAATCAATTAGTAGATGAACATATATCAAATTATAGAGGAAGTATTCTCCAGACTACAAACTATTGGTAAGGTACATGGTAAGGTAAAGGTAAAGGTAGTACTGGACCCGCATCGAGCGGGGTAAACCTGTCTTTTATCTTTTAGGATCCCTTTTATCTTTAAGCCCTGCAGCGAGATGGCTAGCTATTACAAGCAAAGGCACCGCTTTGCTTCTGTTCTAAGGCATCCCTTCGGCATCTGCGCAGGTGAAAACATCTTCCATTCGTCACTGCTCTCCAAGTCTCAAGCA
This sequence comes from Dendrocalamus sinicus, assembly GCA_036346575.1. NCBI lineage: Eukaryota > Viridiplantae > Streptophyta > Magnoliopsida > Poales > Poaceae > Dendrocalamus > Dendrocalamus sinicus. Next base: position 548,016 of record JAYEVI010000551.1, read on the forward strand.
TTTTCAATCGCAACGCTTAGATAATTGTAGGAGCTTATATACTATTCATCCCATATGACAGCTAGATGTGATGAATTATTCATCGGAGCCAAATATATTCTTGTGCGGCTTTATACAGCACTATGATTTCCATGTGGTTCGTCGAAGTCGTTATAAGAATTTGCTTAGACGATTTCCATGAAATTGCAGTTCCACTGCACAAGAATACATAGCCTGTTTGTGACTTTGTGGTATGCGAGTCCAACAGGTACCCTGTATCTGCATAGCCAGTTATATTCAAGTTTTGGTTCTTTCTGTAGAATAACCCACGGTCCTTACTTCTTTGGAGGTATCAGAAGATGTCATTTATTCTCTGCCAATGCCTTTTAGTATGTTCTGCACTATGCCTTGCTAATAAGTTTACAGCAAATGCAATGTCCGGTCTAGTGCAGTTCGCTAAATACATATTGATATTCAGATCATCTACATATACTGAGATTATATAAGAATCCATTCTGGGATCGTCGTATAAATACATAGGGACAATCTTCATTGTTCGTGTAGCATTTCTTGCATAGAAAGTCGCTTAAGCGATTATACCGCATCCTGTCTGATTGCTTAAGTCTGTACAATGATTTTCTGAGTTTCACACTTTACAAATTTCTATTTGCTCTATTTTGGTTCGGGACAGGAATACCTTTAGGTACTTTCATATAAATTTTTGAATCCAAGTTTTATAAAGATATGCAGTTACCACATCCATCAATTTTATTTCTAAGTTCAGATTTACTGCCATTGAGATTAAGTATTTAAAGGTAATACCACTCATAACCAGAGAATAGGTTTCTTCATAATCAACTTTTGGATGTTGAGTGAAACCTTGTGCAACAAACCTTACTTTATATCTTACAACTTCATTGCTTTTATTTCTCTTTCAAACAAATACCCACTTATGCCCTACAAGGTACACATGAGGAGGTGTGTGGCTTACATGCCCAAACATCTCTCTTTTGTTTAGAGATAATAATTCAGTTTATATTAACTTTTTCCAATCTTTCCAATCTGATCTTTTCTTATATTGAGCGAGCGATGCGGGCTCTGGATCAAGATCGATGATTGTGGCAAATTTTTTTGCAAAGTAGATATCAATATTGGTTGTTGTCCTATTCATGGATTCTCTCGTGTGCACATAGTTTATAGCTATTTAATCATAAGTTGATTCTTCTTGTGCTTCTACTTGCTCACCGCTCCTTCCAGTTGCGGCGGTAAGTCTCTTTAGTTTTTCATTGCGGCGATAGAGCAATAAAAAATGCAATGTTACCATCTAAGTGCAAATGCAATGTAGATCTTTTGTAATTGTGTATTTGTTAATGGATATTTTATTTCATTTCAATTAATTGATTTGCGAAATGGATGCTTTATGTTTGTGAAATGAAGTGCGATGTGAATTGGATGTTTTATGTTTGTGAAATGAATTGAGATGTGAATTGTATGTATACATGTACATGTTGATCTGCTTGTTTCAGAGGGCATGGCTAGCATTTTCTGAGGCTAGCCAATAAACAGGAATAGATTTAGGGGTGACGGTTTGTAACTAAAAACTGTCTGTGATAGGTGATAATCATAGACGGTTTTTAACTAAAAACCATCTGTGATATAGATATATCACGATGATTTTTATCTATATCACGACGGTTTTAGTTAAAAGCGTGCGTGATTATCGCTATCATAGACGGTTTTTGTTACAAACCGCTGCGTGATATTTACACCACGAGCGATTGAAACCGTTTGTGATAACCTTCGATTATCACTGATCCATAAATTCAGACGGTTCAGAAAACCGTCTGTGATGACGTTTTTGAACCGTTTGTAATACAATTTTTTGTAGTAGTGGAAATATGCACCATGGGCCAAGACTTTAAGTCCAGGTCCCGGTTTCCCAACAAAATTAATATCTCAGAGCTAACTGTGGTTGCTACGTCGCTATGTAATTTTTTTTTCTATGTCTCTTGCGAGGATAGACTTTATAAACTAAACTTCTCAGGTTAGATGACAGCTTGAAGGCAGGCATTAGTTTGTGAGTTTTGTTCTGACAACCTCATACTATAATTGTTCCTCAAATGATTCTGTATACGAACAACTGGCGAGATTAAGGGTGCTTTCTTCGTTTTGAGGGCTAAAAATTTTAAAAAATTAAATCAAGAAAAAAGAAACATTCTAGAAATTCTCGAGTTAGTCTAACAAAAAGAAAAAAAATCATATGCGGCCATTAGATAGCCCATATCTATTACAAGGGTGAGGATGCAAGTGATAAAACAAAATCTAGATGTATAAATTGATACGTATGCCAAAAGTTCTATCTCTGTATGGATTACGTAGATGTATAGGCTAATTCATATGAATCCAAAATAGAATTGTAGCGTCTGATAGAAAAGAAAAGGAAAGGAGCAAGAATGTTTCCGGCCGTAGCTACCGCGCGACGGGTGCATCCCTAGCGTTAAGGAAGTTTTTCATGTGACCAAGGGCCTGTTTGGATCCCATGGACTAACAACTAATTGCTAATTTTTAGTCATTGCGGATCCAAACAGGAGGACTAATGAGTGGGTTAAAGTTTAGCCAAAGCTCCAACTAGTTGTTAGCCAACTAGTTGGCCAAACCCAGCTAATGAGGGCTAAAGGACCAGCAGGATGGAAAAAAGACGCTGATACCCACGCCAACCCTCCCAGACCGCTATGCATAGGGGTATAACAAACTTTGTACTGAGATAGTAGTACTTATTAGTCCTTGGATCCAAACAGGACTGGGCTAATCTTTAGCCAGCTAACTACTAGTCAGCTAACAATTAGTCCTAGCTAACAACTAGTGCTAGTCCATCCAAACAGGCCCCAATACAAATTGTTTTTTACATATTAACGATCAGAGTTAAGAAAGTTTGCCTGCATATTTTATAAAACGTCATAAATTTCTAAACGGAGAGAATAATTGGTTAGATTAACAATTAATAGGAGTTAAATAATCAATTAAAGAGCCACTTTATTACACAATCAAAGTATTTAGATTAGTGTTATAATAGTTCATGCTATAACATGTCTATCTACCCAACAAGTTACTACTCAAAAACTTTATGACCTGACATATGGGTCTCTCCCGTGACGATCCCTTATGCGGTTAAGAAGCAGAACACGTGCACTCCCACTTTCTCAACCGCTCTATGTTCGGTCATATTTCCTAGACAACAACCGTCCTGCGGTTGTTTTCTGAGACTCTCTCTCATTAACAATATCGATATGGACAATATAAATGAATAAGAAAAAACAAAAAAACTAAAATAAATCGAAATAAAAAGTTGATGTATTCTAAGTAATTTTTGATTTAAATAAGTTGAAAACTAAAAACAATTAGAAGTTAAAGCAGATCAGAACGGGACAGTCTTTTACCCTGCAACGAGGTAGCTAGCTACTACAAGCAAATTAAAGGCACCGGTTTGCTTCTGTTCTGTCCAAGGCATCCATTCGGCATCTGCCCACATGAAAACATCTTCCGTTCATCTTTGCTCTCCAAGCGTCCAGCTTGCAATCAATAGACTTCCTCATCTTCCTCAACGCTTGGCTTGGCTTGGTCCGTCTATTTGCATGGCTTCTGTCTATCCAGCGACTATCTAGATAGCAAGGTACGTGACTATTACACCTGTATTCGTCAACCTGCCTGCTTGTTTCTTCATATTTAAATCTAGCATTATTTATATATTTATTTATTTTGTAAGATGGAGAGGTTAACGATATGCTAAGTTAGCACAGCATCGTCTTAATACAGGACTAGAAAGACGAAGGCCGTAGATACATCCGTGACACTGTAAAATCCCTCGGTGTGCATGTGTGCGCGGTACGTGTGTGTGAGTCTTCGTTGTGACTGCAGAAAAAAATGACAACTGCTCTCGCTGCTTGTGTATCAATGTATACAGGAACAGATCGGCGACGACCAGTCGAGAAATTCATCTGGAGTTTGCTAATAATGAGTTGACCGATCAATCTATATGGGTTAGATCATCGTAAGCCAGAAATGATATTAATCTGCTGGATCGGAGACCGGGAGGTGATGGCCAGCTGGGACCTTGTAACCAAGTAAACTTGTGCCAATATTACTCAATATCTACTAGAGGCTAGAGATCCACGGAGCCGACCAATTCATCATGCGTACTGAGGTATTACACTTATCAATCACCTTCCATTCCAGTCTGCATGTTAAATTCGTTTCCATTCGAGCTTCAATTGCGATATTTTTTTGGTTATTTTTCTCAACTCTTTCGTCGATCTAAATATCTATAAGCATATTTTCAGATTAAAGACACCTCACTCATTTTGTGAATTAGAATTTCTCATAATAATCTTTAAATCAGAAAAGGATAAGTGATTGTTTTTGAAAATCTTAAGTATTTACATACTCCATCTGTTCAATAATATACGATGTTTTGAACATCAACACGGTTTTCAGCATATAACTTGGATTATTATTTTTTATATAAATATGTTCATAAAATAAAATAATATTATTATATTATGAAAATATTTTTCATGACTAATTTAGTGATACCATGGTGCCCGGGCACCAAGCCTTTCTGCCTTTGGATTGCTTTTAGATGCGTGCTAATATAATAGTATGGAAAAGAAGTCATTAACATGGATGGAAAGTCTTAATCATAGATGGAAAATCTCACTCATGGAGCCTGGGCACCATGGTGCTCCTGTTATTTATATAATATATATATATATATAGTATTAGTAGTCAAAGTTATAGAAGTTTAGTTGCACACTTTCTACAACGTTATACACTTATGAACGGGGGAGTAATTGGTTAGATTAACAATGGTACTACCTTCTTTTTTAGGTGGATTACCGAAACAAGCACCTCTCTAATATCCTATCAAGTTATATTATGAACATTCTTGCGTTGTCTGTTTCATGTTCGTGATACTACAATATTACCTCTAGATCAGATTTATTCGAAAGGATGAAGTTAGAACCTCAGAGAGAACTGTGTTAGCTACGCCGCTATGTGTAGGATCGATACAGACAATCAGAGGGCGAATAACTATTGAAACTTTTCTTCACTAATATTTAAAATCTTCACTCAAGTGACTCTATAAGTCATCAAGTTTAGATTATACTAACTATGATTTACAAAACAAGGCTAGAGATCTAAATCAACAACCAACAACCAACAACACAAGGCTGGTCATACTGCCATGGATTGGCCAGTCTGACCGTCACAACCGGGAAGATCGTAGGGACAATGACTAACCGCTGGGGTCAGTCTGACCGGTCCCCTATTCCTAGACCTGAAAACCTCTTGAGACAAAGCTCAAATCTCAAAAACTTACTCAATTCTCATTTAAATATTTTCAAATTTTGCATGAGAGTTGTTCAAGATATTATAAACCTAAATCAATTAAGAATCACAAGGTTTTTTTGGCTTAAGTTCACCAAATTAAAGAGAATCGAATCTAGATCACAAGAACAATAAAAACCCTAAAACTCAACTTATTTCTTGCTCATGTGGATCTAAGACATGAGATTTGTTAGATATATTCTCACATGTCATAGCAAGATAACTTAAGCAAGAGTTTGGGCTAGAATTCCCATGAACACGAAATTACAAATCTTGCTCAAGAATAACCAATGCCAAGCAAGAATGTAAAAACAAACTTGATTGAGATGAATATTTGATCTATTTCTAGTATAAAAATAAAGTTTACATACTCATGGATGACTACAAGGTGCAGTCAAAGTTTTACTCTTTCCTCTCTCTAGTTTACTACAAGGTGGTAGAATATAAAATTAAATCTTAGAATCCATAGATCTAACACCTCCACTCCTTCCCTTTAATAACCAGCAGCAAACTCTAATGGGTCCAACCCATTAAGACTACCAGGGAAGTTTATTAACCTCACGAACACATATTTTACACATTCACGCATGCTTCTCAAAGCATTTAAAACACTCAACCCGCTAACCCTTTAACAATTGACCCACTTGGTAATTAATGAATGCATGAATCTTAATTAATTAATTAATTAAGATGTCATAAAAATAAAGAGTCCTTAGGCTATATAATACCTTTGTTTTGAGCCATGTGGATCTTTTTGTCGTCCTAACATGCCATTTTCATGTTGGCATCCATAATTCGGATCTAAACCTTTAAAACATATTAGAACACATGTTAGTCCCTTAACACATTGTTGTCATTAATTACCAAAACTATTTTTAGGGGCCTAAATATTTTTAATCTCCCCATTTTTGGTAATTGATGACAATCTAAGCAATATGAATGAATTAAAACGTTTGAATACACACCAAGTTTGAAGTAAGATGTGTATTCTTGTTTTCACTTTTGGTTTGCAAATAATTCTTGAAATAGGTTCAAAGGATGTAAAGAATTAGTTATTTTCAAAAGTCCATCAACAAATAAATAAAACTCCCCTTAAATATATGCATATGAGTTCATGAAGTGATTTTCATGCACATGTGTGGATTTTTAGAAAATTTTGGTGGAGTTTTCTTTATTTATTGAATTTGTGGAAGCATGTTAAGCATGAAGAATTTTAACCATATGAAGTGTCATAACATGATGATTGTAAAAATGATAACAAAGTAGCATAGAACGCATAACTTAACTACTACAAGTATATCATGATGCATACAACTGAAGGATAAGCCCAAATATATAAATGAGTCCAAATAGAGCTAAAAGTCGATAGTAGATAAATAGATAACTTTGTCTTCAAGGTTCCATGCTACATTTCTTCCATCTTCACTTCCAAGAACCCATTTGGCATCAAGTACCAAAAATATTCACGCATTTGGAGAAGGGTCATGATCGTGATGGTGATAGTAACGTGGAGAAGGTGGCACCGCGGAAGAGGAGGGGTGCTCAAGCGCACTCACATGTTGAGTTAAGGTTGCCAGGTGGTTATTGGTCTCAATCTGAGTGTCACGAATCTCTAAGATAGCATAATAGATTTGGGACAAAGTAATGGGCATCTACGGCTTGAGCTGCTTGAGAGCAATCTTCGTGCTCTTGATCATGCTCTTCTTCTTCTATTGTAGCACGAGGAGGGGCTATGGTTGGCACTGGAAGTCCTTCCCTTGGCTAATATGGCTTGTGAACTATCGGCCGTGCCCCTCGATAGTGTGTCTTTCTCATGATAAGAGCCATGATGTAAGGAGCATAATATATGTGCTTGACTCTATTATGTTTGGAAAAAGCAATATCCCTAATGATTAGGTCAACAACATCGAATTTTCTCCCAACCATGATGCAATCTATTATGTTTCAAGCATGTCCTCAGATCACATCAAAGTTTTCACTTTTAGGAAAGAAGGTATGGTTGATAATGCGGTTGATTATACTTGGCAAAGGGAGAAGTCCGACCAACTTCTCGAGGCTGTACCTTACATTCTGATCATAAAACTCACACAATGCCAGGGTCCTTAGTACCTCTCAAGAGTAGACCTTCTCATAAGAGCCAGAGTAGGTCCAGACGTCTTGCTCAAAATCAGCTTTTGATGCCTCTACCCTTTGGGTTCCTGTCATCCATTCCAAATGATTGAAGTCTAGGGGGATATAGACTATGGCATAGAAATGTCTTATCATATCCTCTTGATAGTCACAAGGAAAAGCCACTATGTCATGCAAACCTACGTCAAAGAAGAGATGATATGCACCGAAGAAGCGATCAAGGGAATTGAGATGTGCCCAGTCCACGAACTTGTGATCAGTGAACTGTCGATGATGATCACAGAGTTGGATGAAGACATCTTGTTGGAAGTTTGTATGGAACTGAGGATCCAAAGAAGTCATTGGTTTGGCAAACTGATTTGAGTAACGAAGTATGGAATACTCATCACTCATAACTTGCCTTAAGTTGATGCCATGTCTTCACCATTATCATAATTATTTTCTTCAGTTTCTTCCACATATTCTTCTTCTTCCTCACTTGATGAATACTCTTTCTCTCGTTCTTCATGCCTTGAGGATTGAGCCCTATCATGAGTCCTCATGGCTTGCATGAAAAGGTCAGTTTTAGAATAATTGTCCTCCCTTTGAGTTGGGGTGCCCTAGTAGTGGCGGACTTCTAGGAGGCCACCTTGACATGAGAGGATGAAGGTCCGGCATGAGTTGCATAGCAATCAACATGTTCTTGTTCAGATGATGCATTCTTGTGATTGAGGTTTTGGTCCTCGACATTCCAATATAGGAAAGAAGAGAATAATTAGGACAGGAAGAAGTATGCCTTGAACTAATTCATGTAAATTAGTTGAAGTCTTTTCAGTATTTCGGTAGTACTGTATACACCGACTGGTACTACCAGCCTGCGGCAGTACTGTTGGGGTAGGGCGGTAGTACCGATCCAGTGGGAAATTTTGGGGCTTTTTCAAATCATGATTTCAACTAGTGTTTGGCATGGATTGATCCATGAAATAGACATAATAGGTCACCAAACACTAGTTTCTATCAATTTACCCAAATGATTTAAACTCATTTATGCAGATTATGCCCAAACCCTAGATGTCGAGATAGATGCCAAAAAATGAAAGAAGAGATGATTCCAAGAGGGATTACCTAAAGGAATGGAGGAGTGAACTCAAGCACTAAATTTTGACAAACGATCAAACAGGACTTCACAATCCTTGAAGATCATTAGGTTTGTTTTGAGGAGAGTTAGGGGGAGAGAGTTTTTTATGTAGGTTGTTTTTTGGAGAGGAAGAGCTGAAAGGGGTTCAGGGAGGATATAGAAAGAGATAAGGAGTTGGTTACTACCAATCTTGGGACTAGCAGTCAGAGGGCAACAGTACCGCTTATGAGGGCCGGTTGTACCGCATGGAGAATGCGATAGTATCGATTTCTTAGAAAAAGTCTGGACTGAGATGAAATGCAGATGATCCTTGTGCAAAGGACCCAAAATACACTTCTATAGGATCATTATGCATAAGATACGCAACTAAATAATATTTTTTTATTAAAATAGAGATTTTGATATAATAATTTGAAAATATGTTTTCTCAAGAACATCAAGAACTCCAAATAAGAGCAAAAGACAAGATGCATGATTTCAAGCCACATTAGAATAATCTATAATATTTAACTCATTCCTCAATTTACAAAAATGGATTTTGTCTAAAGGTTTGGTGAAGTTATTGGTTAATTGATCATTGGTCCGTATGTGGCTAATGATAATATATCCGTTGTTCACATAATCTCTCAAGAAATAGTAGCGGATATCTATATGCTTAGTTCTTGAGTGTTGGATCGGGTTAATGGCTATCTTCACAATATTATCATTATCACATAAGAGAGGTATGTAATCAAATTTAATTCTATAATCCATCAAAGTTTACCTCATCCATAGCAATTGTGCATAATAACTACCCACAGAAATATATTCGGCTTCGGCGGTTGATAGAACAATAAAATTTTGTTTCTTGAATGACCATGAAGCTAATGATCTTCCTAAAAGTTGACAACTACCTGAGGTGCTTATTCTATCCACTTTGTAACCTACAAAATCAAAATTCGAATATCTAATTAAATCAAATTTAGCATCTTTTGGATACCATTAGCCACTGCTAGAGGAATACTTCAAATATTTAAGAATTTTTTCACAGCCTTTAAATGGCATTCTTTAGATGAAGCTTGAAATTGTGTACACATGCAAACACTAAATATACTATTGGGTCTACATATGGTAAGGTAAAGCAAACTACTAATTATTGGTTTATAAAGCTTTAAATCTACTAGTTTACCTCCATCATTAAGGTCGAGATGACCGTTGGTAGCCATAGGAGTTTTGATGGGCTTCATGTCCTCCATGCCAAACTTCTTGATCAAGTCATGCACATACTTTGTTTGGCTAACGAATGTTCCATCTTTAAGTTACTTGATTTGTAGTTCAAGGAAGTAGCTAAGCTCACCGATCATGGACATCTCGAATTCTTTAGTCAACATATCACCAAACTACTTTCAAAAAATTCTTGGTTAGTAGACCCGAAGATAATATCATCAATATATATTTTACATACAAAGAAATTATCATCTATTTCTTTTGTAAATAATGTTGTATCTGCCTTCCTAATATTGAATCCTTTTAAGGGTAGAAAATCTCGAAGACACTCATACCATACTCTAGGAGCTTGTTTAAGACCATAAAGTGACTTAGAGAGTTTATACACATGATACGTTAGTGGGTGCTTAATTAAATTTAACCGTGGTTCATTAACTTAACCTAATTACCCTTTAAACTAATTACGTGTGCAGTGTTCTCCTTCCACACCAATGAGTGTGGTGCTCATTGTCAATGAGGGAAGGCATGGAGGCTAGTGAGCATGGCCAAAATGGAATGTTTGCCACCACGCGCACCTCTAGACCAACTCTCACAGCCCGATTTTGTCGACGATGTGCTCGGGCGATGGTGACAGTCGGACGACACCACGAAGTTCTACACTACCAGAGCATAATTCCATGCTAAGGCAACATCTAGGGGCTACAACTATGCTACCTGAGTGGTTGGCCACTAGCGCATCATGGACCAGCGGTGGCGCGAAGAGGAGCATGACACTGGCAAGGTATGTTGGTCTTTGCTTCAATCAATGCGTAGGGAAGGTATCAGGGGTGCACTAGTGAGGCTCTATGCTTAAGTAAATTGACCCTAACTCACCGAGGTGATGGGGGCAACCGTGATCGGAGCTAGAGATGATGAGAGATCCTGGTGAGCTACAGCAACGGGAGTGAAATTACTTGGGAAGGGGTTATGAGTGTGGTGTGGTGAAGCGATCCCGAATGTGATTTTGTATTTATAAGTGGTGAGGGAACATAGCAACGTGTGCTGGCTCTAGTGGAGGAGATGAGGTGTCCTGGTGGTGTTAATGGCCGACGCAAGCTCAAACATGGCCACAGGAAGTTGGATGAGACGGCGTACGGGTGCTAGGATGGGTAGGTAGGAACAATGACTACTCACTCTCTCTCTCTCTCTCTGTCTCTCTCTCTCGGCTAGTCACCGAGAAATGTGTGTCGAAGCGACAGTGCGGTAGGGGGAAGAACCCGTGTGGTGGAGGATGACAACGTGTGAGTTAAGGCAGCAGGTGAGGCATGACAGCCGTGACAAAATTTGCATGAGGACGGTCCTACATGGTGATAGTGCTCAGCGTGGCGAGGCAGTGCACAGCGCGGTTTGCTGCACAGGAGAGGCTACACTGGGGAAGGCCTGCAAGAGCTAGGCCTGGGTCATGCGCATGCTATTTCGGCTTGGCAGCAGCTAAACGGTGAGATGGCTCTATCGACGGCGTGGTTGGAGCCGAACAGGCGTGTCCAAGGTGTGGGGCTGGCACTCTGGGTGCGCTCTGGTGCAACCAGGCAAGGCCAAGAGCAAGGGGAAAAGGCCCACGGGCCGATGGGCTAGTGGGCCAGTGAGCCTAGGGCTAGGCCTACAATGCTTTTCCCTTTTTTGCTTTCTCATGAACTTTCAAAATTGAATTTAAGTCTTAGTTTATGCCATTGACAAATTAATTTGGGGTTCAAATCACACATGAATTTGCTTCATCCTAATTCATGGACTTTTCCTAAATACCAATTTAGAGCCCTTAGGTAGCAACTACTTTTTGAAGCTTTAGATTTTGAATTAGGCCTTCATTCAACTTTTGCTTAATTGGTACTTGCAAATAGTTCTAAACCTTGGGATTTAATGGATTTTAATTATAGTTTCCTCTCCACTCTATTTTAAAATTTTGAACATATGTTTTACTTTAATATATTGGTGCTCGCTCATACTTAAGACCTCAACATTTGAACTCAAAATTTTATTTCTTTAATTAAATTCCATAACTTTATTTTAGGGCCAGGTGTATGATGTAACTTAATAAATTAAAATTTCCATTCAAATCTCAGTCTCACACCTACCATCAAGATTTTTGCCATAACTCCTTGAACCTTATTTTTGGATCACCTTTTCAGATTCATATTTTTGTTTAAATTAGGCTTTTATTATTTGCCTTTCTTCTAATTCATATTTACACAAGTTTCCTTTTTTATTTCTAGTATTATTACTATTGCTTGGCAATCTTAATAAGAAAATAAGTGAAACCAAATGCAACAAGATGCAAAGCAAAAAAGTTTTAAATTTCACATATTTTCAATTAACTTTTTGGGCTATTACATTGAATGAGCACCTTTGCTCACTCAATAACTTTTCAAGGGTAGCCCTTCCCTTGAAGCATCTTTGTAAACTTTTACTTAGCTTGGTGAATTGTTCTTTTAATTCATTATTTTCAATAACAAGTAATGAATCACATGAGTTAGCCATGTATGAGCTAGAATCAATTAGAGGAGAATGGCATGGCTAATAAATCATCACAAGATGTAGTGATATTAGATTTTGCAATAGTACTAGAAGTCAGCTCTACACTAACCAAGTCATCAATAAGATTGCAATTTATTCCAAAACTAGTATAAGACTTAGTGAGGTCCTTAAGAATGAGAAAATCATGAGCTTCTTTTAGCTCCTCATACGAATTCTTCAAAGAGAGAAATTCTCTTTTCAAGACTTGAATTTTGATTTCTCCTTCTCTAGGTACTCATTTAAGTTCTCAAGCATATCCATTAGCTCATCATAGGTAGGTTCATTATCATCAAGAGATTTTACGTTATCTCCTTTTGTCATGAGGCATGTAGGAGAGGACAAGAGTGATGAAGCTTCCCTAATAGCAATGCCAACAAATCCCCTCTTCTTGAAGGACCTATCAGAGTCAGAGTCAGAATACTCTTCATCGGAGTTCCATTCTCCACTATGAGCTTCATTCTTGCCATCTTTTTTAAGCTTTTTGAAAAACTTATTAGCATTGAAGTCCTTCTTCTTAGATGACTTGGTCCTGTCATCTTTCTCCGGTTTGAGTGATTCCATATGAATTTCTTATTTTCCCGACAAGGAGAGTGAATTCTTCCTCAGAGTCATCTTCTTTATCTTTCGACTCGTCACTGGATACCATTTTAGCTCTGAAAGCGGTAATTTTCTTCTTGGAGGAGGATTGCTCTATAAGCTCCTCCTTATCTTTTTTGTATAACTCATTGATTATGAGGTTACCCAAGAGGCCAGTTGGTGTCATCCTCGGTAACTTGGGTGAGTTGAGGAATAGAGTCACTAATGTCTCATACTTCTCCGATAGTGCCCTAAGCATCTTGCGAATAATATCAACATTGGTTAGTGAAGTGCCTAGACCCTGGACCTCATTTACAATGTTGTTGAGTCGAGAATAAATTTAATTAATATCTTCATGAGGCAACATTCCAATGTCTCATATTTGATCTGAAGCCTATGCAATTTGGCTTCTGACTGTGGATGTGACCTCATGAATTTTTGAGAATATAGTCCATATCTCATGAGCAGTTTCTAGGTTGCTCACTCGATTGAACTTACCTATGTTCAAAGTGTCAAAAAGAGTGTTCATAACTTAAGCATTGAGGTGGGAGTTTTGCTCCTCATGATCCATGGGGTATATGGGATAAAATGGTATAACGAAACCCTCACTCATAATTCTCCATATGCTTGGGCTCATAGCCTTTAAATAAATTGATATTCTAATTTTCCAATATGCATAATTTGACCTAAAATAATAAGAGACCAAGCTCTAATACCACTTGTAGGATAAGAATGACCGACTAGAGAGGGTGAATAAGAGGTTTCTAAAAATTTAAAACTTAATTGGCAATTCTAACAAGAATAAGCTCATACAAGATTCCAGCACAAGCCAAGAGCTAAATTCTAAGTTTTCACTAAAGCACCTCAAGGCTATATCGATACTGTTGTAGGGGTGGCCCCACCTAAGCCCAGCCGGCCTGTTAGAAGGCTGTAAGGCCCAAAGTGGGACATGCATAATGGCATAAATGCCCTTGAGAGGGATACTTAAATGTAAGGGTACCACTGTAAAAACACTCCCCATGTGGATATATATATGCAATACAGGCCATGGGGAAAACCCTAAGCATTGCTCACCTAACTCTCCACTACCATACTCTCTCTCTCTCTCTGTTTATTCTGTAACCACAACAGTTGGCGCCGTCTGTGGGGAGCAGTCGAGCGGGCAAACGGCGCCATCTCTGCCGGAGTCAAGAAGCGTCTGGTCGGGCTGCCAAAGGGCAAGTGGCCAGGCGAGCTCCACAGTGTCCTCTGGTCCCTCCGCACAACGGTGACACGACCGACGGGATTCATGCCATTCAAACTCCTCTTCGGCGATGAAGCGGTGACACCCGAGGAAATCAAGGCTGGTTCGAGAAGGGTCCTCGTCCAAGCACCGGAAAAAGAGTGCCAATTGTCCCTGGACCTTCTCGATGGGGAACGAGTAAGCGCAACCCAGCACGTCACAAAGTACGCGTGGCAGATTGTGCGCATGCGAGGTCGTTCCATATACCCGCGAGAATTCTAGCCTGGAGACCTTGTTCTCAAAATGGCACTCCATGCGGAAATGGTCGGCAAGTTGGAGTCCAAATGGGAAGGCCCATACATTGTCGCGGCAGCTCTACAGAGAGGAGCCTACCGCCTTGCCACGCTGGAAGGGCAGACGCTTCGCCATACATGGAACACAGACAGGTTGCGGCGGTACTATGTTTAGGACAAAAGGGGAGCATGTAGCAACATCGGCACCTTTCCCATTGTAAGGCGCTCGCCCGCACAAATGGGAGGTTAATAAAGCCCATAGTCTGCAAGCTTCCATCTCGGTCTGCCTCCGCACGCACTCTACGGAGTATAAATAAGACGTAGCATCGAGGTCCACCTCTGCACGCACTCTACAGAGTATAAATAAGACGCAGCATTGAGGCATACCTCCGTGCGCACTCTACGGAGTATAAATAAGACGCAGCGTCGAGGCATACCTCCGTGCGCACTCTACGGAGTATAAATAAGACGCAGCATCGAGGCATACCTCCGTGCGCACTCTATGGAGTATAAATAAGATGCAGCGTCGAGGCATACCTCTGTGCGCACTCTACGGAGTATAAATAAGACGCATCGTCGAGGTATACCTCCGGGCGCACTCTACGGAGTATAAATAAGACGCGGATGTTGTCCCTGCGCACTCTACCGAGTATAAAAAAGACGCGGATGTCCCCGCGCACATGTGAGCGTTGCCCTTACACGTACTCTTCGGAGTATAAATAAGATGTGGTCGATGTTCCCACGCACTCTACTGAGTATAAATAAGACAGATATGACCCCACGCGCCGGAAGGGTAGGGGACGAGCGCCATGCGTCACGCCCGACCTGGCGCGGCCCGCGCCACCACTCGAAGGTATGGGACGGAGCGCTTCGACGCGTCTACCTCGACCAGGCGCCACCCACGCCACCACTCGGCGGTAGGGGACGGAGCGCTCGCGTCTACCTCGACCAGGCGCCAGCTCGCGCCACCACTCGGCGGTAGGGGACGGAGCGCCGCGACGCTCACCGACCAGGCGCCACCGCGCCACCACTTCAAGGGTAGGGGACAGAGCGCGCGCGTCTACCGACCAGACTCCAGCCCGCCGCCACCACTCGAAGGGTAGGGACGGAGCGCCGTCGCTCACTTCGACCAGGTGCCACCCGCTGCCACCACTTCAAGGGTAGGGGATGGAGCGCGCGCGTCTCGCCGACCAGGCGCCAGGCCCGCGCCACCACTCAAGGGTAGGGGACGGAGCCCTCGCGTGTCATTTCGACCAGGCGCCACCCGCCGCCACCACTCGAAGGGTAGGGATGGAGCCCTCGCGTGTCACTTCGACCAGGCCCCGCCCCGTCACCACCGGCGGGTAGGGACGAGCGCCGCACGCCTAACTCCGACCAGGCGCCGGCCCACCGCCACCACCGGAAGGGTAGGGGACGAGCGCCGCACGTCTACCTCGACCAGGCGCCGCTCCACCGCCACCACTCAAAGGTAGGGGACGGAGCACTCGCACGTCTACCTCGACCAGGCGCGGCCCATCGCCACCACTTCGAAGGTAGGGGACGGAGTGCTCGCACGTCTACCTCGACCAGACGCCACCACCGCCACCACTCGGCGGTAGGGACGGAGTGCTCGCGCGTCTACCTCGACTAGGGGCCAGCCCGCGCCACCACTCGAAGGGTAGGGGACGAGCGCCGCGCGCGTTTACCTGGACTAGGCGCCAGCTCCGCTGCCACCACTTCGAAGGGTAGGAGACGGAGCGCTCGCGCGTCTACTTCGACTAGGCGCCAGCCCCGCTGCCACCACTTCGAAGGGTAGGGGACGGAGCCCTCTTGTGTCTACTTTGACTAGGCGCCAGCCCCGCTGCCACCACTTCGAAGGGTAGGGGACGGAGCCCTCGCGTGTCTACTTTGACTAGGCCCCAGCTCCGCTGTCACCACTTCGAAGGGTAGGGGACGTAGCCCTCGCGCGTCTGCTTCGACTAGTACTACCGATAGGTGGAGCGGGGTCGAGCACAAGAAGTAGACCTCTACATGGCACAGCTGCCCAGAGCAAAATAGTACGCAATGACAGACGATCTTGGGCAAATATTGTTTCATTCATATAAAGTGGGGGCTACAGGGTAACCGTACAACTAGGCGCACATGACGCAACACACCCAACCCCGGCGTCACACCTGTGGGTCCGTGCCATCTTCGTTGCGCCGGGGAACTTCTTCGAGCCACTGGAGGAAGTCCCCCTCCCGATGCAGCGTTCGCCGCAGCACGACCTTGGCTGCGTCCTCCCCGATGTAGCCCTAGATTTGGCTATAGAAAGTCTAGAGGGCGGGTTGGATGGAGCGGACGGCACTGACATCGCCCCGGCCTCGGCTGGCAGATCCAGCTGAGGGTCCGCCAGCTCGTTGATGTGTCCGCACCCCCGGGTGTTAAGCATGGTGAAAGCGAGGCAAGCGTTGGAGAAGCCGCGGTGATCGCCGAAGGCTCTAGCACCACGGAGGGCGAGGCTCGAGCCCTCCTCGATTCACTCAAGCGTCTGCGCCAAATCCGCGGGGCCGTGCGAAACGTCCGGCACGTCAACACAAAGGTCCTGGAGGGCCCGTTCCAAAGACTCCATCGCCCTCCACGCCGACACCGACGCATCGTCCAAGGTCCCGTTCCTCTCCACGAGGGACACGGCGAGCTCGACCTTCTCCCCCTCCAGCGCGAAGATTTGCTGAAGAAAGGCGGCGCGCTCCTCTGCTGCGGCGTGTTGGATCTCCTCTGTGGCGCGTTGTGCCACCGCCACAGCATTCCCGCATTCGCAGCAAACATCTGCGTGTCGGAAACCACCCTCGCATTTTCCGCCTCCAGCACGCGAATGCGCTCGTCCTTTGCGGCGTGAGCCTCGTTGGCGGCACAAAGCTGGCCCTCCGGCACCCTCCGCTCACGAGTACAAGCCTCCTTTAGGGCTTGGCTGAGAGCAAGAGTCTAAAAGAAGCTGCAAGTGTTAGCTATGCGCTTTGACAGCGGCGGCATAGGCCGCAAACCTAGCCACTTACCCTTATCTCCAAGGCACCCAGCGCGAGCGCCAGAAGATCTCCCCTGCACATTGACAGCTCCCGTCGATCCAAGCTGCCGCCGGCGCGCTCTGCGACCTCGTTAAGGACGCGAAGCATCTCCGATCGAGGGATGAAATCGGAGACGACGGGCCTAGGTCCCTCTGCGCCAGCGGCTTCTGCAGCACCCGATGCCCACGTCGCGTCCTGCACAGCAAGGCCGGAGACTTCGCAAACACCTCCCTTGCTCGATCCTTGACCGCGTCCGGGAGACCTTGTCTCGCCTGATGTCGACGACGGAATGAGCGAGCAAATCGGAGAGAGCTTTGCAAAGTCGCGAGGGGAAAATTAATTGCGCCTACCTTCAACACCCTCTACCAAAGCACAGGGAGGTGTCTGCTCATCCTCCACCTGGGGCACAGGGGCTTCATCGGCCCGGGGAGCGACGACTCCTTCCTTAGCCTCGACGGCTTCCCCGTCAGACTCCACGACCCCGGTGACCGCGCCCGCCACATTGAATCGCCTCCTCGAGGACGGAGGCGACTGTACCCGGGGATGTGGGCGACGCCTCCCTAGCCGCTCCAGTGGCCGCAATAACTGGCGTGGGCGGCAAGTTCTCGGTGGCCGCCACAGGCGACGAGGCCTCGTCTTTGAGGGCATGAGCACCAGGGCCCGTCGCCTCGCCGCCGCCTAAGGGCTCCTCATTGGGGGCAGTGTGCCTCCCCGAACCGGCGTGCTCGGACCCAGCGCTGATTGTACTCTTTGTCTCGACAGTACCGATCGGGGACACAGCCGACGGGCTGGATGCGGCGGCGTTAGATCGGGCCCTACGCCGAGAGGGCGACGCCCCCACCTTGTCGTCGCCATTGCGGCGGTGGCTCGACCTCGCCCGACCGCACGCCGAGCACGGAATCCCCAAGACCTCGCATACTCGATTTACCCGCCCCTGCTTCGCCAAGGCGGTTGCAGCTTTGCGCAGCTTGTGCTCCTTGGCCGTGTATGGCCCAAGGAGCGCAACTACAGTGCGCTCCGCATCCTCCAGCCGGGGCACTGCACACAAAAGTGGGGCGTTGTTCATAAAGGGTCGCACGCATACGCGCGTAGGCACGCAACCTAGGGCTGAAGGACTTACAAGGAGCAGAGGGTCTTAGAAGGGAAGATACTGTCGGCCTTAGCACGAAGTTGACACTGCCAAAGTTTGACATTTCCCCCCTTCGACCTTCTTCAGCTGGCAGCGCGCGTCATGCAGAATGGCGAACAGGTTCGTGCTGGGATGAAAGCCTTCTGTTTGCGATGCCTATGCATAAACGGCCAGGCGGATTATCGCGTTCGGGTTCAGCTGCGCCAGCTCCAAACCATAAGCTCGTAGGACCTCACCAATGAAGAGCGTTGAGAGCATCCGGAACCGGGCATCAAAAAACGCAACAAAGACAAATCGCCTCTGTCTCCGCCGGGCGCGGCTTCGTCTCGTTGAGGCCGGGCAGGCGAGCCCCTGCACGCTCCTCCAGTTTTTTCTCCCCAGACAAGGGTCTGGAGCATCTCCTCCGTAACGCAACTCCGCCCCAGCACACGGGAGCAGCGCCCTCCCGACTTCTTCATGGCGTCCCACCGCTTGTCGACTTGCGGTGGATCTCGCACCACCAAAGGATATTCCGCTGGCGGGGGCGACAAGCCGCACTGGCTAGACGCGGCGCTACCACTGAGCCGGCGACCAAGATTGTCGTGGCAAGCCATTCCTCTCCAAAGTGGGGCGCCGAAGAGCAGGAGCAGGGGCAGATTGCGCTAGCAGCAGGAGAAGAAAGAAGGCAGGGCTAAATGAGCAATGGAGGAGAGCGTTCCCATGAAGGTGGTGACGCCTTATAAAACCTCCTCACCTCCCCCACGATCAGAAGCGCAACCGGGGGGAGCCCAGCGGTTCGGCTACCCATGATCGGGAAGCGCAATCGCTGACAGCTGGGCGCGTAGTGGCAGGTGGTCGGACAGTGCACGACGCGTCAGTAGCATCCCGCCACGTGTCTCGCCTCTCTAGGGAAGGGGCGTGCGACCGTGGTCGTGTGACCTCTGACAGCCCACGACGCGCCAACCGCATCCCGCCACATGTACCTTCCCATCGGGATAGCGCATATGGTTGCAGCAGCCCGGCCCTGACAATTCAGGGGTCGGCGCGATTCTTACCGCCATTTAGACGTAATCTCTGGAACGCGAAGCTGTCGGGCCGTGTCGACGCTAGGCCAGGCGGAGCCCCCTCCCCCCATTTGATGTCCCGATGCTATGCGCGGGAGCTTCGCCTACCTCGCGCTCAGGGGAGTCCGCGGCATGAGCCTATCTCCGCCTTGATCTCGACTCCGCCGGCATCTTCGACTCCGCCGACATCTTCGACCCCGCCGGCACCTCCAACTCCACGGCTAAACAGGTCCGGGGCCGAAAACACCTTTGACAGCAGGTCTGGCCCCATATCCTCAGTGCGACGGCAGGCCGCACCGGCAAGGAATGGTCCTGTCCAAGATCATTGAAGGTCATAGGCCGCAGTGACGGAGGGGGCCAAATGGCTCAGCAACATGGCTTCGACCCGTGAAGCCCTTCACCATGAGAGGCTCCTGTTGTAGGGGTGGCCCCCACCTAAGCCCAGCCGGCCTGTTAGAAGGCTGTAAGGCCCAAAGTGGGACATGCATAATGGCGTAAATGCCCCTGAGAGGGATACTTAAATGTAAGGGTACCACTGTAAAAACACTCCCCCTGTGGATATATATATATGCAATACAGGCCATGGGGAAAACCCTAAGAATTGCTCACCTAACTCTCCACTACCATACTCTCTCTCTCTGTTTGGTCTGTAACCACAACAGATACTAAATTACAATTCTAGCTAGGCAATTCTACAAAACTAAATAAATAGCTAAACATATAAATGCGAAAATAGTAAAGACAAGAGACAACAAAGCGCAATGAAAATACTCGTTGTTTTTCCCACCCGTAGTATCGAAGATTTACTAGTCTTCACTAGTCCACGTTGAGGTAACTCAAATGGATTGAACCGGCTCTATGAATTGAGCCCAATGAACTTCAACTCCACTAGGGTTGCTCTTCCTTTACTTCAGAGATGGTGAGCACCAAATCACTCACAAACATTGTCGGGCCTCTTCACAACCTTCTTTGAAGAGGTCACCACACAACCATCCTCCAAGCCATCGAGGTGCCGGTAAACACCAAGAGTAATAAACCACAGCCCTTGCTTGAAGGAAATCAAGTGCCACAGGGATCAACTAATGATGCATATACACTTGAATGCCCTCAACTACCTCAAAATGTGAGTAAATGAGTAGTAGAAAGTGTACCAATGGCTCTAATGTATCCAATGAGGTCAACACTAATGAACTTGATGTTGATGAGAGAGTATTTATAACCCCCAACCATAAATTTGACAGTTGGGACAAAATTCCCTAAAAATTTAGCAGGCACGATTCTACCGCCATGTATAGGCACGGTTCTATCGCCATGTATCGGCTGGTACTACCGCGCCTATGGTTTAACAATTATATGTAGTTCATTTAATGCTTGTAAACTAGCCGTTACAGTGTGGTGCGGTACTACCGCACTCACATGGGCCAATACTACCTCACAGCGGTAGTACCGCTTGGCTCATGTGGTACTACAATTTTCCAGGAGAGGAGAAATTTCCAAAAAAACATGCTCTCTAAAAAAGTGCTACCATATAAAAATCGATCCTACCAAAATGCGGTACTATCACACCTTAGATGTGATCATATCGTAGGGCGTTAGTACCGTCATCTAGCTTACGGTCATACCATTTTTTACTAAATTTATTAGATGCAATTTCAAATGCATGTATGACTCTTAATTGATCAAGGTGGCACAAAAATAAGTCTTCAAGCTACTATACATGATCTCTTTTTATATTACAGCCTCTAGCTTATGAATCCGGTCTTTCCACCAATCCCCGAGACAGATAAAAACTATTAAAAAAGTCCTTAGGCTACATAATACCTTTGTCCTAAGCCTTGTCAATCTTTTATCATCCTTGCAAATCATTTTCATGTTGTTATCCATTATCTGGGACTAAACCTTTAAAACATCTTAGCACACACGTTAGTCACTCAACACATTATTGCCATTAATTACCAAAACTATTTTTAGGAGCCTAGATGCTTTCAGACTCTATCTTCACCTCAAAAAAAATCTCTACATGATTTGACACATAGCCCGTAGTGTCCAATGATTAGTCGTCATGTCTTCATACAATTGGTCTCCATCGAACCGTCTCTACGTGCATCGGCTTCATCACTCGGGGCGTCACATGCATCAACTCACTTCTTCACAATTCTTGTCTTCTCTGTGCTTCCCGCTTGAGCCACATGGTCTTACTCGGACTTACACGACCGCATGAACCTTAGCTCGCCCACCTAGTCCCAGTCCTTTGTCATCGACCACACGTTCTCTAATATGCATCATACAGCGCAACACAACACAAACAACCAACGGCACCTATACCGTGCATATAATAAAACCACTCAAAACACATTTTCACTATTCTTTGACCAAAGCCACCGGTCTGACCACTGTTTCCATGATAGTTAGACTATACCAGTCAACCGTTAGCCACTAGTCGGTCTAATCGCTTAAGAACACCAACCCCCAGATTTTGGTTAAACTCTATATAGTTTCAGCTCCAAACATTTCTGTGTCACCAAGTGCAAACTCATCTACAAATTAAGAGATTCATTTTTAGCTGCTAAAAATTAAGAAAACATCTTAAATAAAATATTTAAAAAAACCAAAAATGCATAAATGATGATTTTGAAAATAAATTTACTAGTTTTGAGAATTTTGGGATGTTACATGTGGGGGAAGAGGCGAACTAGGACGGGGAGCCAAAGGCGGGGACAAAGCGAACTGGGAGGGGGACGCTGGGATGGGGGACCCGGATGCAGAGCTAGAGACTGCAGAAGAGATCTACAGTAGTGGATCCAGCTAAGGCGGCAAGGTTGGAGGGAGCAAAGTGTCAGTGCTTCATTGCCTTATCCATTAGCACTGTGAGAGCAAGTACAATAGTATAGCCAACTAGTGGCTATAACACTTGTCTATTTCATCTATAGCTTTCATAAAAATAGTTCATACAATAAGGTAGCTATTACAATAACTATTTGGCCCCACGTGTAAGAGAGTGAAATGCATATTTTTACGTGCTATAGCTAGCTGTAATTTAGTAGTCAGCTTCCTTCTCTCTCTTCCTTTCTCTCTCTGCCACGTAAGATTTTGTTGATATTATATTTGCTATAGTCTGCTGATTAAATCTTATTGTACCTGCTCTGATGCGCTGGCTTCAATCGCACGCTACCACTTTCTAGTAGCTGTGACATAAGCCGACTCGTTCCAAACCACGTTAAGCTTGAAACCGATGCAGCTTGGAAGGGGGGCTTTTAGCATTCAACTTTGAACTTATTACTAAATTCGAATACTTTCAATCTTTCCCCCAAAAATAAAGCTTTCAACTCAGTTCCAAACTTTCAACCGAGTGCTAAAAAACATTCAAAATCCATGAACTTTCATATGAGATACAAAAATCAATTTGGGAAACTTCAAACAATTTGACATCGAACAACTTTCAAAACAAACTTCCCAACAATTTTGTAGGATTTAAACCTCTGAATTCCAACAATACAAAACTAGCTTCATGTAGAAGCTAGAAAACAAATTTATGCGTCTAAAAAAATTGCATCAAAGCTATATAACACTAGCTAGATGGATTGGGCGTCAGAGAGAACGGAATAAGAGAAAATTAGCGACTATCCCATATCAACTAGCGTCTAATGCAAAAGATATATAAATACATTATATATTTTGAAGACGAGGAGGGAGGAGAGGTGCCACGGCGTGTTAGCCCAGGAAAAAATAACTCACATGCAAACAAAACACACACAACACCTGGGAGGAACAACACTGAAGAACACGAAGGTTTTGCTGCGCAACAGCATGCAGCGTTTTCTAATGGCGTTTCTTTTATTCTCTCCTCCCCTTAATACGTACTGATTACAAGTATTTAAATAGACAGTCCAAGGCCTATGGCCGGTGGTCACATCCCCTAAACTCACGCACTAGCCCTGCATGCAACCAACCGACTGCATGCAACCACTAATCCAAACAACTATCCTGCATGCAACTAACCAACTAGTTTAACTGCATGCTAATAGGCTGGTGCGTGCACATGTACACGCACAAACAAAATAAAGCACAAACAAAATAAACTTACTCACACATTAAGGCCCTGTTGGGCACAGCTCAGCTTCACTAGTGAAGCTGTTTTTTTTGTTTCATCTTCACGAGCAGCTTCACCGGTGAAGGTAAAGCTGTTTTGGAAAACTGTTTGGCAAAACAGCTTCACCAACAGCTTCATGCATGGCTGAGAGAGGGCAATTGTCCAAGATGTCCCTGTCTACCTGACTTGTTCCAACATTTAGAGTTGTATGTTTGTATATGGTCATATGAATTAAAAAATAATATATTTGAATGAGTATGAAGTAAAAAAAAATAAAATCAGTGCGAACGGTAGAGAAGTGCGAACGGGAGGAGAGGAAACAGGCGTGGGGACCCAGTGGCAAAGTGCTGTAATTTCTGTCAACTACAAGGGCAGTGGGTTCCTAGAATTGCGAGCCTGAGGGAGAGAGCTGTGAAAAGCTACTATTTTCAGCTTCACCCCACCCCATTCCCTTGTGAGAGCATGATTTAAGGAGCTTCATCCATGAAGCTGTTTGCAAAAAGGGTGTTTGGCAAAAAAACAGCTCACAACAGCTCATGAAGCTGTTGGTGAAGCTGTACCAAACAGGGCCTAACTCTACCACTCCATCATGCAAATAATCTTGATTATTCCTAACATGGCGGTGGTGGCGAGACACCACGGCGGCGGGGAGGTGGCAGAGGCGACGGCGCCAAATCGAGAGGAGGAGATGGGAAGGGGAAAGAGGAAGCATATATCCATTTTAAACTGAATATCACCTCGATCACCACTGCGTATATCCATGCAGGTTATCCGGGCGCAGGGGTGGACCCAAAGAGGGGGGAGTGAGGGCCCAGGCCGCCACTCAATTCGCAGGAACTCAGGTATATAGCCCAAGATTTAATGCTAGTGCCCCCACTCAGCCCAACTAAAAGGCCCTCACTCATGCTAAAATTATGAATGAGAACAATTCAGCATACTATGTGTATTGTTGTGCCCCCTCTCAGATTTTGTCCTGGGTCCGCCCCTGTCCGGGCGGACACCATCGAGGCGGCTGTTGAACGAATTCTCGATGAACTCAAGGACACCAGAAGAAGCAGAGAGAATGCCATCTACTTTGATGGCTGGGATGGACTTGGGGCGTCTGCCGTCCTGCGAGCCGTAGCCCAACGCCTCGCCGCGACGACAACGAGGAGGCCTACGGAACCAAAGTTTGATCTGATCATCCACATCGACTGCTCAAAGTGGGAGAGCAGAAGAGCCGTGCAGAGGGCAATCGCAGAGCAGCTGAAGCTTCCCAGCGGGGTGATGGACATGTTTGACAAGCAAGACGAGGAGGATGATTTCAATGGCGTAGACCAGGGCTCCCGCGCTGAGTTAGCACAAGTTGTCTGGGAGATCAATAAAACCTTACAGAATCGCATATTCCTGGTGATCCTGCACAATGGAAGCAACGATGAGATTGATATATCTAAGCTCGGCCTCTCTCTGTATGGATATGCCAGTAACAAGATGCTGTGGACCTTCCGAGAGAGGTTTCGCCTCGACCCCAAGATGAGAGACAAGGTGACCAGCAGTACAGCAGATGCTGTCCTTTCAGCTTCGCGCCAAGGAGGCCACAGAATTAGTTGCCCACCACTGCAAGCATGCCGGCGTTACCGTTGATGATTCTGCTGCAGCCACACAAGTTGCTGAATGCTGGTGGTATATGTTGGAACGAAGTTACGTGAGCCAACACATCATTGACTATGGCTGGGCTCTCCATACCTCAAACTACTTGGTATGCGATGAGATCATACTCACACAGGAGCAGCAGCAGCAGCAGGCACAGGACGACGGCGTTCACGAGGCCGCGTGGCAGCTGGGGGATGCTCTGCATCGAGACATGGAATTATATGTAGACTACTTATCTAACAAGTTGCCTCCTCAGCAACAAGAAGAGGAAGAGGATGACCGTGATGATCTCCTCCATTCTCAGGTACGAAGACCGTACTGGATCTCAACAACAACATGTGGATTTGTACTAAGCCCAGCTGGTGTTATTCCTAGTAGCATGTTTCAACATTCGGATAGGCTCGGCGTGCTAAAGCTCTCTAGGTGTACCTTCAGATTCTCATCGCCTCCATTCCTCTGCTGCCACAGCCTTAGATTCCTATGGCTTGACCGCTGCCAAGACCAAGACCTCATCCAAACAAGAAGCACCACAGACCATCATCATCATGCAGATGCAGAAAAGGAGGACAACACCACCAACAGGTTGTGGGCATGCTTCGAAAGCCTGTGGGTGCTGAACCTGGGCTACACAGACTGGGATCTGATCTTGTCCGCACAGATGATGGATCTCATGACCCAACTCAGGGAGCTGAACATAAGACCATTCTCAGTGGAGAGTTTCATGACGTTGTTTTCAAGACTGCCACATCATGTAAAATGAAATAAAACATGGATGAAACATCCATCCTCAATGCATAGTTTCATTCTATTGTTCCATAGACATTTAATTTCATGACTCATATAGAGTTGGTAATCGTGCCAAGAGAGTTTCATCTAGATGAAACTCACTTGTTCTCTCTCTTCTTAAAAATGTTGCCATATCATCAAAAATGTCTATGTGGCAGCCTATTAAATGCAGATGAAACTCCCACTGAGACTAGCCTAATGGGGGCCAAGAACTGGGACATGAGCCATTTACGGGGACGGCTGCGTAACATTCGAAAGCTTCGGGTAACAAAGTCTACCTGCTGCAATTACAGCAGCAGCAGCTTCTTGTCAGGTATGCAAAGGTTGGAGCTTCTTGAGTTTTCAGGAAACCACACCACACAAGGACAAGGCGGCATGACATGCTTATCTGGGGCAGCAGTAAGCAGTAGCCTTAAGACTGTCATTATTGATGGCTGCGTTGAGTTACAAAAGATCACTTTGCACAGCTGTGCTGAACTGAAGAATCTGCTGTTGAGAGGATTGTTCGGGAATCTCGAGGAGCTGGACCTGTCGGGCACAACACTGCAAACAATTGACCTCAGTGAAATGCAGATCCCGGGCCTCAAGCGGCTGCTTCTAATGGGCTGTGCAATACTGTGGCCACCGGAAGGCAAGAGGACAGCATTGGATGTGCTGCGCATTGATACCACCTCCCAATCAGCATCAGCTGAATGCAGAGGGGAAGCAAACTTGGCTGCCGCTGCTGCGATATTATCATACTTTAATAAGTGGCGTATTTCTCTGACGGATGCAAGGCTCCTTAGGTCGCTTTTGCCCGTAAAAGGTTTTTTCAAGCCGTATTTCCGATGTCATATTGATATCCGTCCTGCAGCAGCTACTGATGGTGGACAAGTGCAAATCGAGCCGCATACAAGTATGGTGGACTCCAAGTACGCAGATATCTTTAAGAAGGCCGCTCATCCGGCTAATAATATTTATGATGATGGCCTTATGATGTGGGAATGCCCCGAGATGCCGCTACCGTCAAGCGGCGGCCCCCGGAAATGTCTCATAGAGATCATGACCATGCAGGGGTCACAGGGCAGCAGTAAACTCTTGGAGGGGGCTCAAACTGATTTCATATGTGATGCGGCAACATCGCTGCACGTGTACGATGACTCGTGCATCACCAGGATCCCTGCACCTCCAGAAGGATCAAGGTGGCATTGGCTAATTTGGTGCCGAGTCGAGAGGTGCACCAAGTTATACACCGTCTTCACTACTCCCCAGGGCAGTGATGTGCTCATCTTTTGGCACTTGAGGACATTCTGGGCGTCCCAGCTCCCGGCGGCGCGCTACGTCTGGGACTGGCCGGCAATGCCCCAGTATATAAAAGATTCCTTTGCAAAACTGGAATTCTTGCACCTGGACTACTGCCCCAGGCTCATACATGTGCTCCCCTTGTCCATTAGCACCTTGCCTAGCCTACATACCCTCGAGATCGTGTGCTGCGGCGATCTCACGGAGGTCTTCCCTTTGCGCCAGGAGCAGCAGACAATAATACGATTCCCCAGCCTGGCCCGCATCCACCTGCACGAGCTCCCCAAGCTGCAGCGCATCTGCGGGCGCACCATGTCCGCGCGTAACCTCGAGACCGTCAGGATCAGGGGCTGCTGGAGCCTCAGGCGACTGCCCGCCGTCGGTGACGACGAAGCCGCCGCCGACGACACCAAGCCCAAGCCCAAGCCTCCTCCGACGGTGGACTGCGAGAAGGAATGGTGGGAGAGGCTGGAGTGGGACGGGGTGGAGGCCAAGCACCACCCTTCCCTCTACCGGCCGAGCCACTCGCCCTACAACAAGACCCAGCTGCCCAAAGGCTCCCTGCTCAGGTGAACCCTCCCTTCAGCCCTGCCCTCCTCTCCCCTCCCCTGCCTATGTCAATCCTTTAGCTTGCATATATTGTTACACGCGACGGCGGAGGAACGACGAAGTAAACAAGATCAATCGCAGAGAGACACGAGATTTTAACGTGGAAAACCCTCCCAATGCGAGAGGGAAAAAACCACGGGCGCCAGCCAGCAACAATCTTCACTATATCGGGGTGAGGTTACAATGCCGGGGATTTACAACTCTAATCTCCTATCCCAAACGGGCCTCCGCTACGCTCCGTCCAGAAGCTGGCCTAATGTATAGAATTTGGATCACAAATCAACATATATTATATAATTCATCCATCCATTCCACACTGAGGTATAACCCATATTTAATTTCGTACCCATTAATCATACACGATTTGGCTATCATTATATTACATGATGATGCATCCATATGTATTGATCGACACACACACATACATACATATATGCCAGCTGCCTAGCTTGATTTATAGTCATGCATAATGAAGATTCATTCAAAGCTCCATAGGATTGGATTTATTGGTTGTTTCTTCACAGCCTAGCTTGATTTATATACAACATGCTTTGGTTGGATTCATCCTGGCTGCAGGTAATTCCTTCCTTGAATTTCAGCTACACATGCAGTTCCCTTGGACTAGTATATATGTTGTCTGCTGTGCCGCGTCGCTCGCTGTCGTCCGTCCTGGTGCATCGTCGTGTTATGTATATAATAGTAATCTGCAAGAATCATATCGATTCAGTGATTGATTTGCGTGTGACAAGTGGCATGATTGCCTGTGTGTCAAGTTGAGAGACCATGTGGTCTAAATCCCGTGTTGGTGATGAGTAATTGACTCGTGGTTTGGTTAGAGTGAGTTTAGTTTGAATGATTCGTGCCTTTTTGGCATTTGGCGAGGTCGGGTCGTGACTAGACAAAATTGACGCGTGGGCGTCGTCCCGGTTGGCCACGTGGGTCATTTCTCGGTTGAGTAGGATTTGTGAGTAGGATTCACCGTGTGCCCCCGGCGTCGAGCGCGATACGCAGGACACGTCGCCGGAGGAGTCTCGACGGGAGCGCGATCACGCAGGACACGCCGACGAGCTCTTGAGACCGACACCCGCGCACCGGAGGGACCCGTCGATGAAGCGGCGGCGATGGGCTGTCTAGGTCGGACTGACCGCCCCTAGATTTGTGATTCGTTATCGCAACAAAGTAAACGATAACGAAGAACAAGAAGCAAAATAGGCAGAGGAAAAATAGCAGATTGCAAAATAATGTAATAGATGAGTTTCGATTGTGTGTTGTCAATCGGCCGTAACCCTACACACATATATATAGGGGAAGCTGGTCCTAGCTTCTTTTGGAAACAACGATTATTTGAATCGAATCGAGTCCGACCGAATAAAACTTGTCTTAATTTATTCGGTTGCAATTTTACCACGCGCGAGATCGCTTCAAGATTGTTTCTTGATCCTTTCCAAACTATTGCCCGCGTGTCATGACTTCCCAAGATCGTTTATGACCAGCCAAGATCGCCACGACCGATCCCGAGTGCTCTTGATGCCGTCGACCATTCCAAAAACATCCCTTTGACCATGCTCACTTCCTTCAACATGGTCGGAATCGCCTTTGGCGCGTACCGACCTTCTCAACTTGATCGCTGCTCCTTACGATCGCCTTCAACGTGACCGTGGCCTTCTCTCGCGTGGTCGAACCTTTACGATAACCGGTCCGTGTCTCTTACGACTTCCCGGGCCGTTTACGATTGGTTAGAATCGTTACGATCGTTAGAACTATTTATGACTGGTTCGGATGCTTACGACCGATTCGATCCTTCTATTGCTTTACCAATCAGTTTTCCCCGTGGTCGTAGCCTCCAACGTAGTCGTAGACTTCACCGTGGTCGTAGATCTCAACGTGGTCGTAATCAACTCAGCTGGCTTCCGATTAAAGATGATATGGTCGTGCCATCGTCCACGGCCAACGTGGTCGTAACCGGTCCAGCTGGCTTCCAACTTGCTTTGCCGTGGTCGCAACGACTGCCAACGTGGTCGTAACTGCCTTCGACTACAACCAACATGGTCGTAACCGGTCCGGTGGCTTCCGACTTGCTTTGTCGTGGTCGTAACGATCGCCCACGTGGTCGAATCGCCTTCAACTACGACCAACGTGGTCGTAACCGTCGGTGGCTTCCGACTTACTTTGCGTGGTCGTAACGCCGCCAACGTGGTCGTAGCGCCGCCGACTACGCCAACGTGGTCGTAACCGGTTTAGCTGGCTTCCGACTTGCTTTGCCGTGGTCGTAACTACTCACGACCATGATATAGGCACAACCTTCCCTTGTTAACCTGCTTTTGGCTTTACGATGATTGTGGTTCCAAGCCAAATTTGATTATCAACATATGCCCCCTGTTTTTTGGCAACACTTGTGTGCCAAAAAATAAGGATTACTTGCTCGACCAACAAGGCCAATGTCAACACATCCATTGGCCATGTTTATATGTCTAAGGTCGATAAGTTATTATCGGCCATGTTATAAAGTCTAAGGGCGATAAACAAGTATCGGCCATACATGTTCAAGCTTCCTGCCACACACTTGGATGAAACTTCTTCAAGTATCTCCCATTGAGAGCACGGGGCAGCAACGTACCTTGCAATGATTCAACCAAATATGAGTTACCGGGAACCACTCTTGCAATCTTTAAAGGACCTTCCCAACTTGGAGACCACTTTCCGAACTTATTATCTTTCGAGCCAATTGGTAGAATCACTTTCCACACTAGATCACCAACTTGAAAGCTCTTCAACTTGACTTTCTTGTTGTATGCCTTTGCCACCCGCATCTTATCTTTCTCAATGGCTTTTAATGCTTCTAATCTCTTATCAGTGACTTCATCAATGTTGTCCATCATTAAATTATGATAATTCTCTGCCGATAAGTCATTTTGCTTAGCTAATCTCAAGGCATCCAAATTTACCTCTACGGGTAAAACACCTCTTGCCCATATACAAGCTCGTATGGAGTTACTTTGGTTGCTCCATGCCTTGAGATTCGATGCGCCCAAAGAGCCTCGGACAGCACTTCATGCCACCTTCTAGGATTATCTTCAATCTTTTCTTGATGAGCTTGATCAATATTTTATTTGTAGACTCTGCTTGTCCATTAGCTTGGGCATAATATGGAGACGAATTGAACAACTTTATCTTATATAATTCAGCAAAATCTCGGACTTGAGTTGATATAAAAGAAGAACCTTGATCTGAAGTTAGTGTTTGAGGAATGCGAACCGGTGAATAATATGCTCAGTTATGAATTGAATCACTTCCACATGTGTCATGTTCTTGAGAGGTACTGCTTCAGACCACTTAGTGAAATAATCGGTAGCAACTAGCACAAACCGATGCCCTTTTGACGACGGAGGATGTATTTGCCCGATGAAGTCTAATCCCCACCCTCTGAATGGCCACGGTTTGACAATAGGGTGCAACATAGCAGCAGGAGCTAGCTGAATGTTACCGAACTTTTGGCATGCTGCACATCCTTTGTAGTATCTGAAACAATCATTAATCATTGTCGGCCAATAGAAACCAGCACGTCTTAGCAACCACTTCATCTTGTGTGCCGACTGATGTGTACCGCATATACCTTCATGTACCTCTCCCATAGCAACTCTTGCTTGATCCTCATCCAAGCATTTCAGAAGAATACCATCAGCAGTACGGCGATAAAGATTATTGTCAATTAAACCATATTTGAAAGCCATCCGTCGAACCGTCCTATTTACCCTCTTGCTAGGGTCTTGCAAGTAATGAATGATTGGTTTTCTCCAATCTGCATCCTCATTTGCATCAGATTTTAAATTAATGGCCGAATCGGTGAGTTGTGGTTCGGTCTCGTCTTCGTTAGCAAGACAAGACATCGTGCAGTGAGAAAGGTGGAACATACCACGAGAAATATGGTAGCGGATGCTTGCTGTGCTAACTCATTTGCTCTCCAATTTTCATGTCTAGATATATGAGCAATACTAAAGAAATCAAAGGCAAGCAATGATATCTAGACATTTATCAAGATAAACATTAAGCGATTTCGTCAAACATTGAAAAACCTTGGAAACTTGCCGCACTACTAGCAACGAATCACGAAAACCTCAATATGTGTAGCACCTATAGCAAGTAAAGCTGCAGCCCGAATATCAAAGCTTCATATTCGCTTGATTATTTGTGCAAAAGAACTCTAAACGACAAGAGGCCTCAAAAATAGCCCCATATGGAGAAATATAAACAACACCAACACCTTGGCCATTGTTACAAACTGAACCATCAAATATAATCTCCATGGTACTAAAAAAAACCAGGTCAATGTCAATATGATGCCTATCATCAATCCGATGTTCAACAATAAAATCAGCAACGATTTGGCCCTTCGTAGATTTCAAAGCTTTGTAAGCCAAATCATATTCAATCAAAGCATAAGCCCACTTACCAATCCTACCACTCAGAATTGGTCTGTGCAACATATATTTAATGACATCGGTTTGACATGCAACTATGCAAGCACTAGACAACAAATAATGTCTTAATTTTGTGCAAGCATAATATAACAAAAGGCATAATTTTTCAATAAAAGTGTACCTTGTCTCTTGATCCAATAAACGCCGGCTCAAGTACGTAATAACATGTTCTTTTCCTTCGGTTTCTTGTGTTAAAACAGCACCAATTACTCCTTCTTCCGCCGCAATATAAAGCCTGAAAGGCTCTCCTTGCCTGGGCGCTTTTAACACCGGTGGAGTAACTAAATACTGCTTGATCTTTTCAAATGCTTCTAGCTGTTTTGCCCCCCAAGTAAAACCAGCATCGTTCTTCAACCGAAGGATAGGCGTAAAAGCGTCCACTTTCCCAGACAAGTTAGCAATAAATCTCCTCAAATAATTAACTTTGCCAAGGAATTTCAGTATATCTTTCTTGCACACAGAACCTGCACCTTCCGATTGCTTCAATTTTCTTGGGATCTATCTCTATGCCATGTTCATGAATAATAA
Source organism: Dendrocalamus sinicus (assembly GCA_036346575.1). Classification (NCBI taxonomy): domain Eukaryota; kingdom Viridiplantae; phylum Streptophyta; class Magnoliopsida; order Poales; family Poaceae; genus Dendrocalamus; species Dendrocalamus sinicus. The sequence continues at coordinate 581,073 of JAYEVI010000551.1, forward strand.
AACCTAAAAACTTCCCACCGATACACCAAAAGCACATTTTAGAGGATTCATCTTCAAACCATATTTTCTCATTCTATCAAAGCCAAGCGCAAATCGGCCAAATGTGGTTCAATGGCATCCGATTTGACGACAATATCATCAATATAAACTTCTAACATGACCCCAAGAAGATCATGAAAATTAAGTTCATAGCTCTTTGGTATGTTGCACCAAAGCATTTTTCAATCCAAAGGTCATTACTACCCATTCAAATAAACCAAGAAAACCAGGGCAACGAAAAGCTGTTTTGGAAATGTCCTCTTTGGCCATAAAAATCTGATTATACCCCGCATTGCCATCAAGAAAACTAATGACCTTATGTCCAGAAGCAGCATTAATAAGCATGTCGGCTATTGGCATAGGATACTCATCTTTTGGTGTAGCTCTGTTCAAATCTCTGAAATCAATACATACCCTTAACTTGCCGGACCCTTTCTTTTCGACGGGCACAATATTGGAAATCCAATCAGCATACCTGCAAGGTCTAATAAAATTAGCTTTAAGTAGCCGATCGATTTCCTCCTTAATCCGATCATACATCTTGGGATTAAACCTCCTAGCTTGCTGTTTGAAAGGTCTAAAACCTTTCTTAATGGGTAGCTGATGTTCCACCAACTCTCGGCTCAAACCGGGCATCTCATGGTATTCCCAAGCAAAAATGTCGACGTATTCTTTTAAAAGCTCGATTAATTTCAGCTTATAATCGGCTCTCAGATTTTTATTTATAAATGTCGGCCTAGGAATTGACCCATCACCAATGTCCATCTCCTCCAATGGGTGGTGATATGAAACCTTGTCCCAATTTATCAAAATTTTCTAGCTCTTCTATAGATTCATACATATCGTTCTCTTGAGACCGATAATCTTTGAGACGTTTTTGCAACCAATCTAAGCTAGGATTCATCACATCATATTTTGGAGCCGATCACCACCAATCGGCTTTAACATAACAGGTACAAAACCATTCCTTGTAGCGCTAAGGAAATCAAACTCTGGAAGATCACTCACGCTGATAAACAAGTAACTTCAGAGTGCTGCCAATCCACTATAGCATCGCCAAAGCGACACAAACCGATGTGTCAGTGTAGATGATCTCCACTTCGTCCTCAACCCATTGAATCAAAAATTGGTGCATGGTGGATGGCACACACGATTAGCATGTACCAGTCTCGGCCTAAAATCATATTGTAGTTACCTTGTACTTCAGCAACAAAAATCAGAGCAAAGTCTTGCTCCCAACCGTGAGCTCGACATAGATAACTCCTTTGGCCTCCGTCTTTTCTTTTCCTTCAAAGCCATTCAGCACCATGTTCGTCTTCTTCAAATCATCATCTTGCAGCCCCAATTTTTTGAAGACTGAATACGGCATGAGGTTGACAACAGCACCACCATCAACAAGCATCCTAGCAATTGGTGACCCGTTGATGTGGCCCTTGATGTACAGCGGCTTCAAGTGTTTTACCGGCTCTTTAGGCTTCTCGAAGATAGCATTTTTAGGACCAAAGTCCATCTGAGTTATCTCTCCTTTTTCATCAACAGCACGAAATTCAGCAGGTAGATAGTAAACCATATTGATATCCATACCTTCTCTAGCTGGTGTGGGCTCAAAATCTAACATCTCCTCATCATCTCCCAATGCACATACCTGCTCATGCTCTTTAGGTGATGTACGTCCTGCTGCAATAGGAGTAGTATCTGCGGCCCCGTCCACTAGCTTAGGCCTCCATACATGCTTCATGGGCGAATTTTATTGAAAAATTCGTCTCTCGTGCTTCCGCTGCATCCTCAATCTTCGCTGATTCCGCATGCGCTGCAACCTTCTTTTTTGAGCTTTGGTCAGACCGGAAGGGCACCACCTTGGCCGGGTATACTTGGGATCTCTTCCCTTCGCGCTACTGCTGCTAGCTTCGTGTTCATTAGCTGCTGATCCTGGCTGAACAACAACCATAGTACTACTGGATTTAGCTGGATTATTAATGACAATTGGCCTTTTACCAAGATCTTTGGTTGACACTTCTGCAGTGCTAACAATCCTGCTTTCTTGCTTGTTAGGTTCTGAATTTTCAGCACTTGGCGATTTAGCATGCCATTCTTGCTTTATAATCTTCTTCGTTGCAGAGGCATTGGATGGTCGGTTAGCACCACCACCAGAACAACCTTTTGTAGAGCGGGTTAGCCTCTCAAAAACTGATCTTCTAGGTGCTGTCCACCTAGGATGAAAAGCATATGGCGTCATTGGAGGGTGCGCCCATCCTCCATTCTGATTGTATGGTGTGTAGGAGAAAGGTGTCATCCATTGCGTAGGCACCCATGGCTCATACGGACGAAACTGACGTTGTATTTGATGCCTCGGAGGTGATCTTGGACGCTTCAATTGTGATGGTCGATTAGAGCTAGAAGTGGCCGCTTGGTTAGCATATTTGGACAGCAGCATATCGAATGTTGGCTTGATGCGCTTCGCTGTACTTTTGCTTTGTTTATCTTCCACTTGCCAACCTCTGGATTTTGGGCTTGATAAACTTCTGCAAGCCTCATGTTGCACTTGCCCCAGTGCGAAGTGCTCACGGTGATCTTCAATGTTTCCTTCCCATCAGGGCCTTCTCGATTACAACCTCTCTTCCGAGACCTTGTCATCATCATGTATCACTCTAGGCTCACCGATAACAACACCGCTTTCCTTTTGCTGATTCGGCATGTTCGGTGAAGCAACACTTTCCCGCCTCCATATCCATCGTGTTCATGGGGAAGGGAGACTTGTCTACTTGCATTTCGGCAAAACTCAATCGTCCATCATTGATAGCCGATTGGGTCTGTCGCCGAAAAACATTACAATCATTAGTGGCATGAGAAAAAGAATTATGATATTTGTAAAAGCCCGTCGCTTCAGCTCTTCAAGCGGCGTAAAGTATGAGAAATTTTAATGACCTTATCATTCAGCAAAGCATCAAAAATTCTATCACATTTTGTAACATCAAAAGTAAACTTCATCTCCTCTTCACGATTTTTGCGAATTGGCTTAAGAGCATTACATGCATATGGTTTGGCCTTTGAGGGCCAAACAAATTCAGCAGCATAGACATCAACTTCATCATCCTGATCGGAAGAATAATCAACTACGTTTATGCGAGGAACGTCAACTTTAGTCTTATGGTTTTCTTTGATATCTTTACTTTGGCTTTCTTTAGCCAAAGCTCATTCTAACACTTGGTTAACGGTTAAAAACTCATAACTTTCCAACTTTTCTTTAATGTGAGTTCTCAAACCGCTAAACACAAGATCAGCCAAGTCCCTTTCACTTATCACAAGACTATAGCACCGGTTTTTAACATCTCTGAACCTTTTGACATAATCGGAAACCGATTCATCACTTTTTTGCCTAACCGATGTAAGATGTGATAACTTAAACTCAGCGTCACCGCTATAAAAATGATCATGAAATTTTTGCTCAAGCTGCGACCATGTAATGATAGAACCAGGGGGTAAAGCAGAAAACCATGAAAAAGCCGTGCCAGTTAAAGACAAAGAAAACAAACGAACTTTAAGTTCATCTATATTACCCGCCGCTCCCAACTAGGCAAGATATTGGCTAACGTGCTCCCATGTAGTTTTGCTGTCCCCACCATCAAATTTAACAAACTCAGGAAGCTTATAACCTTGGGGATAAGCAATAGTATCAAAATGAGATGGATATGGTTTCTGATAAGTGCGGGCTCTAACTCTCGGCTCAATGCCGAAAGACTCAACAAACATCCTGCGCACATCATCTCTAATTTTTGCAATGCTTCGTCCATATTGGCCGAAGCCGTGATGGGTGATCGCAAAGGAGCTACAGGGTGTTGGTCACCATGGTAGGCGATGGAGGTGGTATCGGTATAACGAGAATCGGCAAGGACCTTGGCATACTTATATCGCTCGATGTTGATGTTCCCAAAGGTGGTAGGCTCATGATATGATTAGGATACGTGGGCGCTACCATTAGTTCATCTCGTGTTTAGTTTGTTGTCGGAAAAGAAACTCAATGGCATGCCACATTGGGGTTGTATATTTGGTACTCCACTATTTGCCGATGAATTAATAGGCGCTGTCGGCTTAGAAAGTTCTACGCTAGAAAAAGTGCCAACCTGACTTGTACCCATGGCCGCACTATTTATTTTCTTAATGTTTGCCATCTGATGCATATAATCAAAGATCTCTCTAGTGTTCTCATTAAGCATGTGCTGAACTTGCTCCATTGTAACACTAGATGAATTGGTAGCAACAGATGAGAGGGTTGATCACGGCACTTACAAGGGGTTCTACCTTTTCCGAGTAATGCGGAGGAGGGAACGTGATGTCGCCGAGTGGAGTTATGTTGCCTTGACGATCCTTCTTGAATTTTGCAAGGAACGCTCGTAAATCCTCCTCCTCGCGCTTTTTCTTGTATGCCTCAAAAGCTTGGCGATGCTCTTCCGATAATTCATCGTAACCGGGCTTGACGACATTATCGGTGTTAACCTCCCCGGGTATTGGGATTTTGCTGCTGCCAGTCATGGTGATTGGCGGCGTCAATTTTCCTTGATCTTTCCCCAGCGGAGTCGCCAAAAAGTGTGTTCGCACACGAACACGTCACCGTGTGCCCCCGGCGTCGAGCGCGATACGCAGGACACGTCGCCGGAGGAGTCTCGACGGGAGCGCGATACGCAGGACACGCCGACGAGAGCTCTTGAGACCCGACACCCCGCGCACCCGGGAGGGACCCCGTCAGGGCGAGCGGCGGCGATGGGCTGTCCTAGGTCGGCCTGACCGCCCCTAGGACCTTGTGATTCGTTATCGCAACAAAGTAAACGACAACGAAGAACAAGAAGCAAAATAGGGCAGAGGAAAAAATAGCAGATTGCAAAATAATGTAATAGATGAGTTTCGATTGTGTGTTGTCAATCGGCCGTAACCCCTACACACATATATATAGGGGGAAGCTGGTCCTAGCTTCTTTTGGAAACAACAGTTATTTGAATCGAATCAGAGTCCAGACCGAATAAAACTTATCTTAATTTATTCGGTTGCAATTTTACCACGCGGCAGAGATCGCTTCAAGATTGTTTCTTGATCCTTTCCAAACTATTGCCCGCGCGTGTCATGACTTCCCAAGATCGCTTATGACCAGCCAAGATCGCCACGACCGATCCCGAGTGCTCTTGATGCCGTCGACCATTCCAAAAACATCCCTTTGACCATGCTCACTTCCTTCAACATGGTCGGAATCGCCTTTGGCACGTCATCGACCTTCTCAACTTGATCGCTGCTCCTTACGACCGCCTTCAACGTGACCGTGGCCTTCTCTGCATGGTCGAACCTTTTACGATAACCGGTCAGTGTCTCTTACGACTTCCCATGGCCGTTTACGATTGGTTAGAATCGTTTACGACTGGTTAGAACTATTTATGACTGGTTCTGGATGCTTACGACTGATTCCGATCCTTCTATTGCTTTACCAATCAGTTTTCCCCATGGTCGTAGCCTCCAACGTAGTCGTAGACTTCACCGTGGTCGTAGATCTCAACGTGGTGGCCAACGTGGTCGTAATCAACTCAGCTGGCTTCCGATTAAAGATGATATGGTCGTGCCATCGTCCACGGCCAACGTGGTCGTAACCGGTCCAGCTGGCTTCCAACTTGCTTTGCCGTGGTCGCAACGACGCCAACGCGTGGTCGAATCGCGCCGACTACGACCAACATGGTCGTAACCGGTCCAGCTGGCTTCCGACTTGCTTTGTCGTGGTCGTAACGACTGCCCACGTGGTCGTAACTGCCTTCAACTACGACCAACGTGGTCGTAACCGGTCCAACTGGCTTCCGACTTACTTTGCCGTGGTCGTAACGGCCGCCAACGTGGTCGTAATCGCCGACTACGCCAACGTGGTCGTAACCGGTTTAGCGGCTTCCGACTTGCTTGCCGTGGTCGTAACTACTCACGACCATGATATAGGCACAACCTTCCCTTGTTAACCTGCTTTTGGCTTTACGATGATTGTGGTTCCAAGCCAAATTTGATTATCAACATTTTGTACCGTGCTATGCGATGTGTTTCTTATGCGTGTTGGCGCAGGACATCGAGGCGAGTCGTGGTGAGACACGGAGGACCGGACTAGGCGCGGTGGCGTTGAGGTCGAACGGTCGGGATGTGTCGAAGACGGCGTGGACTCGAGGTGGAGTCGTGGCGAGGCACGGTGGACCGGACTAGGCGCAGTGGCGCCGAGGTCGAACGGTCGAGGTGTGCCAAGACGGCGAGCTGCGTGGCTTGCGGGGCAAGGAATGAGGAAGCTTCTGGAAGGTGCGCGAGGGCGTTTGGTAAACGCAAAGCTGCACTAAAGGAAGTGGATTGTGGGTAAAGCGCAAAAGCTAAATGGGTAAAGCACTTGGTGAACCCATTAGTGGAGGGTATAAATAGAGAGGGAGATGGTGTGCTGAAATTTGAGAGAGTGTGTATAAAAGTTAGGGTTCCATTTGGGTCTCTCCATGTGTGTATGTGTGTGTTCCTCCCAAGAAGCATGTGTAGCTCTTGGTGTTCTTGAGGATTGAGAGGGAGAGGATGGATTGAGAGTTTTGTAATCATCCCTCTATATGTAATCGGGGGTATCGTGACTCCTCTTTTGATTTGGAATGAGAAATCTGAAGTTTATTCTATAATGAGAAATCTGAAGTTTATTCTATGTTCGAGCTTCTGTCTGTTGAGTTCTTGCATTTCTCCTGGTTCTCTAGTCTGCCTACAAGTCCTGCATTTAGCTTCTCTGCTTTTTGTTTGAAGTTCTTGATTTAGTAGCTCTGTTTTGTGTGCTCTGGTAGGGTATATTTAAGGGCTACTTGGCGAGAGAATTCCCGAGAGCAATCAGTCTACAGTCAAGTTTTCTCGCGTCTCTGTTCGCTCGTGTGTCTGGCGTGACCAAAGATGGTTATGTATGCTGCTATTTCCTGCGTTTGAGTCTGGTGTGAGCTCTAGGCAGCAGCAAGTGGATCAAAGCCCTCGCCATTTTCTTGTGAGTTTGTAGTGTTGGTGGTGTACTTCTTTTGATCAAAGGCTTTTATGCTTTTTCCTCGCTTGCTTCTTCCTTTGGCCAAGTCTAAAAGCCTTGCATGCTCATTTGCTTTCCTGTGCCGAACAATGCACCATTCAAAGCTCTTTTAGTGCTTGTCTTTTTATTCTTTTGTCGATCTTTCTCATTTTTGCATGCAGATCAAACAGTGATATTTTTAGTTGAAATTTTTCTTGGTGGTCTCGATTTATGCTGATTTTTGGTATCGCTTGCGTTCCAAGCTTCAGCATAATTATTTTTTGTAAGCTGCTCTGTCTCTGCATTATCTGCGTACGATTTCCCGGGGGCGATTTTTGAAGCGAGCGACATTCACCCCCCCCTCGGTCGCCATTTCGGTCCTACAATTGGTATCAGAGCCGGTTAGCTCTAATCAATAGATCTTAACCGGCCTCAAGAGCCATGGCGACGGACAAGTACTCGACCAAGCCGCCCGTTTTCGATGGCATGGATTACCCCTTCTGGAAGAGCCGAATGGAGACATATATCCAGACTCAGGGGTACGCCATCTGGCGCAAGGTCAAGGTCCGGTTTGTTGTTCCTGCCGATGAGAACATCAATGCTGGAAATATGCATGATGTTGAGGCGAACGCTAAGGCAAGGAACATCATTATCCGGGCACGAGTCGTAGCGAGTTTGACCGCATATCTCATCTTTCGTCCGCCTTGATATCCGGAGACCCTCGATGCATACCATGAGGGCACCACCAGATTAAGGCGGTGAGACAGGACGATTCAAGCGTGACTACAACAAATTTGAGATGCTTGCTGGTGAGTCTTTGGATGAGTGTTTTGCGGCGTTTTCATAAGATTCGAGCAACCTCCGAGTGGTCGGTCTCACCTACCCGACTCGGATAACGCCGATGATGCTCGCCGCACTCGACCTTCGTGTTTGGGAGATGAAGGTGACTACCATCAAGGACACAACGGACCTCTCGACTTTGACTCTTGATGCGCTGTACTCGTGCCTCAAGACTCACGAGATTGACATTGTCTCTGAAGTCGAAGTCACGATCGATGGCCCTAGTCACCGATCCCACGTTGGCTTCGGTTCTTACGAGTCTACTTGCGGATTCTCCTTGCTGCTCTCGTGACATAGCGATGATCGATTAGAGCACTTGCGGATGAGCAGCTAGCCCTCCTTGCTCGAAGATTCTCCCATGCTTACAAGGAGGAGGGACGAGAAAGAGAGGAGGGCCCGTGATTTGCTTCGAGTGTGGTGGCCCCAACCACATCCGAGCAAACGCCCCAAGCAGGAAAGGGCAAAGGTGACTACGCGGTTCGGGCAAGAACGACTACACCGACAAGAACCGCAACACGAAGCCCTCAAGACTGCTCAAGGAAAGAAGAAGTTCCGCAACCGGAAGGCCAAGAAGCTCTTCCACGGCGTCCTCACCGCCGGCGACCTCGACCTCGGCGAGGTGGAGGGATGGAGCGACGACGACGGGACGGGTGACCAAGAGCCCAAGGATGGCGGCGATGACTTCTCCGGCATGTGCTTCATGGCCCTCGAAGGCGAACTCAGCGACAATGAGCTGTACTCGACACGGATGAGGTACTCCTTCTTATGACCAGCTAAATGATGCTTTTCTTAAGCTAGGTGGATTTCATGCTAGAGCTAGGTCTAGGTGTACCGAGTTAGAGAAGGAAGTAGATGGTATCACGGAGATTACTTCACTTACATCCGCTCCTCCCGTGACGATCGTGATATATCTTGTGCCTTGCTTGATGACATGGAGAAATTAAGGACCTCTCATGATAGTGTGTCCTCCGAGCTTGATATTGTTAAGGTGGAGAATGTTAGTCTGCTTGCTGAGTTAGAGTTGAGTAGGATAGCTGTTACCCTACTTACTACTGATGAGACTACTTCTCCCACCTCATGTGAGGATAAGGACATTGCTGCTAGAGGACCTTATGCCATGCTCCTTGATCTGCCCGATCCTTGTAAAAAATTGCAATAACTTGAAGATGAACTTAAAACGGGCAGATCATAAAATTGCTGAACTCCAAGCTTCTTTACTTGAGCCAATTGATTCATGCTTGAACTGTCCCAAGTTAACTGCCGAACTTGAAGCTGTCTCCAAACAGTTTCAAGAAATGATTGATCATGATAGGAAAATGGCTCAGTATGCTTCTAAGGACCCTGTTAGCTCACCATGTATTAACTGTAACAAACTAAAATCTGATTTGATTGCATTGGATGAGAAATGTGTGAAGCTGACTAAGGACCTACTAGAGAAGCAACCTTCTGCTTGTATTGTGCTGTCTTTGAGAAGGGGAGAAGCCCGTGGTAAGGTGGAGACGCCTAGGAACGTGAACCAACTGACTAGCAGTAGGACTGTCCATTCAGAGTCGGCTGTGCGTGCACAAGCCATTCTTCCCTCTGCTGTTGGTTCTTCATCTGCTCCCTTACCTCCTGCTGTTCCCTCTTCCCCCTGCTCTTCTTGCACCTCTCTCTTTCGGGAGTGTCAGTACCTTATGAACACTCTCGAGAGATTTGTAGGCGGCAAGAAGAAGCTTAATCTTATTCTAGACCAGTCCAAGATTTGCAGATTTAATCAGGGTCTAGGATATGACTATTATGAGGATATGAGGAAGCATCCACCTGCTGTGCTCAGACCCATAGCACCAGGTGTGATCGAGACCGAGCCCAGGACCGAGAAAGTCCAATTTAAGTCAGCGGGCTATGTCCAGGGGATTTCTGACAGCAAGGTGATTGCACTGCCGCCGGCCTCTCGAAAGCGGCTTCGACCGTGCTACTTCTACCTCTCGGAGGATGAAGTATCACCGCACCTTCGCCGGAAGGATGGACACACGTTGATCGATGCTTCAGCGCGCCAAGATCGCGCGTAGAGACCGTGTTGAGTCTCTAGGCGTATTCGTGGTCGGCCCGGATCCTGAGTGCACCTAGACCAGCACGAGGTCTAGGCTATCTTTGTTGATGGGTTTGGGCAGCATCGAGGACTTGGTTTTTGAGCCTTCCGTTTTCGTCCTCATGCTGCTCCTGGTCATGACTTCCGCCGTCCCGAGGGTACATCTCATTTCCCGTCGAGACGATTACCGCGGCGTGTTCAGCGTGTTGCGGTGTTCGACTCGCTCTCCGTAGCGATCGGACCCGCAGCGCAGCCTTCAGTCCGCTCACGCACCTTCTGCTGTGAGTGACAGAGCGTAGGGTAGATAGAGGTCGGTCGTGCTTGACTACTTCATCCGCTCGGCGTGTTGTTCAGTATTGGGTGCCAAAATCACTCTTGATTTACCCCAAGATCGAGACTTTACTGCTTGACTCAGTTCGCGGGCGAGGAAGGAAAGGTTTGGCTCGTAGACTCGGGTGTTCACGACACATGACCGGAGATTCTCGTTGGTTTTCTTCCCTTGCCGTGCTCCAGTGATGAGACGATCACCTTCGAGATGCTTCATCCGGCGCGTCATCGCCAAAGGTACAGTGCGCATTAATGACTCTTTCATTTTGAAAGATGTAGCCTTGGTTAGTAAGCTGCAGTACAATTTGCTTTCAGTTTCTCAGCTTACCGATGACGACTTTGAGGTGAGCTTTAAGAAAAACAATTGCAAAATTCTTGATTTTTGGGTAGTCCGTTTATGGATTTCGTTTTGGGAGGATCTTTCGTGCTGATTTTTCTGAGTCTTCTGGTGATCCTCTCAGGTGTTTAGTTGCTTCTGAGTCCCGCGACCTTTCGTTCTGGCATAGGAGACTTGGTCATATTGGATTTGACCATTTGACCCGAGTTAGCGGCCACGACCTCATTCGTGGTCTGCCGAAGCTCAAAATGGTCAAAGATCTAGTTTGTGCTCCTTGCCGGCACGGCAAGATGGTTGCCGCCTCCCATCCTCCGGTCACAGTCACTATGACCGATGCACCAGGACAGCTGCTCCATATGGACACAGTTGGACCAGCTCGAGTGCAGTCAGCAGGAGGGAAGTGGTATGTTCTTGTCGTGGTCGATGACTTCTCGAGGTATTCTTGGGTGTTTTTCTTAGCCTCGAAGGATGAGACTTTTTCACTTTTCCGAGGTCTTTTCAGTAGGCTTTCTGTTGAGCTCCCAGGTGCCTTGAGAGCGATCCGCAGTGACAATGGCACAGAGTTCAAGAATTCCTATTTCGAGAGTTTCTGTGGTGAGACAGGTGTAGAGCACCAGTTCTCTTCTCCGCACGTCCCACAGCAGAATGGCGTCGTGGAGAGGAAGAACCGTACCTTGGTCGAGATGGCCAGGACGATGCTCGATGAGTACTCTACACCGAGGAAGTTTTGGGCTGAGGCTATAGCCACCGCGTGCCATGTTTCGAATCGAGTTTTTCTTTGGGCACACTTGCACCGCACTTCTTATGAGTTGAGATACGGGCGAAAGCCTAGCGTCTCTCATTTTCGTGTGTTTGGTTGCAAGTGCTTTATTCTGAAGTCCGGGAACCTAGATAAGTTCGAGTCACGTTCTTGTGATGGGATCTTTCTAGGTTACTCGCCTTCTTCGCGGGCTTATAGGGTCTGGAGCTGCGAGTCTAGCAAAATGGTAGAGACCTGTGAGGTGACCTTTGACGAGGCGGTCCGGGACTAGGCCGATATCTCGTGTTCTTTAGAGCAGTCCGAGACCATCTTCGTGAATGACGAGGACGATGGAGATGAGGGTTGTCTACCCGATCCAGTCCTTTATCCACCCCTTGAGGTGCCGTCTTCCACCGCACCTCCAGGTGATCAGCCCATGCCTTCTGCTTCCTCTGGAGCTAGTGGCTCTGTTCCTATCTCGTCAGCTCACGAGGTAGAGACCACTTCTTCATCTCATCCTGGACCTCCCCGACATATCCGAAAAGACATCCTTCGAGCAAATGATTGGAGACTGTTCGAGCGTGTTACCCGCTCAAAATCGCTTATCTCAACTCGTCTCCATTCGCTTTCATTGCCTCCTTTGAGCCCAAGGATATTTCTCATGCTCTTTCCGATGAGTCTTGGGTCAATGCCATGCATGAGGAGTTAGAAATTTTGAGAGGAACAAGGTCTGGTCGCTTGTCGAGCCCCGCGAGGTCACAATATTATTGGGACTAAGTGGGTGTTCAAGAACAAGCAGAGCGAGGATGGAGTGGTTATTCAAACAAGGCTAGGACTGGTAGCTCGGGGTTTTCTCGGGTTGAGGGTCTAGACTTCGAGGAGACCTTTGCCCTCAGAGCTCGACTTGAGGCCATTAGAATCCCGCTTGCCTTTGCAGCTTCTAAGGGTTTCAAGCTCTACGAGATGGACGTCAAGAGTGCCTTCCTTAATGGCGTTATTGAGGAAGAAGTTTACGTCGACTGACCTCCTGGTTTCAAGAACCCCAAATACCCACACCATGTCTTCAAGCTTTGGCGTTGTATGGACTTAGCGAGCCCCGAGCATGGTATGAGAGGCTTAAATCCTACTTGTTGAGTCATGGGTTTGAAATGGGTAAAGTAGACAAGACCTTGTTCATCCGTCATGGCAATGACCTTACGCTCGTCGGATCTATGTCGATGACATCATCTTTGGCGGCTCTTCTCATACTGTTTCACGCTTCTCGGATGTCATGAGCACCGAGTTTGAGATGAGTATGATGGGCGAGTTGACCTTCTTCCTTGGCTTCCAAATCAAGCAGACTCAGGAGGGTACATTTCTTCATCAGGGAAAGTACACTCGTGACCTCCTGAGATGCTTCGACATGAGTGATGGTAAGCCAGTGTCAACTCCCATGGCTTCTACAGCCTACCTTGACCCAGATGAGGACGGCGAGCCAGTTGATCAGAAAGAGTTCAGAAGTATGATCGGTTATCCTTGTATGATTCATGCCATGTCAAATAGGCTGAGTTGAGTCTTGAATCTAGGTTGAATCTTAGATTGAGCTATTTTAGCATCTTGATACATCATGAGTTAGTACAATGTGTTAAAAAGCAAAAAGATCTCTTTTGTGCGAAAAAACTGATCTCACCAATTCTTTCCTATGAGACGGCTTGCCATTGCACTTGGCATGAACTTAGGGGGAGTTTTGGATGACCTAGACTATCTTCTTAAGCTTCTTGCTTGGAATAGTCGCATAAGGCTTGAGATCTAGCACATGATAAAACAAAATGTTGGTTGACAACCACCATATTTGTGCGAAAAAACTGATTTCACCAATTCTTTCTCATGAGACAGCCTTGCCATTGCACTAGGCATGAACTCAGGGGAGTTTTGGATGACCTAGACTATCTTCTTAAGCTTATTGCTTGGAGTAATCGCATAAGGCTTGAGATCTAGCACATAAACAAAAAATTAGGTTGAAAACAACCATATGCTTTCAAAAGACAATGTTTAATGTGCTCAATTTGCTTAATCTACAATCAGAACCAAGTACTTTAACCAATGTTTCAATCTTGAGCTTATAGCACTCTATTTGGACTCAATGTTAGCTTCTTTGTTCCGCTTAGCTTATTGACATGGCCTGCATCATCCTTGGATGTCTCTAGCTAGACTTTACTCATTGATGACGTGACTTGCTCACAAAATGCATTACATTTCAGATTGTCATCTATGTGCTCTAGCTGTCTTATATATATATTGTCATGATCTAGATAGCGTTTTATTGAGTTATAGCTTGGTGTATTACATTATGGTCATTATGGATAATTCTCATGGCTCTAAATGCTTAAATAAACAAACTTCAGCCATATTCATCCATTGACATGTCATATTCTCTCTATTGCATCTTGATGTGTTTATTGCCAAAAGGGGAGAATAGAGAAGAAAAAGTCCATTGGGATCATTTTAGAGCTTTGGAGATCAATTTGCTCTTTCGCTTGTTGCTCTAGTGGTTCCTTCAATCGACATGGTCATAAGCTTCATTCCCTTCTTTGGACCATGTTGGATTCTTCAAACTCAAACTCAACCGTGCTTTTTCGAAGTTTGTCAATATACTCATCAAGGGGAGATTGAGAGACCATGTGGTCTAAATCCGTGTTGGTGATGAGTAATTGACTCGTGGTTTGGTTAGAGTGAGTTTAGTTTGAATGATTCGTGCCTTTTTGGCATTTGGCGAGGTCAGTCGTGACTAGACAAAATTGACGCGTGGCGTCGTCCGGTTGGCCACGTGGGTCATTTCTCGGTTGAGTAGGATTTGTAAGTGCTAACCATGTTTACATGTTTTGTACCGTGCTATGCGATGTGTTTCTTATCCGTGTTGGCTGCGGGACATCGAGACGGAGTCGTGGTGAGACACGGAGGACCGGACTAAGCGCAGTGGCGTTGAGGTCGAACGGTCGGGATGTGTCAAGACGGCGTGGACTCGAGGTGGAGTCGTGGCGAGGCACGGTGGACGGACTAGGCGCGGTGGCGCCGAGGTCGAACGGTCGAGGTGTGCCAAGAAGGCGAAAGCTGCGTGGCTTGCAGGGCAAGGAATGAGGAAGCTTCCTGGAAGGTGCGCGAGGGGCGTTTCGGTAAAAACGCAAAGCTGCACTAAAGGAAGTGGATTGTGGGTAAAGCGCAAAAGCTAAATGGGTAAAGCACTTGGTGAACCCATTAGTGGAGGGTATAAATAGAGAGGGAGATGGTGTGCTGAAATTTGAGAGAGTGTGTATAAAAGTTAGGGTTCCATTTGGGTCTCTCCATGTGTGTATGTGTGTGTTCCTCCCAAGAAGCATGTGTAGCTCTTGGTGTTCTTGAGGATTGAGAGGGAGAGGATGGATTGAGAGTTTTGTAATCATCCCTCTATATGTAATCGGGGTATCGTGACTCCTCTTTTGATTTGGAATGAGAAATCTGAAGTTTATTCTATGTTCGAGCTTCTGTCTGTTGAGTTCTTGCATTTCTCCTGGTTCTCTAGTCTGCCTACAAGTCCTGCATTTAGCTTCTCTGCTTTTTGTTTGAAGTTTTGATTTAGTAGCTCTGTTTTGTGTGCTCTGAACTGGGGTATATTTAAGGGCTACTTGGCCAGAGAATTCCCCGAGAGCAATCAGTCTACCAGTCAAGTTTTCTCGCGTCTCTGTTCTGCTCGTGTGTCTCGGCAGCAGCCAAAGATGGTTATGTATGCTGCTATTTCCTGCGTTTGAGTCTGGTGTGAGCTCTAGGCAGCAGCAAGTGGATCAAAGCCCTCGCCATTTTCTTGTGAGCTGTAGTGTTCGGTGGTGTACTTCTTTTGATCAAAGGCTTTTATGCTTTTTCCTGCTTGCTTCTTCCTTTGGCCAAGTCTAAAAAGCACTGCATGCTCATTTGCTTTCCTGTGCCCGAACAGCAGACCATTCAAAGCTCTTTTAGTGCTTGTCTTTTTATTCTTTTGTCGATCTTTTCATTTTTGCATGCAGATCAAACAGCAGTATTTTTAGTTGAAATTTTTACTGGCTGGTCTCTGATTTATGCTGAATTTTTTGGTATCGCTTGCGTTCCAAGCTTCAGCATAATTATTTTTTTTGTAAGCTGCTCTGTCTCTGCATTATCTGCGTACGATTTCCCGGGGGCGATTTTTGAAGCGAGCGACATTCACCCCCCTCTGTCGCCATTTCGGTCCTACACAAGTGCACCCCATCTGCACTACCATGGTGCAACTGCGCTCGTCTTTCAAGTTCAGTTTACTTTGATTTGGTGTGGACCTTAATTGATCGATC
Organism: Dendrocalamus sinicus; assembly: GCA_036346575.1. Classification (NCBI taxonomy): domain Eukaryota; kingdom Viridiplantae; phylum Streptophyta; class Magnoliopsida; order Poales; family Poaceae; genus Dendrocalamus; species Dendrocalamus sinicus. The sequence goes on from JAYEVI010000551.1 coordinate 596,769, forward strand.
CATCCAAATGAACTATATATCGATCATCATCTCGCTTGTTGGATAGATGATACCAACCGTGTGTGACTGTGCGACAGAGAAATAATGAAACAGAGAGTTCAGCTAGCTTCTGTATGAGCATGTTGCTGCTGTGCTCTTTTGTTTGTGTGCGCGTGTGACTTGTCGACTGTATATGGACCGATGTATTATTACTCCAGTACTTATGGATGATGGTGATGCATGATTGTGCGTCTGGTTTGTACAATAGTTATGCTACAATGAACTACTGCAAGACTGGTTTAGCTACTCCCTGAAACTGAAATGTTGTCCAAATTCACACATGAATGTAGCGAGATCTTAACGTGGCAAGTTTGGAAGGGTTTAACAGTCACTCAACCTCAACGATGGCAAGACATCAAAGTGCCACTGCTGCAGACAGCCCTATCACAGACGGTTTGGAACCATCATCACAGACGATTCCTGAACCGTCAGTGTTTATAAACAGAAAGGGTAACAGCCCTTACCCTGGTTCTTCTCCACAATGTACGCAAAGTGGAAGAAGCTCTACACGCATTGGAGAGACTGATGGATAGCCTTGCCGATCAAGCAGAAACGGCAGATTCTGAGGAATCTTTTCATGCTATCCTCTACGACATTATAGGCTATGCTACTAATTATTTGCCCAGGCTGGAGGAGGAAATGCTGAGGACAAGGACAATCTTAACGGCGTTCGAGAAGTCAGTGGCTGATCCTCCAAGTCCCAATCGAAGAAGAAACGTACGAAGCCCAAAAGATTACAATCTGGAAAACTCTTTACCTGTGCGACTTTTGTAATAAATTTGCCTCTAATTGAAATTAATAAATTTGCCTTTAATTTGTGATCTCTTGTCTCAATAGTTCTGTAGTAAAGTTATTAGAAGCAATGTGTCTTATATATTAACCTCTGATCATGAACAGAACATGACAGACAAAGGGACATCACAGACGGTTCTTATCAAAAACCGTCTGTGAACATTCACAGACGGTTCTTAAAAAGAATCACAGACGGTTCTTAAAAAGAACCGTCTGTGATAGTCTACACAACACGGACGGTTTTTAATGAAAAACCGTCTGTGATAATTCCAGATTATCACAGACGGTTTTTTATTAAAAACCGTCTGTGATACTTTAGTATCACAGACGGTTCATCGGTAAGGACCGTCTGTGATACTCGACCACTAACACAGACGGTGTTCAAATTAAAACCGTCTGTGTTAGTGTCAATCACAGACGGTTTTGTCATACCGTCTGTGATGTAGCCGTTCAGTATAGCCTCTTTTGTAGTAGTGTGCGTGAGATGAACATTCGACCCAGCTGTGACAGTGGCTGACCATATCCGGTAGCCTCCCAGAAACCAACGATTTCATCACGAAGCATGTACGCATATCTTCTAGCACATGCACATCTTGTTCATCTGTCCATCGAAAACAAGTCTGTTTGAGCACACACTCGGCCAATCAAAATCCTGCATTCTGCTGTCAGTGACTCAGTGAATGCCTCCAAGACCAAGGATATATCGTAGGACGAATAGTCGTCTTCTCTAAATTAATGTACGTACCTGTTCGGCAATCAAATTGTCACTGTGTTAAGACTTTTTTTTGGTTCACTTGGGACAGATCAGATTTGATAGCAGAAGGGAAAGAACTGATACTAGAGTGTGAATCGAAGTGTAACCGAGGTATAAAATATATACTGCTATAGTGCAATTTCAACCATAATTCAGCTCATTTCAGTCCAACCGAGCGGCACTGAACTTTCGATTCAATCAATTGGGTCCCTTCTGACAGCAGTCACTCTTTCTTTTCTTTTATCATCAGGTCGGTCATGGAGGTAGTAGTACAAGCAACCTAATGCATACTCCAGTATATTTACAAAGAAAAATCCAATAAGAACCGCCAAGAAATTCATTTGATTGTTCCAAATCTATACATAGATAGGCCATAGTGATAGCAGTAAAAATGCAATGAAAAGTCTAGACGTACAGTAGCTACTAGTAGTATTAGGAGTAAGCTCTATAATAGATCCATTCTTGGCTAGTGGTGCCATTTGCATTTGACTTGCAACTGGCATTGCTTTTTTTTCAGGGTAGTTAAGTTGTATATCCATATGCTAGGCAACAACCAGGGCTTTCAGCCAAGCTTCAAACTAAGTAAATGTGAAGTTGAAGCAAAAAAAAAAAAAAAATCTGTCCAAGCGAAGAGTTTACTCAATAGAGTCTTGAGCTTATGAATACATGAATAGCGCCTTCTTAATTGAAGCTTTGAGTTTGTAAAAGCTAACAGACTTATCAGTGTTGTTCAAGATGGAAGGGATGAATAAATAAATAAATAATCAGGGCTTTTAGCCTGGCCCCAAAACTTGATCAGAAGTTGAACCAGTACTACTTACTAGTTTGCCTCACAAGATAGAGTTGATGCACACATTTATTGGTGTGGGTCCCTTCTTTTCAACTTCGTTAACTAGTTTAAAATAAAGTATCTTTTAAATCAAGATTTACAAATTAATTATAATATATATTGTAGTGGCTTTATTTATATCGGTTAAAATCATACGCGAGTTTCTGTTACTCCGCACTCTCTCTCATGAACAGTCTAAAAGTCATAAGACGTAGCCAAACTGAAATCAAAAAGAATATGCCCACATTCCACCGGCTCTGTCAGTCAGTCTCACGTACCAGACTCTGCCCTCAATTGCTCCTGAGTCTTAAGTTCATCCCCTCCACGGTGCATGGACATGGTTGCTGGAGCTTCGTGTGTCTCCTGGATCGGCTGCCCTCGGGAGATTGAGGCTGGAAGAGCCGGTCGATCTAGCTTCTTCTTCAGCTCCCCTATAATAGAATAGATAGATCCGGCCGGGTTCATATGCAGTACACATTTAATTGTTAGCACGTCAGCCCTCAAGGTAGTTTATGTACCCTACCACCCAATAAATACATGCAGCTTTTAGTACATTTATATTTAGTATGATAGTATCAATACGGCTATTTATATCACATATGGCTTTAAATTTATAAGTAAAATATATCATATAGATACTTAGTGTTAGTTTTGAATCACGAAACTCATTATACTGGTCGCAACAATGCAAATAGACACAGAATTGTGTCGACACTTCATTTTTTAGTTAGAAACTAAAGAATCTTTTAGGACCTAAATAAAATAAAGTATTTTCCTACCATTCACATGCTGTCACATGTGTAAAGAGAAAAATATGA